>JAVMKO010000019.1:4421172-5042980 GCA_032164245.1 Sternotherus odoratus
CACTACTACTTTATTGCTAGGAAGGGGTTAATTTCTTTCCAGAGAAAGGGGAAAGAGCTAAAATGCCAGGAGTGGGCAGTAAGAATCCTGCTCTTCCAGCAAATGGAGCAATTGAATCTGGGACCATTGGGCAGGGACAGGAAGGTTTGCTACAGGAATGTACCGCCTGTCTTCCAGGTCAGGGCAAAGAGGATACAGCTACACAGCAAAAAAAAGACTGATGGCAGTGAGTCTCAGAGCCTGGTTCAACTGATTTGAGCTAGTGGGGCTTGCACTGCAAGACTAAAAATAGCAAGGTAGATGTTTGGGCTTGGGCTGGAACCTGAAGGGGGGAGAGTCTCAGAGCCTGTGCTCCCGAATCCCTCCCTCTTTGTCGGGTTTGAAGTCTCGTCTCCAGCCCGAGCTCGCATGTCTGCTATTTTTAGCCCCACAGTTGACCCAGGCTATGAGACTCACTGCCAATGTTTTGTTTGTTTGGTTTTTGCTGTGTACATGTACCCAGAGGGGCCTACCTAAGTAAGCAAGGATGAGCTGGCAAGTTAGGGTAGGACATGCATTTAGGCTTTGCCTTATCACTGTCCCTAAATACTGTATTCCTGTTCACAAATGTCTTGTTTTGAAAAAGGCTGTCCTGTGTCACTGCAAATATCTGCTGGCTGCATTGCTCCTAATAGGAGAAGTCTCCAGTGGGTCGAAACTCATTTGGACCAGTTCAAGGAGTCGCACTGAGAAACAGAGATGCAGAAGCCAAAAATCCAGTCTTGGAGACACAGGGCTCCCTCACTTGGGAAGGGTGGAGGCCCAGGGCCTATCACATACACTTCCAAAAAGACACTACAAAGGTCAGAGGCATAGCATGTCTTGTAGATCCATGACAACATCACATTTTGAAAACATGCAAAAAGCCAGACAAGCTGGCCAGGTAGGCACCCATGCAGAGTCTCTTTTCAATGGCCCTGTGGTATATCATTGTCAGCTGGAGGGGAAAAGGATCAATATCAACTCCGGGTCTGTACCTGAGTGCAAAGCACAGAATGTAAAGTTCATGCCACATTTCCATTTCTCCTTCCCCAAGACCCAATAATTGCAAAATAAGTTGTGATAAATACTTAAGAAAATAGTATAGATTAAAAAACAACCACCACCCAGTCACTGTTTCTCGCTTGCCTTATTCCTATCACAGCCAGACTTGTGTTGTGAGATTTTTAATTCACTTTGACACAGTTTTTCTTCACACATTATTGGCTTAGCAACCTTGACAATACTTCAGGAGACATGAGGCAATTTCTTTCCTCAGAAGCATTTTGCCATCTGTGTAGGTGTCATTAAGTTTGAACTCTCCCCTCAGTTATCTTGAATTTGTCAGATCAGTTAAGATCTCCAAGTCTTTTAGCGGTGCAGATAGATACCAGTCTTTTGCCAGGAATTGCAGTGTTGTTCAGGTGCCATTATAAGGAATTTTCCACATCAGACCACAAATACTTTCAAAGGGGTAAAATTACAGTGACTTGCCTTGCAGAAATATGTACAAGTTGCTGTTACAATTCCCAAGGAGAGCAAAAATCAAGCCTAGTCTTCACTTAAAAATTAGATCAACCTAGCTATGTCGCTCAGGGCTACGAAAACATTCACATCCTGTGTGCCATAGTTAGGTCAGCCTAAACCTCAGTGTAGGCTGACGACCTCACTGTCTATCTACTGCCTCTTGGAAAGTTGGATTAACAATTTTATTAAAGCTAATATTAAACAAAAATTATATAATACGTAGGTTGAAAAAAAAGTGTGTCAGTACATCTGGATATAGTGCTTAGATTATCCACAACCACAGAGTTTGTTTTTAAGTCATACGATACACAGAGTACATAGTCAGCAATAACTCAAATTTAGGTAAATAAATTTAAGAATACAGTTTGGATATTAACATTCAAGTATTCAGGTACTAGGGTGTCCAGACAGCAAACGTGAAAAATCGGGACAAAGGGGGGAGGGGTAATTCTACAACCTCAATTCCTTCCCCTTCAGTTCCTGAGGAACACACGTCTCTCTCTGATTTTAAAATAAATGTTGAAAAATGGCATTCATTTACAATAGGGTACAGCCCAAATCAGAAACCTACTAACTCAGATTGGATTTATTCATGTAACACAAATCTCAGATATTTAGGGATACATACTCCAGCAAATTACTCAGATCTTTACAAATCCAATACATTCCACTGTTGAAAAAGATAATTATCTGTTTGGATAAGCATGTGGAGTTCAATATCAGTTGTTGGACCATATCTTTGTAATTAAAAACTATCCCTTTTTATTTTCTCTAGGTTTCTATAATTTTCTTCTAATTTTTAAAAATAAAGTCCACATATTAAAACCATTGTTAAAAATTTATGTGGACAAAAAAAAAAACCCACCCAGATTTAGACAGAGCATTGTATATGGCCTCACCATACCATTGGGCTGTTTGATTTATTTATTTTTAGTTTGATTGGTTTGCTTTCATAAGAGCATTAGTGTGACTGGTACTCAAGTAAATACAAAACAAACAATAGTTTTTTTTCTTCATTTCTATGGTTTTTGTGTTTTGTAATTGCTGTTCCACTATAATCAGTCTTCATCCTGGATCAAAGATGATCCTTTTAGTAGAACATGAATTTTGTAAATATTTCTTGTTCCAGATCTAGCAATCAGATTTAAAGAATATTAGTGTTCTTCAAGAGAAAGCCTTCCATAGAGCATATGCCATCCTGAGAATCTTAGGAGGTCTGCAATTGGACCCACTATAAGGGCTGAGATTATACAATGGAGTGATCTTTATCTTCTTAACCTTTGCCAACATCTGTGGTTCAGATATACGATCATTCACAGTTTTGTTTTCAGTTGCATAAACTGTTTCTGCAGTCTGCAAATGTTGGTCTGAATGATGTTGGCATTTTGTTTCTTTTCCTTGTTACCCTCTTAAATTAATAAGCTACTTAAACTAAGAATTTTTTTTGAATCAAATAGGTGTAATTTTTGTGTTTACCTAATTTAAATGAGCGCTTGTTAAAAAAAAAGGAAACAATGGAGTACGGTTTTAAACCAATTTTCAAGCTGAAAAATGGAAGCTATTCCTCACAAATAAAAGAACGTCCGCAATTTTTGCTGTGCATCCAACGCTCTGAGGTGGGCTGTAAATCACAGATTTAAAAATCCTCCTGCTGAAAAGCAAATAGCTTTAGGGTCAAATTAATCCACTTTTTGAAAATTACCAACAGAATTCAACCTGCCTGGCTCCATGAAGGCACACAGATCTTTAGTTATGATGGTTATATGAGTGAAGGAGATAATTGTAAGAGAGGTGCTGATAAAGGAAAGGTATGAGTGCGGTAGAAACAAACCTGACCCACTTCATGAACTGAATACTGATCAGCCATTCTGACGTCAATGCATATTTTACTGTCCACCAGCAAGGCAAGCCAGCAGCACACTACTTCAAAATAATAGTCACTCCTACCTGATTTGGTTCAGCCACAACTGCTATCAAGTTCATGTGATCTCTGCAGACTCTCTGTCTATAAAAGATCCTAATCCAAGCTCTCATGGGTGGGGAGTATACAGAGAGCATCTTATTGTTTCATCCTAGTTGTGCTTATTTTCCACAGACCTTTACAGAGTGCACAAATTTTATTTGGTGGAACCATAGCGCACAAGCAGTCAATAATCTGCACTCTGGCCCTCACAGACCCTTCAAAAACAAGTAAAATCAAAGAAGAATAAGAATAGTTTGACTTTTTTCTAAGGCAAACAGTTTCTGATAAGAACAAACAGGATCGTTTGGTTAGCACTAAAAAATAATGCAGGGTAAAATCTGAAGGAGACTGCATTAGTGTAACACCCCTAGACCCATCCCTCCCCAAGCAAACATTTTATTTGGTCAGAATAGAAGGTCATTTGTTTTCAATTTCTACCAGAAAATTCCCAGTTCTGTAAAAGCAATTATTTGTTTTTTACCAGTTTTCACCCAAATTTTGGTCACACAAAAATACTGATTATGTTAAGGAAATGCAAAGTATTAGGTAGGTGCATTTACGTTAATAATAAATTAGTGTAAGTGTAAATACAAGGCTGTATGTTAAAGTAAGGCAACGCATACTATGTAAGGAAGATACACACACATGTGCATATGTGTATGTACTGTTAATGTACAGTTCACCAAATCAACCACAGTATTAAACTTTTTAACTTTCAATAGAGAAAAGTAAGAGTACTTGATGCTTTTTTTTGTTTTCCCATCCCCCAATATTAACCCAAATGCTTACTCAGAAAACTGATAATTTTTTGTACCAATTTTCAACCCATTTTAAATGTTTTATAATGAAAATATGGTAAATTCCCTGGTAATTTTAAACAAAATAAAAAAAAATGGAAGGCCTTGTGTCATAAGTGTAAAGTGCTGGAGAGTGTTATTCTGCCTGTATGGGGTTAATGTTACCTGAGAGGGAGTGATGTAAGAGCCCCTGACCATGAGGCAGAGGGAGGGAGGGAGTTTTGAGTTTCAGTTTCCTGCCGTTCCAGCGTTGGCAAGAGACCCAGTTTTCGCCTCTAGCTATGGAGGATGAAAACTTCTACTTTCCTGCCTATATTCATAACTAGCTGTGCTGTGAGTATAATATGTTGATTTCCATAAGTTTCTGTACCTATTTAGAGTGTCCCTAGCCTTTTCAGAGGGGAAGTTAGAGAACTCTAGATTGTGAAGTTGTACTGTAAGTGTATGCTTTATTCTCTTTTCTTTATTAAATCTTTTTAGTTATAAAGAACATTTGTTTTATTTCCCTTAAGGTTCTCTCTGCTTTCAGACTGGGAAGGGAGGGAGGAAGGGGAGTAGGTCTAAGGACAAGCTCAGTGTAGGAGCTGGAGTGTGGAGTCTGTCTCTCTCTACCTTCAGGCTAGAAGGGAGAGGGGGAAGGGAAGCAGCCTCTGAGTGTCCGGCTCTCAGGAGAGAGAGCAGGAGTTTGCGGGAGTCCGGGTGCCCCACTCCAGGGTTTTGGAGATCCACCCGGATGGTGGCAGCGATCCCCCTATTTCCCAGCTGGTAGAGTGTGGGGTTTGGGGGTGTGAAGACTTAACTTAGGCTGGGAAGCAGCTTGTAGTTATTTGGTCTGGCATAAAAGAGTCCTTCCTCTGTACTCCAGAGTCCAGAGAGAGGGAAGACACTCTTACACCTTGTTAATATGTTTGTTATTTAGGATGCATTTTGAATTTGGATTTAATTATATATATTAATAATCTGGAAGTTAATCCCCTAGAACAATCAGATCAGGATTCATTGCTCCCTAGGATCATCATTTACTTACCTTACATAAAGACCCCTGTTGAGAAAAGTTCCTTGGACCTCTCTTCATCATTTTTTAGAACAACTTTACATAAAAAACCTGTAACTTGCAATCCTGTCTCTCGGGGGTAGCTGGGAGATAGAGGAGACGGTGATAATCTCACAAAAACTTCAGCATACATTCTTGGGAACAGGTTTTTGGGGTCTGAGTGTCTTCACCATTGAGCTGAACCACATAAGGCAATTTTATTCCTGTTTCTACATTTGAAATGTTCTGCCACTAAAAAGAAAAAGTTTCAGAATAAGAGCCCCAAGAGCAAATTAACTAGTGAGATGCACCAGCAAGTTACTGTGAAGAATGCAGCTGGGCAGTGGACTCTCTGTTCTTCCATGGCAGAACTGGATGTGTGGTTGGATTTCCCAGAAGGCTGCACTGACTAGCAGAGGGAGGGCCCAAAGGATTAGTACAAAAAGCACAATACCATTAGAACAATAGAAACACTCTTGGGATTAGATGTCAGATGAGTCTGGTTTTCCTCTGACTTTGCAGAACTGTCTCTCAAAATAATCAACTGCTTTAATTCGCTATTTTAAAAAATGTAAAGTATTTTCATGACAGAGAGGACCAAGCTATGGGAGTTGGGCCCCGGCTATCTTTTGCTCCTTCTTCATTGCCACTGCAAATTGAGGAGACAGTGAAGAACACAGCAACTTGCATCCATCTGAGCTCAAATGACCCATTGGGGAGGGGAGAAAGGACAAGGACCTCTGTGACAACACATCACCACACAGTTTTGGGTGAAACACTGGGTAAAATTCACTACTCATCACTTTACGGAATGAAGAGGTTACTGGGTACTAATCACCGTAATGTTTCTGACAGCTATTACTGTCTTCTGATTAGCCATCACTAGAGCCACTGCTGGACAGAAGCCCCACTCTGGATATGACAAAGCAATCCACAAGAATCACAGTATATGAAAAGTATGATGTGTGGGACTGCTAGCTAATGTGGATACTTATCCAAAGGACCGCACAGTAATGAGCATTTTGACAATACAGTAATGGCACTACAGAAGACTCAAAAAGAGAGAGAGAGAACGCCTGACATAAGCAGTAAATGGAATTAGCTAATAACTTTATAATTTCACCTTGCTTTTATTTATTTTTGAATCCTAGAGAATGAATGCTATGAAATTCCCTATGCTAGTGCAGCTCGTGTCTCTAAACTTTCCTTGGTTAACAAGGCTCCTGGGATGCCTTTGAAATAGTGTTTTTGTGAGCCTTTGTTGTGCTTTGCTGGAATGTTCAGGGAGGCAGGGAACTTGCTTCTCTGCACCTCTAAGGACATTTATGAAAAGGAGACCTTCTCTGAATACAGCACAACCTTCAAGGCAGCTCAGACCCCTGAGGAGTCTAAAAAACAATCCTCATTGAGTGTGGCAAATGATAGCTCAAAAAACTGGCATAAAGAAAATAAAATGGAGGGAGAGGGTGGGGAAGAAGAGATGAACAGAAGAAGAGGAAATGAAAGACCATACAAATAACAGGCCAAAAATGTTCATTAATTCAGTACAAGAATCAGAGAGGTAGCCGTGTTAGTCTGGAATAGCAGAGGTAACAAAGAGTCCTGTGGCACCTTAAAGACTAACTATAAAGTTTTGAAGCATAAGCTTTCGTGGGCTAATACCCCCTTCGTCGGGTGGAAGTGTCCAGGGGCAGGTATAGAAAAGTAGGCAAGAACTAGGTAGGAGGTAACAAGGTTAGTCCAATTAGGCTAAACCAGCTTGTTATCTCCAATCAGGGAGGGTGGGTTATTCTTCTAGCAGTTGTATAGGGGGTGTGAACTCGGAGAGAGGAGAAGCTATTTTTGTAATTATCTACTATCTAATTATCTAATTATCTGTTATTCTATCTATTACCCAAGATCCACAAACCTGGAAACCCTGGATGCCTCATCATCTCTGGCATTGGCACTCTCACTGAAGGACTGTCTGGATATGTAGACTCTCTACTCAGACCCTATGCCACTAGCACTCCCAGCTATCTCCGTGATACCACCGACTTCCTGAGAAAACTACAATGCATTGGTGACCTTCCAGAAAACACCATCCTAGCCACCATGGATGTAGAGGCTCTCTACACAAACATCCCACACAAAGATGGAATACAAGCTGTCCGGAATAGTATCCCCGATGATGCCACAGCACAGGTGGCTGCTGAGCTCTGTGACTTTATCCTCACACACAACTATTTCAAATTTGGTGACAATATATACCTCCAGACCAGTGGCACTGCTATGGGCACCCGCATGGCCCCACAGTATGCCAACATCTTTATGGCTGACCTGGAACAACGCTTCCTCAACTCTCGTCCACTCACACCCCTTCTCTATCTACGCTACATTGATGACATCTTCATCATCTGGACCCATGGGAAAGAAACTCTGGAAGAATTCCACCATGACTTCAACAGCTTCCACCCCACCATCCACCTCAGTCTGGACCAGTCCACACAGGAAGTCCACTTCCTAGACGCCACAGTGCAAATTAATGACCGCCCCATCGACACCACCCTATACCGAAAACCTACCGACAGCTATGCCTACCTTCCTGCCACCAGCTTCCATCCCGGACATACCACACGATCCATTGTCTACAGCCAAGCACTGAGGTACAATCGGATTTGCTCCAACCCCTCAGACAGAGACCAACACCTACGAGATCTTCACCAAGCTTTCTCAAAACTACAATACCCGCACAAGGAAATAAGGACACAGATCAACAGAGCCAGACGTGTACCCAGAAGCCTGCTGCTGCAAGACAAGCCCAAGAAAGAAAACAACAGAACACCACTGGCCATCACCTACAGTCCTCAGTTAAAACCTCTGCAATGCATCATCAGTGACCTACAACCCATCCTGGACAATAATCCCTCACTTTCACAGGCCTTGGGAGGAAGGCCAGTCCTGGCACACAGACAACCTGCCAACCTTAAGCAGATTCTCACCAGCAACAGCACACTACACCACAATAACTCCAACTCAGGAACCAATCCATGCAACAAACCTCGATGCCAACTCTGCCCACATATCTACACCAGCAACACCATCACAGGACCTAACCAGATCAACCATATCATCACTGGTTCATTCACCTGCACATCAACCAATGTCATATATGCCATTATATGCCACCAATGTCCCTCTGCTATGTACATCGGCCAAACTGGACAGTCCCTACGAAAAAGGATAAATGCACACAAATCAGATATTAGGAATGGGAATATACAAAAACCTGTAGGAGAACACTTCAACCTGCCTGGACACACAATTACAGATTTAAAAGTCACCATGCTGCAGCAAAAAAACTTCAAGTCCAGACTGCAAAGGGAAACTGCAGAGCTGCAATTCATTTGCAAATTTAACACAATCAATCTGGGACTGAACAAAGACCTTGAGTGGCTTGCTAATTACAAAAATAGCTTCTCCTCTCTCCGAGTTCACACCCCCTATTCAACTGATAGAAGAATAACCCACCCTCCCTGATTGGAGATAACAAGCTGGTTCAGCCTAATTGGACTAACCTTGGTACCTCCTACCTGGTTCTTGCCTACTTTTCTATACCTGCCCCTGGACACTTCCACTGCTTGCATCCGACGAAGGGGGTATTAGCCCATGAAAGCTTATGCTTCAAAACTTTATAGTTAGTCTTTAAGGTGCCACAGGACTTTGTTAATTCAGTACTAATTCAGTATAGTTACTGATGGTAGATAAGTCCACATACGCTGCAATTCTGAGCTGCAAAATTTGCCCAAGTACCGCTCCAGAATTTCAACTTTCATTCAAAAAAATAGTAATAACAGTAACAGTCATAAATCGTTAAGTCAAAGAAAACCTTAGAAAACAGGAGCAGATTGCAAACCAATGGTTAAGGTTATGACTATATCACAGAGGTAACTAGCAGAAAAATCCCGTTCTCATATCAGACGGTATACAGTAGACTCTCGATTATCCAGGATGATAGGAAAAAAATTAATTCTGGTTAATAAAATCCTGGATAATCACCATCCATAAGAAATATGGGGGGGGGGGGGTTGGTTCACCAGCCACCCTGCGCCGTGGGGATGGGGTGTTGTTGGTTCACGGGCTGCTCTGTGCCCTGGTGGGGGTTTTTTGTGTGTGTGCTTGGGGCAGCAACAAAGCCATAGCTGGCCCTGTGAGCTGCGTGTATTTTTTTTGACATCTTGGTTAATCCACATCCTGGTTAATCCAATCCTGGATAATCGAGTGTCTACTGTATACTGCAAAAAAACTCTCTGAAAGCACAAAAAAGAATCCCCTCTATCATATTTTAAAGGGAGTTCTCCTTCATGGAGTAATTCGCTTCCAAAAGGTGATGTGCAATTTGAATTTGTTCTTTTAAATTGAGTTGGTTTCCTTCTTTGCTTTTTTTTTTTTTTTTATAAAGGACGTCTGGAAGGTTTAAGAGATTTTCCTGATTGTTCTTTTAACCCTAGAAACATCAGGAATGTCATGTCTGGTCTTCCCTGGTTTTGTTACAGGATCTCAGGAATGTTTACTGGGAGCTCTAGCACCTTTATTAAAAGGGTAAGGATGCTGAAACTTTAATAAAGGCTTCATTTACCAAAAATGTTATTAAACCACAGAGGTTAAATAGCTGTTAAAAATTAAGCAGTCTGATAAAAATCCCTTTCCCTCTCATTCCCTTGGCTCTTATGATGTTTCCATTCCACTGGTTCTCTAGTTATACTCTTCCAGCCTAGACAAGTCTTGAATTTCTTGTATAAAGACAAAAAGAATCCCCCTGCCTTTTTTGTTTTTTTAAAACTAAAACGTTTCAGACCACCTTCTTTATAGTTCATAAATAAAAAGGAATAAGCCAATTTAAAACAAAAATCTGTAGAGTGTCACCTTTAACACATTCCGATGGCCTTTTCCTTACATAAAATATCAGAGATCAAGATGCATCCTGCATCATTGCAAGGCCTTTTAAGCCACTGCAGGAAAGCTAGGTAGGAAGTCCAACAATAAGATGATATGATAAGGATTTGTAACTTAAAAGAGTATCTCTACAGCTTTGTCAGCCAAATGAAAGTCTATTTGCACTTTCTTGTCAGAACTGGCAAGTTTACTTCACTGCAAACCAGCTTCTTACTACAGACATTCCTCCCGCCCCTCCCCCCCCCCCCCCCATTGCCTGCCACTGCTAATGACAAAAGTTCAACAGTTCTCCAAGTCAGGGAGTCACCCAACCCTTCCCTATGCTAGAGTACAGGGGTAAAATTAGTCTGGAAGGGTTCTCAGAATTGTAATGAAGTAACTAGCAGCAAAATTATCCCATTGCATATAACATCTGCTGTGACTAAATTTATTAAAATGAAATCATGCATGATAAAAAAAAATCAATAGGCTTCCATTTTGAGCTTTTTCATGTTGAAAGAAGTTATTTGATTAATTCTGTTTTAACCTCCACATCTGGCAGTGCTAATGAGGTGTCATGACACTACAACCTCCGCACCAAAAAAACAACAAAAAAACAACCACACCACACCACACTCCACAAATTTGTTCCATTTTCCTGAAGACAAAAGGGAACTAAACTATAAGTTATTTTTAGTTGGCATTTATTGCCATCATCACAAATTACCGACCAGTGCAATTACGCTCTTTTGCCTTTCCACTTTATTGTTAGTGGAATCTCTTGATCAACAGAAACTGATTTGTTGGAGCAGACCATGTGCTTCCATGGGTACAAATAAGGTATTATTTAGAATCAACTGTATTCCGAGTACCTGCTATTTTGATGTTCATGTTGTTGTCGAGCAGGAGATTTTCAGCCTTGAGGTCACGGTGCACAATCTTTCGGCTATGACAATATTCCACTGCAGAGAGAATTTGCCAGAATTTGCGCCTGGCCTCGGGCTCACTCAGACGGCCGTGGTTGGCAAGGTAATCTATGAAAATAATGCATGTTTCAAGGGAAATGCGATAACCCTGTGATTAAAATAATTTCTTTCAAACATTTATGACGCAGAAACAAGAGAAGGATTTTGGCCAATTTCAGACACCAATAGTTATTCACCCAAGCCCCTCTACAAAATGGCTTCACAGCCAGAAAAAAACCATTGTGCAACATAGCTCAACAGTCCCTTCTTTTGGTGAGGCATGCTTTGTTTGATAGTTCCTGTTTTATGACTAGGGATATTTCCATGGAAACAGAAAGACAGCTGCAATAAATGGGCTTTTGCTATTATAATGTATCAGCTCTGTTTCAAGGTTTAATCACCTGAAGATGACATTTTAACTTCATTCTTCTCTCCGGATATGTCTACACTGTGCTATAACACCATGACATAGACCCTTCCTACACTGATGGAAGGTTTTTTTTCCATCAGTGTAGTAATCCATCTTTCCAAAAGGTGGTAGCTAGGTTAATGGAAGAATTCTTCCACCAAACTAGTCACATCTACATCAAGGATAAGGTCGATCTAACTTTGAGGCTTGGACACAACATTTTTCATATCCCTGAATGACATAGGTAAGTCAATCTAATTTTTAAGTGTAGATCAGGCCTCACAGTGAATTCTTACCACATGCAGCCTTGCTGGTTAATTATACTGTTTCCATAGAATACAGACAACCAATATTGATGCAACAACAGACCTGGCTGGACACTGCTCCTTCTCATACCTCAGGCACTACGATCAGTGTGTTTTTATAATTAATAATTTTTGTGACAGTAAATTGAATGCTGGAATATAGATAGCCCTAGAAAAAGATGTCTCTATGGATCCCCAGAACAGGAACAGCATAGGCAGCAGCTTCTGTTCACTGTTCCAAGTGAACTGCAGTTAGGTGACCTAGGAGAACTGTGTTAGGGTGGTAATTTAGGAAACAGTCAATTATGAGGAGGGAACTGCCAAATTGGGAGTGAATCAGCCAGTCACCAATTCAATCCTTTCTCTCCCTCTCATGAGGCAGTAGTGCAATTAACAGCAAAGGTGCAGTAATGGTACTGGTATTACTAATTATTAAACCACCGGCAGCAGCAGAGGTATGTATAGCAATTTGCATGACAGACTCGTTACATCACAATAATACATTTTTGGTGGTGGAATTCAATCAGAAAAGGCCATTATTTTCTGGATTAAACCAGTTATAAAAATGCCAGCTAAATGGTTAGTATCATACCAAAAATAAACACCACCAGTAAATTCTGAGGTTGTATGCCTGCCTCACAACATTGGACAAGTCACTATAGCTCATAGGAGATACAGAATTTCTCTCATTAATAGAACTTATTTCTTAGAACTATTTTAAAAGTTTTTTGTGTACCATCAGATGCAGTGAAATTTTACTATGAAACTACATGGATAATTCTAATCTTTTAACTGGGATTTTAATACCCTCATAGGTTGTTTTATAAACCTGCATCCCTGCCCCTCATTTTCATTGGTATTCATCAATAGATGATAAATGATGGCTTATTAGCTGCTGTAATGAAATATAAAGTTTGTAAAATGTGGAGGATGGTGGAGATAGTCTGCTGCCATTTGGCTGTGATTCCTGTAATGTGGCCGGAGGGGAAATTTAGCAGGAAAAAACTCAAACAAAAAAAAGCGTTTACATCCTGCAGGTTGCATAAGGCGCTTAAAAGACACTCTCCCCCCACCCCATTGCTAAACATTTCCTTCTGGCAATTTTAGCCATAGAAGACAAATCTAATTTACAAACCATCAATAATAGTTTAGCTGCTTCTTTATGATGTGACATGGAATAAGAGTAACATAGCTGGCAAAAGACCACAACACACTTACGACATATTCATGGCCGAATTCTGTTCTTCAATTAAACAACTTGTAAAGCCACAGAAACGTCATTGATTTCAGTAGTATTGCTCTGGCCTTACATCATTGTCAGGGATGTAGGACTTGGTCCTTAATGAGTAAGGACGCATTCAGCAGCAAAACTAGGGAGGAACTGCAGTTAGGTGACCTAGGAGAACTGTGTTAGGGTGGTAATTTAGGAAACAGTCAAGTATGAGGAGGGAACTGCCAAATTGGGAGTGAATCAGCCAGTCAATATAGCAGGCAGGAGAAATGTTCAGTAGCAATGAGAGTACACCCACCAGTTCCATGGAAAGATCATATTTCCTTAATTAAATCTGGATTACAGACCCTCTGTAAATCCTTCAGTGACACAGTAAATACCTTGAATAGGTATAGAATCACAATGCAACCATTAATGTCTATTAGAAATTTATGATCACATCATTCATAGAGTAGCTGAAAACTTAATAACGAGTAATTACTGGGCAGCATTTCCTGTTTGTCTTAAATTACAGAAGGTGGTATCCAAGTCCCCAAGATCTGCAGTGTCCCTTAAAATTATTCAATTTATTAATAAAAATTATTTTGAAAAAGTTAAACAAGTGACTGAATTCTTAACACCCCCTATTTTTATCCACTCAAATAGTTTACTACATTTTTATTTAAACAGCACTCTTGCTAGCAATTTGTATCTATATTTCAACTGTATGTAAACAATTAAAAAACAAGGTTCAAAATGGAACAGACATCTATCTGAGTCTGTACCAACAACATGCACACATGGAAGCTCCTGGGTCCCCTGAGTACTAGCAGGAAGGTACATAGTAACCCGAAAACAGAACTTCCAAAAATATTGCATCAATACCAGTAGATATTTAGGGGGCTAAAGATTAGCCATTTAAAATAAACAATGAATTCAGGAGATCAAGCTATTTGAACTTTCACTAGTTTGACAGGTGCTTGGTTCTTCTTATCCTTCATGGCAACCCATGTCTAAAGTCTTCCTTAGTGGTCGCTTCCAAAAGCATCTATCACAGTGATTGTGGTCATTACTATAGGATATGATGCAGGGTTCGCGCAAGTCACTCCTGCATTTCTGGTACTGAAGGAGGATTCATTAATTTTAAAGCACCTATCTTTTAAGGACCTAGATGTTATTTTACACATTTTAAAGAAAAATTACCTCAATCTAGCTAGCCATGGTGGTTGGCACTAAATCCTTGGTCTTTAGCCAGGAACAATTAAAACAGATAAAGCTCAAAAATCAGACAGACTAAACTAAACTATAAATTCTTACAGCTTGCTCTCAAGTTTATTAGACACATACTGTGGAGTTTCCATCAGGAGGAACAAGTTCCAGGACTGGGAGTCTCCACCCAAGAAAGTCCTGCCACAGGTTGAGTAGTGTTTCAACACCAAAAACCAAAAGCAAGAGCTTCCCAGCTGATCTTAAGAGCTTCAACAGTGTATAGAATGAAAGGCAGGAGGATGGTTTCTCCAATTTCCATGAATACAGTTGAGAGCACAGTCTGGTAATATTCAGACATAATATATTTTAATTGTTATACTGAGTGCCTTCATCATTTCAAATTGTGTGTTTGGGGAAGCTGCTGCTAGCTGTATATTTTAGAAATGTCATTGTGCTTTCAGTAATTTCCCTGTAGTAGGGCTGTTTGAATCTGTTATATACTGCTTCAGAACTTTGAAGTGCTTGGATCTGTTTAAGCAGGCCAAGGTCTTTTAGGGTGGGAAACCTTAACTTTGCTGTTTCATAGTGTAAAGAGTTTGTAAGATCAAATGTCATTGGTTAGAAGTCCTTTACAAGCTTCAAGTCTGGTGATGGTCTGTTGAATACTGGATAATTTAAAAAAATTAATACAAGACTCCTTGTTCTGTTTAAAAAGCTTCCCCTCGTTTCACCTCACATGATAAATGGCCATATTGCTGTCCCTCAGATCCTAGCTTCAGGTCCAAGAGTTCATCATCTTATGGCTTTCATCAGAAACCTACTTCAATTCTCATAGGTTTCACAAGTTCATTGCCATCTAGTCCTTCCTGTGCCAAATTAAAAAAGAAAAAGAAAAAAAAATTCCAAGGGACGATCCCAGGGGCAAGAGGCACCTTGACCAGCACACAGCCTGTGACTGCTGACTGATAACTCAGTTTGATTAAATGCTCGTGCCAATGGTGCTAGTAACATAACTGAAGGAGTCTGGCACCAGCAGGCTAGGAAAATGGATTTCATGGTTAGCTCATTTGCCAAAGTCCAGTGAAAGCTGCCTCAAGCAACCACACAAAGGAGCAGCATAAATCAATTTCCTCATGCACAATGGTCTTGGCTGACAGTCAAGGGCAGCTTTAGTGGAAAACTTGGGAAATGGTCATTTAGAGAATGGCGTTTGCATATTTGAGATCTGCAAATAAACCATACTAAGTATTATTTGGGTTGCCTTGATATTTTTAGTTAAAGCAGGAATAAAATCCCTCTGTTACACATGTTGATCGATTGATTTTTAGACTCGACATTTTACATATTACATCTTTCAAAGCTCTTATTTCTTCACTGCTTTGGACAGTCAAGGCAGCAGCACCAAATGATTTTTCATCCGCTCTCCATTTCCCATCTTCTCCCTGACCCCACACAGCCCTATCTATCCCTGCATTCCTCAGTGCCTCCCCAGCTGGCTAATCTGCCCCTCCAGCTCAGCAGGCTCTCTGTGCAGATAGAGGAGTTTGGTGGCTGTGTGGACCAGCTTATTATAATCAAAAGGGACAAGGAGGGAGGAAGATTCTAAAGAAAAAATTTGCGAAGGGCATATTTTAAAATTCTTCCTCACTCAAATTAATCTTTTTTTGGGGGGAGGAATACAGAAACCTGTAATGAACTAGCAAGGGCTAGTGAGAAAAAATTTATAGCCTGAATTCAAAGTGTTTAACTAAGGGATTTTAGTTCTAGTCTAATTGCAAATCTTAATGCAATTTTAACTATAAAGCCACTTCCAACACCTTCATATTTATTACTGAAGATGGTCTCGTGGAACAGGATTAATCATTTATAGAACTACACCTGAATTCAGCCAACAGGTCAAATCAGCTGCTTTAAAATGCAAACAAAGAAAGATGATGTAACGGGGTACTGAGCCCTGCTTCTGTATGTTTGAAATAATCTGTCTGGAACATCTCTGATTAATGGTTTTACTTATGAATTTCAGTCCAAGTGCTTATGTAATTCTGATGGGTCAAACAGGGTTGTCCTAGGCACTGTAATGCCTCAAAGCAATAGGTCTAGGGAGCCTCTGGGTACTTTGGGTAATTTTACTGGATTAGACAGACAACATTCGGTTTTAAAGGTAGCTCGCAGGGAAAGAAATTAGATTTATGCCTTTGAGGTGGGGTTATGAAGTACAGAGAAGCCCTAAAGAGTGTTTTTTGTGAAACCAAAACACTTCTATTTTTGCTTGCTTCTAGTTTATATTAGAAATTCATGTCACATCTGACCCAAAAGACTCTAGGGGTATGTCTACACAGTGGGAGTGAACCTCCCAATGCCAGTAGATAGACTTGCGCTAGCAAGGCTCAAGCTAGTATGCTAAAAATAGCAGTGTGGATACTGCGGCTCAGGCAGCAGCTCGGCTCTCAAGCCCACCCAGTGCCCTAGGTCTGCAGTCGGGTGCCTAATTTGAATCTCTGTGGAAGCCGCAACATCCACACTGCTATTTTTAGCACGCTAGCTCAGGCCCTGCTAGTATATCTGTCTATTCACACTGGGAAGAATGCTATCCACTGCAGTGTAGACATAGCCATACTGTAAAATTTTATGAGTTGTTTTATTAAGACCTAATTTAATAACTAAACTTTTAAATGAAAAGATGGACTCTGTTAAATGTATGCTCTCCTGAGCCCTTCAACTGAAGTGTTAGCCCTCCAAGAAGCATGCTCTGGGACCCTTAAAAGGATATTTCTGTGAAATCAGGCAAGATTAGATTTGGCACTTCTTCCTGGTTATTTCTAAAGTAAAAACAAGCAAGGAAAGAAACCTGCTCTAGAAATTAAACCCTTCAGAGATTTTTTTTTATATCTCATAAAGAAGCAACCAAAAAAAGGGGGGGGGGCATAAACCCTATTTAAACAAAATATCCTTTGTAAATCTCCTTTAAAAGTGAGTTAAAGTAGCAAGAATCTCCTTGGTATTGGGCTGGGGCTCCTTTCTGAATATTGGAGGTTTTTTTGTTTTTAAACAATCTCCTCTCCCCCAGCCAAGGGGGGTAGGAGAGTTAAAAGCAGAAAACTGGAATCAATATTAGAAGCTATAAAGATAAAAGGGAAAAAACCTTTAAAATCAAATAGAATAGCACTGCATGTACTATAATCCACTGTAGAAACACTTCTGGTTGCTGACTACATTTACACTGGGTGACTCAGGAAGGGAAAGATGGTCTTGTGGCTAAAGCATAAGACAGTGTGTGTCAGGAGGGCAGAGTTTGTTCCAGCTCACAAAGAATTACTGTGTGAACTAGGATAAATTGCTACCCGCTCCCCTTTCCCCCCCAAAAAAAAAGTGTCTGCAAATTTTGTGTGGCTAAATTGAGATTCTCAGCATCTGATTTCCAGAGGTGCTGGACAGCTGAAATCAAGCTATAAATTGTTCTACATTTTAAAAGAGCTGTACAAATATTCACTAATTAAGCCTCATGGTGGCTCTATGAGATACATGCACTCAGGATAAGTTGTGATAAGCTCTTTTGTGAACACACGAGGGGGGGAGGTGCTCCCCCTCACCTTTACTGTAGATTAGGACAAACTGAAGGAGTGTTCCAAAGAGGATGGAGCTCAGCTGTTGTCAGTGGTAGCAGATGACAGAACAAGGAGCAATGGACTCAAGTTGCCATGTGGGAGGTCTCGGCTGGATATTAGGAAACATTATTTCACTAGAAGAGTGGTGAAGCACTGGAACGGGTTAGCTAGGGAGGCGGTGGAATCTCCATCCTTAGAGGCTTTTAAGGCCCAGCTTGGCAAAGCCCTGGCTATGGTGATTTAGTTAGCTGTCCTCAAAGACATCCATCTGCACAAGGTATAACGTCTTCATACAGAGCAAGTCTTCTAGTATAGATTATTGTTTCCATAGCATTTTGAATAGCTCAGAGTCACAAAGCTCCTCTAAGACACCCACGGACTCTGACCACATACAATGTCCTTAGAAGAAACTTAACCTAGACTGCTTCATTGCACAGGTTAAAAACAACAAAAAAAGATTCATAATACTTAATGGACGACCGTCACATTTTTGATGAACGCCTCACTGGCTCGCTGGAAAATTGATTTACAGAAACCGGTTGTGAAAAAACATGGTGTGACAGGTGCTTTACAAATCAGGGGAACAAACAGACCTCGCTCATAGTCAACAGTCTAACATTAAATATAAGAAAGAGGGAAATACTCAGTGTCCCAAGCAATTAGGTAGAAAAGGACAGAGATCAGGGAACAGTGCAGAAGGCTAAAGGGTTTTTCTGCACAGGAATACCAGATTTTAAAAGATAGTTAGATTGAAATCATCCTACAGGTTAACATTTAACACATATCAGAAGCCCTTCTCTTCCTATGGTCTTAGTAAGTTTGGTTACTACAGTACTCCACTGAAATAACAGTATTATATTGGGATCTTTTTCTCCCCTTAACTCACCAATTTGTGACACTGGTACTGCCTTGTAAAGTGGAGACATGGGGAACTTCACTTCTGTCCTGCAAGCACACTGTACCCTGCTAAGATACCACAATAATGGGCAGCAGCAGTATACAAGAGCATACAGATCTATACGCTGTTATTTTAAACTTATATCTTGGACAAATTTCACCCCCGCCCCACTTCACATCATTTGGTTTATTTGAAGTGTTGTTGCTGCACTGGTTCCAAGATATGAGACAAACAAGGTAGGTGGTAATATCTTTTACAGGACCAACTTCTGCTGGCAAGAGAAACAAGCTTTCAAGTTACACAGAGCTTTCTTCAGGTCTTCATTTGGTTAGGTTTTTGTTATTATTTCACTGTTTCTGTGGGTAGTTCAGTAAAAACTGGAAGCCACCTTAGATTTGATGAGAACAATAGCTGGAATAAATAGGCCTTTCACTTGGAACTGAGGCGGCTTCCTGTCCTTTTTCAGCAGCACATTCCTTATTTGGATGAGTAAAATAATGGAAGGGTTTGGAAAAGAGTGAGATTTATTTCAAAGCATGTTATCTAATAGAAACAAAGTCAGGAGAAGCCAGTAGTTAATGCTTTGTTTTAAATGAAACATTTATTTAACATGCTAGCCTTCATATGGTTTTTCTGGTGTGCACATGTGAGGGAGCCAGGTAGATTTGAAAAAATGTCTGGAAGTGAAGTAATCTCTTATTGATTTTCTGCCTTATTATGTTAATATGGAGCAGGAATGACTTAAGAATTCAGAAAACATTTCCACGATTCTAGATAAGGGGTCTCCAACATGTGGACCGCAGGGTTATTTCCTGCGGTCCACCAAGCTTCCTATGCTCCCCCCCCCATTTATTTCCTGCAGCCCACCTAGCTCTCCACCCCCCACCTCTCTTCCCCCTAGTGTGCAGTGTCCTGCTCCTCAGCTTACCTCCAGGCGCTTCCTGATTCCAAACAGCTGTTTGGCAGTGCTTAGCACTTTCCAGGAGGGAAGGGGGAGGAGCGGGGAGCTGCACGCTCAGGGTAGAAGGTGGAGAAGAGGCAAGGCAGGGGTGGGGATCTGGGGAAGGGGTTGGAATGGGGGAAGAGAAGGGCCAGGGTCACATGGAAGGGGTGGAGTGGAGGTGGGGCTAGGGGCAGCAGGGGTGTGTGTGTGTGTGCGTGTCAGTGATGCAGCCCTTGGGCCAATGTACTAGTCCTCATGTGGCCCTCCTGGTGATTCGAGTTTGAGATCCCTGTTCTAGATTCTTCTCTAGCTAGCTCTGCAGACTACTTATTTACATGCAGATCAGAACACTGCACAAAGATTTATATGATAAGGGGTAAGACTCACTGATATATCATAAGGCTCAGATATAAACATGTCTTTCATCTCTACTACATACAAAAGGCTGGCCATGATTCTAAGTGCTTAGAGTCTAAGAAATACTGTAAGTGAAGAAATGAACAGAAGCCAGCTATTTATGCTAATTTGTAACTGTTACAATCCCTCATCAGAAGTTTACTATTATTCAAAGTCTTCCTTGTGAGAGCAGGAATCCATTGTACTCTTATTTCAGGTCAAAAATATATTGAAGAAATGTCTATGTATTTTAGGAAGATTCAATTTGGGATTAAAAGGTAAGAATAATGAATTTATAATATGAATGAGCTCATCACCTTTGACTTAATTCTTTATAACTTACTAATATTTTCCATTATTTGAAATACTCTAGGTGACTCCATGTCTGCTCTCTGTCTCTGTATAAGCAGCTACTCAAGGCTCTAATATCAGCACATTAATTTCTAGTCATCTGCAGGCTAAAGGGATTGTACACGACAGGCTTTCTTGATCGCAGCAAAGCTCAATTTCAGGACAATACAACTTTACCTGAGTTTCCCGGGTGAGTAGCACAAGATCAGGAACAGAATTTAAGTCAGTATGATTTAGTTGTGCATAAATTACCAAGTTTTTCTAATAATCTAAATTAGGAGTGCTAAGAAAAATAAAGGTCACTGGGCTACTGATGTCACACTCTCTTCTCTTTTATTTGCATACTCACGACTCAAGAGTATTTCTCTACTCATATTTTAGAAATTTAGTTTCTACTTCTACGCCTAGTTTTTTACTGCTTTGTTTGGAGAAGTATTTTCCACGTTTATTAGTCTCTGTCCAAATTCAGTAGTATATTACTCAATAAAAAGTGCAGGTACCCAGTCATGTCACATGGGTATTTCAGAACCAAAGAGTCACTTTAGAGAAATATAAACACTGGCTGCACTGATGCAATGGGTGTTTTTTTGGCTTGTTTGTTTTTGTTTTGGCAAGAGTACAGGTGAGAGGTGTTGGATCAACAGCTCTTGGGACAGAATAATCTGTTTTACCACAGAATAGCCATAAGAACGTCCATACTGGGTCAGACCAAAGGTCCATCTAGCCCAGTATCCTGTCTTCCAGTGATGGCCAATGACAGGTGCCCCAGAGGGAATGAACAGAACAGGTAATCATCAAGTGATCCATCCCCTGTCACCCATTCCCAGTCTCTGGCAAACAGAGGCTAGGGACACCATCCTATTCATCTTAGCTAATAGCCATTGCTGGATCTATCCTCCATGAATGTATCTAGTTCTTTTTGGAACCCAGTTCTAGTCTTGGCCTTCACAACATCTTCTGGCAATGAGTTCCATAGGTTGACTGAGCATTGTATGAAAAAATACTTCCTTTTGTTTTAAACCTGCTGCCTACTAATTTCATTTGGTGGCCCCTTATTTGTGTGTTAGGAGAAGGAGTAAATAACACTTCTATATTTACTTTCTCCACACCAGTCATGATTTTATAGACCTCTATCATATCCTCCCTTAGTCATCCCTTTTCCAAGCTAAAAAGTCCCAGTCTTATTAATTTCTCATCATACACCACCCATTCCATACCCCTAATCATTTTTGTTGCCCTTTTCTGAACCTTTTCCAAGTCCAATATATCTTTTTTGAGATGGGGTGACCACATCTGCAAGCAGTATTCAAGACGTGAGCGTACCATGAATTTGTGTAGAGGCAATATGATATTTTCTCTCTTATTATCTATGCCTTTCTTAATGTTCCCAACATTCTGTTTGCTTTTTTGACTGCCACTGCACACTGTCTGGATGTTTTCAGAGAACTATCCACAGTGACTCCACAATCTCTCTCTTGAGTGGTAACAGCTAATTTAGACCCCATCATTTTATATGTATAGTTGGGATTATGTTTTCCAATGTGCATTATTTTGCATTTATCAACATTGCCATTTTGTTACCAGTCACCCACTTTTTGAGAGATCCTTTTGTAGCTCTTCGCAGTCTGATTGGGACTTAACTACCGTGGATAGTTTTGCATCATCTGCAAATTTTGCCACCTCACTGTTTACTCCCTTTTCCAGATCATTCATGAATATGTTGAATAGGACTGGTCCAGTACAGACCTGAGGGACTTTCATATGAACATTCTAATGAGAGTAAAGGTAATGACCTCTGCTATGACTAAGTGAAGTTGGCATAGACATGTGACATGCCCATGTGATTCCAAATCCATCTTGTTACCTCTGTTTTTCCATAAGCTGTGTGAAGAGGTTTGTTTGAAATAATGGGTACCTTCCACTTGGCAGAAGCTATAAAAGGGCCTGGAAACATCTCCATTTTTCCTCTTTTCTGCTCCAGCCTCTGGACTACGATTTATACTAATGGGAGCATTCTAACCAAAGGACTGAGGACCTTCTAATGATTTGGAAGCAACTAGAGACTGGATAAGCCAGAAGTTTATTCCATCACCACTAAAAGCTTGAACCAAGAAGCTTGTAATTATTGTATGTATTTGTTTCCTTCACACAATTTTAACTCTCACCTTTCTTTATTATAAATAAACCGTTAGATATTAGATACTAAAAGGCAACAGCATGATTATTGGGTAAGATCTGAATTATATATTGACCTGCATGTGTGGCTGGTCCTTTGGGATCAGAATAACCTTTTTGTTGGTGAAACTGGTTTTAAATAACCACTCATCATTAAGTCTGGTGTTTTTGGTGGTCATACAAGATAACGTCTGTTCTGACTTCTTATCAGTGTGGTGAAACAGAAGTTTACTTTTGTGGCTGGTTCGGTATATCTTATGGGAGAATAACTGTGTGTCTGTGTGTGTCTGTCTATCTGATTTCTCAGCACTTTGTCTTGATTTGGTATTCTCAGTTGTGACCCACTAAGGCACAGTGACACACTAGTATAGCTTGTTTTGCTTGTGGGTGTGGTGTTTACTACACTGGTACAAAGCATAGCCTTGCCAGTGGAGCCACATCCCCTGGAGAACACTGCCAGTACAAGAATACCTGCATGGGAATACTTGTAAAACTTTCCTTGGATAGAGACAGCCTTAGGTACAGGGTTGACAAGTAGTGTTTGTGTAATTAATATTATAATATATATCTCCCACCCCCACATACATATATATGTGCTCTTCAGCTGGTACTCTCAAAGGAGACTAAGGAATTATGGTGCTTAACTCCTAAAGCACCTACCATTCATAGGCAGCTTTGAAAATCCCAGCCCTTAGGAATATTTCAATGAGATATTTTCCTTTGTCATTTCTGAATTTATTATAAAGGGGTAATATACTGGTATAAGGCAAAATGATCTACTAGCACAA
The DNA here is from genome assembly GCA_032164245.1 of Sternotherus odoratus. Taxonomy (NCBI): domain Eukaryota; kingdom Metazoa; phylum Chordata; order Testudines; family Kinosternidae; genus Sternotherus; species Sternotherus odoratus. The sequence continues at coordinate 4,444,679 of JAVMKO010000019.1, forward strand.
AAGACAGGTAGAAGGGCTAAAGGTTTGAATGCTCTTAATTTGCGGATACTTTAGGATAAATTAATAAGATGGTACAGTAACTATAATGCTATTGCTGTTTGTTTGGAAAAAAAAAAAAGCCCCACACAAAATCTAGCTTCTGATTGTGTGCGAAAGCTTGAGAACAAGGAAGAAAATCTCTTCTAATAAACCTTGGCCAAAAGAATCACGTTCCTGTCACTGATGTAATGTCAGTGATTCATGCTGTAGGATTTATATGCCAACTGGGACATAAATCACAGAATTAGTCAGTCTCAATATCCTATGAGATTTGGTCACATTTGCAGCCTCTGAACTATGCAATGAACCTTTCTTGTAGTGGGGAATACCTATGATAGACCACAATGAGCAAGACTGGTTGAGCTACATTAGCAATAGCGCAGCCAGCCACATAACAGTGACCTCAGAAACATTCCTCAACCCCACCCCCTGCTCAATGTTTAGCTTATTTTTAGGTTGAATAATCAGCTTTAGCTTCAAGAGTGAATTCTTGAAATACAAAACAGAACAATTGGTCATTGATGAACAGAACTAGTGAATCAGTCCCTATAAAACAGCTTCACTGTAATTAACAGTTGATGAAAAAATATCTGCATTCCTAGAAACTTCAGTTTCAGGCACAGGATTTGATGGAGGGTTGGGAAGAGGCAGCTGTAAAAATACCTCATATATGCAACAGAAGTGGTCGCTGAAAACCCACTTTGTAGGTCTGTAAAACATTAAACACACTTGAAACCTTTTTCCTACTCATAAATCAATTTTTTTAAAGATTTTCTCGGGTCTGTTTATCTCTTACCAGCTTATAAAATGTAGCACCACTTAAACTGACTAGATTTTGCTCTGGAAGGAATTCCTCCAGCAGAGACCATAACCGGCAGAATCTGTATTCACAACTGGTACTAAGTGTGCAAAATTCCGACTGTTTATTGGAAAGAGTTGGGAGACTCACTTCAGGCCAAAGATAAGATCAGATCATCCTCTCCATGAGCTAATGTATAATACTACGTAACATTGTTTTGAGATGAGTTGCCAAGCATCTCAATGAGATGCACCCGCTGAATGTTCATACCACGAATTTGCAATACTGATAAACAATGAACAAGGGAAAGCTTACTAGCTGCAGGCTGCTGACAAGTTAAAGCATTTTTTGTATAGTTTATGCTACCTCATTCAAGAGCTGGAATTAAAGGATCGTCAACAAAATCTGATTTGTGAAACAAAGTCATCAAACGTTATTTTGTTACTAATTCTGCAGTACAAAGTTATGAAGGAATCTGTTCTTGTCTGAAAGACCCACTCAATCTCTGTTTTGGGGCAGTCAAATTGTAAGGAGCAGACAGCATGTCAAAAAGACAAGTCAGTTTAAGAAAAATGGGACTCCAAAAGGACAATGTTTATAAGTCTACAAACTGGTGGACATGGCTAAGTGCTAGAAACCTGTAAAATGCTATGGATTCTGAGCACCAAAAGAGCACTCCACTATATGCTAGTGTGTAATCCAAGAGCATGAAAAAAGAAGGATTTATTTCACATGTAGGTAGGCTAGAGAAAGGGAGTTTAATACAAGCCAATAAAACATTTGGTAGAAAGAAGGAAAAGCTTTCACTGATTTGATTTTCTCTGATAATTTTTGTGTAAACAACAGCCTTGTTTTTTTCTCTTTGCTCTTACATAAGAGTTCTTCTGGACACATGACAGCCTGGCACTGACAAATGCAGTCTAATGATAAGGATTTAAAGGTGAAAAGAGAATACAGCCCAGACAATAGGAATGAATTTAGTGAGTTAAGTCTCAGTCAAACCAGAAACTGCTAAGCACATGAGACAGTAAAATCATTCAGCCTCTGCCTCCTCCATTATCTCATCAAGGTTCTCACCATCACAGCTGATCTTTATTCTAATTGCTTCCAAGTGAAATTTTTTCTTGTTGGTGATGTCAACTGACAAAAGTTCTCCTTCAATGAAGCTGCCCTCACCATTCCCAACTGTGTTATCATGACTGAAAGAGACTGTAAAGACTGCAAATGCCTAGGTGTTGAATATAAGGTATGACGTTAACAAAGCAAAAAATATCAGTTAGAAAATACCCCCATTCTATTCAGAACATATACGACAGCTCAGCCAATGAACCATAATGAGCAAGGAATTTTCTAGATCTGAAGTTAGTTTTAATATTTTTTTCTTCACCCTTGATCTCATTTCTGTTCTATTTCTTAGTGGTCTTAAACACTACGTTAATCTTCCCCTCTTTGTTCCTTCAATTATGAATCTGTTCTGAGGTAGTGCCTAGGAGCCACAGTCAGGGCCAGGACAACATGGTGCTAAGTGCTGTACTAACACAGAACAAGTTTTTGGTACTAGGTATTTTTTTCATTAGTAAATAACAAACCACTCCTATACATAGCCATTTATCAGTATAGTGGATTTTTCTGTCTGGCAACCTGCAGAACTAACAGCAGGGAACCATTTTTTTCTCCCTTTGAAATCTCAACATGTTTCTATGACCAAAAAAAATCATCAAAACAACTACAAAAATATTCAGAAAAAGAGAAAAAAACATTTCCATAGGGAAATTCCAAACAACACTGAAAATCCCATCTCCTAATAGAAGGCCTCAATAACTCCTAAGGCATAATTAATTACTCAGGAAAAGTTCAGCTAAGGAAAAAAACTGTATACATTTAAATAATATTAAACCTTCAATAATGAATCTAAAGGCATAATTCTATTATTTTACACGATAAGCCCTGGTCTACGCTACAGAGTTAAGTAGACGCAAGGCAACTTACAGTGACCTAACTCTGTAAGCGTCAACAATAAAATGTCGCTCCCGCCAATGTAACTCACCCGCTACACTGACTTAATAACTTCACCTCCATGAGAGGCGTAGCACTTAGGGTGATGTAGTTAGGTCAACGCAGTATCAGTGCAGACACTGTGTTGCTTACATTGACTGTTGCTGGCTTTCAGAAGCCATTTCACAATATCCCATACTGACAGTTAAATCAGTACAAGCACTTCTGGTGAGGACGTGCACCGCCGACACAAGGAACATAGCGTGGACATGCAAAAGCGATGCAATTACTGTAGTGGCTGATCGTCAACGTAACTTAGGTCGACATAATTTTGTAGAGTAGACATACCCTAACCAAAAACAGCAATAGACAATTCACAAGTTAGGTTATGGAGAATCACATAAATTTAGTGTTAAAGGCCTCTAACCCATTTACAAGTCCTTTAATAGGTATCTAGTAGACCAAAAAAGCCTTTGTTTCAGCCTGTGGGGCCAGGGGAAACACTGCCTTCTACATAACCACATGTCATGAGAGAGCCTCTCAACAAATTATGATTCTTTCAATAGTAAAACCCTCAGACTTGAAAACAGAATAGTAGTAACAACTACATGATGAAAGCATAAGGCCAATCTCTATCCAAAGTCTTTATCCTAGCTATAGAAAGGCATCAATAAATTGGTAATGGGAAAAATGATAGCAGATGCACCAGAGGTGTCTTGTGAAATGTCAATTATTCCCTCATGATAAAGAAAAGGTCTTTTCTTTTGGGAGGAATGCTTCTTTTCTCAGGTAACTTCAGAGAGCAAACCTTTGACTCTTGGTGCATAAAGCACAGGGTCATTATCTATTATGGTTGCAAATCTGAGGGAGAGAAGACACTACTACTTTAGTATAGCTCACGAAAGCTTATGCTGAAATAAACCAGTTAGCCTCTAAGGTGCTACAGTATTCCTTGTTTTCTTTACTACTACTTTGTTTACCATTTCTCCCCTTCTATATAGCCAGAACTATTAAGTCTCAGCATCTAAAAATTACACTGCCCTCTGCTTCTGGAATTGTAGTGCACATGTAAAAATAATTTCTGGGACAACATTTTTTCACTAACTACTAGTTTTAAAATGATCAAAAAGTAAAGTAAAGTCTGCATGTTTCTTCTGCTAATATGTTATCATTTGGAAAGCATACAATTTGGGACTCAGATGCATTGAGATGACCTCTTTATCAGCCTTTCCTCATGGTTGCAGTCTTCAGAGACCAACAGAAGCAAAACAACTCTTTGTAAAGTATCATAACAGGCAAAACGCCAAATTTCATTTGAATTTATTATGAAAATCTTGTCCTGCTCCAATTAGTGCTCAAAGACAAAACCGAAACAAGGTCAGGTTTACGTTAGCTAAACTTACCAGAATTTAAGTGCCTATTGTAGAGTGACTCTGAGCAGCTATGAACACACACTCCTCTTAGGAGCCACATTAAAAAGATAAGTCTGATGACTGAAAAAGGCTAGAAACAAGAGTGCTTTAACTTACCTGAAATATGGTTTGGGCAACTATTCATTGTGACAGAAGAACACCTGGCATTTTATATAGTAAGGATAAACCCATGTCCTGATCTCCATTTCACTGGTGTAAATCTGACGACTTTGTCTTCAACTGAGTTACACCATTGTAAATGACATCAGATTTCGGCTCACACTCTGAGGGCTAATGCAATCAAGAGAATCTCAAGTAGGAGTACAGAAGTTATAATAACTATGTATTTGGCACTGGTGCAACCGTTGTTGAAATAGTGTGTCCAGTTCCAGTGCCCACAATTCAAAAAGGATGTTGACAAACTGGAGCAGATTCAGAGAAGAGTCACAAAACTGATTAAAGGATTAGAAAACGTGCCTTATAGTAAAAGACTTCCTCAATCTATTTAGCTTAACAAAAAGAAGGTTAAGGGGTGATTTGGTTACAGTCCACAAGTACCCAAGTGGGAAACAATTATTTAGTAATAGATTCTTCAGTCTAGCAAAGAAAGGTAGAACACAATCCAATGGCTCAAAGCTGAAACTAAACAAATTCAGACTAGAAGTAAGGAGTAAATGTTTAAGTTGGAATAAAATAATCCATCCCCAGTTGTTCCGTCCCAGCTTCTGGCAGTTGGGACACCCAGAACATGGGGATGCATCCCTCACCACCTTGGCTAATAGCCATTGAAAGACTGATCCTCCATTAACTTATTTCTTTTTTGAACCCAGGTTTCTTCTGGCTTTCACAATATTCCCTGGCAACGAGTTCCACAGGTTGGCTGTGTGATTTTATTTTATAAAAACTGATCAAGTAAGACGAAGTAACAACCTGCAGAAGTAACTGATTTAATATTTTAACATTAAAATATTCTCTTGCTTACCAAAAATTTCTCCGTTTTTGGCATATTCTGTCACAAGGTACAACATGTTTTTGGTCTCCATCACCTGTTAATGGAGAAATTGCAGATTAGTTTAGTTGGAGAAGGGTAAAAACTACATAAACATAGGTATTCTAGCCCTTTTCCCCTGGAGGAAGTCACTTAAGGTCTCAAGCCTGCAGACATGTACACAGGTGCTTAAATTTAGTCATGTGACTGACTTCAACAGGGCTACTGTGTGCTGACAGTTAGCTAAAAGCTTAAGTGTTTTGCTAAAATTGGAGCCTAAATTACAACTTAGATTTGATTCTTAGTCCCACGTAAAAGCAATGAGAAACTGACAACTCCAAATGCTAATTGAGTGAACAGACTTGGCTTGAAAGTGGTTTGCACTTGAGCCAACATGTCTGAGTGACTGTTCTACTTAACTTCTCTTCTGACTTGCTGGAAAATGATTAGTGTCTGCGGACAGGAAAGAAGCCTGGAGCCCTTTCTGCCCTCAGTCGTCATGGTGGAAAGAACAATGCAATGCATGTTTGGGAAAGACTGGCTAATCCGATAAATCATGAGATTCCACTGATACCATAATGCAACTGTGCACAGTACATCTTTCTGGAAATTTTACAAACAACTTCAAACTTCTTTCCTCAGACATTTATAGCCCTGATACTGTTTGAGCAAGCTTTTCCACAAGAATAGCCTGCTCTCAATTTGGAAATACTGGGCAAAAATATACATCTCTAAATCTGACATAAAAACTTCTGCGCTATCCCAAAAAGGGGAATTTCACCTAAGAATTCAGGACACAAACTTATGGAGAAATCTACCCCACAAAGAAAACTTCCTTGATTACACTGGAGTTTTTCTTCTTGTGCATCATCCTAACTCCAGCTTTTAAAAGCTCCCTCATTAGCACATTACACAAGTAGCAGGACCAAAAACAGAATGAAAAAATGTATTTTAAAATAAAAGTAGTCATTTAGGATTTTTTTTTCTCCAGCAGGTTATAACAATTTGAGTGTCAGTCACATTTTGGACCTCAGCTTTTTTAACAAACCTGAGCACTGTAATTTGTTAAACACAGATCAACCCAAGTTGTGGGCACAGCCTCCTTTAATTATGATTTTCTGGCTTTTTATTTATTCACAACATTGAAACTATTGCAACAATTTCTAGTGAATAATTATTTTTTAAGAAATGTGTTTTTCTTAGGATTTAAAATATATTTTAAACATGTTGTAGCCATATTGATCCCAGGATATTCAAGAGAGAAGGTGGTGAAAGAGACGAACTTTCGATCAAGACAGAGCTAAAGAACACACAACTGAAGACGTGCTGTGAGGCTCAAAGCTTGTCTCTTTCACCAACAGAAACTGGTCCTGTAAAAGGTATTACTTCATCCACCTTGTCTCTCACATATCTTTAATAGAAAATTATAAAACCCACATGAATTACCCAAAAGATTTGATATAGCTCTACAGATAGAACACAATGGCTGATTTCCAGGAAGTCCAACCATATCTGGGTCCTTATTTAATTCTATAAAGCTCCAAAGAGCATTTTGACTGTAATTTTCTTTTTTGAAAAACAAAATAGTATGGAAAGGTTGGTTGGCTGAATTTTAACCCAACTCCTGGAAGAGGCAGGAAATGTCACTACTATATTTTCTACACTAGAAAGCCATGAATTTGGTCCCCATTATGCCCAGCACTCTCAACTAGGGAGCTCTGAGACTCATGTTGTAGACATACTACCATGATGGGCACATTATATGTAGACAGATTAGAAAGACTCAATGTTTTTTACATGCTAATGTTACTCTTATCTACTTACCTATCTACCATATGTATTTCTAATGTGCCAATGACAACAATATCTAGGAGGCAAACATAAAATTAAAAGTTGCATTACCTTTGTCCGTAATTGTCCTTGCTTCCCTCCAGTTCTTAATTTAACTGCTTTCCACTCCTCCCTCTCACTCGTTTTTCTTTTTTGTCATTCATTTAGGAGATTGTGGTGAATCGTACTTATGCTAGCTACTAATTTTATCTCCTAACATTTGCCTCTATTCTATGAATCACAAGTTGATTTTAAAAGGAAGTGCCAGACTATTTCCCATAACGTGAAATTAAAGCTAAACAAGACTTTGCTAAATCAAGCCCTTTGTCTTTATTCAGTGGAATAATTCTGTCACCAAAGGACTGATCCTTTATATGAGCAATCCCATTGCCTTCACACGGCTGCAGGATCAGGCCCTCAGATTGAATGCAAAAGGTTTTTTTCTTTTGTTTTATTTTTTGGTGCCTGCTATTTGAGTTAAACATGTTTCTGCATGACTTTTAAAATACAAAATCAGATGAAGCACCATTCATGAAATAAGTTGGCCTAAATTTACTAAAAAAGTTGTTGACAGGGAAGTTAGGCCCAAAATGTAGATTCTGTAATATGTAAGGATTTAGATTCAGAGGAAAGTGATGGTCTCTTTTGAGATAATTTTGGCTTCTTGCTGGGTGAGTACACAGAAGATTGTTGCCAAAGGTAGGTGGTTGTCCTCTGTCTGGATTATCTTTGATATCTAAAGAGCTTGAGATTAGGGGCTGAGGCATTGAGGCAATAAACAGGACATCACCCTCCCTAACTTGAACAGAGAAACATTATCTTAGATCTATGCTGAAGGAACATCATACCAGTTATTGGCAGGCTGGTAACTTCTCTGAGAGGAGACTGGTGGGTTCAGTCCAGACCTCGGTGGATAAGTTTTTATAAGATTACCAATAAGGGTGCCAAATGTTATGGCAGTGGGTCATCTTAGCAGAAAAACAAAACAAACAAACAAACAAAAAAAAAAACAATAGCCACTCTCAGTTTAGGCACAGGCAAACTATTATAAAGGAAACTAGCACTGCTGCTGCTCATATTGTACCTGCTCTGTGAATAAATAGGAGGTTCAGTCTCCAGGTATCTCACTCTAGCACCTCTCACAAGCACTAAATCACCCAGTTTTTTAAAAAATTAGATCTCAGGCACCTCTGGAGTTCTTCTATGTGAGGCAAGCATGAATGCTAACCACAGAATGAATTAGACCAATATGCTGCTGTGCACGCACAAAAATTAAAAACACGCCCAAAACAACTAAACCATAAAAGTTGAATGTATACTATGAACCAGCAGTGTATAAAGTGTCCCTGATGTAGAGGACTAGACACCCATAAACATTTTACGAAAGAACACCTGGGGGGAGGAGAGAAGCAAAAGGATTGTAACTGTACCTGATAGAGTTTTATTATGTGGGGGTGGTCGAGCATTTTCATTATCTGCACTTCTCGATAGATTTTTTCCAGGTTCACTGCATCCAGCTGAGATTTGTCAATTATTTTTATTGCCACCTGTAGCCAAAGAACAAAATATTTTTTCTTTAAATCAATTTTCCAGTCTTGTCTACCACTGCTTGTTAACAGGACACCAAATTCCTATGACTCTGGGTCATTTTTTAATTTCAAAAATATACTTTCTATATCTTAGAATCTGATAATTCACTTATAAAAAATAAGGCACATAAGATACCATGCTGTTGATCTAGGAACTCTGGCCGAAATCTCTTTAGCATTGTCAATGGGTGCAGACAGTACCAGCAGGGGCTTAGACAGAGGAGCAGAGACCTCAAGTGCTGCTTAATTTGTGCATGTGAGCGAGTGGACTGAAGTAATAAATGGAGAAACTGCAGTCTGATGCCTGGGAATCCGAAGCAGTATTGAAGGATGAAACAGCTTGACAGACTTCTTGCAGCAGCACCATGTCACTATCTGGCACAATGCAATGAAATGTTCTCAAACTAGTCAGTATTTTTTCATTTGCAAAATACACTAGTAAAACCTTCAATTACAGCTTGCTTTGCTACCTCAGAGCCTGATCCTGCAAATACTTCTGCACATTCTTAATTCCATGCACATAAGTTGTTCCAAGCAGTCAGGATTTCACCCACAAATTTTAAATAAAGTTTGGAACTCAAGTTTTTCTTGTCCTAGCTCATGCAATCAAAACATACATATCTAGTGCAATTCGGATTGTTAAGGATTTTTATTTCACTGTGATTAATGTTCTCGATATAAGAATATCTGTAATTAACCTGTTGAGAAAAAGTGTAAAATCTCTGCAGGGAAACTCATGTCAGTTACACAGAGCAAACAGAGTCCATGGTACTTAGAAGCTAGTTTGTGGGCCTACTGACCTCATTCCCAGTCAATACTGGAGAAGTGAGTTACATAGAACTATACTTAAGGGATTCCCAATTTCACCAATATTAAAGAGATCAATAGTATGTCTCACCTTGGAGATCATGTTAAACGTGAAAGATAGGCCACAAAGACTTCCATAGGAAAAGAGAGAAAAAGATCAGGCTCATTTTGATAAAAGAGCAACAGGTACAGGAAAGGTATATCATTCCTGATTTTCAATGTCTTCAACAGGATTGGACCCAACTGCCAGAGATATTACAACTTCCCCTATAACTACGACCCACAACTAAAGATGAATTTCCCAGGAACCACAACTCTTAACTATAGGGTATGGACGGTAAGACAAGAGATACATAGGACTTCAAAGATACGTAGGCACCTAACTTACATTGATTTCAATACAGGAGGAGGACCTTATTACCTGAATAAGAATAATCAAGGGCATCACTGCATTAAGAACTACCGTATTTTTCGCCGTATAAGACGCACTTTTTCTTCCCCAAAACGGGGGGGGGGGGGAAAGTTGGTGCGTCTTATACGGCGAATATAAAAATGCCGGGCCAGCCCTTTGCGCGGGGGGGGGGGGGGAGAACCGGGAGGCTCCCGGCAGCCCACCCGCGGCGGAGACGGGGGAGGGGCGGCGGGGCAGACGGCGGGGGGGGGGGGGGGTAGGCGGACCCGGCAGCCTGCCTGCAGCGGCGGGGACGGGGGGGGGGGGTGTAGGTAGGTGGACCTGGCAGCGCGGTGGGGACCGGGGGGGGGGCAGGTGGATCCGGCAGCGCGGCGGGGACGGGGGGGGGGTGTGCAGCTGCGGGGACTAGGGCAGGGGTGCAGCCGGCAGGGGGGCGGGGTCGGCGCTTTTAAAAAAATCTGTGGCTTTTCGGCGGAGGGGGTTCAGAATCTTTTTTTTCTAGATTTTCCGCCTTTAAAATTAGGTGCGTCTTATATGCCGGAGCGTCTTATATGGCGAAAAATACGGTAATTACTAAACTCACTTGACTTGGCTTTCCTCTCAATAAAGCTCTTCATATACAAATACTGGCCCACCCCACCCCTTAACACACAAAACAAATAATTATATAATACTATATAATTCTTAGTCCTGCCATGAGTGCAGGGGACTGGACTAGATGACCTCTAGAGGTCCCTTCCAGTCCTATAATTCTATGAATGAAGGGATTTATCCTACTGAGTGGGATGGGAAAGAGAAAGAGATGTATTTTTAAAAACTTGGAATGTGCTCAGCTCTCACAGTGATGGGGGCGTCACATTAGTACCCACATAGAGAGCAACATGGTAAAACAGGAGCACCTGAATTCTATTTCTCATAGTACAATATCCAATTCAATTGATAAATTTAATAATAAGAGTAATAATTTGAGCCCAAGAACTCAGTATTATTTCAAAAAGAGCATTTACATGAATAATGAGGATATCAATAGTTGCTAGATAGGATAAAAGATATACTGGAAATATAAATACATGCTCTAACATGCGGTACTAACTAGCCACTGTTGGAGACAGGATACTCCCTGAATCCCTCCTCTGTTATCTCCACATCAAATTCAAGTTCATCTCACCTTGATAGCCTTTTACAACTCTATCCTGCTCTTTCTTGTATCTGCACTTGTATCTTGCTGCATTACCTCACTAACAAAGCCAGCCTTGACCACCTTTTTGTCCATTTCTTCCATGTTAATTTTCATGCATGGAACACTCATCCTGATCTATTCCATAATGCCTCTAACATGTGCTCCTTCACATTCCTCCTCAAGACTCATTTCTATTGTGATGTCTATGGAAAACAATCACAAGGGCAGTCTTTTTGATTTGTTCGTAAAACGACTAGCACAAGGTCCATGACTGGGGCTCCCACAATCTATTGTAATACAAATAATAAATACTACTACCACCACCACCTGACAATAGCTAGGAAGATGGCAAGTGGAAAAATCTCTATTTGACTGATTTCTAACTCAAGAGTTAAAAAACACCCCAAAGGATGCAGAACTATCTAAATATGAACATAGCTGTCTATGTAACCATGTTTCTATTTACCTTCATTCTCCTCCTACCACTCCTCCTTACACCCATTTGTTGCAACTTGTCTTAAATTAGGCACTAATTTAATCTCCTTTCCTTCAAGCATGAAGTAGATAGATGAAAGAAATATGTATGTATTTCACTTGACTAGAACTACCCAAATACCCAAAGTTAACCACCCACGTAAGTCTTTCCCAGATCAGGACCTAAGTTACTGTCTGTATTACTTCTTGTTCATACACTCTGTAGTTCACTCCTGGTCACAAATAAAAGCAGAGGTGGTAAGCAAATTCCTATTTTTGGTGTGAACATACATGATGTAGAAGTAAAAAAGGATGTAAACAAGAATTCAATCTGTTAAAGAAAAATTAAGACTCCCCCTCCCCGATTTTGGTTTACTGCTAATAAAACTGATTTGTGAACAAGTTTATGCAGGCACAATTTCATCAACCTATAACACAAGTTTCCTAAAAAAATGTAATAACCAAAAGGACACTAAAAATAGAAACAAAAATTCTTCAATAGACCTTGCAAAATATTTGCTTTAAAAAGTTATTCCTTGTGTGTCAAATTTCCAAACTTTCTTTCATTTACTTCATAGTATCTCACTGAAAAACCAGTATCAACCAGACACTGGAATTGACCTGTTATTTTCTTGCTGTTATTTTCTTAACTATAAACAGGGCAAGTGTGCTCTGGGTGGAGTGATTTCTAGCACCAGTCAGCTTCCTCCCTCAATAAAAAGAATGGAAACAACTACTTCACACTAAAAAAGTTACCCAAAATTTCTAGGGTGATCCCTACCCTAAACTAGTACTTCACTTTATCCATTTCCTGTCAGAGTAATGGATCGCCTATTTTAGGTAAGCCAGGAGGATTTACATTCCCGTTTATTAGAGAATTAGAATCCAAGTGTACTCACCAGACAAGCCTGATTCAAGAAACCTCAGTTCTCTCAGTTGTTTGTATGATCAATTTTTAATTTCCCCATTACTTACATTAATAGCCTAATCTCTCCAGACCTCCCTTGTACATGGTATCTTACACAGCATCAGTCATCTTACTTCAGGTAACAAAGAGTCCTATGGCACCTTAAAGACTAACTAAAGTATTGAAGCATAAACTTTCGTGGGCTAATACCGACTTTGTCGGATGCAAGCAGGACATGGGTATTAGCCCATGAAAGCTTATGCTTCAATACTTTAGTTAGTCTTTAAGGTGCCACAGGACTCTTTGTTACCTCTGCTATTCCAGACTAACACGGCTACCTCTCTGATTCTTGACATCTTACTTCACTTATCCATACTAACTCCTGGCTCTCTGTTCCTTAGTAGATGCACAGCCGCAGAAGCTTTATCCATAGAGGAATTCTGGAGCACTTTCCATTTCCTCTCTGTTCTTTCCTTTCATTATTCTAGCCCATTTGCTTTTACCTTACACTTGAACCACTGCACACTTTTTCCTCATTCTCTCCCTCTTTATGAGGCTCCCTTTAATCATAACTAAAATAACTTTCTTTTATTTCTTGCCTGCATCTGGTGTGTGACACAACTAATGTACAGAGGCTGGCAGGAGCTAAACTGTGTAGGGATTCAAAGAGGAGAGCGCTTCTGTCTGATATGAAAGGTGAGGGAAAGCCAATGAAGGGTGGAGCACAGTCAGATTGATGGAGCACACTGCCTTCCTAGGCTCTACTTTCATCTTTTTCAGTTCATCCAAAATGCTGTCACTCTCTTTAATATGCATTTTTTATTTTGGATTTCCATTCCTCTGCTTCCCAAGGAAAAAAAATCCAGCATTTATATGGCTTGCAATTACAAGTTCCTGCAGTGAAGTGTGCAAGCTCCTTGATTTGAAAAAGTGAATTTAAAGTATACAAACTCTTCTGGATTTTCCAACAGAGTTTGACATCTCCACAATTTGCTCCTGTATTTGAATACAAAATCTCTACAGAGATTATAAAATACTGAAGGAACAAATATTTCAATGAAGAATGTTTCTGCTTTCAAGTCTGTCTATAAAAATTTCCTATGTTGACAACTTTCTCCATGTTAGGCAGTTACTAGCTCAAAGTCAGCAAAACATGCATGCCCAAAACAAAGTTTTTAAAAGATACAATCCAGCTGAATTGTTTTCAAACCATAAAGGACCCATTCCTCAGTCAGACCCAACTAAAACATAAATAAAAAAATAAAACAGATAAATTGTGAGAGGGTAAAAAGGATCTTTTACCTGTAATCTCACTGACAGTTAATCTATACTAGATGCTTTTGTTATTTTTCAAGAGTAAATGTATAATTATAGTTGAATCATCTTTTTGACTCAAGTTATTAAAAAAAATTACTTAAAATTGAAAAAGCATTTTCCACATTTACTTAGCAAAGTCCCTTCTGGCATTTGAACCAACTAAAAAACAAAAATAATCTCTGATCTGGGACCAACCATGGGGAGTTTCATCCTCAAGGGAGAATCTTCAGACAATTGAGCATGTAAAAAGTCAGTGGCAGAATTATGAGCCCTGTTGTAACATTTATTATAGTCTAATGTTAAATTAATGTGCTTTCCTTGTGGTTTTCTACCACTTCCTTCTTTTCCAAATGTTCCCCATTGAGAGGACATGCTACAGATGTTTAAATATCTCCTAACAATACAATCTGTCTACATTTAGATTAGAAGATGGTGAAAAGACTGAAAATAATTCCTTCAGTTGAAGGTCAGGAAGCCATACAGTTCCAAGAAATTCAGTCCTCAAGTCAAACGTTTCAGTGCAAATCCCAAGAAAATCTATTTTAATGGCTTCCAAACAACATTAGCCTTCTTATACTAAAAATCAGCCTCTCAGAGTCTAAAGAAAAATGCATTTGCATTAGAGATCAGCATGCCACGCAATTTCATTAGAGTCTATTGTACTAGAGTTCTACATTTCGCACACTATCAAATAGCTGTTTATTGCAAAAATTCGATCACTATAACTTACCATTATTGCTCTAAGAACCCTGCACTTAGCGCTAGTAACTTGCAAATACCCGTGTCGCATTTAGTTTTCATGTAACGTATTCAGGTACTAGCAGTATGTCAAAGAACCTGACAAGCCAACACTTCCTGTAAAGTCTGAAAATGTCTTTATAAAAGCCTTATCGCAGTAAGAGCAAGAATGTTCTTTTAATGTCATCAAGCCTTGAACTTACATAGGTGAACTTGTTTTCATATCTCCAAATTTAATCACAAGTGACATAAGCCAAACAAGTTCTGAAAAATTAAGTTTTGGCCACTTAAAATGTAATACTTGTTAGCCTTATCACTTTCCTTGGTTAGATCTTCATTTACAAAGGCCTAACTTTGTGTTTAAAAATGCAATTACGTTCTTTACAATTAGAATAATGGGCAAGTTACTCAGCTATATTAGGTGTATTAGGTGAACTCTGGTATAAAGCTGAAAAGGCAGTCCGCAAAATAGACCTACCCTGAATTAGCATCCAAACCCTCCTCCTACCTGTGGTTTAGTTATTACTAACAAAAAAAGATGAACTTCACTTTTAGTTTTCTTCTTACTACTGGCTGTCCATAGTTTCCCTTCAGGACCTCCTCTGCTCTAATGCACTCTCTTTCCAGAGAATCCCTTAATATCTTCTTTTTCATTCTAGATGGGAGTTAAAAAGCTGCCCCCACAAAATAAGTTGAGCAAACTTCAGCAGCGTTATACAGTGTTCTATCACCTGCTGTGAGGGTAGGCCAACAGATGGACTCTGCTAACCTGTTAAAAATCCATAAACACATTCTTGTTTCAGTCAAATGTTTAAAAAAAAATCAAGATTTTCAGTATAAAGATCACTCAATATGACAGTTGCCACACTGCCTCTTTGATCTAAAATGTAATTATACAAGTGTAAATGTTTTTTTTTAATTTAGCTACATGCTAGTTCATTCTTTTGAAATTTCTGAAATAATCCCACATGTGGTACTCTTGCTGACCACGAAGAGCTGTGTATCGGCAACACAATAAACGTTTATATTAAACAACATAGACCAGTAAATATTAAAGTCTTATTTCTAGTTCACTGAAAGATTTTACAAAAACACCCATGTACACTACATATAAAAGTGAAGTTGCACTTAGCACTGAGCTCATTTTCACTAGCAATCTTAGCACGGTCTTGATTAGAACAAAACGTCGGTCAAATCCTATTTAGTTCAAATTGGAGATGCTGCTTCTGATTGCAAAGATTTCAGTTTTACATTTTTGCACCAAAGCTGCTGAATTATGAAATCTTTCTCAGTGAAACTGAATATACAGCTCACTAAAAAACACCAACATCTTCCAGAAATGTCATAACATAGCACTAATCTTTTCAGTACACTGAGAGTAAAGGTTTACTTGGTGCATGACTGAATTCTCATTCTCATTTCTCTAGTATGGTCAACCTCTATCTATGGCAACACATGCCACTACCCACAGCACACACCAAATTAAGAACAATTATGGAAGTCATGTGATTCTAGCATACGCCTACAGTTAGGTTGAAAATCACTGTGTATTTGGCGCACCTCTCCCCACTACCACACACAACATTCACGATTAAAAGTAATAAATGCTTTAAATCAGCTTAAAGGTGACCTGAAAAGGGGTAAAAATGCATAAAAGCTGAAAACCTATTTGAAATTTTTCTTGCTTTTTTTTAACATTCAAAATTACAAGAATAGTCTTTCCGTCTCCCCCCCCCCCCCTTTTTTTGTGCTAGAGGACTAGAGAATTGGAGTGAGAGCCTTCTCTGCCTTCAACTGAAGGGGCAGGGAACTGAAACTGCCAGGCATCTAAATTTAAACAGATATCAAACAAAGAAAAAGTTAGTCTGACTAATAATCCCTACTTTCAATTTTCCAAGCTTAATTTAATTTCTATTTAGTTTGAGGCTACCCCTATAGTCCTCCAGAAAAAGAAGACCTAAACTTCTTATATAAGGGAAACGCTGAATATCTTCCAGACCTATAAGACACAAAGCAAAAAAAGAAGAAATCCAGATTTTCTCTTTTGCAGCTGCCATTTAGTTGCACAGCTCAACCCAAAACCTTAGGCCCTGTCTAGGTTAGACAAATTTGCACAAGTGCAGTTACCTTGATGCAGGCTTCCTATGCAGACACACTGTAATAGTGTAAAACATGGCTTACTTTGGTCTGGACTGTGTCATGCTGGTGCAAGCCCCACAGAAACAATGGAGTACTTCTATATCATGCCACTGCTTGCATCCGACGAAGTGGGTATTAGCCCACAAAAGCTTATGCTTCAATACTTTAGTTAGTCTTTAAGGTGCCACAGGATTCTTTGTTACCTCTGCTATTCCAGACTAACACGGCTACCTCTCTGATTCTCTATATCATGAGTTTGCTTCAACATAGCTACATCAGTATTAGCTTCCCTTAAATCCGTTTGCGCGAAACCAATTTGTGGTCACAACAAGGGGGAGAGAGCTACTGTGTTTTAAACCAGTGCATTTATGAGTGTGTGTCATGCATAATACACACTTGATCAGCCAATGGTTCATCTAGCTCAGGATCCTGATACACTGGATCACCCAACCATTCATCTAGTTCAATATTCTGCCTCCTAGAGAAGCCACTTTGGAGCAAAATACAACGGATATTTGTATGTAATGGACAATTAGGCAATAATGTGTACAGGAGGTGGTTTTCCAAGGTCAAGCAGTTGGTGGTGGACATATGTCCTGAACCATGAGGACTGATTAGTAAGTGTTAATGATAGTTCACGGAACGATAGCTTATATCCATACGCAGATGACTAACTATTTGAGTTTTAAGTTTAATGCCCCATATCATGTAGGAAAGAGTTCCACAGGTTCTTCACATACCGGTACTTCTGTGATACAACAAACATGTACTGCACACAAGAACCTATAAAAAATGCAGCTGCATCCTCTGAAACATTTAGTACTGACTGATCTTAAAGGCCGGTTACAGGACTATATCAACCATCATTGAGAATACATACCAATTCCTACATTTCTATTAACTTTCACATTTCTTCACTTGAGTGCTCAAATGCAACATTAAGGTTGCAGTTATATGATTTCACACTCAATTTAGAACTAGTCTGCCATACTCCACCTTCTGGAGTATGTTTTCTTATGTACACATTCTGTTTCAGTCTGATTTCACCTTTAAATATATTAGACTAGCAAAAACACCCGGCGTTGCTTGGGTCCGTCGGAGGTGGGGAGGGGGCAGAGAGCTGAGCGAGTGCGGGGTCCGTTGGAGGGGGGAGGGGGCAGAGAGAAAACCTGACACCCCCACCTCACCCCCCCGACCAAACCCGACACCTCCACCTCACTTACCCCTCGACCAACCCCGACTCACATTTTCACCCCCCCACCCAAACCCAACACCCCCACGTCACCCCCCTACCAACCCCAACACCCCCTGATCAACACCCACACCTCACCCCCCCATAGACCAAACCTGACAAACCCACCTCACTTTCCCCCCCAACCAAACTCGACACCCCTACCTACCACCACAAACAAACCTGACACCCACACTTCACTTACCCCTGGACCAACCCCGACCCCCCTCCTCACCCCCCCAACCAAACCCAACACCCCCACCTTACCCCCCCACCAAACCCAACACCCTCTGACCAACCCCAACACCCACCCCTCACCCCCCACCCACCCCGACACCTTCCCACCCCCCCAGACCAAACCCAACACCCCCGGCTCACTTACCCCCTGACCAAACCCGACACCCCCACCTCACCCCCCGACCAAACCCGACACCCCTACCTCACTTACCCTCCAACCAAACCCAACTCGGGTCCATCGGAGGTGGGGAGGGGGCAGAGAGCTGAGCGAGTGCGGGGTCCGTTGGAGGGGGGAGGGGGCAGAGAGCTGAGTGAGTGCAGGGTCCGTTGGAGGGGATATTATGACATCATAACTATGTCACAGAGAACAGCAGCTGCCCAGCTGATGTGATTAGCCTTTAAATAATTTCACCCCTGGGAGCCGTCAGAGGTGAGATTTGAAAAACTTTCGACTCTTACCCTGATTAGGACCCTAAGGCCTCTAACTGTACCAAATTTCAAGTCTCTAGCTCAAACGGTGTGGAAGGAGTAAGGGAACGTGCATACACGCACACACCATTTGACTTTTATATAGATAGATTAATTTCATGACAAGTAACTTTAAGGTCTACATCATTTCATGACAATTATCCTAAGTAACTAAGCAGAGTCGGTAGAATTCATTCTGGTCTGACTTTGAACCATTTACAGTAATGGTACAGTACTTAGTCAGAACGCAAGTTCTCTTTACCAATAGTAAGAGTTTATAGGGTCCCTCTCTCTTGCAACTCACCCAGCTAGCTGCTCCCACTGACTGACCCAACAAGGAAGTTCTACCTTATCCTATGTTTATAAACTTCTTGTTATGGAAATAACTGGTCATGCAAAACAAACAAATAAAAGAGTGCACAACGAGGTTTAACCACAAAACTTTGGAAAGGGAAACCTACTACGAAAATTATGGGAAAAATATTATATAGGTTTCATTTTAGCTAAATTTTAAAATATGCCCCGCAAAACAACTATCATTCATAAGAACTTCACTCTCCCATTCACATTCCTGGAATCACTTCCATCTTGGCAGTAGCAATTCACAATGTGAACTATAAAAACAATTTCCAGACTGAGCACAGCATACAAGATCCTAACCAAGAAGAAAACCTATGCAATCAAATTTAAACTTGTTTATATGGACATTTAGTAAAGGTTTTAGAATGTACTTCTATTCATTTAAGCCATTTTTTGAAGCTGACAGACAACTTGTAGCAAACAGAATAGTGCCAATTTTAAATTTGCACAAAACTTAGCACAGATCTAATTTTTGAACTGTAATTAAAAGTTAAGATTGCCACTGTAATGTCATTGAGACATGGTGTCTGAAGGCCAGTATTCAAACAGTTTTACCTACTGCCGAGTGAAACATTAATACTATAACTGAACACTGCTAAAAATTCTAATTTCCAAACTTGGGTATTTAGTAGTAGCAAGGAAAGGGTTTATAAATTATTTGACTGAGTCCCTTAATATGCAATTTGAAAGTGAGACCATAACTTGATCAAATTTTCTTTGATATTTTGGGTTTTCATAGAATCACAGAAATGTAGGGCAGGAGGAGACCTCAAGAGGTCAATAATATTGTATACACAACTTTGAAGAGTGACCACTAGTATGTGCCCTGCAACAATGTTAAAAGTAAAATTATAGTTAACAATTATTATTTTGCCTCCACTTAAGATCACTATACTGTAAAATTACAGTTTTCAATTCCTTTACTTTGTGTTTTTGATAACATTTTGCTCAGTTTCCCTATCTGTGTGGATCATTCACATTGCACCACAGAAAAAGGGTTTGTTTTAAATAGGAAATATGATATCATAAAAATTTAGAAGTAACTTAAATCCAGTTATAATAACTGAAAGCACTAATGTTTTAAAAGTTATTAAGCGGTGATGTCCAAAGGTGCTGCTTCCATCAGATGTTTAATATTTTAAAAATATGCCTAGCTACATTTTTACCCAGGTAGACTAGCTGTTTAATTATAAATGATGCATAAAATAATTATGGTTTTCTGAGACTGGTATTTAATTGATAACTTGCATTTCTGAAAAGATGATTTTTTAAAATTTAATACCCAGACAAGCTGATTCAGGGGAATGGGGTCTGAGGGAATCATTCATTTTCAAACTGAACTACCAAAGTGACCCCACACCTGGAGATACTGAATAGCTGGCAAACCTGGCAGCACAACAGGGAACAATTTAGCCTTTAGGGTTCAAACCTGTAGTGCTTAATTTGTGCCAGGGCTTTCTAGGGCAGAGTCCCACCACCTCTAAGGCTGGCAGTTCATAGCCCTGGCAACTCCGGGCTTGCCACATTAGTTATGTTTTTTAAAAAAATGCTTCAACCAGGGCACCTAATTGCGGGAGCCCCTCGCTCATTACCAATTATGCACTGCAAACCTGTTCTGCGTTTGGTAATGAGCAAGTTATCAATGACCTGCTGGCAGTGTCTCATTAACGGGCTGATATAACAGCAGCTTCAGGGCCAGCATCCGTGTTGTTCCCTGTCTTCCTAGCATCTTCCCCGGCAAGGGCACGGCCGGGAACTCGCTCCCCTCCGGGACAGCCCAGCGGGGGGGTGTCACACCTGGAACCCCCCCCCCCGCCACCGCGCGCCAGGTGCCCCCGGGATAACGGTATTCGAATGGGGGGGAGGGGGGTCACACCTGGAACCCCCCCCCGCCACCGCGGGCCAGGTGCCCCCGGGATAACGGTATTCGAATGGGGGGGAGGGGGGTCACACCTGGAACCCCCCCCGCCACCGCGGGCCAGGTGCCCCCGGGATAACGGTATTCGAATGGGGGGGAGGGGGGTCACACCTGGAACCCCCCCCGCCACCGAGGGCCAGGTGCCCCCGGGATAACGGTATTCGAATGGGGGGGAGGGGGGTCACACCTGGAACCCCCCCCCGCCACCGCGGGCCAGGTGCCCCCGGGATAACTCGAATGGGGGGGGGAGGGGGTCACACCTGGAACCCCCCCGCCACCGCGCGCCAGGTGCCCCCGGGATAACGGTATTCGAATGGGGGGGAGGGGGTCACACCTGGAACCCCCCCCTCCCCCCGGTCACCGCGCGCCAGGTGCCCCGGGGGCTCGGCCCCGGCCCCCTGAGGGGGCGGTACCAGGCCCGTGGTCCGGCAGCACCGGCGGGGGAGGGGAAGGGTCGCGGCCGGCCCCGCCTCCTCAGGAGCCGGTCCCCGGAGGGGGGGACGAGGGAGGCCCGGCTCCCCCCGCCCCGGCCGCCTCACCTCGCTGCGCGTGATCCGGTGCCGCCCCAGCTTCACCACGGCGAAGTTGCCCTTCCCCAGCGTGCCCTCGATGTCGTAGAAGCCGACCCGGACGGGCCCGGGCCCGCGGGACAGCAGCGGGGGGGGCCGCCGGGGCTCGGCCATTACCATGCTGGGCTCGGGGGGCGGCGGCGGCGGCGACAGCGGCGGCTCGGGTCCGTCTGTGGCCGTGGGGCGCCCAGCAGCCGCGCCGCGCCGCCACCCGCCCCCCTCGCGTCACCGCGCGCGTCACTGAAGGAGGAGCCTCGCCATGGCAACCGTAGCCACCGCCACCGGATGAGCAACGGTCTCCTGGGGCTGTTCCCTGCGGGGTGCCCCCTCCCACGGGCAGCGGGGCTCCCCTCACAGCCGTCCCCGGCAGAGCGCCTACTCCCCGCCAGGCGAGGGGGGGGGGAGGCCAATCCATTGTGTCGGGGGGAGAGGGGGGTAGCTGCACACCCCTCCTCGAACCTGGGGAGAGCCTGCCCCGCACCGCTTGAATCTTCCCCTGCTACCCCCACCCCACCCGCTGGGGGCAGGGAGAACTCCCCCCTCCCCCTCCCCCCACAACTCCTGATTAAACCCTGACTGTACCTGGCCTTTCGCGCCCCCCTGCACAGCACTCCCCTGGGCTCCCCGTGCCACCCCCACTGCACAGCACGCCCCTGGGCTCCCCGGGCCACCCCCACTGCGCAGCACGCCCCTGGGCTCCCCGGGCCACCCCCACTGCGCAGCACGCCCCTGGGCTCCCCGGGCCACCCCCACTGCGCAGCACGCCCCTGGGCTCCCCGGGCCACCCCCACTGCGCAGCACGCCCCTGGGCTCCCCGGGCCACCCCCACTGCGCAGCACGCCCCTGGGCTCCCCGGGTCACCCCCACTGCGCAGCACGCCCCTGGGCTCCCCGGGTCACCCCCACTGCGCAGCACGCCCCTGGGCTCCCCGGGTCACCCCCACTGCGCAGCACGCCCCTGGGCTCCCAGGGCCACCCCTACTGCACAGCACGCCCCTGGGCTCCGACAAAGTGGGTATTAGCCCACGAAAGCTTATGCTCCAATACTTTAGTTAGTCTTTAAGGTGCCACAGGACTCTTTGTTACCTCTGCAATTCCAGACTAACACGGCTACCTCTCTGATTCTTGAAACCTATAACAGACATTGTCCCTGCCCCACAGAGTATCCATGAGCCAGAGCTCCCTGTCACTCTGCGCCCTTCCCCACTGCATCAGCAGTGGTACTTGTGCAGATGTATTTACTAGACGTACTGTTACTGGGAAGGGTCCACAGGAAATCATTAATTAGTAGAAAAATGAAGTCTCCTCCTTTAGTGTTCCAGCCCCAAACCTCCAGCTTGGCCCTGTGCAGGATGGGGAGCCAAGAGAACAGCCTTTCTGCAGATGGTTTTACTACCCACGATTCACTTATTGTGCTTCGAACAAGGTGATCCAAATACTTTACACAAACACTTTTACAGTGACCTGTGTGATCTCAAACAAAATACTCAGGAACTATTCAAAGGCAATTTCAGCAACTGTCCAAAAGTATCAAATGTGGAGCATATGTGCCCTCTAGTGGACTACTGTCCTATGTATATTATAACTAGGGTCCTACCAAATTCAAGGTCCATTTTGGTCAATTTCATGGTCATAGGATTTTAAACATTGTAAATTTCATGATTCCAGCTATTTAAATCTGAAATATCATAGTATCATAATTGTAGGACTCTGACCCAAAATGGAGTTGTGTGTGTGTGTGTATGTCATAAGGCTATTGTGTGTGTGTGTGTGTGGGGGGGGGGGGGGGTGATAGTGCTCCCTTACTTCTGTAGTGTAGCCCAGCCCTTGGGGATCATCAGACTGCATCCTGTAAAAGGTGAAAGCTCCATTGCTGTGGTCTTAGCAGGGTAACATTAGAACTGTTTTATCCCCATATTTCAGGTCTTGACACTGGTACACCAATTAAATCTTCACCTTCATTACTGAACTCCTCTCCTAGAAATCAGACTATGGATGTTTCTAGGACTGGTGGACAGTCTGGAATAGGCTCCCCTAAATGATCACCCTACTAGAGCATTCACTTACTAGGTCACATGTGAGTGTTTCTGGGAAAGCTCTGGTGAGTACAGTAGTGCCCTATATAGTCACAGCAGTGTCCTAGAGAGAAAAGTTAGTTGCTACCAGTTTTTGTTGCAGCAGAAGCAATGCAGAACCATTTGGGAATTCTAAAGTCCACCTTCCTGGCTAGAAGAAACCAAGTTATTTGCGGTCTCAAATCTGCCAAAAGTTGTAATAGTTATGGTACATTGAGTTACAGTGGTAAAGTAATAGCAAACAAATATTGATAATATTTAAGGTGGAGGACTAGACATAGACCTGTAATTCCTTTATTCTAATCCTAGTTCAGCTAATGAGTTGTATTGCCTTGGGCGAGTTATATAACCCCTCTCCATCTTCCCCATCTGCAAGATGAGGACAAGGCACAGTGCCCAGGCAGTGAGGATTTATGATGCTTAAGTGCTAAATTATCTATAGCCAAACTTTCTGGAGAATATGGGATACACGGTATTAGAACTGTATTAGTAAATAGTTAGAAAGTAATATTGATAGGTATACACTTTAGGGAGTAAGTTCCATGCAGAGCATTATTTCTAGCAAGAAGGCATGTTCCCTCTTCAACTTTTACACAACTGAAAATGGTGACAGCGAAAAAAAAGACTTATTTTTGCAATGAAATAGGGTTACAAAAGAAAACCAATGCAGTTTTGGGCTGTTTACATGGAGAGACCCTGTCACAGGACAGGAAACTAATCATTCTCCACCAGGCCCTGACACAACCACACCTGAATCATCATTGTATCCTCTTCTAGGCACCACATTACCAGAGAGCATCTTCAAAAAAAGAAAGAACTAAATATAACTTGACTAAGGGGAAGGACATAACCCTACAATTAAGGGATGGAAATAACAATGGAGAGGCATTTTTAGTGTGGCACAGCGGTGTATGTGTGGGAGGATTGTATGAAAGTAAAGGATGTTTCCCCCCTAATATTTACCCTTATCAGAGCAATGTATTAGGCTATGAAACAGTCTCCTCCCAAAAGAATGCAAGTACAATTTCCTGATGCTTAAAACAAGACTGAAATAAAGCTTTAGAAAATGTGCTGTATGAAATAATCTTGCATTGGCTCCTAGGAAATAGACTGGATGATTTAATGCATCCGTCACATCTAGCTTCTATAATCTAGTTGTTCTTAACTTGGGTATTCTGTGCACATGAGACGGTTTGGAACAGATTTTATTTGTCCGACATTTGTCTACTTTCATTAATCATATGTGTAAAGGTAAGGGTTTTTCTCTGGTTTCATTTTCAGGTTCATTGGTGCCTGCCCTTTTCCAGAAGTGACAAAGAGTCACGAAAGCTTATGCTTCAATACTTTAGTTAGTCTTTAAGGTGCCACAGGACTCTTTGTCACTTCTGCAATTCCAGACTAACACGGCTACCTCTCTGATTCTTGCCCTTTTCCAAAGGCCCAAAGATGACCTCAAACTCTCCTAACAGCAAGAAAGCACGTTTTTCACTAATAAGCTTTTGCCTCTGTCCTACAAGAAGCAGCTATGAGGTGAGTGCATGTATCACATCTGTTAAAAAGTTTTCTTGATGATGTTTATCTCTGATACAAGCACCTTTCCAGCCTCAAAGCCACCTCAAACTTGAAGGAAAAGGAAACACTGGGTATTTCAGCACTTAAACATTTAACTTGTTCACACAAAAATGGCATGAAAAGACCTTCATAGATGAAGTGCAAGATAGAGGTTGACAAATTCAAGGAGACTTGTTCTTGTCAATAACTGTCATCGCCATATTCAACATTTTGATTTTAGAATAAGAAAAGAACACAAATCAAGTATTATTCAATCCCATTACAGATGAAGTGAACCTCAGGAGCTTTAATAGGTGAAACTTTTCCAAATTAGTTTACTAAAATTAACCATTTACAACCATATTTCAGCTTCTAAATACCTGATCTGACCTTCAGAGGTGCTGAACACGTGTAGCAGGCTTTCACTGACTTCAAGGAGAGCTGCAGGCGGTCAGCACTTCTAACAATAAGGAAACAAAATCTTGTGGCACCTTAAGGGCACTCACTTAGCGAAATATGGAGGTAAGCGGTTACATACCTAACTCTGAATATTTTGTTTGAGCTTTTTGCTCTCGTTTCTTGTTTTTCCAAGGATTCAAAGATGCTTTCGGCCTGCCTAAAAACAGAATAGAACAAGATTTGAAGGATAAAAATGAATACACATATTCATGCTTAATAAAATGCACTAATTAATGTAACGAATTCCAATAAGTTAGCCAGCACCAGTCAGTGGATACCCCTTTCCTAGTGCCAATCAGCAGCCACTGCCTAGCATTATCCCCACTGGTAACCAGCTGGCAGGTTATAATTTCCTTGGTAGGCAGTGGCCATTTTCTGGCAAGGATTGCTCTCAGAGGCTTGAACTTCCACCACTAAAGTCAATGGCAGGCCACCATATCCTGGTTGGGAGGCACTCTCCCAGACTGCAAGGTATCCAGGACAGGCCCTATGTCTCTATCAACCCAACCTGTAATACTTATGAACAGACAGAAAAAGCTATGCAACTTACAAATATTTTAATGTTTGCAGTCAATATGATGGGTGGCATACAGCTCCAGAGCTGGCTCCCTGAATGTTTATATTGGCAGATTCAACTCACAGCAACGTCCTGCACTCACTTCTGTTGTTGTTTCACTCCCATATAAACACCTTCTGCCAAAGCCTTTGACGCATCTTTGCTTCCTGGTGGCTTCTGCAAACTGGTTTTGCTTCAATCTTATGATTTTTTTTTAAGTGCAACAGAAAAAATTAATGTTGCATGAACTCTGTCAGTAGCTACTGACATTTCGGATGCTTCAGAGCCAGTCTTGTTTGGCTGTAGAACATAGCACATGAGTTATTTAGGTTTCCTCTTATAGCCAGAGGACTCACCCGCAGAGCAGCATATGTCCATATCTAACTCTCTTCCTGACTTGTTTCACTCATGGTGTCACACTCCCTCTCCTGCCCGATTTCTAATTGGAGAGAAAACAGATGGATCAATGACCTGAAGGCCAGAAGCTCCTTAGAGGCTGAGTGGAAGCAGAGTTTAAAGATGGTAAGGTTTTCCCAATCACGTGAAACTATTCTGAAGTGTTTTGGCTTTACTGATCATACAATGGCCTCTATGCTGTTCCATCCTACTTGTTTTGTACAGTTCTGTATTATAGCCAATAGGGCTTTAGATAAGGCTCTTCCAAGTCAGGAAACTAGCATTTATTGGCACATTGCATCTACCGCAGAGCATGGTGTACACACATAAAAAAGGGGATTTTTTTTCTTTATTACTGAATCTCACCAGGGAAATAAGACCAATGGAAGCCTCTCCCTGGGACACTGGTGCAGACTCTTAATTAGGAATGCTCCTCTGAGAAATCAACAACAGTTGCAGGGAAACCCTTGGCAAGTGCAGACTATTAGGTAGTTCTTATCTAAGACACTGAAAAAGGCAGGCAGGAGCTTTATTTTAAACTAGAGCCTAAGTACATCCACTGGCCATCACTTTGCGGATTATGGTAGGTGTCACTTCCCGCCCACTCTATAGTCCAGAGTTTTCTGTGTTTAGAAGTCAGGAACTTGATTAGGCAAAGCTCCTGTGGCAAAGAGCAGGACACTGATGCAGACTTTACACTGAAATGTATGGATGGAAAGTGCTGTAGGAGAGCTAGGTGGTATTACTGCCACCGGTATAGAATGGCAGGCTATGGTTTTAATGACTTTTACTCTTTTTTTAATTCAATTTTGAAAAAGACAAACAAAAGCCAAATAAATAAGCTGCATCACTTGCTGTACACAGTGTTGGGCACCAAAATTGCTCAACCAAACCACATAGAGTCAAATACTCTTCCAAATCCTTATGTTATAGCTTATCTTCAATAAGCTTCCAAGATATTCTAAAGGTCTATGTAGACAAGAGAATTAAAATATTAAGTAATTATCTGGCCCCCATTACCATGGTTTCTGAGCATCTCATAATCTTTAATGTATTTATCCTCACAACACCCCTGTGAGGTAGGGAAGTGCTATTATCCCCATTGTACAGATGGGGAATGGAGACACAGAGAAGCTGAGTAACATGCCCAAGGTCAGACTGTGGCAGAGTATGGAACTGAATCCGGGTGTCCCAAGTCCCAGGATAGCATCCTAAACACTGGAGCATCCTTCCTCTCCTTTAAGATAGACACCAAGTATCCTGAACTCTGCTATTTATTGAACACTTCCAGTTCATCACCAGACCAGTGAGATATGTTCAGGCAAAAACCCAGTTTTAGGAAACAAGCTCCATTTGGGAGCAACTCCAGATTCAGACCGAAAGTAGCAGAAGTGTAGACAATGCTAAATGCTGTGGGATCTCTCAGGAACTGGACACATTCAATATGAGAACATAAAAACAAGCATGTTAAGCTTCCATGGTGGGACATCAGAGCATGCAGGAACAGATAGATTACAACTGTCTAATCCCAAACTGGTGCAGTCAGCTCTCTGGATAAACTTGGACAAGAATAGACATAATAGCTCCTAGCAGGCAGCTATGCATTTCAGAATCCAACCAAATGAACATATTCATAGCAGAAGTGTTACTGGCAGGATTAAATGGGTACAAGAATTCTGTAAACAGGTTCTCAGAAGATAAATTGTGATTTGTCAAGACCACACTTCCTCCTTCCACAGCTACATAATTTACCTCAAAATCCAGCCCTTACTGCAAAATTGTGAGCCAGAACCCAAGCTCACACTTAAAAAAGAATGCCTCAAATTCTTAGGGTGGTGTCAAAAACTTTCCAAATGCAAACCAATGCAAAATTATCTGCCTGAGTTTGCAGACAGCCTGAAGCAATAGCTTAGGAGTAAACTGTCCCCCAATACATTTTAATAACCTTATATGTTAATCAAGCAAATTTCAGTGTCAACATTAATATATTTCACAGATGATCCTCATTTTTGCATCCAGTTAGTGTGCTTATCTTCAAACCCAAGCTTCCTCCCATATCTTCCTAAATGCCTATGCAGCTGCAATAACCTCCAGCTTCCCCCCGCCAGTTCATAAAGACTAGCCAGGCATTTAACAAAAAACAAACAAACAAAAGAAAACCACCCCACCACATATTCTGCATCATACAAACCATGAAATGTAAGGCCTGCATAAAATAAATGGCATTTAATATTCAAAAGCAAAGGGAAACCTGCCGTGAGTGTATTCATTTTTGTATCTTATATCCATTTTGTAGTTAAATATGAATTTCCATTTTTACACTTATCTGAAGCTGACACCGGAGCTCCAGTCTGCTACACTGGACAGTGCAGGAACCTTGCCACATGATTTATATCAAGCTTCCTGTGGAGCACACAAAGCCTTGATTACTGTAATCCCGACATTCAAAGGACTGCATACAAACAAGCACAACACAGGCATTAGAAAGCTCTGCTGCTCATCAGGTTAATAGTAAACCCAAAGTCATCAGTGCTGCTCTCTCCTGAGTTCAGATTCTGATTCCACTCCTCCCCGCCACGTCTTGCTGAAGAGCTTATCAGCATCCCAGAATAGATACAGCTAGGCTTGCTGTAGTGGGTGGTCCAGCATGGTAAAGCTTTGTTGGTAGAAATGAGCTTGTGTTTGGGAAATGCCTCTCTTGGTTTACCAAGGTGAGTGAGGTGATCTCTTTTATTGGGACAACATCTGTTGATGAGAGACACAAGCTTTCGAGCCACACCGCTCACACTTGTGTAGCAGAACTTGCATCAGGATTGCAACTAGCTTGTTGCCGTTAAGGAGTAATTCA
Organism: Sternotherus odoratus; assembly: GCA_032164245.1. Classification (NCBI taxonomy): domain Eukaryota; kingdom Metazoa; phylum Chordata; order Testudines; family Kinosternidae; genus Sternotherus; species Sternotherus odoratus. Next base: position 4,473,972 of record JAVMKO010000019.1, read on the forward strand.
GATTTAACTGTGTCAGTTGTCAGATACACAGAAACTGAGAGTACTTCCTTGATCACTTTTTGATTCATTGCTTCCTCATTACAATCCCTCAAATGCCTTTTTGACATGTGACAAGGGGCTATTTGATAGAATTAAAGTACAAAGTCACAGGCATCCAGTTCTCAAAGAATACACGCCCATTGGCAGATCCACACAGTTTGCACAATATCCATGTTGGTTTTGGTCCTTTCTAGGAAAGGCTGTGTGGTGTTCAAACTCTTTTCAGGTGGCTCAAGGCAACTCCGGGCACCTCTCCATGCAATCAGGAGCCAGACAAGTACAGTATAAAGAAATTGCCAGTCACACACTTATTTCAGTTTCCTTTCCACATGATCTGCAATATCTGACATTATCCTCTTAGGTAGAAAAGAGGTTAAATGGGCTAAAATGCTGAGGCAAGAAAGATGCCCAAACCACTGCTCACCTTCATTTTCAATATATAATCCTGATTCTTTGATCAGGGGGCTGTCTTAAATCTTGTATTGTGCTTCAAAAGGCTTTAGAAACATACCAGTTTTTAACTAAGATAGGTTCAATTCACTTCACAGCCCAAGTCTTAGGCTTCACATGGTAACAAAATCCTCATATTTATTTATCAACAACTCAAAAAATTAATTGTAATCTTAATGCATTCACTAATTGATAAAGCAGGAACTCAATACAACCACAGAATTGTTGGCACATTCCTTACAATCACACTGTTGCTCCAGTCTAAATATTTGTGGGTTATTGAGGATTTGAATACAAACTCCAGTGGAGGGTCACTTGTGTACACGGTTAGCAGGTTCCCTCATTCCATCTCTGTGGCTGCTTAGAAACTCTATTAAAATGTGCTACAAATAAAGAGAAACAGACAGTGATAAGGATGAGAAGCTGAAAGTGGAAACATCTCTCCCACCAACTCAGGGTTCAGATGAACAGTGAATTTCTTCCCATAAGTGAATGGTATTATCTGACTTCACTCACAAGCTCCCAGCTTTCAGTATCAGACTGGCTAATTCTGGTTTCACCTGAGTTCATATTTAGTTGTATACCAATATGCAGGTTTAGCATAACTAGAGGTCTTGGGTCAGATTCTCAGTTACACTACAGCCATGTAAAGGTGCATTAAAATGAGTGTAACTGTAACTTACATGCACTTTAAGGCACCTTTATACAACTATGGTGCTGTAAGCAGGCTCTGTGTAAATGAGAATCCAGTCTTCAATCTCTGATGGTAGGAACTATCATCAATCACCTACCAATGAACAAGTAAAAGATGCATTCCGCACTAAGTTGCAAAAGGTACTCAACCAAATCCATGCTTACATTGTCATTCTGGTCGTGGGTGATACAAATGCCCAAGTGGGTAATGACAACTTGGGATACAAGCATTGCATGTGCAAATACGGCACTGAGGGGCAGATGGACAACGCTGAAAGATTACTTAGCTGTATAATATGTATAACCTGTGCACCTGGGGTTCACTTTTCTCTCCTCACAGGAAACACAAACATGCAGAAAGATGCCACTGTCATGGAGCCAGACTATAATGAAGCAAGAAAGATGCCATTAGACAGATGGAGGTGGAAAGACGGGATTGTCTCAGTGTCACAAGGCATGATAAAATAATAAGATGCCATACATACACATAACTTTAAAATGAAACTGCCCATCATGGCTGCAGCCCTCTTTTCTTGACCACATGAAATTCTGTTGGACCAAATGGCTACTTGTGGATGTTAAATGTTAAGTTTACCCTCTATATTAAAGTCAAAGATCATAAAATTGTGACAACAGATCCTTCATTTTGTCTAGGTAGGATGCAGAGGACAAATCCAGAATCAGTAGATATTCTAACCAGAAGAGAGATGCTGGTGGAGCAACTTCAACATGAGAACAGCGTATGATTGAAGATGCGAGAGTAGAGAAACTTCGAATTAATAATCTGTATAGAAAGGGAAATGAAAGGGAATACAACTAGTACAAAGCAGATTTGGAGGAATTAAGAAATCCATTAACTAAAGTGTGATGAAAGGAAATATTAAAATTCACAGTGTGGAAAAAGGCTGGGAAATCTGAAGGCACAGAAGCTACAATTCTTTCAACCCCCTTCAAAAAATACAGGGTAACAAGCAGCATCCAATGTGATTTCATGAAGAGGGTCTCAAAAATGAGTTTAAATAAACGTAGACCAGCATAATTTCCTCTCATTTAAGAGGCAAATCCATGCTCTATTCACCACCCTATCCTGACATTACTTCTGACCTAGGGCTGGGGTAGCCAACATCCCTTCGGCAATGAACTTTTATTGTAACAGATAATAGTGATATGTTACTTGACACTTCAAAATGATATTCACTCACCTTTTTTAGGGATCTCATCCATGCTGAGATTAGCAACATGTCATCCGTCTGCAGTAAGAGGAGCCATTGTATCAATCTTCATAGCATCCAGTACAGCTCATGGGGGAGGGCGGGAAATCTACAGTCCATCAGTCAGTAACTGGCTATTTATAATAAAGTAACCAGTATTTAACTTGTACTGAGGGCATATTAGCATAACTCTGGATAGCAAAACCAATACGGAAGCCAATCAGATTGCAGCAACTTCTGAGGCCATTTAAAAATACTTTGCAATGGTCTTTCCACGTACACAACACTGAGAAGATGCTGCTTGTGTCACTGCTTTGCCATTCTCTTGCCAGGAGAATAAGTAAGGCAAAATTATCAGCCACACAACACCAAGGCATCTGCTGAGATTTTTGAAATCTTTTGTGTCTGGTTCTTTAAAAAAAGTTATTAAATAAATAAATGAGATCATTTAATGGCAGTGGCTGAAACACCCTGCATGGCTAGCGTGACTAGCAAGAAGGGAAAGGAGTCTGAGCTACACTGCCAATCCCTAATGAAGTGCCTGACTGGCAACATTCCAAACCAGCTGTGAGGGAATCCATGTAACTAAAACATGGTTTGAGATGGAAACAAATGACCAACCTGTCACCATTCTCCGGTGCAGCTAGGAGAAAGCAAGGATAGCTGACGTACAGCTTAAAAACATCCATGTGGATGAGGTCAGTTAACAAAAGAATTTGGAACTTGGACTGATTTTTAGTTGCAAAGATATAGAAATATTTTCATGTCCGGAGCTCAGGAAATATTGTAGTTCCAACAACAACAACAACAAGAAAAAAGAATCAAGACCAAGACAGATCATTCCCAGTATTGAACAGGGGTCTGAAGCCAGGCAAGCTAAATACATTCTGTTGTGTTCAACTGTTTAAAATGACATAGCCGTTAAAAAAAATGAATGAGCACAGAGGTGATTTGAAACCTCTGTGCATTGCCACACATTATTTTTGTTTTCACTGTTAAATATGAGGTGTAGGGGACAACTCGTGTTTTTATTTGCTGTGTCACCCATATCCAAGTGTTTCCAGTTTCCTTAATATCCATATATTTCGTTTTCCACCCAGGCCGACTCCTTGCTTTGTCCCTTCCGATCATTGCACAGCTCATAGATCTCATTGGTCACAAAGCCACTTTCAGTACTAGCTAACGTCACAAAACCGCTCTCTGAAGTATTCACAGCCACGTTGTCATAATCTCCAGAGAAGCTGTCAGATATGTGGTCTCCAGAAACGGTGCGGAAGGAAGAATTCTTAATATCTGGCCTGGTCCCAGCCAAATCTGCCTCCATTTGTTTTTTAATTACATTGTAAATCTCCAAATTGGGACTGTTCCTCCTGTGGGGGGAGATCCAGGCATCTTGCTCCTTTGGACTCACCTCCATGTGCTCTCGTTTCCTTAAGTGAGGAAGAGGAGACACTGAATTCCTTGTCTGTTTTTCATAAGCACAGACATTGCATCGCTCTAACAAGTCTAATGACAGCATTTCTGGAAAATGGCCATTAATAGCCTAGATTCAGAAATACTTTAATTATTATTTGTAGTTGGACCCATGAATGCAACAACATTACTGGTGTTGTCATGCCATACCATTGCAATATTGTACTAAGCTTGTGCAATATACTAATCCTGACTTCAAGTTAAGGGAGCAACAGAGAATGAGATCTCAGAGGAATCAGCTTCCAGCCCTCACAAAATGGTATCCTGGACCCACACTAACAGGCAGGAGGACTGCTGCCCATATTAGCCCATCTGATGCCCATAGGTATTGTAGAAACTGGGTGCTGGCCAGGGTGCTGAAGTGTTTTCACTGTAATTATTCATCCTCTCATTCCTCCAAATAAACAAACAAAAAATATAGGCAGTCTCTAGTGGTCTGATCTGGCAATGGGCCTGAATGCCACATATTCCTCCACAGGGCCTTTAAACAATCTCACACTTGCTTAACAGCAGCTTCATTCATGTTTATAGAGCCATGAATAATAGGAGCTATACAAACAAACTACTACTTCCTTGTCTCCTTTTCCCACTCCCGACTTTGCTCCTTCTATCATGCTGCCCTTACACTGGGAACAATCTCCCAGTTAGTGTTTGGCAAGCACTCTCCTTCTCCTCCTCCATTCTGCTTTTGCTCATAAACTAATATATTTTTACTGTGTCAGTAGACAGATATTTGAAACAGGGTCTTTTTTGGTGAATTGAATTTATTGCTGGTGAAATGTCAAAGTTCCAGCTGCACCATTGACAGTGCTAGTGCATGTTTTGCCCACACTTGCATCTTGATAACTTCCATCTACGCTGATTAGCAGGGGTCATCTCTGGGGCTAAAAAGGAACTTTGGTCTCCATGGCTCATTCACTCCTTAGCATCTGCTTAAAGTGCCAACGTGAGTACCAACTACACTGATTTTGGTCATGTGATCTCACGTGTCCACTAGGAAGATGGCATTTTACATAAGCCAACAGACACTCAGATGGTATCTTTCATTCACTACCAACTTGGCCCGACATTCAAACTAGTGAACTAAAGACCCCTGCTTCTAAACAAAGAATAGCTTGGTATCAACTCTTGAAGGGCAGAGGCTGAGTCAATACAATTACAGTAAAATTTATGCTATTACATACATTAGGCCTCTTGTGTCCCCAGTTATTACTTCAATACTAGAGTAGCTGTTCTCATCTCATTCAAGGATGCAGCTGAGAAAACAGTGGGAGTCTTTTTTGGAGTCCTGAATCTAGTTTCTAAAAATGTTTTAATTTAAACACAGCCTTAACATGATTTAAAGGTAAGCAATGCTGATGGTAGAGTGAGTGTCTGCATGTATGGGAAAGTAAGGAGAAAAGCTGGGGAAACAAAAAGTTAGAAGGACAAAACATAAAAAAACTTGAGCCAACACTATTTGGTACTTTTGGAAGGGAGTTCCAAATCTGTCAGATATGCATTAAATATTCTTTTCCTTTTTAATAAATCTAACACTTCAAATCAATCACCTTATTTTATGCTATTCCACAATTATTGTATGATTTTGATCACAATTAATAAAATAGCATAACATGGTTTATTTAAAAACTTACTCTACACAAAGTCTGTCACTTCAACATGCACATACTGCTTTTTAGAAATTTACTAGACAGGATATATATACTCCAATTCTCTCTAGTGCATTTTATGGGGTTCAGTTGAACATTCCGAAACTAATTAATCCTAGAGTTAAAGGATTCTTCAACGTGATGAAATACAAAGGTTCACTCTTTGCATAATCATGCCACTTGCCTCTTTGCAAAAAGCCAAAAACAGAAGATCGTGGTAACGACCATCAGGAGAAGGAACAGAGGGATGCTGGGAATTAAGATGTAGGCAAGATTCAAAACAGGTTCTGGGGGAGAAAAATATGAAATTCTAACTTTTATCCATTTTAAAATTTATTTTGCATGCAAAAAATATTCCTGTGAAAGGTAGTACTGGCATTTAATAATAAAAGGTTTTCTTCAGTCCTATTTGTAATGTATTAGCAGCTACCCCACTCAATGCCAACCCTTCAAGTACAGAATAATCTTCTAGCTCAGCAGATCAGACCAAACTGTACTCTTGAGGCTCCTACTTTGGGACTCTATATATTGTAACCCTAATTTTCCCATCCTCTGTGAATGGTGGAATATAGGAATTCCCCAACTGGATCCAACTAGTGAATACTGGACTAGAAGGATCAATCTTCAATCCTGGCCAGTATAATAAATCCTCAGGACGAGGATGTGGGATAACCTGCATTTCAGTAGGATCTGTCTGACAATATATAAGAGAAATGGCAGGGTCTAAACTAAAAAATGTAACTTTCCTAACCTTCGTTTGACATTTGCTAAATCTACTCATGTGAAAGTAATAATGGAATAAGCGAATGAGAGGTGTTGTCTTTTGAAAGGCTTATAAACAACCATCCTAAGGATTTCGGGGTGGGAATTACATAATGACTAAGTGGTACATTTCCTCCTCCCTATCTTCATTAGATTCTTTCCTCACACCGATAAAGACATGGGGATTCAAATCCCTTTATATATGTGTGGAAAGAAGTCAGTGTGCTAACAAGCTAATGTCTTTAACATTTCAAATGTGCATCATTGAAATGCAAGGCCATTAATTCGAGGCAGTGTTTTCACATCTGACTTACTGCTCTGGCATATAACATTTGACAGCCCAAACAACCAATTTAGTTTTGTAGTTGTAAAGATTCAGAGCAAAATTAACAAACATGAATACCTACATTTAGGCTTCTAAATTCATAGACAGACACCAAGAACAGGATTTGTCTACACAGAAAGAGTGGTGCACCTGCTAGCCTACCCAAGCAGGCTTGAATTCAGCTATTGCAAGTTACAGTAGCAGTGAAGACAGCGCAGCATGGGCTTCAGTGCCAAATACAAACCCAGGATCCATGAGGAGCTTGTATTACCTCCGCTGAAGCACGCTCTGTGTTGGCTGCACCGCTAGCTGGATTCAAGCTAGCTCAAGCAGGCTAGTTTGTGCATGCTTTCACTTTGTAGGAATACCAGAAGAGGCTCAATATTCAAAGGTGCTGAGCACCTACAACCACACTGAGGCCAGCGGAAGCGGCAGGTGTGCATAGCTGCAGAGGGTAAGGACTAGCTGTTGTATGTGCTGTGTACCTTTGGTTTCTTTAAAGGTTTCATTGGCATCTTCCTTAATGCGTTCTTCTGGGAACGTTGGCTTCAAGGAACCAGTTACAACATCTAGGGGAAAAAGTTTAGTTAATATTGCAGATACTGGTTAAACGTTGAATGCACTCCAGAAAGTAATTAAAAATGAGACAAAAATAAGGTATTTAGGACACTGCCAGATACATGGTGTGTTCTGATCTCATTCTCTTTTGCTCAGAGTTCCATAGCATGCCAGTGAACTCCAGATTTGGCAGCAACATCGGGTCAGACCTAGTTCCTGGATCTTGGGTTTGAGATAAATAGAAGGGAATGCTAAATGAGAGGCAACTTCTTTGGTCAGTTTTAATTACTTCAGGTAAATTTAGAGATCCTCTGGGAATATTTTTACCAAAAATGACCATGTCAGCAAATCAAACACATGTCTGTAACTCACCCACTTGGGAGTTCTCTTCTGAAGCAGCAGTTGGTTTTTCTAAAAGGAAGAAGCACATACTACATTTCCTATGTATTTGACTTGGGTAACCATGTAAATTAAATATTGAGAGAAACTGGCGCTGGCCCTCACACCAGCATCCTCCCTCTTCCCTTTAGGATCCATTTCAGATTCTGAACTTTTTAAAAAGACCTTTAAAAAAAGGAGAGCTTCCAAGCTGGTCGGTTCATACATTTCGCAAAGTACCTAGCCAGGGACATTCAGTATAGCAGCCCAGATCCTCAAAGGCAGTAGGTTCCTAAATTCCATTGTTTATGGTGGAAATTAGGAGCCTAAATACCTTTGAGGATCTGGGAAGTGTCCCGTCTGTCCACAGGACTTTTATCCATTTAAATGCATGTCTACCTTCTACCAATTGTTCCCCGGCACAGGTGATACATGGTTTGCCTCTAACTAGTCAAACATGTAACACCTGACTATCAGTGACACCTGACTAGTAATACACCCCCCTATGGTTAGAGTACAATCATTTTTACATGATACAGAGTAAACTCATTACCAAGAGAATATTTGCAAATGAAGTTATTTTTCATGTTGCATCTGTCATCATTCCACTGAAACATATAGGAACCTCCGACACCTGCTGGGGCAGAGGGCTGGTGGTACATCACAACGCAGATCTCACTCCCACAGGAAGGCTCGTCTACATACCAATTCCTAGAAAAATAAACCAACCACCACATCAGGTGATGCATTTCCCCAGATATTACAGAAGCTCCGACTTGGAATATTGCATAGGATTCCAAACATCAGTGATAGCAGAACTAGCAAACAGCACTAAAAGCAGATGCATCTCATCCAGCTTTACTTATGGCTGAGCATCTTATTAGTGTTTCACAGAGTCTTATTAGTGTTCTGCACAGAGTCACAAACAGTGTGATCTCAAATCCTGATGTGCTTTCTCTTCCCTAAGTGTTGAGGATGCATGCCAAACAGAGAAAAGTGGAGAGATCCAGAAGTGAGGTTCAGACTTCAGTTTTAAATTGTGCCACTGGGACATGGGGGCAGCAAAAGATCGAACAATGGGGCAGAGGTCACCAGCTTGTCTTGGATAATTCTGGAAAAAGGAAATGTCATATTAAGCAAGTTTTCCATTATGCAAGATACTTTCTGACTTCATGAGCAACTAAGATTTTCTCCAGCACATCCATAACAGATTGTGTGTAACTCACTGTAGAATAAACAAGCACATCAGATAACCTACTCCTCTAAGCATTTAATATACTACATTTCAAAGTGCGTTTTCCTGGTGCTATGTGCTGATACATATTTTTCTTTTGGGGGTCTAAATTCAGATCAGAAGATGGCACAGAATTTGCTCCTTTAGTAGCTCCCCCAAACACTGCCCAGACCTTATGACCTATATGGCCAGTATAGTTCTTCACAAGTGTTTGCACATAATGGTTGATTTTCTTGCCATCTAGTTTCAGTGTTACCTAAATTGTGAGCATCTTTCTCCATTATTCGCCTCACTTCTTCCATCTTAAAGGAGTTATACAATGCACTCCTCTCTGCTTGCTGGAAAAGATCAACATCTGCTTTTCCTCCACTCTGTAAACAAACTCATCATAAGAAGAAGGAAAGGAAGAGCAATATCTTTTTCTTACTGTGGCTTCCAAAACAGATTATTTCAGTTCATAACCCTTAGTAAGAAGAGCTCAAATTAAGACATTGCCATATGTATTTAAGTGTTGTCATAAAATATTTAATTACACTTGGACTACTTAATGAAATAGATGGGTTCAATCACAGTAAATGCTGTAAAATGTGCAGGCTAATTAGTGAATGGCATCCATGCTTTGATTTTTCTTAATAACTTTAATTAAAGGTTCAGTAGGAACTGCACCCTCGGCAAAACTAGAACCAGCACATTCACTGCAGTGTTGGCATCTTGTTGTGAAGAGTTTCATTAATCTGGCAGCATTTGGAGTATATGTTACTCTATTTCTAACCCAGGCAAACACAAATTTCATAAGGATGAGTTCTCATTTAAGATTATATGCTGTTCACCTAGAAAACGGTGACTGAAGATCAGAATCAAAAGAGGACTAAGCAAGACTTGAGGCACACACATTTTTTGGTTCAATCATGTCTGGAAGACATTAATGTATCAAAACCATCTCCTACTACTAAACTCATAGTACTTGGAAATTTTCTCTCCACTATATTATAAGGAAATAATTACAATGAGCATTATGGTTCCACTTGCCATGAGACAAGAGATCTATCAAGTAGTGCAAAGATTCTCGCTACCTCCATTTAAATGCAATTCTCAAGCTCTATCCTCCCTTAAAAGGATAAGAGTTATTCCCGCTGTAGTCAATGAGAGTAAGTCCTATCACTGAGGAGGAAAAAAGGAGTCCTGAAGTTTAGGGAATTTAATTTCAAAACATCAATTTATCATGTATTATATACACATTAGCCAGGACTTCAAGACTATAGATTTCTAACATTTTTATCTTCAGGTACCTACCGAAATTTGGATGTACTGCCATCAGACCATGAATACAGGCCCTGACATTCTGTGCTATTGTCCACATATTCCTCTCTTCTCCTAAGTCCTATCCAAAAATCTCCATCTGAAGCCACGAGACTCTCAATCAATTTTTCAATCAGTCTCTGCTCTGATTCTGATTCAATACTGATTAAATGCCCACCATCTCTTCTGCATGTCTGGTGCGCTTCTTCAAAGCCGATCCTGCGCAAAGCATCATGAAAGTGAACAATTTTGTAGCACGGTCGCTGAGTTCCACCCCGGCAAACTGTCTGCCCTACAAAATAAAAATAAGCCCATTACAGAGACTGCATGCATTAGCTGCTGCTGATTAGTACAAAGACTAAGCAAATACCGTTAATACTTGTTGAATTTTGCATTGTGTGGCAGTTTACAAAATATCAAATAGGTAAAAGAAATAAATACTTTTATATGACAGAGGAATTTTTGACCACTGTCAACCTTTTCTTGTTGCATAAACTAGTTCAGACTGACCTCTGCAGCACTGTTTTCAGTTCCTGAGACCCACAGCCCCACCGGGAGTTCTCTGCAATGAAGAATCCTCAGCAATTCCTTGCAGAGGGGGAGAAGATTCCCACACTAGAATGTTGTGCCAGAGAACCAACGGATATGTCCAACATTGTAAGAAAGAGACACGCTGCACAAGGATTCAACCATGCTCTTTTGTAATAATTTAACTGGCTAGAAACTCACTCAAATCTAGAGTTCTGCTTACCGGTCCAGAAATAAAAATTATTTACCACTTGGGAGGTGCATAATAGCTTCATGGAACTCACAGCAGTTAAGCAGGATATGCTTTCCAGAGCATAATGTTCCAGACTTCTAAAGAAGTAAACAGTGACTGTTTTCAGTCATGAGTCAAGCTCACTCCTATGCATGTAACAGCCTGGCTTATTTTGACCATAAAACAAAGAAAGTGAAGTTCAAAGGGAATAGAAACACACTATAAAAATACGGGACTGGAACATTTTATAACCACACATTCCCCATATTTAAATTGTTGAAACAAATAGGTTTAAAAATAAATATTTACCATGTAAGAACAAACATACAACATACATTTAGTTTAGCAACTTATGAATCTATAGTAGAAAAACAACATTTAGCAGCTATTTTGTAGTCATAAATAAGTATGATTTAAGGACAGAATGTTACAAATGTAAATTTACATTGTAAATCAATGCTACTAAAAAACGTGAGTGGTGTATGCTTGTCCTTTTGTATTTCAACACTTTTTTCAAGGCCACCACTGCAACAGGAATTTAAATCTATTCTGTTTTGGAGATTTAAATCCACTCCCTTGCATATTTGGAATTACAGTGACTGCTAAAATTTGTCAAGGAAATTATAACAAGGGTTGCAGCAAAAGCATCATTTAAAATGTGTCTTTAGGTAAACCCTGTTTTTTCTGTTAATAGTTTTACAGACAGGCAGCGCTGGTGAAAAAGAAGCGATACTCTACCAGCCCCGAGGATTAGGTCCGCTGCTGTGGAGTGTGGTAAAAGCAAAAAGGATCAGCAGGAACTGCAGAGGGAGAGCTTCGGTTATGAACTACAAGGTTCCTTTCTAATATTCCAAGCAAGTATTTTCATGAACCAACAGAACATCTGTATTTTATCAACCAAACTTGCCTTTTCTTTTAGCTAAGGAAAAATTTAATGTAGTTGCTCATTTTCCAGGCGCCACTGCAAGTTAACTGTCCAAACAGTGATATCATGTAGGGTATGTTACTGATCAGACAACAGAGAACAATTGTATGCATAGTTCTAGCCAATGTACAATGAAACTATGTTCTCCACCCTAGAAAAAAAAAACTTACTTATGAAAGTGATAAAAATTCCCCAACTTTTCACAACACACAAAGGGTCTGGTCCAAAGCCTACTGATTTCAATAGGCACAGGGCCAAAGCATGCAGGTCATGGGGCTGCCACTAGTCCAGATTGCACTCCAGCAGCTGTGTTCTGTTCCCATTTCCAGGCCAGCATACGGGGGGAGATCACACATTTCATAGCTTGCGTACACTGAGCTCACTGCACATACCACCGATTCCTGCAGTGTCCCTTCATTTCCCCATACCAGCTTCCTGACTGCCACCCTCTTTTTCAGGGACTCTCTGCAAGACCCCCACTCTCCTCCTTGCCTGCCATTCCCTTTCATGGCAAAGGCTATGTGCCCTCCTTCCCCCATTTCAGGTTTTCCCAATTCCCCACTCCAGGGGTTCTGTGTATTCCAGGATCCTCCATACTCCCCTCATGAGAGGTGCTGTGTACACCCCCTATTCCCTCTTCCCCAGTATACCAACGTCTCCCAATCTCCTCCCACCCAGGATCATGTTTGCCCCCTCATTCCTCCCTCCAGTGTTCCAGGGTCTCCCATTCTCCCGCCATGCCAGACACTTTCTGCAAGCCCTCATTCCCCACCACCAATTATTCTCTCTCTGAAAGAAGTCATTCAGGCTGTCACAATATTAAACTGTTGGGAGGATGAGCAGAGATGAGATGGAGTATTGTTACGCTGGATGGCGATAATGGGTGCCGTCAACCAGTGCTTAGATTTATAGATAATTGCAGTGGTGCTTGCAGCTTTGCTGAGTAGTTGGCCAGGGCTTTACTTGCCCTTATTTCCCCCCTTTTGGCTTTCAGATTTTCCCCAAAACAATAGGATTCTGACCACTGATGTCTAGAACATTCCCTGAAATTTTGGAATTGATCAGAGGTGGAGTTCAAAAGTTTTCCCATTGCAGACAGGCAGACAAACAGAGAAACACTCTGTAGCTGAGTGTAAGGCCTTTGGAAGCACAACCAGATACTACTTATTAACTCCCCAAAATATTGATCCCCCCATTTAAAGATATATATTGCCCCAGGATAATCAAATTTCCACCAAGCCAATCATATTATGTAATGTGCTTCCCCATCTTTACAATCTGATAAATATGTATTCCCAAATTATTTTACAGAACCACAAAACATATTTTTGACCCCTCAAAATGCCTACTGCTATGCTATCCTTCACGCAAAGAGGTATGCAAAACAATGAATGGTATAGAGAGAATAAATCAGCCGTGCCTGTTTACCATCTCATAATACAAGAACAAAGATATTACACTGAAGTGCAACAAATTTAATACTATTGAAAGGAAATACTTTTTGCCCCACACTAGTCATAATTGATCTCTGGAACTCACTGCCCCAAGGTACTATTGAAACCAAGAGTGAAGTAGGAGTTTAAAAGAATTAAATATTTATATGTATAGTGACAATTTTTATATTACATGGATAAACAAATATTTTACATGGGATACCAACTTTAATGTTTGGGTCATATGTACTACTTATGAAGAATAAGCAGAAACTTCCCCTTTGGATAGTTCACTCTATACCCATCCACTGTGGGGTTTCTTGCACTTTTCTCTGAAACATCTGCTCTGATTTAGTATGACAATTCATGTGCACATATAATGTAATCTAGACATATATCACTATAGACCAAAAATGTACTAGGCCCCATTCCATTACACAAAAATTGATAGGGCAGAGCCCAAAATGGGAAAATATAACATGCTATTTTCATTGCTTACACATTCTGGAAAGTCTGAAAATTATTCACCTTCCTGTCATCGAATCATATGACTGGAAGGGACCTGGAGAGATCATCTAGTCCAGTCCCCTGCACTCATGGCAGGACTAGGTATTATCTGTCCTTATGTTCTATCCCAAAAAAGGATTTTGCAAGATGGAAATGAGAAAATCCAGTCTTTTGAAAATTCATCTGGGGATGACAATATAACTGGGATTCAATGGCAAGAGTGAGTCTGCTGCATTTAAAATCTCCCGGGGAAAGATGGGGATACCCAGGAGACTGGAAGGGAAAACACCCGAATAACTGAGGAGAATCACTGGCACATAACATTACCCAGGGGTGGGAATCGCTGTCTAGCCTAGTCCCAGACCCAGGCTGACTGTACCTCTGGAGCAGAGAACCTTGCAGGGACCATATCGTGCTCTGGATGTTAGCTGCAAAGTAGAGGCAGGCAGAGCTGGCATTTCCCTTCCCACTTGGCTGAAAAGAGGAAAATCGCTGGCTCTAGCTGGAGCTGAACTCTCCCACCCCAGCCCTGCCACTGTTGCAGCAGCGAGGGCACAGAGCCCTGGACCGCTCAGCCCCAGACCTGCAGGGCGATGGACAACGCTAGGGTCTCAGCCCTGCTCCCGGTGGGAAGCAAGTCCTGGCCAGGCTCAGCACCCGAGACGGGGAACAAGCTAACTCCTTGGGGAAATCCCCCTCCCGGGGCTCCCCGTGTCCCCTCCCCCAGGGCTCCCCACTGCCCCCTGCACCCTTCTCCTGGGGCTCTCTATGTCCTCCCTCACCCATACCCCCCAGGGCTCCCCACTCCCCCCCATACCCCTCTCCTGGGGCTCTCTATGTCCTCCCTCACCCATACCCCCCAGGGCTCCCCACTCCCCCCTGTACCCCTCTCCTGGGGCTCTCTATGTCCTCCCTCACCCATACCCCCCAGGGCTCCCCACTCCCCCCCTTACCCCTCTCCTGGGGCTCTCTATGTCCTCCCTCACCCATACCCCCCAGGGCTCCCCACTCCCCCCCATACCCCTCTCCTGGGGCTCTCTATGTCCTCCCTCACCCATACCCCCCAGGGCTCCCCACTCCCCCCTGTACCCCTCTCCTGGGGCTCTCTATGTCCTCCCTCACCCATACCCCCCAGGGCTCCCCACTCCCCCCCATACCCCTCTCCTGGGGCTCTCTATGTCCTCCCTCACCCATACCCCCCAGGGCTCCCCACTCCCCCCTGCACCCCTCTCCTGGGGCTCTCTATGTCCCCCCTCACCCATACCCCCCAGGGCTCCCCACTCCCCCCCATACCCCTCTCCTGGGGCTCTCTATGTCCTCCCTCACCCATACCCCCCAGGGCTCCCCACTCCCCCCCTGCACCCCTCTCCTGGGGCTCTCTATGTCCCCCCTCACCCATACCCCCCCCCCGGGGCTTTCCCCCTGCCCCGCCGGCCCCACTCACCGCTCAGTAGCCGGGACGCCCCCGCGCAGTCCAGCACTGCGGTGCACATGGCCGCGGCCACCAGCGCCTGCCCCAGTCCCATGTCCCGCAGCCGCATCGCCTGCCTGAGCCGAGCGGCCGCTCCGGGACCGGGCTGGGCTAAAGGGAGGGCGCGGGGCGGAGCCGGCCCCTCCTCCCCGGCCACGGGCCGGCCAAGAGGGGAGGGCCTGCCCCTCCCCCCCGCCACGGAGCACAAGCAGGCAGAGCTACCCCCCCCATACACCCCCAGCTTCTCTACACCCCCCTCCGTGCACCCCTATAACCTCTACCCCGTCCCCATACACCCCCAGCTTCTCTACACCCCCTCCGTGCACCCCTATAACCTCTACCCCGTCCCCATACACCCCCAGCTTCTCTACACCCCCTCCGTGCACCCCTATAACCTCTACCCCATCCCCATACACCCCCAGCTTCTCTACACCCCCCCGTGCACCCCTATAACCTCTACCCCATCCCCATACACCCCCAGCTTCTCTACACCCCTTCCGTGCACCCCTATAACCTCTACCCCGTCCCCATACACCCCCAGCTTCTCTACACCCCCTCCGTGCACCCCTATAACCTCTACCCCATCCCCATACACCCCCAGCTTCTCTACACCCCCTCCGTGCACCCCTATAACCTCTACCCCATCCCCATACACCCCCAGCTTCTCTACACCCCCTCCGTGCACCCCTATAACCTCTACCCCATCCCCATACACCCCCAGCTTCTCTACACCCCCTCCGTGCACCCCTATAACCTCTACCCCGTCCCCATACATCCCCAGCTTCTCTACACCCCCCGTGCACCCCTATAACCTCTACCCCGTCCCCATACACCCCCAGCTTCTCTACACCCCCTCCGTGCACCCCTATAACCTCTACCCCGTCCCCATACACGCCTAAAACCTCCACCCGGTTCCCACTCCTCAGCCCAGTACTGACACTCCATACCCCCCCCCCGCCCCACATCCTCCAACCCTGCCCCCTCCCTCCTCTACACACACACACTGTACCCCCACCTCCTCTGTGCATCCCCCGCTCTCTCAACTCCAAGACAGCCCCCCCGCCTTCTCCCCGAACACCCTACACTCCCCTTCTACATCAGTCCCCCGCCCCTTTAGCCACAGAGGAGATAAGGCTGTATTCATGCCAACACGAAATGCTACATTTTCTATTGCACTCGTGGATTTGCCTGACTGCTGCTGAAAGAGCTGGGACAAGGGGAAATGTGCCCACACCCCAGGGAGCTAGATCAACAGCCCCTCAGACAGCACAAACTAGGGGCAGAACCTCTGCCCACAACCCATAAAAGCTATGGACCAAACCTTCCTTCAGAGGTATTGAGGACTCTGTAATATGGGCACTTTTAAGCATCTGCTTTGGTCCTAACATGACAGAAAGAAAATATGTAGGGATTTTGTCTCAAACACTGACTTTAAATGGGATAAATGCTGAGTCTGCATTTTCCTCGCTGTCTGTTATTTCCTGATTGGGAAGTTGGTGTGCATCTGTTTCCTGCCATTGACTCTTCAGCTGAGGGTCAGATTCTCCATGCCTGATATGGTTTCCAGGTGCTGCAGACAGGGACAGAGAATTACAAAGAAAATGTAGGAAAACTCAAGAGCATTATTGTCTGAATGGCACTCAGATACAAAGTTGTGTTTTTTCTTTAAATTGAGAATTAACAAAATATAATAAAGAAAATTAAAAGCTCATTCTTTTGGGCCCAGCTAGAGAAACTTTTCAATGAAACGATTATCCAAAAATCAATACATATTAAATTTTAAAAAGGTCTTTAGTAAAACTTGCAAGCTTTGTACTCCACGTCACCAGCAGTCAGGAAATGCAAAAGTTAGGGTTACAACTGCATTACCTCGGCCCATCCCTGCACATCTTGCATAGTTATGACGTCATAAAATTACACAGGATGTGCAATGCAACAGAATTAATGTCCCTCTCGGAACATATCTTTTGCAGTTCCTGACCCTTGGTTATTAAGGCCCTGATTCGGCAAATTTTCAAACACTTATCTATATACCTATATTCTCATGAGCAATTTTATGGCTTTAATTATTGTATTAACACATTTTTTAAAATATTTAATTTCCTGGGTTTTTAGAAGAAAATTCCATAAATCTTTTCAATTTTTAAGATTCTTCAAGATCCTTAAAACAAAGTATGTCATTAAGGCAGCATAAGGATCTAGCCACCTTAAATCTTCTTAAACTATTCTAAATATCTAGAAAAGCAGAGTGTATAAGTTGCCAGGAGCTTGGCCTCTAGTCCTAAAATCAGACACATGCCAGCCAAAGCTTCACTTCCTTGACGCTCCATTAGCACATCTGCTCTTTGAAACACTTTTTGACATACAAAAGGAAATCCTGTTTTGGAAGATTTTGTTTGTTTCATGAACAATGAGATGACCAAAATAATGATTGTACTTATAGAAAGTATTAAAAACATAAACTTCAGTGAAGCTGTTGGATATTTTCATACTATAGGTGAAATAATTTCCAACTTCTCTAGAGTGTACATCCAAAGAGTTTCTTAATGGTTCAAAAAAAATTATATGTTGAAACTACCAGCACGTCTTCCTTGAAGGAAGTGTCAGAGTTTACAAGACATTTTGTTAAATGACTGCGATTGGTATTGTGCTACTCATTTGCCATCAGCCCCTCCAAAATCAGATGTGCAACTAGAGATCATACTGCAGCATCTGTAGCAGAAATTAAAATTCTGCTGATTTTGACAGAAAAATGCCATTAGGGAATGCAGCACTGATCTTTTTTTTTTTTTTGAACAAGCATGAAGAACAAATATTTAAACATCTCATATAATTTGTCTTGCAACAGATCTGAGTCTTCAATATTTTAAAAATGTGTTAGACAATTCTGTTAACTAATTATGCAGTCCTTGTGACAGTGTTAGCCCCGTGCTCCTTCTCCTTCCTCAGCATCTGCTTAAACAACCCATTATTTAACATAACAAACTTTTATTTTCCTTTACATTTTAAGTGAATTTAATGCTGATGAAACTTGCTAGACCTATTCAGTTTACAAGTCCATCAGAGTTTAGAATCTGGCTAGCAAAGCTCTGAAGAATTAAAATCCCTTGAATGTGACTCCCAAACCTCTCGGTGTCAACTGATAATGTCATGTAAGGTGTCAAAGGAAAGCTGGTGTCACAATGGTTATGAATATCATCATAACATGCATGCACTGGTACTAAGGAAGGATTTACATATATATTACTGGAAATAGGTTCTTGCAGTTTGTACCAAGGTGCTAATCGGCAGAGGTGAAAACTGGTTTTCTATCCACCCAGAAATGTATACCGAGTATTGTCTGGTTCACAATCATCAGCAGGATCAGCAGGAACGAAACACAGATTAAGGATTGTGAGATTCAACAGGAAGAGAAGAACGGGGGGGGGGGGGGGGCACTTCAAAAGGTTTACTGCACTATAGCTGGGAGACAAGGAAAACACCATTATTCTGCACCTAGGAAGTAAACAGATGGCACATTGAAATTAATGAAAAATGAGATTATAACCAGCCTTGGCTGGAAACACTGCAAAAGGCTTTGTGCGAGATAAGATTTCTTTAGACAGGAGGTTAGCTTGTTTAGTCGCTAGAAAATGTGTATTAATTTGATATTTAACCATTTTTTCCACCAATAATCTTACTTACTGCTCACTTGAATCTTTGCATCTCTTTTGTTATTAAACTTATTCTTATTTTCACTGCAAATATATCCAAGTACTGTGTGCTCTACAAAGATATAATCCTGGTGTGTATACTGTCCATTTGGGAACAGCTGAGCTGGTAATGCTTTGAGTGTTCAGTATAAAAGAAGCTGGATAGGATAGGAATGCTTCAAAGGAGCTTGTAGCCGGAGGTGCACTTATTGTTAACCTGAAGGGAAAAGTAAAGGGCTGGCATAGCCCACAGAAGATTGTCTGGGTAGGTAATAGGCTGGTGGTGTCAGGGAGCTGACACCCAGTTAAACACAATGCAGTCCTGACCACCCCAAGAATGTCACACGTCACTAACCCAGTGACCCAACACTGGCTCTAGAATATCTTAGCCCGTCAGATCCTTTTCATCTCGTTCTAGCCAGGTTTTTGGTGCGTCTATCATGACTTCTGCAAAATGTGCCATTGGATCTTTTATGATCAGCCATTGCTGGGCCTTACTTTTTAATGGCAGATCTGAAAGATGCACCAGTATTGCTCTGATAGGAGACTCATTTAGTACTGTTTCAGAGGGGAAAGTACTCCACCACTATCACCAACTGCAACTACAGGGTTTTTCCTCTTTTGCTCTCACATTCAAGAATTGGCCAAATTAAAATTCCACATTAATATTTCAAAAGGCAAGAGAGGTTGGTCAGATTTGATAATAGCAATGAAAACTGATGGCTGGACAAAGGTGGTGGTTTGAGTGAGATGCATATTATCTGAGGCAGAATAGAAAATGTGCATGTCCCCCGATGCACAGAAATGTTGACCAATGCACAGTACGGAGTCTGAGAAAGTTGAAAAACCTGCCTTCCCTTGCAAGTGATAGGAGGGTGTGAAAACATCTCCTTTTAGATGAACAGGGAATGTAGATACTGGGGATGCCTCTAGTTCTCACCCTAGAGACTGTTTCATTGACTTTTTTGTGTGGTATTTCCACTCTTTTTTTATGCTGACAATCTCCAACAAGATCTTACTGCAACTAGCTCTTTCATTTCCCGTACACAGAAAACAAGGGAGGGAATCAAGTCCTTTGTGAATTTGTCTTGATGCGCATTAGTGTTTGCTACCAAAAAAAACCATTGCAGCAGAGCAGTAGAAAATTCAGACATGTTGCGCTGTCATAGAAGAGAAGAATGCAAACTAGTGTAACGGAGATTTGCAGTCTTAATGAATTTATGCACCAAATTCAATAAGAACCTAGTTCTGAATTATCTGTAATAAAGCAATAAAATCAGTAAGGATTGTATTTTCCTAGTAGTAAGAGAGACAATAAGCCTTAGAGAGAGATGTATAGTCTCCATGATAGTAAGGCCAGTAAAATGTATTATATTCTAGTACCATCACAAACAATTATCCTACGTAGCTGCCCTATTTTATCAGATATACGGTTATCACTGTGGTTAGTTTGGTGGGAGAGTGCCCAGACAAAGGAAAAAAATAATCAAAACCGAACTAGCATTTGTAAAATCATGATGCCATAACACAGACACTGCATAATTAATTTCCAAACTAAATAAAATATTGGCCTTTAAAATCCATTTATTTTGATTAAACATTTATTGCTTTGACTTTTAACCAAACAAAGTACAAAGAAATGTATGTCTGGATTGAAGAACTGTTCCATGAAGCAAATCCATATCTTTGGGCAGAGTATCCCCGGTCTCAATAGGAAGAACTAGAAATGTAATGAAGACGGGAATGTATGTGGCTTAAATGCCAAAGCAGAATAGGTCTGTTAGCAGGATATCATTCTGAAGTGAGAAAGATTAATCTCTAAGTCAGTCAAGTTAACCCAACTATCCAAGGGCTTTTACTGTTTCTTGATCCGCAATGTCAGAATTGGATATCTTTTCCCTGTTGGAAAGAACAGAACCAGGTCAGCTACAATAAATGGGTGATGCAGTTCCCATACTTTAGTTTCAGGTTTTATGCTGACTGCTCGAGGCCACCGCCACCTTTTGCCTCTTTGTCCAGTTTTGAAGAGTAATTGCTTCTAATGTTCAGTTTAATTCAAAATATTTTCAGCTTCAGCTATTTTGCCAAGCTCTAGACCAGTGATTCTCCATCAGCACACAGCTGAACTTTATGGGTAACTAATACCATCAAAAGTCAAAAGACAATCCTCTGTTTAAACAATGATAGCATATTTCTATCTGACCCTTGTGCACTAGGGATGCCAGCACTATTACAGGCTCCTAGAATAGCATAGATGGGTGATCATAGTACAATGTGTTTTGCAATGCCTAAGCCCATGGCAGAGTGCTAAAGGTGTTCAGGAGTTGTGTCCAACGCATGTTGGTTTAATATCTTTTTCTTGCACTTTTTTTGAATAAATTATTAACTCTGCAGAGTACACCTTTACATGATTTACAGTGATTTTAAAAGCATGTGGTCTCTATCTTGAAAATTTTACAACCAAGATATAACTCCAGGGATATGAGCTTGAGTGACAGGAAGGACAGTGGAGTTCTCAGCAGGGATGGAGAAGGGGATTCACAGGAAATATGAGAAGTTCAGGTGTAGCCCCATTTAGTTTAAGGAAGTGGGAGGGAGACTAGGAAGAGATGCCTGAGAGACAGGAAGAGAAGCAAGCCTAGACAGAAGGGGTCAGTGACCAACCTACAGAGGATAACGGACTGCAGACTCCAATTCCAGTTCACTGTTTGGATATTTAAACCTCTCCATGCAACTGAATGTAAGAAATCCCTTCTCATTTGCAATAACATCTACACCTCACTGGAATCATGGAACAGCTGATTAACAGGGAAGGCTCATGAGCATGTTAAGCACAACTTTCACAGCAGCTGGACTAAGGCTATCTAGAGTCCAGATTTCATATTTCATGCCAGAGAGAATAACTGTGGGCCACACTACATTGAGTTTGCTCTCTAACTTGGCTTTCCTTTGATAAGCTCTACAGATGGACACATTCACAAAATTGCTAAAGAAATAAAACCCGACAGACATATTTTGCCCCAGTACAGCTATATTGGTTGTGAGTTTTTTTTTAAAAAAACTGAAATAAAAATAGACCAGTACAATCCTAAAATGCATGCAGTTATACCAGGATAGGGGTGCCCTATACTGGTACAACTTATTCTCCTTCCAGTACAGCAATAAGCTATACTGTTCTAAGCACTTTTATATTGGTACAACTACAGCCACACAAGAAGACTTGTACTGCTATAGTTAAAATAGTATATTTAAGCAGTATAACTTGTGTGTCAACAAGCTCTTATTTAAGCAAGTCTATACAAAAAAAAAAAAAAAAAAAAGCCAATGGAGAACTATTCAAACTATTTCCCCTGCAGGCTAGAAGGAAGAGAGAGACTTATTTCTATTTTTAAACTACTTGGAAGGTGAAAGGCTATATAAATACAGACAGATCAAGCATGAGAGCTGAGGAGGTCAGCATACGGGCAAACAGAGTGGGGGAAAGTTATTACTAAAGGAAGAAAGATTCTGGAAAGGAGTGAATTCTGTCCAATGAAGAAGAGTAGGATTTAGACATTGCATAGCTCCCTGGAAATAGGAAATATTTTTCCACTGTCCATCTGAGCTACCACCTGAAACAGGAATTATCTCAGCCAATAAAGACTATCAAATGCTTTAAAAAATATTAGTGAAATTGATATGATCTTTGATCATTTTTCAGTGACAAGCATTAGGAAACTTAAATTTATAACTTTTTAACGCAATATAGAATCTATCATAGAATCATAGGACTGGAAGAGACCTCCAGAGGTCATTTAGTCCAGTCCCCTGCACTCACAGCAAGACAAATATTATCTAGACCACAATATTAATTTAGACTATGATTCGACTCTATAGCTTCCACTTTGGGTGAGTTTGCTTAAATAAATGCACTCAGTAGCTCAATATTCTCTTTGAAGGCAGAATTTAAAGAAAATGTTTTTTAAAAAAGGTTTTACATGGTAATAAGCTGAATTAAACTTCAGTTTTCTCTGTGGGCCCGAAGCAGCTGGCTGAGAAAAATGCTTTCATTTGAACGATCTAAAACTCATTAAAAGGGAGAAATTGCTGAATCAAGGATTGTGAGATACCAGGTCAGCTTTTCCAAAGATGAGATTTTTAAGATGGGTTTAGAAATAAAGGACAACGTTGTAGCAAATGCAGCTATTTTCTTTAACTACTTGAGTGCTGCCCAACAAACATGGATCAAAATTCATCTTGAAATTGCTGATGTGAGAACATTCTATGGGAACGCCAGCTTTTCAAAGTAACATTACATTTTCTGGCATCAGGAAAGGAGAATAGGCAACTGCTATTATTTATCATTTGTACTGTGATAGTGCCTAGGAGCCCATTGTACTAGGCAATATACAAACAGAACAAAGAAGATTGTGCTCTATTTCTTAGGGCAGGGGCTAATATTACGTGAAAGAATAAAACCTGCTGTGTGAGAATGTGAAATACCCAAGTTTCTCTTAATACTACATACTCTATAGCTACAGGACTGTCTGGAGGAAATGGTAAGAGACTCTCTCTCATATGCAGTGTAACAGTGCTGCACTTTGTGTACCCTTAGGCTGAGAGCTTTCCCATGTTCACCCTCTGTGACCTCAGAATTCCTTTGGGCTTTTAGTGAAAGTGTTTTATTGACATCAGTAAGTGAGCCCTTATTTACTGATGCTGTGAAATTCCCTTGTAGAAAGGGATACACAGGTGCAGTGCATGTTGTACTACAAGAAGCAATGCTTTTATTGTTCACAGCTAGCTCAACTCTATCCTTGAGTGTGAGGGCATGTGTCAGAAAACAATTGCAACCAAGATTGTAAATGTTGGCCCTGTGGGGATTTCAGAATATTTGGGGTGGATGGGGATGGGTGGATAGGTAAAAGCAAGTTCTTCATTATTTCTCTATACACAGTGAAAACATATTAATGGACAAAGAAACAACCTTTTGCATAATAGTGTAAAAGGACCTTTAATTTAGCAGTATCTTTTGTATACAAGGTCAGGTTTAAACTGCTTTTTTCATCTCATTAAATTAGATTTCCTTTTACAAAGACAGATTTTTACATTTTCCTATTCTGTATGATAGTCCCCTCTAACCAAAACCTGCTGACAAAGTTCAGTTGAGGGAGTTTTCTAAACTTTTTCAATTACTGGTTTCTGAATGCAACAGTAATATGACCCTAAACTTAAGCTTCTGCTCACACAGTAGATGAAATCTCCCACTCCCTATCTGATACTTGCTGGCTCCTGTTTGTTTATACAGATGCTCACCCACAATGGGAAAGAAGACTACTGACATAACTAGTGAGATTCCATTCAAGGACCGGAGAAGAAGCTGTTCAGCAGAATGAAAAATCAGAACCTCGGCAATCTCAGTCATGATGTTGGTCACAACTCTCACCAAGTTTAGGAATTGCACTATTGGATCGGTTCATTTAATCCAGTTTCCTATCTGCAGCAGAAATTCTCTTTAGGGCATTTCACCCCTCACCTTCATAAAAGTCTTCAAATATTCTTAAAATGTTCCAGTTTTAGGGCTAAATCTTGAACTACCTACATGGGCACAGAGCCGCCAAGGGATGCATGGATGCTTCCAGGAAGATCCATTTACAGGATCTAGCCCCTCTTTTCCAGTCCCACAAACACTTGGGCACATGAGTGACGTTACTCAGAGGGTATGTCTACACTATAGCCGCTACATCAGCACAGCTAAGGCACTGCAGCTATGCCACCATAGCATAGATGTTTCCTATGTCAATAAAAAAAAGAAGTTTTTCCATTGATGTAGGAAACCCACCTCACAGAGAGGTGCTAGCTAGCTCAAAAGAAGAATCATTCCATTGAAGTAGCCGCATCTATCCAACTACAGTGCTCTGGGTGCAACATTTTCCAAAGGTCCGAGTGATGTAGCTAGATCAACCTAACTTTTAGGTGTAGATCAGGCTTCAAAAAATAGTTGCGTTTAAGTCAAGGCATGTTTGTAAGATCAGGGCCTTGAGACTTACAATTATTTCCAAATCTATCTGAATCAACTGCCATATAAAACTGTGCGATCCACTACACTCTTGATCTGTCGGGAGGGCCTGAAACAAGCAAATTTTAAAATCTGTCAGAGTGCTTGGTTTTATGGCTGCCCTATTTATCTGGACAAGGAGGAGCATATATATTCTCAAACCATCCATCCTATCTCCAAGACCCACATCCTACTGCCCTTGCTCTCTGATCTCCCTCACTACTTGGTAAAGAAATCTGAACATTTTCTTGGAATGTGTGTTTTTTCTTGGATTTCACTGACTGTTTTGCACATGAAGCAAAATATTAACTTTTTCTTGAAATTCCACACTATTGTTCTAGTTTCATAATTCAGCTTCCATCTCCTCACCTCTATTACTAAATTGATGGAGCATAAGTAGTAAAAGAAGATTTTTGAACCAGCTGTGTTAAGTGACATGTCCTGTCTTTAGACAAAAAAAATTTTAAAACAAGGCTGGAGAAAGCACTAGCAATTCTGCACTGGCTTAGAGGGAATGGATTTGGTCAATTTAAAAGGGCTTCTCTCTTCACTGGCCTCCGATTCTCTAAAACATGTCATAACGGGTATGCGTAGAAGGCAAGTCTGATGAACTTTTTTCAAAACAGTAAAAATAATTGGAAAACATTATGGCCCAGAGAACATTTCTGTGGCAGAGTGATCAATCCACAAAAACAGGGCTTTATAATGGGAACAGACTTTAATCAGGGCAACACTGCTGAGACAGAGTGATATCCTTATAATAAGCATTTACATTACCTTACTTGATGTGTTTTGGGCTTTGGTTTATGCAGACAAGAAATCTGTTCTTTCTAAGAAATAAAGAAAGATTATTTAGATTTTGTGTTCATTCATTCTAAATTTAGATTGCAGATTCTGAAAGGCTCCATTATACAAATCACAGAAATACATATCAACAGGCAGATCAGATGCTTTTGTAAATTACTGCCATAGCTAGTCTGAGTATTCTAGCATAATATAATTTATTCATATAAAACAAAGCAAAAAGCAGTAAATAAAGAGCTCCTCATTAATAGTCACCTTCTGATACATACTTGTAGCAGTTCAGGTCTTATATGTATGAAACATCATTTTGATCAATCCCTTGTACCAAGCTTAGCTTTATCTGACTGAATTTGGAAATTGTCATGTAAAACAGGTTTGCATTATCCTGGATTTTAATGAACTTTGTGAAAAGGAAATACTTCCTTTGAACCAATTTACAATCCTGAAATAAATGAGAAGAAAAAGGGCCGTTTTGCTCTTAAGACCATTATACTCCTAAAATAAAGATTTCATCTATCAAAGTCTTTTATGCTATCTTGCTTTCTAAGTCAATGTTTCGTTACATTAAATCATTACATTTATCTGTTTAAAAGCTGCAGTTTTGCTCTTCTCTGCTAGAGTGTCACTGTATTTAACTATCAGGATGCATGGCTCTTCAGCAGAAGAAATTTTGGTCTTTTACAGCCTCCGAACTCACACATCTCTATTTTGCACCTGGCCAATCACCTCTGTAGGAAGAGAATTCCTTAGTCATACAAAAATCCCTCTTGTTCCAGTTCCTTCTGTTTCTCCTAAATATCTTGTTCATCCACACAAAAGCATTCCAAATCAATAAATCTAGTTTATGCTACTTATAAGAAAAAAAGCTAAAAGGGATTTCTCACCCTCAAAAAACTGGTTTATAAAAAGGATCCTAGCATGATAACATATGCCAAAACTATGGCCAGTTTTATGGTTCCCGTATATTTCTCTGGTAATAGGGTATTATAGTGGGAAAGCCAACAGATAATGAAAAATAAAGTTAATTAAAAATTAAACGGACTGTAAAGATTCATCTAGCTAAATTAATTGAGAGCTTTAACTACTTCTGTGAAATGTGGTTGTATTAAAACAAACAAGAGTTGCTTCTGTTTCTCATCCTTGTTTAACTTTAACATTGTATTTTATATTTGTTTTACATTTAATTTCAGTTCCATTATTAGTAGCCCAACAGCTGTAACAAAACGCAGCTGCCAAGATCATTTTCCATTGACCTGACAATATCATCCCCTTCATAAATCCCTTCCAAATCAAAGCTCTTTTCCAGGCCTTCTATCCTGGTTTCTTTTCCTGTTGTCTCCCTGTCAGCAATGCATGCCTCAACGCCATCTGCTTCTCTCACAAGCATCTCCACACCTTCTTCCATACGCCTCTAATGCACGAAACATCCTTCTTGAACAAAGGCACATTTAAGTCGCTCCTGAAGACCCTCTTCTACCATGATGCCTCAAATTAAAAAAAGGGAACCTGGGCACCTAGGCAGGAGAAATATAGTCTTACAAAATTTAACCTCAGCCCCAAGATCTGGCCAATTAACCCCTTGACCACTTATATATATATATATATATATATATATATATGCTGTACCAATTTCCTTTTCCCACTGTCTTTTGGAGTATAAGGTGAAGTGGACATATTTGACTTTCTTTTCCCAAAGCTCATGATCATTTGTACTAAAGTGCATCCGTTTTCCAAGACTATTTTCAGACGAGATAAACTCTAATTATATCAGTATCTCCTCACCAGAGTATGTGGTTTCCTGGTACATGCTGTATCATTAGAAGTTTCTAAGAAGGACTGCTCTTGAGATAGACATGTTAAAGATGAATATGAAAAAAACAAACACCCTTACTGTGATTCTCTCTTCTCTTTGTTTCCACAGTAAAGCAAGTATTTCATCTCTCCTCTTGGCCTGAGAGAAAACATATTTACCATCTTAAGTCCAGATAAATTAATTTAAACTTGTCTGCCTCTTACAGCTGCACAATAAACATTTGATTTCTCAATGGAGCAGAACACTTCAATAAATATATAACAAGTATATTAGGAGATATTTTGTCAATTAAGCAGTTATTTCACAGCATTTTACCATGATCCACAAAGTCTGATCTTAAAAATACCAAGTTTTCTGTTCCTAGAATGACGTAGAGATATGTGAAGAAAGCCATCAGTGTCTTGATTCAGGATGAACAACTCCAAGTGGTGAAGTAAACACATTTACAAACAAAAGGTAGCAAACAATACTCTGTGTCTCTTTAAGACTGCAAAATAAGGATTATTTCAGATTCCCATCCAAAATAACCCATATCAAATCTATTTAGCTTGAAAGATGTGACAGGACATTCAAGGCAAAAGAAACCTTTTATCGTGACAAAACTTCTTTGGTGCAAGCAATTCTCTCCCACTCTTTAAGGAAGTGCTTTAAAGAGTAGAAAGAGTTAGTCACATTCTGTAATTTGTTCTCTGGCATCGGTGGTGGAGATTTCCCAGAATACTTATTGGAATGTCTGTTTCATAACAAATTGCTAGGAATGTCTCAGCACAGTTTAATATGCTTTTTACACAGCTTAAAGTATTTCTACTCTTTCCCCGCCCTTCCCTCCTCTCCCCCCCGCCACCTCTGTAGCTAGAAAGTCTGTTCTTCATTTCCAGCAAGCAAAAAGTCCAATAGCATTTTATTACTGGTTTATTAAAACTGGTCTGAGTAGAAATTGTTGCGCCGTTCATCATGAAATCATTCTACTTTTGCAGCTGATATTTAATAGAGGAAATGCTTTTTAACAAGTTCTGGGGAATGAACTTATTTTTTTACAGTTCAGAGGAACCAAGACTGTTAATGAAAAGTAAGCAAAGAGTATTGCATGTTTCACTACTCTGGATGAAATCATGAGCCCATGGAAGTCACTGGGAGATTTACCTTGACATCAGTGGAGCCAAGATTTCACCCTCTGACTCTTTAAAGCACTTCCTTAGTTAGACTAGCCCAGGCATAAGCAGCCACACTAAACTTGGGCTAGAGGGTTGTTGTCTGTGGCCAGTAGGGATTAGGGATTATCAGCCAAGTAAAAGCCTGGGTTAACTGTGCAATGAAGACAGACCAATAACCTCTACCAGTATATTAATACTGCGTAATATTAATACCCAGCTACCTAAAGAAAATTCCTGAAGACAGCTCAGATTCTTTTGTCTGACCACAATTTCCTCTGCACAGTTTGAGCTTTCTGCTTATGTAATTTCCAGTCCTTTAAAAAAAAACCAAAAAAACAACCCCCCCACACACTTGTTCAACAAACCACTTCAAATTTTAACCAACTTTAAACCTACACAAAAATGTTAGCATTGATTTATACAACAGTTCTTTTAAAAAAATATAGTAGGAAGAGAGCCAAGACTAAAAATAGTCCATTTGGGGGTATGGATGCCCCAACATAAAACCTAGACATTATTCTGGAGTCTGAACTTACATTTCACTACTTATTTTCCATTACTAGAAAGGAAAGCAAAATATGTGAGGCTGTTAAAAAAAAAAAGAGGGACAAATCTATACCTCAGCATGCAAAAAAGGGATTGTATTGATATGTACCAGCCAGGGAAGGTGAAAGAAAAATCCCAGATGCTAGCTGAGTTCAATTCTTCCAGGGGCGGCTTTATGAACAAAAAAGAACATTAAAAGCAAGGGTAAGCCAACTCTGCTTAAGTTTGGCAGTCAAACTTGAACTGGCTGGGACAAGGTACATTGGCCCAATGCCTAGGGGGTTACAAGAAGAGCTCAGTTCTGAGCTATCACATGGAACATATGGGGGGTGGGCTATAGAAGTGGTGAGAGATGGCTGCCCCAGCCTTTACAGAAAACTTTGCTTTAGTAACCCAGATGATCCATGTGATAACTAGGGACTCTTTGCTCTCCTTGTAATCCCATTACATGTTGTAATCCCATTACATGTTGGGCCTCTTGTACCTTGTCACCTCTTGTACATGTTGTACATGTTGTAATCCCATTACATGTTGGGCCTCTTGTACCTTGTCACCTCTTGTACCTTGTCACAACCAGGCCGAGGTTTGACTGCCAAACCAGTCAATAAATTCTAACTGGAAGGAGGGCAGCATCCTGACACTTCATTAACTCCTCCTTATGAAAGTCTCTTTGAGGCCCTCAAGTGATCATCAGGCTGCTGAGTACTCCAGGTGAATAAATTCCGGATGTGATCTACACCACTGTCAAAGCATGCAATGGTAACATGCAGACCTACAGCACTAACTCAGAGATGAGGTGGAAGACAGCAGTCTCAGTCCAATACTGAAGGAGAGGAAGTGACCAGACTAAAAAGCACTGAATATCAATGTCTAAATATATTCAGACAGGCTATGTTACCTGAGGTTAGGTATACTTATTATGACTCCTTTGGACCTACAGTGCTTGTAATTTCTTAGACAATCAGATAATAATCTACAAACACAGTAGGAATAAATGAATTACATACTAGTCCAGAGCAATAAATGTTTTAAAATATATATATACACACCAGCTATGTTTTTGTGCACATTACTCCAGTTTCATTAAAATGAACTGGCTAATTAAAACAACTTTTTTCAATAAATGCATTTCACTGAGAGTTTGTGAAATTACAGTGTAATAGTTATATCCTGATTTGGTGCTTTTTTGAAAATTCTTACATTATACCTTACTTAGAGAAAAATGCTCTTCTCAGATCCACACAGCAGATCTCACCTTCCATACTTTATTCTTCCAATGAGATGCCTCCCCACACAGAACGAACATTATAGCCAACTCAAGATCTATCAGGTGGATTTGAAAGGAAAATTTTACCCTTGTCTAGTAATTTAAATGGTAGTCTGATTCTGTTCAATGCATTAACTATCACATCCCTGGATTTATTGGAGGCTCATATTGGTCTTGCAGTTGTATAATTTGCTCACTAACATTTCTCCACTGCACCTACAACTGTAGGATGTGCAAAGCTGCACAACCTTAATTTCATCTAGTTGCAGAATTTTTAGAAAATGAACTGAATATTCATTGAAAAAATAGACTACTGCCCTGTTAATACAATTTCCAAAAGATAAGCCTAATGCATGCTAATAGATTAAATGCATTACGGGGTTATTGACTGGAAAAAGGAGGATTGCTGAGTTGCAAGAAAGAGCTGCAGACCTCAGCACCTTTATACACCTCCTGCTGATTGCTTTAATCTGGCCTGCTTCCCAGGCCTAAAATATAAGCTTTTCCAAAAACCCCACCCCAAACATTTTACTAAAATGAGGAAAATATACTTTAATTACAGAGTAAGGTTGGCAACCTTATCATAATATTGAATGTTATTTGCTTTTGAGCTAGCTTCCTATTAATTGGATCCATAGTGAACATATGCAGTACTAATTTACCATCTGTATTGTTGGTAAATGCAAAAAAATTTTCTTCTAATGAATGCTTCAGTATCTAGAAAGCAAAAGTACAATGGAGTGCCAGTCATTGTATGCTAACTATGTGTGTGAGAGAAAAAAGTGTGACAGGTGTCTGGATATTTTTCAAGTACAGGAGGTGAGTTAACAAGACTGAATCATGTAAATCCTAGTGTGTTCCCAAATTCAGAAAAGGTTATTTGAACTGATAAAACCTTTAAAAAATGTTTAAAGTGTTATAATTATTAATTATTTGTATTCCACTAGGACCTAAAGGGCCTGAATGTGAACAGGGCCCCACTGTTTTAGGTGATGTACAAACACATAATAAAAGACAATCCCGGCCCTAAGGAGTTCAAAATCAGCCAAAACAAGCTTTTTTATAAAATGCATGATCTTTTAAACAATAAATTATATTATTGACCAGTCTCATGGATGAAGTGTTTTTTTTAAATTAAAAATCCAAGCTACAAAACTTGTATCCAATTGTTCAAAACTTTCTATTTGATGGTCTTTTTGAATGACAGACTTACTTAGTTTGTCATGAGATTAGTCCAGAATAAGAATTTAAAAATTTAAACGCTCATTAGCTTCTCTTCTTTATTAAGTATTGGGGGTAGCCATGTTAGTCTGTATCCACAAAAACAACAAGGAGTCCAGTAGCACCTTAAAGACTAACAGATTTATTTGGGCATAAGCTTTCATTGTTAAAAAACAACACTTCTTCAAATGCAAGGTATAAAAATTACAGATGTAAGCATTATATACTGATACATTAAGAGAAGGGAACAACAAGGAATCCAGAACAAAGGGTTCTTGCATCTGAAGAAGTGGTTTTTTTACCCATGAAATCTTATGCCCAAATAAATCTGTTAGTCTTTAAGGTGCTACTGGACTCCTTGTTGTTTTTGTGGATGCAAACTAACACTGCTACCCCCCGATACTTGACACCACTTGATAAGGATTCCCCATTCATAATTATATTTTGAGATCTGTCAGCCAGTTTTTAATCCATGTAATGTGCCACTTTAACTTCAGATCTTTTTTTTAAAATCAAGTTTTGTGTGGTACCAAGTCAAATGCCTTACAGATGTCTACCTATCTTATGTCAACACTACTACCTTCATCAACCAAACTTGTAATCTTACTAAAAATAATGAATTAAAATTAGTTTGACAGGATCTGTTTTCCATCAACCCATGCTGATTTGCAGTAAATTACAAATGTATTCCTTCATTTTACATGTCAGTCACTATCATCCAGCCCAGGATTGATGTCAAGCTAAAAGGCCTATGATCTCCCAAATCATCCTGTTTACCTTTTTAAAAATTGATACATTAGCTTTCTTCCACTCTTCTGGAACTTCCCCAGTGATCCAAGACTTAAGGTTTTTTTTAAAAAAACCAACCCAAACCAAACATCCAACATTAATGGTCCAGTGAGCTACTTAGACAGCTCTTTTAAAAAACTGTAGTACGCAAGTTATCTGTACTTGAGGATTTAAAAAGCTCTAATTTCAGTAGCTGGTATAACATCCTCCAGAGACATTAGTGGAATGGAAAGTGTTACAGTCACCATATAATGAGAATCTCATCGGTTTCTCCCCAAATACAGAACAAAAATACTTATTGAACACACCTATATTTCCTGCATTATTACTGATAATTCTACCATTTCCATCTAGTAATGGCTGAATACCATTGTCAGGATTCTTTTTGTTCAATATACTTAAATTTTTTCTTATTGTCCTTCACTCTATTGGTCATAGATATCTCCTAGGGACCCTAGGTTTCCCTTAACCATTTTCTACATTTATTACTATCAATTTATCCTTCTACTGGTCATTTTTTTATAGCTTCCTTCACTTCCCCTCTAAACTATGTCTTTTTTAATAATAATCAGTATAGCCTTATTCCTGGATTGTGGCTTTTTGGGCACCTAATAAGGTGATTATAACTGTTTCCCAATTATCATTCACATTCTTGTGATGAAGTTCTTCCTCCCAGCCCATTTGACTCATTGTTTTCCGGTTTGTAAATTAGCCCCATTAAAGGTTGTGTGTGTGTGTGTGTGTGTGTGTGTGTGTGTGTGTGTGTGTGTGTGTGTGTGTGTGTGTGTGTGTGTGTGTGTGTGTGTGTGTGTGTGTGTGTGTGTGTGTGTGTGTGTGTGTGTGTGTAAAAATAACCAGTCTAGACTTTATTCTGCTTGAACATTCCTGTATTTCAACATATATATTTTTACATATATAAAAATTTAAAAAATGCAATAGGCACATCCTAGAATATTTTATTCAGTAGATCTTACCTTCTGAAGATATTTTTCTTTTTCTTCAGCTTTCTGAGCTTCCAGGATTAACTGTTCACTCTCTAAATAAAATAAAAAAAGAGTCAAAGGCTACATAGAAAATTAGTGCTAGATGATCTTTTGAATAATTTATCAGTGGCTAGCACTAAGATTTATACAAATGGGCCGTGATATGAAAATCTGAGTCTTGATTTGTTCTCAGTCATGTTACAGCATCATTTCGGAAATGCAGTATGGCCAGTAACAATGGAAGTGACAAGCATCATTGCAGAACTAATTGTGTATTGGGCATTGTGAACTAATTCACAAGCCTGGTTAAGTTTCCTGTGGTTTCAGGTTTTGGAAACGGAGTCGGAGAAGTAAATCCTAACACAGGCCCCTATTCAGACAGGTACTTAAGTATGTGCCTAACCTGAAGTCAATGGGAGTACTCTGCTACCTAGCTGAAATGGGGCTTATGGCCACAATCCTGAAACAAGCACAGGCTTACCTCTAAGCACACAAGTTGTGAAAGTGTTAACAGGAGCAGACTACAATATCTGCCTACCAGGTTGTTTTGAAAACTTCTTGGAGATCTCTCTAACCCCCATTACCTGAGAACCTCATGGTCCTTAACGTGGTATCCTCACAACACCCTTGTGAAACAGGACAGTGTTATTATCCCCAGGTTCAAGATGGGAAACTAAGGCAGTGAGATAAAGGGACTTGCCCAAGGTCACACAAGATGTCTGTGGCAGAGTAGGAAATTGAACCCAATCTCTGGAGTCCTAGGATAACACTCTAACCACTGGACCATCTTCTTGCCACTAATTGGGGGCGGGCCATCTCCTGTAACTCAGCCCTTGTAATCTACTTCCTGGCTAAATTGCTGTCCCCACAAAAAACCCCAAAAGCCACACATACACAACCCTTCCTCCCCCCGCCCCCCAAAGGTGTCAAGGGTTTAGCAACACAGGAGCACTTGTTATTTTATACTCACTGTTATTGCCTGGTGGAAACTGGAAAGTAATACTTCTCTCTAAAAAAACACCCAAAACACACAAAGAAGAAATAATGAATCATTTTAGCCTTGTTGACACACAGCCATTACATGGTTTAAGTACAGGGGTGATTTTAAACCAGTTTAGTTAAAGCAGCGCAGACATGCAGACACTGATTTCAGTTTAATCAAGCTTAGTTCAGTTTAGCTCAAGTCAATCAGGAACATGTTTAACTAAACCAAAATAAACCCATCTTAAACCAAAACACAAATGTCCACACTGGAGTTTGCACCTGTCCATGAGCAACTTTTGAAAGACACCCCAGAAACATGACATAGTGTTTCAACCTTCTCCAGTAACGAAAACAGGGTCCTGATCCTGCGAACACCTACACCCATGCTTAACCTTAACCATGCAAGTATTTGCATTGAGTTGAATGGGGCAGCTTGTCTGTATCCAATTAAAACACTAGTTTAGGCCTTGTCTGGGGCCAACACCTTGAATCTTCAGTGACTGTGAAGCAAAGGCATAATCACACACACCCAATACATGCAGGCTGGGAGAGGGCATTTGGGTTCTTGGGGTACAGTTGGGTATATGCAGAGCAAGTGAGGGACAGGCAGGCATAGCTGAAATACAGCTGGCTTTTGGAGCAGAGGCTGGGGGCTCACAAAGCAGCCCTGGGGAGACTGGAACTAAACAGCTGTAACCTGGAGACACCCCCCACTCCCACACACACTTATTGGGGAGAAATGAGGGTCACCCCTATATGATAGGGGCAAGGGGAAGGATATGCAGATCACTCACACACACCCAGTAGGGGGTAATACAGCACTGAGGGGGGGAAGGAGATAGGGAATGCAGGTGGGGAATGCGGGGGGGGGGAATCTTCCCCCCCCCTCAGTGCTGGGGGAATGCGGGGGGACCTCCCCCCTCAGTGCTGGGGGTGGAAATGCGGGGAGGGGGGGGATCTCCCCCCCCATAGTGCTGGGGGGAATGCAGGGGGAGATCTTCCCCCCCGCTTGCGTCCGACGAAGTGGGTATTAGCCCATGAAAGCTCATGCTTCAAAACTTTATAGTTAGTCTTTAAGGTGCCACAGGACTTTGTTACCTCCCCCCCCCCATAGTGCTGAGGGGGGGGAATGCAGGGGGAGATCTTCCCCCCATTGTGCTGGGGGGGGGGAATGCAGGGGGAGATCTTCCCCCCCCATAGTGCTGGGGGGGGGGGAATGCAGGGGGAGATCTTCCCCCCCCATAGTGCTGGGGGGGAGGAATGCAGGGGGAGATCTTCCCCCCCCCATAGTGCTGGGGGGGGGAATGCAGGGGGAGATCTTCCCCCCCCATAGTGCTGGGGGGGGGAAATGCAGGGGGAGATCTTCCCCCCCCATAGTGCTGGGGGGGGGGAAATGCAGGGGGAGATCTTCCCCCCCCATAGTGCTGGGGGGGGGGAAATGCAGGGGGAGATCTTCCCCCCCCATAGTGCTGGGGGGGGGGAAATGCAGGGGGAGATCTTCCCCCCCCATAGTGCTGGGGGGGGGGAAATGCAGGGGGAGATCTTCCCCCCCCATAGTGCTGGGGGGGGGGAAATGCAGGGGGAGATCTTCCCCCCCCATAGTGCTGGGGGGGGATGCAGGGGGGGGGAATCTCCCCCCCTCAGTGCTGGGGGAGGAATGTGGGGGGGATCTTCCCCCCCTCAGTGCTGGGGGGGGGAATGTGGGGGGGATCTCCCCCCCTCAGTGCTGGGGGGGGAATGTGGGGGGGATCTTCCCCCCTCAGTGCTGGGGGGGGAATGTGGGGGGGATCTTCCCCCCTCAGTGCTGGGGGGGGAATGTGGGGGGGGATCTTCCCCCCTCAGTGCTGGGGGGGGAATGTGGGGGGGGATCTTCCCCCCTCAGTGCTGGGGGGAAATGCGGGGGGGTCTCTCACGGGACTCTCGAAGCCGCGGCCCCCCGGGGCCCAAGCGGGACTCCAGCGGGGGCGGCAGGGTCACCGAGTTCCAGAAGGCTTTGGCGAAGGCCACGTCGCGCTTGGCGGAGCCGGCGAAGACCAACAGCCCGGCCGGCGTGAAGGAGGCCGCGGAGCTCCGCGCCGTCTCCATGGAGCCCGAAGGCCGCCGCGGCCTGACCCGAGGGGGTGGGGTCGGTGATGGCGCGCTCGGCCCAGGCTCTCCGGGCAACGCGCGGTCAGGCCGGGTCACTGCCTCCCACCCCACAGTTACTTGCCCAGCCCGACACAACCCCCCACGGGCCTTTTTAAAAGAGTTTCCAGGCAGTGCACGGCTCCTTCTCGTTGCCAGGTAACTATGGTGCACTTCCCCCTTTGACAATGGAAGGCTCCTGGGGCTGTGGAAATACCCCTGTCCTGACAAGGAGGTTACATTTCATTGCATGGTGGTGGCTCTTGCCAGGCAACTCAGTATTCACCTTCATCTCTTGGACCAGAGCAGGTGCACCACTTAGGACTAGCTCAGGAAATCTGGGTGAGCCAGGCTAGGCACGCAGCCTGAATGTCCTGGTTTAGGTGGCTGAGGGGTGGGAAGTCGGGCAGGGCAGTTTCCTACATTAATTTCCATTAAAATAGTGTTGTAAGAGACATTCCTAGTCTACTAATTTGGGCCACAGATTATCCCGCACCTCGTGTTCTCATTTGCACCGATCCGTGAGAGCAAAAAGCTTCCAAAGTAGCATTTCACACCCACCTGCCACTGGTATAAGTGGGTACCCCAAGGACAGGCCAGTGGTGAATTGGGGCCCGGTTTTCATTTTGTTTTTAAATAAGTGATTTTTAAGGGCTGGGCCTAGTGCATCTGCATTAATCTTGCACCAGCGAAAAGCAGCATAGATCTGTGTGCAGTACTTGATCCAGAACCCTATTTATTCTTCTAGGTCGAAGTGCTGCCCTCGGTTTTGTAGCCAGTTGGTGATATTATGGCACCGCTTAGCACATCTGGCACTGATAGTATCCGTCAGTGTGCACTGCTGATCTGGACACATTATGGGAGTGCAGGTGTTTGTCATATGTGATGTGGCCCAATTGGAATATTACTGCTAGAATTAAAACTTTAGATCTATTTTCACCTTATAAATCAATTGGAATGTAAATATTGTATTTACATTTCAGTATAGTATATAGAGCAGTGCAAACAAGTCATTGTCTCTATGAAATTTTAATTTGTAATGACTTTGCTATTGCTTTATATGTAGCATGTTGTAAAATTAGGCAAATATCTAGATGTATCCCTGGAAGACCTCTGCGTACATGTATGCCTGGTTGAGAAACATTAACTATACCATGAGATGATCAGACACCTAGTTGCTGACAAATTTAGCATTCATTTGTACTGCACAGTAGAATTGTATTATGCTTTTTGTTTACACAGAACTCTAGGAGTCAACAGGAGTTTTGCTTAAGTAAGGACCGGAGGATGTAACCCAGAGTATTCTGTGCAGGAATAGCACCATTGCTATATAGTGGAAGACAAGTAGTGTTGTGACTGAAATCTTTAACATGAAACTTTTGTTGTGCTTGCCATAATTCCTCCCCCCCCCCGCCCCCCCCCCCCCCGAGTGCCTCCTTGCAGCTGGGCACAACAGTGTCAGGGTAACTGTCTCAGCTTCTGCTCTCCTGTCTCAGCTTCCACTCTCCTTCTTAAAGATTCCACCAAATGGTCTCTTGTGTCCAGTATCACCCCTTCCCAGGGCCAGTTTATTATTCTACATAACACACATAGTCCTTGGAAGCCCCAAACACAGTTTATCCCACACCGTGCATGTATGAAAGTCCATGGGAGTGACAAACCACAGTCCAACAACACACCTCATATCTTAGCTCAGCCCACACCCAGGCTTTCTTTTGGGCCCACCTGTTGTTTTGTCAGAAAATACCCCAGCCAAAGTCCTTCTGCAGCTTCTTCCTGGCTTTCAAGCCTTTGCCTAGAAAGGCCACCAGGATAGTCCCTCTGTTGGACTCCTAGGGTACAGCTACCCTGTAATAAAAGACCCCATCTGACCCAGGTAGCTAAATTAGGCTCAAGCTGTAGGGTTATAAAATTGCAGTGTAGACGCTCAGACTGTAGCCTCAATTTTAGAACTCCCCACGTGTCGGATCTCAGAAACTGGCCTCCAACCCTGAGCCAAACTTTACACTTCCATTTTATAACCTTAGAGTCCACCTCAAACATTATCCCTCAGTCATCTAAGCTAGCTTTGATTTTGTATTGCAGTGCTGACATACCCCTACCCATTGTCAGCCTCCATGCTCTGACTCCCCCCTTCAGATCTTCATGAACACAGGCCCCAGAGTCTTAGAACAAGAGCCTGGCCCTTGTTCTATGACTCATACCACTCCTGTAGCTGTCCTTAACCCACCAACCTCCCATCTTCTTCCAGGGACATTCCGCTTTCTCCCATCAGACTTCCACTCATTTATTAGCCTCAAGTGCCACTCCACTCTCTCAATCGAGTCAATATAAGATGCACCGGTGCTGGAAAACAGGTATTGAACCCACCTCATTTAAAGGAGCTAGCCTCTGAGTGACAGCTATTTATTTCTTTCCCTTTCAATTTTATTTATTTCAGCCTTCAAATAAATTAACAACTTCATTATATCATTCTGTATTTGATAGTTACAGTTTGTTAGAAAACAAGATAAACAGAGGAACAAAAATATAGGAACATGTAATACCCTCTTTCACAAAAGATTAACGAAAAATTTAGAAACAAAACATAGAAAGATGGTCCAAATAAAAAATATTAACTCAACGACATTGTCTCCATGAAAAATCAGAATCAAGATCACAACTCCAGACTGAGTTGTACATACAGGGAATGAGGAAGAATTTCATGGAAGTGAGGCTCTGAAAGGAGCCCCCTTTCCTCACCTGTTCAGTTCCAGATTAGGTGACATGGGGATTTTGGGATGATTTCTTGGCTTTCTGGGAAAAAAAGGGTCAAATTTTTCACGGCCTCCACCATCCCCTAACAGCCGCCCCTTCGCCACACCAGGTTCCATGTGACCCGGAAAAGAAATACCTGGGTCACAAATCAGATTTCACCTCAAAGCTCAAAAAAGCCAACTAGAAATCATTCTAGGGGAATTTACTGAGCCTAACGGAACGAGAACCTCAACCCTTCTTAAAGGGGGGTCCCTCAGCCACAGGCACAAAGAGGCTCTCCTCATTCAAGAATGGGGGGGAGAAGACCTTCCACCCCAGATACAGGGCGGTCATTTTGCCTGGCGTGTCAAAGTGACCTGTGGCTACATAAGCACGGGGAAAGAGACCCAAACCCTGCTTACAGGGTGTCCCTTAAGCCAGAGGCGTTCCAATGGGCCAGAGCGAAAAGCGCGGTGAAGGAGAGACCTGCATTCCCTCAGTAGAGGGTGGTCTGTTTGCCCAGCAAGTGCCAGCGGCCCAAGACAAGCTAGAAAGGGGAGACCTGCACCCTTCTACAGGGAGAGGTCAATGGCACCGGGCATTTTAAAGATTAGGTCCTAAATAGTAGAAAGCCAAAGAGACCTCAACCCTTCTTAAAGGGGGGTCCCTCCGCCACAGGCACAAAGAGGCTCTCCTCTTTTAAGAATGAGGGGGAGAAGACCTTCCACCCCAGTTACAGGGCGGTCATTTTGCCAGGCGTGTCAAAGTGACCCGCGGCTTGATTAGCATGGCAAAGGAGAGCCAAACCCTGCTTACAGGGTGTCCCTTAAGCCAGGGGCGTTCCAAGGGGCCAGAGCGAAAAGCGCGGTGAAGGAGAGACCTGCATTCCCTCAGTAGAGGGTGGTCTCTTTGCCCTGCAAGTGCCAGCGGCCCAAGACAAAGTAGAAAGGGGAGACCTGCACCCTTTTACAGGGAGAGGTCTGTGGCACGGGGCATGTTAAAGGCTAAGTCCTAAGGAGCTGAAATCCACAGAGACCCTGAACCCTTCTTAAAGGGCGGTCACTGAGCCGCAGGTGCGGAATGGGCCCATAAAGCCTTTCTCTTGGCAAGGGGTGGACCTTGATCCCTGTTTACAGAGAGGTCCTTTCCCCTGGTCCCTCCAGGGGGATTAAGCCTACGTGGACAAGTGGAAATGCCGAGCCCTGATTACAGGGAGGGCCATGTGTGCGATGTGTGTGTGGCTTTTGACTGGCCTTTTCTTCTCTTTTCCTGCAGTTTCTTTGGTTCTTCTGTCGTCGTCGTCTTCATTTGATCCTTTGAGTTGCTAGAAAGAGAGAGAAAGAGAGACAGAGAGGTGAAGCGGGATCGGTGTGGACAGCCCACGATTCCAAGGTCAATTCAGATTAAGTGGACAAGGTCCTCGCCCCTCCTTGAAATTACCCCAATTCCTGGGTTTCAGCACCAATCCTTAGCAGAAGGCGGGAGAGCTTGCAGCCGAACTCCGGGCCATCTTGATGCAGAGTACGCTGGGCTTTGACTTGGCTGAGAGCGTGAGGAGGCCACGGCCACAGGAGAGGTACAAGGGCAAACCCTAAACTCTCTCAAGAGGCTGGTCTTTAAGACTAGCCTTCAGAGGGGAGTGTAAATCTTGGGAAAGACCTACAGCCTAGTTAGAGGGAGCCCGCTCAGCCACAGGCACAAAGAGGCTCTCCTCGTTTAAGAATGGCGGGGGAGAAGACCTTACACCCTGGTTACAGGGCGGTCATTTTGCCAGGCGTGTCAAAGTGACCTGTGGCTACCTAAGCCTGGCGAAAGAGACCCAAACCCTGCTTACAGGGTGTCCCTTAAGCCTGGGGCGTTCCAATGGGCCAGAGCGAAAAGCGCGGTGAAGGAGAGACCTGCATTCCCTCAGTAGAGAGTGGTCTGTTTGCCCAGCAAGTGCCAGCGGCCCAAGACAAGCTAGAAAGGGGAGACCTGCACCCTTTTACAGGGGGAGGTCAATGGCACCGGGCATTTTAAAGATTAGGTCCTAAATAGTAGAAAGCCAGAGAGACCTCAACCCTTCTTAAAGGGGGGTCCCTCCGACACAGGCACAAAGAGGCTCTCCTCTTTTAAGAATGAGGGGGAGAAGACCTTCCACCCCAGTTACAGGGCGGTCATTTTGCCAGGCGTGTCAAAGTGACCCGCGGCTTGATTAGCATGGCAAAGGAGAGCCAAACCCTGCTTACAGGGTGTCCCTTAAGCCAGGGGCGTTCCAAGGGGCCAGAGCGAAAAGCGCGGTGAAGGAGAGACCTGCATTCCCTCAGTAGAGGGTGGTCTCTTTGCCCTGCAAGTGCCAGCGGCCCAAGACAAAGTAGAAAGGGGAGACCTGCACCCTTTTACAGGGAGAGGTCTGTGGCACGGGGCATGTTAAAGGCTAAGTCCTAAGGAGCTGAAATCCACAGAGACCCTGAACCCTTCTTAAAGGGCGGTCACTGAGCCGCAGGTGCGGAATGGGCCCATAAAGCCTTTCTCTTGGCAAGGGGTGGACCTTGATCCCTGTTTACAGAGAGGTCCTTTCCCCTGGTCCCTCCAGGGGGATTAAGCCTACGTGGACAAGTGGAAATGCCGAGCCCTGATTACAGGGAGGGCCATGTGTGCGATGTGTGTGTGGCTTTTGACTGGCCTTTTCTTCTCTTTTCCTGCAGTTTCTTTGGTTCTTCTGTCGTCGTCGTCTTCATTTGATCCTTTGAGTTGCTAGAAAGAGAGAGAAAGAGAGACAGAGAGGTGAAGCGGGATCGGTGTGGACAGCCCACGATTCCAAGGTCAATTCAGATTAAGTGGACAAGGTCCTCGCCCCTCCTTGAAATTACCCCAATTCCTGGGTTTCAGCACCAATCCTTAGCAGAAGGCGGGAGAGCTTGCAGCCGAACTCCGGGCCATCTTGATGCAGAGTACGCTGGGCTTTGACTTGGCTGAGAGCGTGAGGAGGCCACGGCCACAGGACAGGTACAAGGGGAAACCCTAAACTCTCTCAAGAGGCTGGTCTTTAAGACTAGCCTTCAGAGGGGAGTGTAAATCTTGGGAAAGACCTACAGCCTAGTTAGAGGGAGCCCGCTCTGGACTTTGGTGATTTCTTGGCTTTTTTGAACAAAGGGTTGAATTTTTCACGGCCTCCACCATCCCCTTATAGCCGCCCCTTCGCCACGCCAGGTTCCATGTGACCAGGACAGGAAATACCTGAGTCACAAATCAGATTTCACTTCAGAACCCAGAAAGCCAACTAGAAATCATTCTAGGGGAATTTACTGAGCCTAACGGAACCAGAACCTCAACCCTTCTTAAAGGGAGGTCCCTCAGCCACAGGCACAAAGAGGCTCTCCTCGTTTAAGAATGGGGGGAAGACCTTCTACCCTGGTTACAGGGCGGTCATTTTGCCAGGCGTGTCAAAGTGACCTGTGGCTACCTAAGCCTGGCGAAAGAGACCCAAACCCTGCTTACAGGGTGTCCCTTAAGCCTGGGGCGTTCCAATGGGTCAGAGCGAAAAGCGCGGTGAAGGAGAGACCTGCATTCCTTCAGTAGAGGGTGGTCTGTTTGCCCAGCAAGTGCCAGTGGGCCAAGACAAGCTAGAAAGGGGAGACCTGCACCCTTTTACAGGGAGAGGTCAATGGCACCGGGCATTTTAAAGATTAGGTTCTAAATAGTAGAAAGCCAGAGAGACCTCAACCCTTCTTAAAGGGGGGTCCCTCCGCCACAGGCACAAAGAGGCTCTCCTCGTTTAAGAATGGGGAGGGGGAGAAGACCTTCCACCCCGGTTACAGGGCGGTCATTTTGCCTGGCGTGTCAAAGTGACCTGTGGCTACATAAGCCTGGCGAAGGAGAGCCAAACCCTGTTTACAGGGTGTCCCTTAAGCCGGGGCGTTCCAATGGGCCAGAGCGAAAAGCGCGATGAAGGAGAGATCTGGAAATGAACAGGCGAGGGAGGAATCCCGCTTAGTCTCCCATTACCATTACATCCTCCATCCCTCGGCAACACCCTTCCCGACTTAACTTCCTACCCCACCAAGAAAATTTCAACTTTGTGCCCCCTAACCTCGACTCAAAAGGACACCCCTTACCTGTGACACAATCCTGTTAGTAGGGTTAGGTGCACCCACGTGCAAGCTCTGAATACCACACCACGTACCTACACCAGCTGAGCATCACCACATTTCACAGAGGACAGCCGTCTCAATCACTTCAAACATAGCCCTAGGAACAGCCTCGGTCTATCTCACCAAAGAAACAAAAGGCCTGGAATTCGGACACAACTCACAGAGCTCTCCGATTAACACTAATACTTCCGGCAATGTCTTTCTTGTGCCGAGGAAAAGAAGGGTTCAAAGCTGAGGTGGATGGGGCAGTGTCAATCGGGTCGGGCCGGAGGAAATGAGGAAGGATTGCATGGAAGTGAGGCTCTGAAAGGAGCCCCCTTTCCTCACCTGTTCAGTTCCAGATTACGTGACATGGGGATTTTGGGATGATTTCTTGGCTTTCTGGGAAAAAAAGGGTCAAATTTTTCACGGCCTCCACCATCCCCTAACAGCCGCCCCTTCGCCACACCAGGTTCCATGTGACCCGGAGAAGAAATACCTGGGTCACAAATCAGATTTCACCGCAAAGCTCAAAAAAGCCAACTAGAAATCATTCTAGGGGAATTTACTGAGCCTAACGGAACGAGAACCTCAACCCTTCTTAAAGGGGGGTCCCTCAGCCACAGGCACAAAGAGGCTCTCCTCGTTTAAGAATGGGGGGGAGAAGACCTTACACCCTGGTTACAGGGCGGTCATTTTGCCAGGCATGTCAAAGTGACCTGTGGCTACCTAAGCCTGGCGAAAGAGACCCAAACCCTGCTTACAGGGTGTCCCTTAAGCCTGGGGCGTTCCAATGGGCCAGAGCGAAAAGCGCGGTGAAGGAGAGACCTGCATTCCCTCAGTAGAGAGTGGTCTGTTTGCCCAGCAA
Source organism: Sternotherus odoratus (assembly GCA_032164245.1). NCBI lineage: Eukaryota > Metazoa > Chordata > Testudines > Kinosternidae > Sternotherus > Sternotherus odoratus. The sequence goes on from JAVMKO010000019.1 coordinate 4,518,269, forward strand.
GTGCCAGCGGCCCAAGACAAGCTAGAAAGGGGAGACCTGCACCCTTTTACAGGGAGAGGTCAATGTCACCGGGCATTTTAAAGATTAGGTCCTAAATAGTAGAAAGCCAGAGAGACCTCAACCCTTCTTAAAGGGGGGTCCCTCCGCCACAGGCACAAAGAGGCTCTCCTCTTTTAAGAATGAGGGGGAGAAGACCTTCCACCCCAGTTACAGGGCGGTCATTTTGCCAGGCGTGTCAAAGTGACCCGCGGCTTGATTAGCATGGCAAAGGAGAGCCAAACCCTGCTTACAGGGTGTCCCTTAAGCCAGGGGCGTTCCAAGGGGCCAGAGCGAAAAGCGCGGTGAAGGAGAGACCTGCATTCCCTCAGTAGAGGGTGGTCTCTTTGCCCTGCAAGTGCCAGCGGCCCAAGACAAAGTAGAAAGGGGAGACCTGCACCCTTTTACAGGGAGAGGTCTGTGGCACGGGGCATGTTAAAGGCTAAGTCCTAAGGAGCTGAAATCCACAGAGACCCTCAACCCTTCTTAAAGGGCGGTCACTGAGCCGCAGGTGCGGAATAGGCCCATAAAGCCTTTCTCTTGGCAAGGGGTGGACCTTGATCCCTGTTTACAGAGAGGTCCTTTCCCCTGGTCCCTCCAGGGGGATTAAGCCTACGTGGACAAGTGGAAATGCCGAGCCCTGATTACAGGGAGGGCCATGTGTGCGATGTGTGTGTGGCTTTTGACTGGCCTTTTCTTCTCTTTTCCTGCAGTTTCTTTGGTTCTTCTGTCGTCGTCGTCTTCATTTGATCCTTTGAGTTGCTAGAAAGAGAGAGAAAGAGAGACAGAGAGGTGAAGCGGGATCGGTGTGGACAGCCCACGATTCCAAGGTCAATTCAGATTAAGTGGACAAGGTCCTCGCCCCTCCTTGAAATTACCCCAATTCCTGGGTTTCAGCACCAATCCTTAGCAGAAGGCGGGAGAGCTTGCAGCCAAACTCCGGGCCATCTTGATGCAGAGTACGCTGGGCTTTGACTTGGCTGAGAGCGTGAGGAGGCCACGGCCACAGGAGAGCTACAAGGGCAAACCCTAAACTCTCTCAAGAGGCTGGTCTTTAAGACTAGCCTTCAGAGGGGAGTGTAAATCTTGGGAAAGACCTACAGCCTAGTTAGAGGGAGCCCGCTCAGCCACAGGCACAAAGAGGCTCTCCTCGTTTAAGAATGGCGGGGGAGAAGACCTTACACCCTGGTTACAGGGCGGTCATTTTGCCAGGCGTGTCAAAGTGACCTGTGGCTACCTAAGCCTGGCGAAAGAGACCCAAACCCTGCTTACAGGGTGTCCCTTAAGCCTGGGGCGTTCCAATGGGCCAGAGCGAAAAGCGCGGTGAAGGAGAGACCTGCATTCCCTCAGTAGAGAGTGGTCTGTTTGCCCAGCAAGTGCCAGCGGCCCAAGACAAGCTAGAAAGGGGAGACCTGCACCCTTTTACAGGGAGAGGTCAATGGCACCGGGCATTTTAAAGATTAGGTCCTAAATAGTAGAAAGCCAGAGAGACCTCAACCCTTCTTAAAGGGGGGTCCCTCCGCCACAGGCACAAAGAGGCTCTCCTCTTTTAAGAATGAGGGGGAGAAGACCTTCCACCCCAGTTACAGGGCGGTCATTTTGCCAGGCGTGTCAAAGTGACCCGCGGCTTGATTAGCATGGCAAAGGAGAGCCAAACCCTGCTTACAGGGTGTCCCTTAAGCCAGGGGCGTTCCAAGGGGCCAGAGCGAAAAGCGCGGTGAAGGAGAGACCTGCATTCCCTCAGTAGAGGGTGGTCTCTTTGCCCTGCAAGTGCCAGCGGCCCAAGACAAAGTAGAAAGGGGAGACCTGCACCCTTTTACAGGGAGAGGTCTGTGGCACGGGGCATGTTAAAGGCTAAGTCCTAAGGAGCTGAAATCCACAGAGACCCTGAACCCTTCTTAAAGGGCGGTCACTGAGCCGCAGGTGCGGAATGGGCCCATAAAGCCTTTCTCTTGGCAAGGGCTGGACCTTGATCCCTGTTTACAGAGAGGTCCTTTCCCCTGGTCCCTCCAGGGGGATTAAGCCTACGTGGACAAGTGGAAATGCCGAGCCCTGATTACAGGGAGGGCCATGTGTGCGATGTGTGTGTGGCTTTTGACTGGCCTTTTCTTCTCTTTTCCTGCAGTTTCTTTGGTTCTTCTGTCGTCGTCGTCTTCATTTGATCCTTTGAGTTGCTAGAAAGAGAGAGAAAGAGAGACAGAGAGGTGAAGCGGGATCGGTGTGGACAGCCCACGATTCCAAGGTCAATTCAGATTAAGTGGACAAGGTCCTCGCCCCTCCTTGAAATTACCCCAATTCCTGGGTTTCAGCACCAATCCTTAGCAGAAGGCGGGAGAGCTTGCAGCCGAACTCCGGGCCATCTTGATGCAGAGTACGCTGGGCTTTGACTTGGCTGAGAGCGTGAGGAGGCCACGGCCACAGGAGAGGTACAAGGGGAAACCCTAAACTCTCTAAAGAGGCTGGTCTTTAAGACTAGCCTTCAGAGGGGAGTGTAAATCTTGGGAAAGACCTACAGCCTAGTTAGAGGGAGCCCGCTCAGCCACAGGCACAAAGAGGCTCTCCTCGTTTAAGAATGGCGGGGGAGAAGACCTTACACCCTGGTTACAGGGCGGTCATTTTGCCAGGCGTGTCAAAGTGACCTGTGGCTACCTAAGCCTGGCGAAAGAGACCCAAACCCTGCTTACAGGGTGTCCCTTAAGCCTGGGGCGTTCCAATGGGCCAGAGCGAAAAGCGCGGTGAAGGAGAGACCTGCATTCCCTCAGTAGAGAGTGGTCTGTTTGCCCAGCAAGTGCCAGCAGCCCAAGACAAGCTAGAAAGGGGAGACCTGCACCCTTTTACAGGGAGAGGTCAATGGCACCGGGCATTTTAAAGATTAGGTCCTAAATAGTAGAAAGCCAGAGAGACCTCAACCCTTCTTAAAGGGGGGTCCCTCCGCCACAGGCACAAAGAGGCTCTCCTCTTTCAAGAATGAGGGGGAGAAGACCTTCCACCCCAGTTACAGGGCGGTCATTTTGCCAGGCGTGTCAAAGTGACCCGCGGCTTGATTAGCATGGCAAAGGAGAGCCAAACCCTGCTTACAGGGTGTCCCTTAAGCCAGGGGCGTTCCAAGGGGCCAGAGCGAAAAGCGCGGTGAAGGAGAGACCTGCATTCCCTCAGTAGAGGGTGGTCTCTTTGCCCTGCAAGTGCCAGCGGCCCAAGACAAAGTAGAAAGGGGAGACCTGCACCCTTTTACAGGGAGAGGTCTGTGGCACGGGGCATGTTAAAGGCTAAGTCCTAAGGAGCTGAAATCCACAGAGACCCTGAACCCTTCTTAAAGGGCGGTCACTGAGCCGCAGGTGCGGAATGGGCCCATAAAGCCTTTCTCTTGGCAAGGGCTGGACCTTGATCCCTGTTTACAGAGAGGTCCTTTCCCCTGGTCCCTCCAGGGGGATTAAGCCTACGTGGACAAGTGGAAATGCCGAGCCCTGATTACAGGGAGGGCCATGTGTGCGATGTGTGTGTGGCTTTTGACTGGCCTTTTCTTCTCTTTTCCTGCAGTTTCTTTGGTTCTTCTGTCGTCGTCGTCTTCATTTGATCCTTTGAGTTGCTAGAAAGAGAGAGAAAGAGAGACAGAGAGGTGAAGCGGGATCGGTGTGGACAGCCCACGATTCCAAGGTCAATTCAGATTAAGTGGACAAGGTCCTCGCCCCTCCTTGAAATTACCCCAATTCCTGGGTTTCAGCACCAATCCTTAGCAGAAGGCGGGAGAGCTTGCAGCCGAACTCCGGGCCATCTTGATGCAGAGTACGCTGGGCTTTGACTTGGCTGAGAGCGTGAGGAGGCCACGGCCACAGGAGAGGTACAAGGGGAAACCCTAAACTCTCTCAAGAGGCTGGTCTTTAAGACTAGCCTTCAGAGGGGAGTGTAAATCTTGGGAAAGACCTACAGCCTAGTTAGAGGGAGCCCGCTCAGCCACAGGCACAAAGAGGCTCTCCTCGTTTAAGAATGGCGGGGGAGAAGACCTTACACCCTGGTTACAGGGCGGTCATTTTGCCAGGCGTGTCAAAGTGACCTGTGGCTACCTAAGCCTGGCGAAAGAGACCCAAACCCTGCTTACAGGGTGTCCCTTAAGCCTGGGGCGTTCCAATGGGCCAGAGCGAAAAGCGCGGTGAAGGAGAGACCTGCATTCCCTCAGTAGAGAGTGGTCTGTTTGCCCAGCAAGTGCCAGCGGCCCAAGACAAGCTAGAAAGGGGAGACCTGCACCCTTTTACAGGGAGAGGTCAATGGCACCGGGCATTTTAAAGATTAGGTCCTAAATAGTAGAAAGCCAGAGAGACCTCAACCCTTCTTAAAGGGGGGTCCCTCCGCCACAGGCACAAAGAGGCTCTCCTCTTTTAAGAATGAGGGGGAGAAGACCTTCCACCCCAGTTACAGGGCGGTCATTTTGCCAGGCGTGTCAAAGTGACCCGCGGCTTGATTAGCATGGCAAAGGAGAGCCAAACCCTGCTTACAGGGTGTCCCTTAAGCCAGGGGCGTTCCAAGGGGCCAGAGCGAAAAGCGCGGTGAAGGAGAGACCTGCATTCCCTCAGTAGAGGGTGGTCTCTTTGCCCTGCAAGTGCCAGCGGCCCAAGACAAAGTAGAAAGGGGAGACCTGCACCCTTTTACAGGGAGAGGTCTGTGGCACGGGGCATGTTAAAGGCTAAGTCCTAAGGAGCTGAAATCCACAGAGACCCTGAACCCTTCTTAAAGGGCGGTCACTGAGCCGCAGGTGCGGAATGGGCCCATAAAGCCTTTCTCTTGGCAAGGGCTGGACCTTGATCCCTGTTTACAGAGAGGTCCTTTCCCCTGGTCCCTCCAGGGGGATTAAGCCTACGTGGACAAGTGGAAATGCCGAGCCCTGATTACAGGGAGGGCCATGTGTGCGATGTGTGTGTGGCTTTTGACTGGCCTTTTCTTCTCTTTTCCTGCAGTTTCTTTGGTTCTTCTGTCGTCGTCGTCTTCATTTGATCCTTTGAGTTGCTAGAAAGAGAGAGAAAGAGAGACAGAGAGGTGAAGCGGGATCGGTGTGGACAGCCCACGATTCCAAGGTCAATTCAGATTAAGTGGACAAGGTCCTCGCCCCTCCTTGAAATTACCCCAATTCCTGGGTTTCAGCACCAATCCTTAGCAGAAGGCGGGAGAGCTTGCAGCCGAACTCCGGGCCATCTTGATGCAGAGTACGCTGGGCTTTGACTTGGCTGAGAGCGTGAGGAGGCCACGGCCACAGGAGAGGTACAAGGGGAAACCCTAAACTCTCTCAAGAGGCTGGTCTTTAAGACTAGCCTTCAGAGGGGAGTGTAAATCTTGGGAAAGACCTACAGCCTAGTTAGAGGGAGCCCGCTCAGCCACAGGCACAAAGAGGCTCTCCTCGTTTAAGAATGGCGGGGGAGAAGACCTTACACCCTGGTTACAGGGCGGTCATTTTGCCAGGCGTGTCAAAGTGACCTGTGGCTACCTAAGCCTGGCGAAAGAGACCCAAACCCTGCTTACAGGGTGTCCCTTAAGCCTGGGGCGTTCCAATGGGCCAGAGCGAAAAGCGCGGTGAAGGAGAGACCTGCATTCCCTCAGTAGAGAGTGGTCTGTTTGCCCAGCAAGTGCCAGCAGCCCAAGACAAGCTAGAAAGGGGAGACCTGCACCCTTTTACAGGGAGAGGTCAATGGCACCGGGCATTTTAAAGATTAGGTCCTAAATAGTAGAAAGCCAGAGAGACCTCAACCCTTCTTAAAGGGGGGTCCCTCCGCCACAGGCACAAAGAGGCTCTCCTCTTTCAAGAATGAGGGGGAGAAGACCTTCCACCCCAGTTACAGGGCGGTCATTTTGCCAGGCGTGTCAAAGTGACCCGCGGCTTGATTAGCATGGCAAAGGAGAGCCAAACCCTGCTTACAGGGTGTCCCTTAAGCCAGGGGCGTTCCAAGGGGCCAGAGCGAAAAGCGCGGTGAAGGAGAGACCTGCATTCCCTCAGTAGAGGGTGGTCTCTTTGCCCTGCAAGTGCCAGCGGCCCAAGACAAAGTAGAAAGGGGAGACCTGCACCCTTTTACAGGGAGAGGTCTGTGGCACGGGGCATGTTAAAGGCTAAGTCCTAAGGAGCTGAAATCCACAGAGACCCTGAACCCTTCTTAAAGGGCGGTCACTGAGCCGCAGGTGCGGAATGGGCCCATAAAGCCTTTCTCTTGGCAAGGGCTGGACCTTGATCCCTGTTTACAGAGAGGTCCTTTCCCCTGGTCCCTCCAGGGGGATTAAGCCTACGTGGACAAGTGGAAATGCCGAGCCCTGATTACAGGGAGGGCCATGTGTGCGATGTGTGTGTGGCTTTTGACTGGCCTTTTCTTCTCTTTTCCTGCAGTTTCTTTGGTTCTTCTGTCGTCGTCGTCTTCATTTGATCCTTTGAGTTGCTAGAAAGAGAGAGAAAGAGAGACAGAGAGGTGAAGCGGGATCGGTGTGGACAGCCCACGATTCCAAGGTCAATTCAGATTAAGTGGACAAGGTCCTCGCCCCTCCTTGAAATTACCCCAATTCCTGGGTTTCAGCACCAATCCTTAGCAGAAGGCGGGAGAGCTTGCAGCCGAACTCCGGGCCATCTTGATGCAGAGTACGCTGGGCTTTGACTTGGCTGAGAGCGTGAGGAGGCCACGGCCACAGGAGAGGTACAAGGGGAAACCCTAAACTCTCTCAAGAGGCTGGTCTTTAAGACTAGCCTTCAGAGGGGAGTGTAAATCTTGGGAAAGACCTACAGCCTAGTTAGAGGGAGCCCGCTCAGCCACAGGCACAAAGAGGCTCTCCTCGTTTAAGAATGGCGGGGGAGAAGACCTTACACCCTGGTTACAGGGCGGTCATTTTGCCAGGCGTGTCAAAGTGACCTGTGGCTACCTAAGCCTGGCGAAAGAGACCCAAACCCTGCTTACAGGGTGTCCCTTAAGCCTGGGGCGTTCCAATGGGCCAGAGCGAAAAGCGCGGTGAAGGAGAGACCTGCATTCCCTCAGTAGAGAGTGGTCTGTTTGCCCAGCAAGTGCCAGCAGCCCAAGACAAGCTAGAAAGGGGAGACCTGCACCCTTTTACAGGGAGAGGTCAATGGCACCGGGCATTTTAAAGATTAGGTCCTAAATAGTAGAAAGCCAGAGAGACCTCAACCCTTCTTAAAGGGGGGTCCCTCCGCCACAGGCACAAAGAGGCTCTCCTCTTTCAAGAATGAGGGGGAGAAGACCTTCCACCCCAGTTACAGGGCGGTCATTTTGCCAGGCGTGTCAAAGTGACCCGCGGCTTGATTAGCATGGCAAAGGAGAGCCAAACCCTGCTTACAGGGTGTCCCTTAAGCCAGGGGCGTTCCAAGGGGCCAGAGCGAAAAGCGCGGTGAAGGAGAGACCTGCATTCCCTCAGTAGAGGGTGGTCTCTTTGCCCTGCAAGTGCCAGCGGCCCAAGACAAAGTAGAAAGGGGAGACCTGCACCCTTTTACAGGGAGAGGTCTGTGGCACGGGGCATGTTAAAGGCTAAGTCCTAAGGAGCTGAAATCCACAGAGACCCTCAACCCTTCTTAAAGGGCGGTCACTGAGCCGCAGGTGCGGAATGGGCCCATAAAGCCTTTCTCTTGGCAAGGGCTGGACCTTGATCCCTGTTTACAGAGAGGTCCTTTCCCCTGGTCCCTCCAGGGGGATTAAGCCTACGTGGACAAGTGGAAATGCCGAGCCCTGATTACAGGGAGGGCCATGTGTGCGATGTGTGTGTGGCTTTTGACTGGCCTTTTCTTCTCTTTTCCTGCAGTTTCTTTGGTTCTTCTGTCGTCGTCGTCTTCATTTGATCCTTTGAGTTGCTAGAAAGAGAGAGAAAGAGAGACAGAGAGGTGAAGCGGGATCGGTGTGGACAGCCCACGATTCCAAGGTCAATTCAGATTAAGTGGACAAGGTCCTCGCCCCTCCTTGAAATTACCCCAATTCCTGGGTTTCAGCACCAATCCTTAGCAGAAGGCGGGAGAGCTTGCAGCCGAACTCCGGGCCATCTTGATGCAGAGTACGCTGGGCTTTGACTTGGCTGAGAGCGTGAGGAGGCCACGGCCACAGGACAGGTACATGGGCAAACCCTAAACTCTCTCAAGAGGCTGGTCTTTAAGACTAGCCTTCAGAGGGGAGTGTAAATGTTGGGAAAGACCTACAGCCTAGTTAGAGGGAGCCCGCTCAGCCACAGGCACAAAGAGGCTCTCCTCGTTTAAGAATGGCGGGGGAGAAGACCTTACACCCTGGTTACAGGGCGGTCATTTTGCCAGGCGTGTCAAAGTGACCTGTGGCTACCTAAGCCTGGCGAAAGAGACCCAAACCCTGCTTACAGGGTGTCCCTTAAGCCTGGGGCGTTCCAATGGGCCAGAGCGAAAAGCGCGGTGAAGGAGAGACCTGCATTCCCTCAGTAGAGAGTGGTCTGTTTGCCCAGCAAGTGCCAGCAGCCCAAGACAAGCTAGAAAGGGGAGACCTGCACCCTTTTACAGGGAGAGGTCAATGGCACCGGGCATTTTAAAGATTAGGTCCTAAATAGTAGAAAGCCAGAGAGACCTCAACCCTTCTTAAAGGGGGGTCCCTCCGCCACAGGCACAAAGAGGCTCTCCTCTTTCAAGAATGAGGGGGAGAAGACCTTCCACCCCAGTTACAGGGCGGTCATTTTGCCAGGCGTGTCAAAGTGACCCGCGGCTTGATTAGCATGGCAAAGGAGAGCCAAACCCTGCTTACAGGGTGTCCCTTAAGCCAGGGGCGTTCCAAGGGGCCAGAGCGAAAAGCGCGGTGAAGGAGAGACCTGCATTCCCTCAGTAGAGGGTGGTCTCTTTGCCCTGCAAGTGCCAGCGGCCCAAGACAAAGTAGAAAGGGGAGACCTGCACCCTTTTACAGGGAGAGGTCTGTGGCACGGGGCATGTTAAAGGCTAAGTCCTAAGGAGCTGAAATCCACAGAGACCCTCAACCCTTCTTAAAGGGCGGTCACTGAGCCGCAGGTGCGGAATAGGCCCATAAAGCCTTTCTCTTGGCAAGGGGTGGACCTTGATCCCTGTTTACAGAGAGGTCCTTTCCCCTGGTCCCTCCAGGGGGATTAAGCCTACGTGGACAAGTGGAAATGCCGAGCCCTGATTACAGGGAGGGCCATGTGTGCGATGTGTGTGTGGCTTTTGACTGGCCTTTTCTTCTCTTTTCCTGCAGTTTCTTTGGTTCTTCTGTCGTCGTCGTCTTCATTTGATCCTTTGAGTTGCTAGAAAGAGAGAGAAAGAGAGACAGAGAGGTGAAGCGGGATCGGTGTGGACAGCCCACGATTCCAAGGTCAATTCAGATTAAGTGGACAAGGTCCTCGCCCCTCCTTGAAATTACCCCAATTCCTGGGTTTCAGCACCAATCCTTAGCAGAAGGCGGGAGAGCTTGCAGCCGAACTCCGGGCCATCTTGATGCAGAGTACGCTGGGCTTTGACTTGGCTGAGAGCGTGAGGAGGCCACGGCCACAGGAGAGCTACAAGGGCAAACCCTAAACTCTCTCAAGAGGCTGGTCTTTAAGACTAGCCTTCAGAGGGGAGTGTAAATCTTGGGAAAGACCTACAGCCTAGTTAGAGGGAGCCCGCTCAGCCACAGGCACAAAGAGGCTCTCCTCGTTTAAGAATGGCGGGGGAGAAGACCTTACACCCTGGTTACAGGGCGGTCATTTTGCCAGGCGTGTCAAAGTGACCTGTGGCTACCTAAGCCTGGCGAAAGAGACCCAAACCCTGCTTACAGGGTGTCCCTTAAGCCTGGGGCGTTCCAATGGGCCAGAGCGAAAAGCGCGGTGAAGGAGAGACCTGCATTCCCTCAGTAGAGAGTGGTCTGTTTGCCCAGCAAGTGCCAGCAGCCCAAGACAAGCTAGAAAGGGGAGACCTGCACCCTTTTACAGGGAGAGGTCAATGGCACCGGGCATTTTAAAGATTAGGTCCTAAATAGTAGAAAGCCAGAGAGACCTCAACCCTTCTTAAAGGGGGGTCCCTCCGCCACAGGCACAAAGAGGCTCTCCTCTTTCAAGAATGAGGGGGAGAAGACCTTCCACCCCAGTTACAGGGCGGTCATTTTGCCAGGCGTGTCAAAGTGACCCGCGGCTTGATTAGCATGGCAAAGGAGAGCCAAACCCTGCTTACAGGGTGTCCCTTAAGCCAGGGGCGTTCCAAGGGGCCAGAGCGAAAAGCGCGGTGAAGGAGAGACCTGCATTCCCTCAGTAGAGGGTGGTCTCTTTGCCCTGCAAGTGCCAGCGGCCCAAGACAAAGTAGAAAGGGGAGACCTGCACCCTTTTACAGGGAGAGGTCTGTGGCACGGGGCATGTTAAAGGCTAAGTCCTAAGGAGCTGAAATCCACAGAGACCCTCAACCCTTCTTAAAGGGCGGTCACTGAGCCGCAGGTGCGGAATAGGCCCATAAAGCCTTTCTCTTGGCAAGGGGTGGACCTTGATCCCTGTTTACAGAGAGGTCCTTTCCCCTGGTCCCTCCAGGGGGATTAAGCCTACGTGGACAAGTGGAAATGCCGAGCCCTGATTACAGGGAGGGCCATGTGTGCGATGTGTGTGTGGCTTTTGACTGGCCTTTTCTTCTCTTTTCCTGCAGTTTCTTTGGTTCTTCTGTCGTCGTCGTCTTCATTTGATCCTTTGAGTTGCTAGAAAGAGAGAGAAAGAGAGACAGAGAGGTGAAGCGGGATCGGTGTGGACAGCCCACGATTCCAAGGTCAATTCAGATTAAGTGGACAAGGTCCTCGCCCCTCCTTGAAATTACCCCAATTCCTGGGTTTCAGCACCAATCCTTAGCAGAAGGCGGGAGAGCTTGCAGCCGAACTCCGGGCCATCTTGATGCAGAGTACGCTGGGCTTTGACTTGGCTGAGAGCGTGAGGAGGCCACGGCCACAGGAGAGCTACAAGGGCAAACCCTAAACTCTCTCAAGAGGCTGGTCTTTAAGACTAGCCTTCAGAGGGGAGTGTAAATCTTGGGAAAGACCTACAGCCTAGTTAGAGGGAGCCCGCTCAGCCACAGGCACAAAGAGGCTCTCCTCGTTTAAGAATGGCGGGGGAGAAGACCTTACACCCTGGTTACAGGGCGGTCATTTTGCCAGGCGTGTCAAAGTGACCTGTGGCTACCTAAGCCTGGCGAAAGAGACCCAAACCCTGCTTACAGGGTGTCCCTTAAGCCTGGGGCGTTCCAATGGGCCAGAGCGAAAAGCGCGGTGAAGGAGAGACCTGCATTCCCTCAGTAGAGAGTGGTCTGTTTGCCCAGCAAGTGCCAGCGGCCCAAGACAAGCTAGAAAGGGGAGACCTGCACCCTTTTACAGGGGGAGGTCAATGGCACCGGGCATTTTAAAGATTAGGTCCTAAATAGTAGAAAGCCAGAGAGACCTCAACCCTTCTTAAAGGGGGGTCCCTCCGCCACAGGCACAAAGAGGCTCTCCTCTTTTAAGAATGAGGGGGAGAAGACCTTCCACCCCAGTTACAGGGCGGTCATTTTGCCAGGCGTGTCAAAGTGACCCGCGGCTTGATTAGCATGGCAAAGGAGAGCCAAACCCTGCTTACAGGGTGTCCCTTAAGCCAGGGGCGTTCCAAGGGGCCAGAGCGAAAAGCGCGGTGAAGGAGAGACCTGCATTCCCTCAGTAGAGGGTGGTCTCTTTGCCCTGCAAGTGCCAGCGGCCCAAGACAAAGTAGAAAGGGGAGACCTGCACCCTTTTACAGGGAGAGGTCTGTGGCACGGGGCATGTTAAAGGCTAAGTCCTAAGGAGCTGAAATCCACAGAGACCCTCAACCCTTCTTAAAGGGCGGTCACTGAGCCGCAGGTGCGGAATGGGCCCATAAAGCCTTTCTCTTGGCAAGGGGTGGACCTTGATCCCTGTTTACAGAGAGGTCCTTTCCCCTGGTCCCTCCAGGGGGATTAAGCCTACGTGGACAAGTGGAAATGCCGAGCCCTGATTACAGGGAGGGCCATGTGTGCGATGTGTGTGTGGCTTTTGACTGGCCTTTTCTTCTCTTTTCCTGCAGTTTCTTTGGTTCTTCTGTCGTCGTCGTCTTCATTTGATCCTTTGAGTTGCTAGAAAGAGAGAGAAAGAGAGACAGAGAGGTGAAGCGGGATCGGTGTGGACAGCCCACGATTCCAAGGTCAATTCAGATTAAGTGGACAAGGTCCTCGCCCCTCCTTGAAATTACCCCAATTCCTGGGTTTCAGCACCAATCCTTAGCAGAAGGCGGGAGAGCTTGCAGCCGAACTCCGGGCCAGCTGGATGCAGAGTACGCTGGGCTTTGACTTGGCTGAGAGCGTGAGGAGGCCACGGCCACAGGACAGGTACATAGGCAAACCCTAAACTCTCTCAAGAGGCTGGTCTTTAAGACTAGCCTTCAGAGGGGAGTGTAAATGTTGGGAAAGACCTACAGCCTAGTTAGAGGGAGCCCGGTCTGGACTTTGGTGATTTCTTGGCTTTTTTGAACAAGGGTTGAATTTTTCACGGCCTCCACCATCCCCTTATAGCCGCCCCTTCGCCACGCCAGGTTCCATGTGACCAGGACAGGAAATACCTGAGTCACAAATCAGATTTCACTTCAGAACCCAGAAAGCCAACTAGAAATCATTCTAGGGGAATTTACTGAGCCTAACGGAACCAGAACCTCAACCCTTCTTAAAGGGAGGTCCCTCAGCCACAGGCACAAAGAGGCTCTCCTCGTTTAAGAATGGGGGGAAGACCTTCTACCCTGGTTACAGGGCGGTCATTTTGCCAGGCGTGTCAAAGTGACCTGTGGCTACCTAAGCCTGGCGAAAGAGACCCAAACCCTGCTTACAGGGTGTCCCTTAAGCCTGGGGCGTTCCAATGGGCCAGAGCGAAAAGCGCGGTGAAGGAGAGACCTGCATTCCCTCAGTAGAGGGTGGTCTGTTTGCCCAGCAAGTGCCAGTGGGCCAAGACAAGCTAGAAAGGGGAGACCTGCACCCTTTTACAGGGAGAGGTCAATGGCACCGGGCATTTTAAAGACTAGGTCCTAAATAGTAGAAAGCCAGAGAGACCTCAACCCTTCTTAAAGGGGGGTCCCTCCGCCACAGGCACAAAGAGGCTCTCCTCGTTTAAGAATGGGGAGGGGGAGAAGACCTTCCACCCCGGTTACAGGGCGGTCATTTTGCCTGGCGTGTCAAAGTGACCTGTGGCTACATAAGCCTGGCGAAGGAGAGCCAAACCCTGCTTACAGGGTGTCCCTTAAGCCAGGGGCGTTCCAATGGGCCAGAGCGAAAAGCGCGATGAAGGAGAGCTCTGGAAATGAACAGGCGAGGGAGGAATCCCGCTTAGTCTCCCATTACCATTACATCCTCCATCCCTCGGCAACACCCTTCCCGACTTAACTTCCTACCCCACCAAGAAAATTTCAACTTTGTGCCCCCTAACCTCGACTCAAAAGGACACCCCTTACCTGTGACACAATCCTGTTAGTAGGGTTAGGTGCACCCACGTGCAAGCTCTGAATACCACACCACGTACCTACACCAGCTGAGCATCACCACATTTCACAGAGGACAGCCGCCTCAATCACTTCAAACATAGCCCTAGGAACAGCCTCGGTCTATCTCACCAAAGAAACAAAAGGCCTGGAATTCGGACACAACTCACAGAGCTCTCCGATTAACACTAATACTTCCGGCAATGTCTTTCTTGTGCCGAGGAAAAGAAGGGTTCAAAGCTGAGGTGGATGGGGCAGTGTCAATCGGGTCGGGCCGGAGGAAATGAGGAAGGATTGCATGGAAGTGAGGCTCTGAAAGGAGCCCCCTTTCCTCACCTGTTCAGTTCCAGATTACGTGACATGGGGATTTTGGGATGATTTCTTGGCTTTCTGGGAAAAAAAGGGTCAAATTTTTCACGGCCTCCACCATCCCCTAACAGCCGCCCCTTCGCCACACCAGGTTCCATGTGACCCGGAGAAGAAATACCTGGGTCACAAATCAGATTTCACCGCAAAGCTCAAAAAAGCCAACTAGAAATCATTCTAGGGGAATTTACTGAGCCTAACGGAACGAGAACCTCAACCCTTCTTAAAGGGGGGTCCCTCAGCCACAGGCACAAAGAGGCTCTCCTCGTTTAAGAATGGGGGGGAGAAGACCTTACACCCTGGTTACAGGGCGGTCATTTTGCCAGGCATGTCAAAGTGACCTGTGGCTACCTAAGCCTGGCGAAAGAGACCCAAACCCTGCTTACAGGGTGTCCCTTAAGCCTGGGGCGTTCCAATGGGCCAGAGCGAAAAGCGCGGTGAAGGAGAGACCTGCATTCCCTCAGTAGAGAGTGGTCTGTTTGCCCAGCAAGTGCCAGCGGCCCAAGACAAGCTAGAAAGGGGAGACCTGCACCCTTTTACAGGGAGAGGTCAATGGCACCGGGCATTTTAAAGATTAGGTCCTAAATAGTAGAAAGCCAGAGAGACCTCAACCCTTCTTAAAGGGGGGTCCCTCCGCCACAGGCACAAAGAGGCTCTCCTCTTTTAAGAATGAGGGGGAGAAGACCTTCCACCCCAGTTACAGGGCGGTCATTTTGCCAGGCGTGTCAAAGTGACCCGCGGCTTGATTAGCATGGCAAAGGAGAGCCAAACCCTGCTTACAGGGTGTCCCTTAAGCCAGGGGCGTTCCAAGGGGCCAGAGCGAAAAGCGCGGTGAAGGAGAGACCTGCATTCCCTCAGTAGAGGGTGGTCTCTTTGCCCTGCAAGTGCCAGCGGCCCAAGACAAAGTAGAAAGGGGAGACCTGCACCCTTTTACAGGGAGAGGTCTGTGGCACGGGGCATGTTAAAGGCTAAGTCCTAAGGAGCTGAAATCCAGAGAGACCCTCAACCCTTCTTAAAGGGCGGTCACTGAGCCGCAGGTGCGGAATGGGCCCATAAAGCCTTTCTCTTGGCAAGGGGTGGACCTTGATCCCTGTTTACAGAGAGGTCCTTTCCCCTGGTCCCTCCAGGGGGATTAAGCCTACGTGGACAAGTGGAAATGCCGAGCCCTGATTACAGGGAGGGCCATGTGTGCGATGTGTGTGTGGCTTTTGACTGGCCTTTTCTTCTCTTTTCCTGCAGTTTCTTTGGTTCTTCTGTCGTCGTCGTCTTCATTTGATCCTTTGAGTTGCTAGAAAGAGAGAGAAAGAGAGACAGAGAGGTGAAGCGGGATCGGTGTGGACAGCCCACGATTCCAAGGTCAATTCAGATTAAGTGGACAAGGTCCTCGCCCCTCCTTGAAATTACCCCAATTCCTGGGTTTCAGCACCAATCCTTAGCAGAAGGCGGGAGAGCTTGCAGCCGAACTCCGGGCCATCTTGATGCAGAGTACGCTGGGCTTTGACTTGGCTGAGAGCGTGAGGAGGCCACGGCCACAGGAGAGCTACAAGGGCAAACCCTAAACTCTCTCAAGAGGCTGGTCTTTAAGACTAGCCTTCAGAGGGGAGTGTAAATCTTGGGAAAGACCTACAGCCTAGTTAGAGGGAGCCCGCTAAGCCACAGGCACAAAGAGGCTCTCCTCGTTTAAGAATGGCGGGGGAGAAGACCTTACACCCTGGTTACAGGGCGGTCATTTTGCCAGGCGTGTCAAAGTGACCTGTGGCTACATAAGCCTGGCGAAAGAGACCCAAACCCTGGTTACAGGGTGTCCCTTAAGCCTGGGGCGTTCCAATGGGCCAGAGCGAAAAGCGCGGTGAAGGAGAGACCTGCATTCCCTCAGTAGAGAGTGGTCTGTTTGCCCAGCAAGTGCCAGCGGCCCAAGACAAGCTAGAAAGGGGAGACCTGCACCCTTTTACAGGGAGAGGTCAATGGCACCGGGCATTTTAAAGATTAGGTCCTAAATAGTAGAAAGCCAGAGAGACCTCAACCCTTCTTAAAGGGGGGTCCCTCCGCCACAGGCACAAAGAGGCTCTCCTCTTTTAAGAATGAGGGGGAGAAGACCTTCCACCCCAGTTACAGGGCGGTCATTTTGCCAGGCGTGTCAAAGTGACCCGCGGCTTGATTAGCATGGCAAAGGAGAGCCAAACCCTGCTTACAGGGTGTCCCTTAAGCCAGGGGCGTTCCAAGGGGCCAGAGCGAAAAGCGCGGTGAAGGAGAGACCTGCATTCCCTCAGTAGAGGGTGGTCTCTTTGCCCTGCAAGTGCCAGCGGCCCAAGACAAAGTAGAAAGGGGAGACCTGCACCCTTTTACAGGGAGAGATCTGTGGCACGGGGCATGTTAAAGGCTAAGTCCTAAGGAGCTGAAATCCACAGAGACCCTCAACCCTTCTTAAAGGGCGGTCACTGAGCCGCAGGTGCGGAATGGGCCCATAAAGCCTTTCTCTTGGCAAGGGGTGGACCTTGATCCCTGTTTACAGAGAGGTCCTTTCCCCTGGTCCCTCCAGGGGGATTAAGCCTACGTGGACAAGTGGAAATGCCGAGCCCTGATTACAGGGAGGGCCATGTGTGCGATGTGTGTGTGGCTTTTGACTGGCCTTTTCTTCTCTTTTCCTGCAGTTTCTTTGGTTCTTCTGTCGTCGTCGTCTTCATTTGATCCTTTGAGTTGCTAGAAAGAGAGAGAAAGAGAGACAGAGAGGTGAAGCGGGATCGGTGTGGACAGCCCACGATTCCAAGGTCAATTCAGATTAAGTGGACAAGGTCCTCGCCCCTCCTTGAAATTACCCCAATTCCTGGGTTTCAGCACCAATCCTTAGCAGAAGGCGGGAGAGCTTGCAGCCGAACTCCGGGCCAGCTGGATGCAGAGTACGCTGGGCTTTGACTTGGCTGAGAGCGTGAGGAGGCCACGGCCACAGGACAGGTACATGGGCAAACCCTAAACTCTCTCAAGAGGCTGGTCTTTAAGACTAGCCTTCAGAGGGGAGTGTAAATGTTGGGAAAGACCTACAGCCTAGTTAGAGGGAGCCCGCTCTGGACTTTGGTGATTTCTTGGCTTTTTTGAACAAGGGTTGAATTTTTCACGGCCTCCACCATCCCCTTATAGCCGCCCCTTCGCCACGCCAGGTTCCATGTGACCAGGACAGGAAATACCTGAGTCACAAATCAGATTTCACTTCAGAACCCAGAAAGCCAACTAGAAATCATTCTAGGGGAATTTACTGAGCCTAACGGAACCAGAACCTCAACCCTTCTTAAAGGGAGGTCCCTCAGCCACAGAGCACAAAGAGGCTCTCCTCGTTTAAGAATGGGGGGAAGACCTTACACCCTGGTTACAGGGCGGTCATTTTGCCAGGCGTGTCAAAGTGACCTGTGGCTACCTAAGCCTGGCGAAAGAGACCCAAACCCTGCTTACAGGGTGTCCCTTAAGCCTGGGGCGTTCCAATGGGCCAGAGCGAAAAGCGCGGTGAAGGAGAGACCTGCATTCCCTCAGTAGAGGGTGGTCTGTTTGCCCAGCAAGTGCCAGTGGGCCAAGACAAGCTAGAAAGGGGAGACCTGCACCCTTTTACAGGGAGAGGTCAATGGCACCGGGCATTTTAAAGACTAGGTCCTAAATAGTAGAAAGCCAGAGAGACCTCAACCCTTCTTAAAGGGGGGTCCCTCCGCCACAGGCACAAAGAGGCTCTCCTCGTTTAAGAATGGGGAGGGGGAGAAGACCTTCCACCCCGGTTACAGGGCGGTCATTTTGCCTGGCGTGTCAAAGTGACCTGTGGCTACATAAGCCTGGCGAAGGAGAGCCAAACCCTGCTTACAGGGTGTCCCTTAAGCCAGGGGCGTTCCAATGGGCCAGAGCGAAAAGCGCGATGAAGGAGAGCTCTGGAAATGAACAGGCGAGGGAGGAATCCCGCTTAGTCTCCCATTACCATTACATCCTCCATCCCTCGGCAACACCCTTCCCGACTTAACTTCCTACCCCACCAAGAAAATTTCAACTTTGTGCCCCCTAACCTCGACTCAAAAGGACACCCCTTACCTGTGACACAATCCTGTTAGTAGGGTTAGGTGCACCCACGTGCAAGCTCTGAATACCACACCACGTACCTACACCAGCTGAGCATCACCACATTTCACAGAGGACAGCCGCCTCAATCACTTCAAACATAGCCCTAGGAACAGCCTCGGTCTATCTCACCAAAGAAACAAAAGGCCTGGAATTCGGACACAACTCACAGAGCTCTCCGATTAACACTAATACTTCCGGCAATGTCTTTCTTGTGCCGAGGAAAAGAAGGGTTCAAAGCTGAGGTGGATGGGGCAGTGTCAATCGGGTCGGGCCGGAGGAAATGAGGAAGGATTGCATGGAAGTGAGGCTCTGAAAGGAGCCCCCTTTCCTCACCTGTTCAGTTCCAGATTACGTGACATGGGGATTTTGGGATGATTTCTTGGCTTTCTGGGAAAAAAAGGGTCAAATTTTTCACGGCCTCCACCATCCCCTAACAGCCGCCCCTTCGCCACACCAGGTTCCATGTGACCCGGAGAAGAAATACCTGGGTCACAAATCAGATTTCACCGCAAAGCTCAAAAAAGCCAACTAGAAATCATTCTAGGGGAATTTACTGAGCCTAACGGAACGAGAACCTCAACCCTTCTTAAAGGGGGGTCCCTCAGCCACAGGCACAAAGAGGCTCTCCTCGTTTAAGAATGGGGGGGAGAAGACCTTACACCCTGGTTACAGGGCGGTCATTTTGCCAGGCGTGTCAAAGTGACCTGTGGCTACCTAAGCCTGGCGAAAGAGACCCAAACCCTGCTTACAGGGTGTCCCTTAAGCCTGGGGCGTTCCAATGGGCCAGAGCGAAAAGCGCGGTGAAGGAGAGACCTGCATTCCCTCAGTAGAGAGTGGTCTGTTTGCCCAGCAAGTGCCAGCGGCCCAAGACAAGCTAGAAAGGGGAGACCTGCACCCTTTTACAGGGAGAGGTCAATGGCACAGGGCATTGTAAATAGTAGAAAGCCAAAGAGACCTCAACCCTTCTTAAAGGGGGGTCCCTCCGCCACAGGCACAAAGAGGCTCTCCTCTTTTAAGAATGAGGGGGAGAAGACCTTCCACCCCAGTTACAGGGCGGTCATTTTGCCAGGCGTGTCAAAGTGACCCGCGGCTTGATTAGCATGGCAAAGGAGAGCCAAACCCTGCTTACAGGGTGTCCCTTAAGCCAGGGGCGTTCCAAGGGGCCAGAGCGAAAAGCGCGGTGAAGGAGAGACCTGCATTCCCTCAGTAGAGGGTGGTCTCTTTGCCCTGCAAGTGCCAGCGGCCCAAGACAAAGTAGAAAGGGGAGACCTGCACCCTTTTACAGGGAGAGATCTGTGGCACGGGGCATGTTAAAGGCTAAGTCCTAAGGAGCTGAAATCCACAGAGACCCTGAACCCTTCTTAAAGGGCGGTCACTGAGCCGCAGGTGCGGAATGGGCCCATAAAGCCTTTCTCTTGGCAAGGGCTGGACCTTGATCCCTGTTTACAGAGAGGTCCTTTCCCCTGGTCCCTCCAGGGGGATTAAGCCTACGTGGACAAGTGGAAATGCCGAGCCCTGATTACAGGGAGGGCCATGTGTGCGATGTGTGTGTGGCTTTTGACTGGCCTTTTCTTCTCTTTTCCTGCAGTTTCTTTGGTTCTTCTGTCGTCGTCGTCTTCATTTGATCCTTTGAGTTGCTAGAAAGAGAGAGAAAGAGAGACAGAGAGGTGAAGCGGGATCGGTGTGGACAGCCCACGATTCCAAGGTCAATTCAGATTAAGTGGACAAGGTCCTCGCCCCTCCTTGAAATTACCCCAATTCCTGGGTTTCAGCACCAATCCTTAGCAGAAGGCGGGAGAGCTTGCAGCCGAACTCCGGGCCAGCTGGATGCAGAGTACGCTGGGCTTTGACTTGGCTGAGAGCGTGAGGAGGCCACGGCCACAGGACAGGTACATGGGCAAACCCTAAACTCTCTCAAGAGGCTGGTCTTTAAGACTAGCCTTCAGAGGGGAGTGTAAATGTTGGGAAAGACCTACAGCCTAGTTAGAGGGAGCCCGGTCTGGACTTTGGTGATTTCTTGGCTTTTTTGAACAAGGGTTGAATTTTTCACGGCCTCCACCATCCCCTTATAGCCGCCCCTTCGCCACGCCAGGTTCCATGTGACCAGGACAGGAAATACCTGAGTCACAAATCAGATTTCACTTCAGAACCCAGAAAGCCAACTAGAAATCATTCTAGGGGAATTTACTGAGCCTAACGGAACCAGAACCTCAACCCTTCTTAAAGGGAGGTCCCTCAGCCACAGGCACAAAGAGGCTCTCCTCGTTTAAGAATGGGGGGAAGACCTTACACCCTGGTTACAGGGCGGTCATTTTGCCAGGCGTGTCAAAGTGACCTGTGGCTACCTAAGCCTGGCGAAAGAGACCCAAACCCTGCTTACAGGGTGTCCCTTAAGCCTGGGGCGTTCCAATGGGTCAGAGCGAAAAGCGCGGTGAAGGAGAGACCTGCATTCCCTCAGTAGAGGGTGGTCTGTTTGCCCAGCAAGTGCCAGTGGGCCAAGACAAGCTAGAAAGGGGAGACCTGCACCCTTTTACAGGGAGAGGTCAATGGCACCGGGCATTTTAAAGATTAGGTTCTAAATAGTAGAAAGCCAGAGAGACCTCAACCCTTCTTAAAGGGGGGTCCCTCCGCCACAGGCACAAAGAGGCTCTCCTCGTTTAAGAATGGGGAGGGGGAGAAGACCTTCCACCCCGGTTACAGGGCGGTCATTTTGCCTGGCGTGTCAAAGTGACCTGTGGCTACATAAGCCTGGCGACGGAGAGCCAAACCCTGTTTACAGGGTGTCCCTTAAGCCGGGGCGTTCCAATGGGCCAGAGCGAAAAGCGCGATGAAGGAGAGATCTGGAAATGAACAGGCGAGGGAGGAATCCCGCTTAGTCTCCCATTACCATTACATCCTCCATCCCTCGGCAACACCCTTCCCGACTTAACTTCCTACCCCACCAAGAAAATTTCAACTTTGTGCCCCCTAACCTCGACTCAAAAGGACACCCCTTACCTGTGACACAATCCTGTTAGTAGGGTTAGGTGCACCCACGTGCAAGCTCTGAATACCACACCACGTACCTACACCAGCTGAGCATCACCACATTTCACAGAGGACAGCCGCCTCAATCACTTCAAACATAGCCCTAGGAACAGCCTCGGTCTATCTCACCAAAGAAACAAAAGGCCTGGAATTCGGACACAACTCACAGAGCTCTCCGATTAACACTAATACTTCCGGCAATGTCTTTCTTGTGCCGAGGAAAAGAAGGGTTCAAAGCTGAGGTGGATGGGGCAGTGTCAATCGGGTCGGGCCGGAGGAAATGAGGAAGGATTGCATGGAAGTGAGGCTCTGAAAGGAGCCCCCTTTCCTCACCTGTTCAGTTCCAGATTACGTGACATGGGGATTTTGGGATGATTTCTTGGCTTTCTGGGAAAAAAAGGGTCAAATTTTTCACGGCCTCCACCATCCCCTAACAGCCGCCCCTTCGCCACACCAGGTTCCATGTGACCCGGAGAAGAAATACCTGGGTCACAAATCAGATTTCACCGCAAAGCTCAAAAAAGCCAACTAGAAATCATTCTAGGGGAATTTACTGAGCCTAACGGAACGAGAACCTCAACCCTTCTTAAAGGGGGGTCCCTCAGCCACAGGCACAAAGAGGCTCTCCTCGTTTAAGAATGGGGGGGAGAAGACCTTACACCCTGGTTACAGGGCGGTCATTTTGCCAGGCGTGTCAAAGTGACCTGTGGCTACCTAAGCCTGGCGAAAGAGACCCAAACCCTGCTTACAGGGTGTCCCTTAAGCCTGGGGCGTTCCAATGGGCCAGAGCGAAAAGCGCGGTGAAGGAGAGACCTGCATTCCCTCAGTAGAGAGTGGTCTGTTTGCCCAGCAAGTGCCAGCGGCCCAAGACAAGCTAGAAAGGGGAGACCTGCACCCTTTTACAGGGAGAGGTCAATGGCACCGGGCATTTTAAAGATTAGGTCCTAAATAGTAGAAAGCCAGAGAGACCTCAACCCTTCTTAAAGGGGGGTCCCTCCGCCACAGGCACAAAGAGGCTCTCCTCTTTTAAGAATGAGGGGGAGAAGACCTTCCACCCCAGTTACAGGGCGGTCATTTTGCCAGGCGTGTCAAAGTGACCCGCGGCTTGATTAGCATGGCAAAGGAGAGCCAAACCCTGCTTACAGGGTGTCCCTTAAGCCAGGGGCGTTCCAAGGGGCCAGAGCGAAAAGCGCGGTGAAGGAGAGACCTGCATTCCCTCAGTAGAGGGTGGTCTCTTTGCCCTGCAAGTGCCAGCGGCCCAAGACAAAGTAGAAAGGGGAGACCTGCACCCTTTTACAGGGAGAGGTCTGTGGCACGGGGCATGTTAAAGGCTAAGTCCTAAGGAGCTGAAATCCACAGAGACCCTGAACCCTTCTTAAAGGGCGGTCACTGAGCCGCAGGTGCGGAATGGGCCCATAAAGCCTTTCTCTTGGCAAGGGGTGGACCTTGATCCCTGTTTACAGAGAGGTCCTTTCCCCTGGTCCCTCCAGGGGGATTAAGCCTACGTGGACAAGTGGAAATGCCGAGCCCTGATTACAGGGAGGGCCATGTGTGCGATGTGTGTGTGGCTTTTGACTGGCCTTTTCTTCTCTTTTCCTGCAGTTTCTTTGGTTCTTCTGTCGTCGTCGTCTTCATTTGATCCTTTGAGTTGCTAGAAAGAGAGAGAAAGAGAGACAGAGAGGTGAAGCGGGATCGGTGTGGACAGCCCACGATTCCAAGGTCAATTCAGATTAAGTGGACAAGGTCCTCGCCCCTCCTTGAAATTACCCCAATTCCTGGGTTTCAGCACCAATCCTTAGCAGAAGGCGGGAGAGCTTGCAGCCGAACTCCGGGCCAGCTGGATGCAGAGTACGCTGGGCTTTGACTTGGCTGAGAGCGTGAGGAGGCCACGGCCACAGGACAGGTACATGGGCAAACCCTAAACTCTCTCAAGAGGCTGGTCTTTAAGACTAGCCTTCAGAGGGGAGTGTAAATGTTGGGAAAGACCTACAGCCTAGTTAGAGGGAGCCCGGTCTGGACTTTGGTGATTTCTTGGCTTTTTTGAACAAGGGTTGAATTTTTCACGGCCTCCACCATCCCCTTATAGCCGCCCCTTCGCCACGCCAGGTTCCATGTGACCAGGACAGGAAATACCTGAGTCACAAATCAGATTTCACTTCAGAACCCAGAAAGCCAACTAGAAATCATTCTAGGGGAATTTACTGAGCCTAACGGAACCAGAACCTCAACCCTTCTTAAAGGGAGGTCCCTCAGCCACAGGCACAAAGAGGCTCTCCTCGTTTAAGAATGGGGGGAAGACCTTCTACCCTGGTTACAGGGCGGTCATTTTGCCAGGCGTGTCAAAGTGACCTGTGGCTACCTAAGCCTGGCGAAAGAGACCCAAACCCTGCTTAGAGGGTGTCCCTTAAGCCTGGGGCGTTCCAATGGGCCAGAGCGAAAAGCGCGGTGAAGGAGAGACCTGCATTCCCTCAGTAGAGGGTGGTCTGTTTGCCCAGCAAGTGCCAGTGGGCCAAGACAAGCTAGAAAGGGGAGACCTGCACCCTTTTACAGGGAGAGGTCAATGGCACCGGGCATTTTAAAGACTAGGTCCTAAATAGTAGAAAGCCAGAGAGACCTCAACCCTTCTTAAAGGGGGGTCCCTCCGCCACAGGCACAAAGAGGCTCTCCTCGTTTAAGAATGGGGAGGGGGAGAAGACCTTCCACCCCGGTTACAGGGCGGTCATTTTGCCTGGCGTGTCAAAGTGACCTGTGGCTACATAAGCCTGGCGAAGGAGAGCCAAACCCTGCTTACAGGGTGTCCCTTAAGCCAGGGGCGTTCCAATGGGCCAGAGCGAAAAGCGCGATGAAGGAGAGCTCTGGAAATGAACAGGCGAGGGAGGAATCCCGCTTAGTCTCCCATTACCATTACATCCTCCATCCCTCGGCAACACCCTTCCCGACTTAACTTCCTACCCCACCAAGAAAATTTCAACTTTGTGCCCCCTAACCTCGACTCAAAAGGACACCCCTTACCTGTGACACAATCCTGTTAGTAGGGTTAGGTGCACCCACGTGCAAGCTCTGAATACCACACCACGTACCTACACCAGCTGAGCATCACCACATTTCACAGAGGACAGCCGCCTCAATCACTTCAAACATAGCCCTAGGAACAGCCTCGGTCTATCTCACCAAAGAAACAAAAGGCCTGGAATTCGGACACAACTCACAGAGCTCTCCGATTAACACTAATACTTCCGGCAATGTCTTTCTTGTGCCGAGGAAAAGAAGGGTTCAAAGCTGAGGTGGATGGGGCAGTGTCAATCGGGTCGGGCCGGAGGAAATGAGGAAGGATTGCATGGAAGTGAGGCTCTGAAAGGAGCCCCCTTTCCTCACCTGTTCAGTTCCAGATTACGTGACATGGGGATTTTGGGATGATTTCTTGGCTTTCTGGGAAAAAAAGGGTCAAATTTTTCACGGCCTCCACCATCCCCTAACAGCCGCCCCTTCGCCACACCAGGTTCCATGTGACCCGGAGAAGAAATACCTGGGTCACAAATCAGATTTCACCGCAAAGCTCAAAAAAGCCAACTAGAAATCATTCTAGGGGAATTTACTGAGCCTAACGGAACGAGAACCTCAACCCTTCTTAAAGGGGGGTCCCTCAGCCACAGGCACAAAGAGGCTCTCCTCGTTTAAGAATGGGGGGGAGAAGACCTTACACCCTGGTTACAGGGCGGTCATTTTGCCAGGCATGTCAAAGTGACCTGTGGCTACCTAAGCCTGGCGAAAGAGACCCAAACCCTGCTTACAGGGTGTCCCTTAAGCCTGGGGCGTTCCAATGGGCCAGAGCGAAAAGCGCGGTGAAGGAGAGACCTGCATTCCCTCAGTAGAGAGTGGTCTGTTTGCCCAGCAAGTGCCAGTGGCCCAAGACAAGCTAGAAAGGGGAGACCTGCACCCTTTTACAGGGAGAGGTCAATGGCACAGGGCATTGTAAATAGTAGAAAGCCAAAGAGACCTCAACCCTTCTTAAAGGGGGGTCCCTCCGCCACAGGCACAAAGAGGCTCTCCTCTTTTAAGAATGAGGGGGAGAAGACCTTCCACCCCAGTTACAGGGCGGTCATTTTGCCAGGCGTGTCAAAGTGACCCGCGGCTTGATTAGCATGGCAAAGGAGAGCCAAACCCTGCTTACAGGGTGTCCCTTAAGCCAGGGGCGTTCCAAGGGGCCAGAGCGAAAAGCGCGGTGAAGGAGAGACCTGCATTCCCTCAGTAGAGGGTGGTCTCTTTGCCCTGCAAGTGCCAGCGGCCCAAGACAAAGTAGAAAGGGGAGACCTGCACCCTTTTACAGGGAGAGGTCTGTGGCACGGGGCATGTTAAAGGCTAAGTCCTAAGGAGCTGAAATCCACAGAGACCCTGAACCCTTCTTAAAGGGCGGTCACTGAGCCGCAGGTGCGGAATGGGCCCATAAAGCCTTTCTCTTGGCAAGGGGTGGACCTTGATCCCTGTTTACAGAGAGGTCCTTTCCCCTGGTCCCTCCAGGGGGATTAAGCCTACGTGGACAAGTGGAAATGCCGAGCCCTGATTACAGGGAGGGCCATGTGTGCGATGTGTGTGTGGCTTTTGACTGGCCTTTTCTTCTCTTTTCCTGCAGTTTCTTTGGTTCTTCTGTCGTCGTCGTCTTCATTTGATCCTTTGAGTTGCTAGAAAGAGAGAGAAAGAGAGACAGAGAGGTGAAGCGGGATCGGTGTGGACAGCCCACGATTCCAAGGTCAATTCAGATTAAGTGGACAAGGTCCTCGCCCCTCCTTGAAATTACCCCAATTCCTGGGTTTCAGCACCAATCCTTAGCAGAAGGCGGGAGAGCTTGCAGCCGAACTCCGGGCCATCTTGATGCAGAGTACGCTGGGCTTTGACTTGGCTGAGAGCGTGAGGAGGCCACGGCCACAGGAGAGTTACAAGGGCAAACCCTAAACTCTCTCAAGAGGCTGGTCTTTAAGACTAGCCTTCAGAGGGGAGTGTAAATCTTGGGAAAGACCTACAGCCTAGTTAGAGGGAGCCCGCTCAGCCACAGGCACAAAGAGGCTCTCCTCGTTTAAGAATGGCGGGGGAGAAGACCTTACACCCTGGTTACAGGGCGGTCATTTTGCCAGGCGTGTCAAAGTGACCTGTGGCTACCTAAGCCTGGCGAAAGAGACCCAAACCCTGCTTACAGGGTGTCCCTTAAGCCTGGGGCGTTCCAATGGGCCAGAGCGAAAAGCGCGGTGAAGGAGAGACCTGCATTCCCTCAGTAGAGAGTGGTCTGTTTGCCCAGCAAGTGCCAGCGGCCCAAGACAAGCTAGAAAGGGGAGACCTGCACCCTTTTACAGGGAGAGGTCAATGGCACCGGGCATTTTAAAGATTAGGTCCTAAATAGTAGAAAGCCAGAGAGACCTCAACCCTTCTTAAAGGGGGGTCCCTCCGCCACAGGCACAAAGAGGCTCTCCTCTTTTAAGAATGAGGGGGAGAAGACCTTCCACCCCAGTTACAGGGCGGTCATTTTGCCAGGCGTGTCAAAGTGACCCGCGGCTTGATTAGCATGGCAAAGGAGAGCCAAACCCTGCTTACAGGGTGTCCCTTAAGCCAGGGGCGTTCCAAGGGGCCAGAGCGAAAAGCGCGGTGAAGGAGAGACCTGCATTCCCTCAGTAGAGGGTGGTCTCTTTGCCCTGCAAGTGCCAGCGGCCCAAGACAAAGTAGAAAGGGGAGACCTGCACCCTTTTACAGGGAGAGGTCTGTGGCACGGGGCATGTTAAAGGCTAAGTCCTAAGGAGCTGAAATCCACAGAGACCCTGAACCCTTCTTAAAGGGCGGTCACTGAGCCGCAGGTGCGGAATGGGCCCATAAAGCCTTTCTCTTGGCAAGGGGTGGACCTTGATCCCTGTTTACAGAGAGGTCCTTTCCCCTGGTCCCTCCAGGGGGATTAAGCCTACGTGGACAAGTGGAAATGCCGAGCCCTGATTACAGGGAGGGCCATGTGTGCGATGTGTGTGTGGCTTTTGACTGGCCTTTTCTTCTCTTTTCCTGCAGTTTCTTTGGTTCTTCTGTCGTCGTCGTCTTCATTTGATCCTTTGAGTTGCTAGAAAGAGAGAGAAAGAGAGACAGAGAGGTGAAGCGGGATCGGTGTGGACAGCCCACGATTCCAAGGTCAATTCAGATTAAGTGGACAAGGTCCTCGCCCCTCCTTGAAATTACCCCAATTCCTGGGTTTCAGCACCAATCCTTAGCAGAAGGCGGGAGAGCTTGCAGCCGAACTCCGGGCCAGCTGGATGCAGAGTACGCTGGGCTTTGACTTGGCTGAGAGCGTGAGGAGGCCACGGCCACAGGACAGGTACATGGGCAAACCCTAAACTCTCTCAAGAGGCTGGTCTTTAAGACTAGCCTTCAGAGGGGAGTGTAAATGTTGGGAAAGACCTACAGCCTAGTTAGAGGGAGCCCGGTCTGGACTTTGGTGATTTCTTGGCTTTTTTGAACAAGGGTTGAATTTTTCACGGCCTCCACCATCCCCTTATAGCCGCCCCTTCGCCACGCCAGGTTCCATGTGACCAGGACAGGAAATACCTGAGTCACAAATCAGATTTCACTTCAGAACCCAGAAAGCCAACTAGAAATCATTCTAGGGGAATTTACTGAGCCTAACGGAACCAGAACCTCAACCCTTCTTAAAGGGAGGTCCCTCAGCCACAGGCACAAAGAGGCTCTCCTCGTTTAAGAATGGGGGGAAGACCTTCTACCCTGGTTACAGGGCGGTCATTTTGCCAGGCGTGTCAAAGTGACCTGTGGCTACCTAAGCCTGGCGAAAGAGACCCAAACCCTGCTTAGAGGGTGTCCCTTAAGCCTGGGGCGTTCCAATGGGCCAGAGCGAAAAGCGCGGTGAAGGAGAGACCTGCATTCCCTCAGTAGAGGGTGGTCTGTTTGCCCAGCAAGTGCCAGTGGGCCAAGACAAGCTAGAAAGGGGAGACCTGCACCCTTTTACAGGGAGAGGTCAATGGCACCGGGCATTTTAAAGACTAGGTCCTAAATAGTAGAAAGCCAGAGAGACCTCAACCCTTCTTAAAGGGGGGTCCCTCCGCCACAGGCACAAAGAGGCTCTCCTCGTTTAAGAATGGGGAGGGGGAGAAGACCTTCCACCCCGGTTACAGGGCGGTCATTTTGCCTGGCGTGTCAAAGTGACCTGTGGCTACATAAGCCTGGCGAAGGAGAGCCAAACCCTGCTTACAGGGTGTCCCTTAAGCCAGGGGCGTTCCAATGGGCCAGAGCGAAAAGCGCGATGAAGGAGAGCTCTGGAAATGAACAGGCGAGGGAGGAATCCCGCTTAGTCTCCCATTACCATTACATCCTCCATCCCTCGGCAACACCCTTCCCGACTTAACTTCCTACCCCACCAAGAAAATTTCAACTTTGTGCCCCCTAACCTCGACTCAAAAGGACACCCCTTACCTGTGACACAATCCTGTTAGTAGGGTTAGGTGCACCCACGTGCAAGCTCTGAATACCACACCACGTACCTACACCAGCTGAGCATCACCACATTTCACAGAGGACAGCCGCCTCAATCACTTCAAACATAGCCCTAGGAACAGCCTCGGTCTATCTCACCAAAGAAACAAAAGGCCTGGAATTCGGACACAACTCACAGAGCTCTCCGATTAACACTAATACTTCCGGCAATGTCTTTCTTGTGCCGAGGAAAAGAAGGGTTCAAAGCTGAGGTGGATGGGGCAGTGTCAATCGGGTCGGGCCGGAGGAAATGAGGAAGGATTGCATGGAAGTGAGGCTCTGAAAGGAGCCCCCTTTCCTCACCTGTTCAGTTCCAGATTACGTGACATGGGGATTTTGGGATGATTTCTTGGCTTTCTGGGAAAAAAAGGGTCAAATTTTTCACGGCCTCCACCATCCCCTAACAGCCGCCCCTTCGCCACACCAGGTTCCATGTGACCCGGAGAAGAAATACCTGGGTCACAAATCAGATTTCACCGCAAAGCTCAAAAAAGCCAACTAGAAATCATTCTAGGGGAATTTACTGAGCCTAACGGAACGAGAACCTCAACCCTTCTTAAAGGGGGGTCCCTCAGCCACAGGCACAAAGAGGCTCTCCTCGTTTAAGAATGGGGGGGAGAAGACCTTACACCCTGGTTACAGGGCGGTCATTTTGCCAGGCATGTCAAAGTGACCTGTGGCTACCTAAGCCTGGCGAAAGAGACCCAAACCCTGCTTACAGGGTGTCCCTTAAGCCTGGGGCGTTCCAATGGGCCAGAGCGAAAAGCGCGGTGAAGGAGAGACCTGCATTCCCTCAGTAGAGAGTGGTCTGTTTGCCCAGCAAGTGCCAGCGGCCCAAGACAAGCTAGAAAGGGGAGACCTGCACCCTTTTACAGGGAGAGGTCAATGGCACAGGGCATTGTAAATAGTAGAAAGCCAAAGAGACCTCAACCCTTCTTAAAGGGGGGTCCCTCCGCCACAGGCACAAAGAGGCTCTCCTCTTTTAAGAATGAGGGGGAGAAGACCTTCCACCCCAGTTACAGGGCGGTCATTTTGCCAGGCGTGTCAAAGTGACCCGCGGCTTGATTAGCATGGCAAAGGAGAGCCAAACCCTGCTTACAGGGTGTCCCTTAAGCCAGGGGCGTTCCAAGGGGCCAGAGCGAAAAGCGCGGTGAAGGAGAGACCTGCATTCCCTCAGTAGAGGGTGGTCTCTTTGCCCTGCAAGTGCCAGCGGCCCAAGACAAAGTAGAAAGGGGAGACCTGCACCCTTTTACAGGGAGAGGTCTGTGGCACGGGGCATGTTAAAGGCTAAGTCCTAAGGAGCTGAAATCCACAGAGACCCTGAACCCTTCTTAAAGGGCGGTCACTGAGCCGCAGGTGCGGAATGGGCCCATAAAGCCTTTCTCTTGGCAAGGGGTGGACCTTGATCCCTGTTTACAGAGAGGTCCTTTCCCCTGGTCCCTCCAGGGGGATTAAGCCTACGTGGACAAGTGGAAATGCCGAGCCCTGATTACAGGGAGGGCCATGTGTGCGATGTGTGTGTGGCTTTTGACTGGCCTTTTCTTCTCTTTTCCTGCAGTTTCTTTGGTTCTTCTGTCGTCGTCGTCTTCATTTGATCCTTTGAGTTGCTAGAAAGAGAGAGAAAGAGAGACAGAGAGGTGAAGCGGGATCGGTGTGGACAGCCCACGATTCCAAGGTCAATTCAGATTAAGTGGACAAGGTCCTCGCCCCTCCTTGAAATTACCCCAATTCCTGGGTTTCAGCACCAATCCTTAGCAGAAGGCGGGAGAGCTTGCAGCCGAACTCCGGGCCATCTTGATGCAGAGTACGCTGGGCTTTGACTTGGCTGAGAGCGTGAGGAGGCCACGGCCACAGGAGAGTTACAAGGGCAAACCCTAAACTCTCTCAAGAGGCTGGTCTTTAAGACTAGCCTTCAGAGGGGAGTGTAAATCTTGGGAAAGACCTACAGCCTAGTTAGAGGGAGCCCGCTCAGCCACAGGCACAAAGAGGCTCTCCTCGTTTAAGAATGGCGGGGGAGAAGACCTTACACCCTGGTTACAGGGCGGTCATTTTGCCAGGCGTGTCAAAGTGACCTGTGGCTACCTAAGCCTGGCGAAAGAGACCCAAACCCTGCTTACAGGGTGTCCCTTAAGCCTGGGGCGTTCCAATGGGCCAGAGCGAAAAGCGCGGTGAAGGAGAGACCTGCATTCCCTCAGTAGAGAGTGGTCTGTTTGCCCAGCAAGTGCCAGCGGCCCAAGACAAGCTAGAAAGGGGAGACCTGCACCCTTTTACAGGGAGAGGTCAATGGCACCGGGCATTTTAAAGATTAGGTCCTAAATAGTAGAAAGCCAGAGAGACCTCAACCCTTCTTAAAGGGGGGTCCCTCCGCCACAGGCACAAAGAGGCTCTCCTCTTTTAAGAATGAGGGGGAGAAGACCTTCCACCCCAGTTACAGGGCGGTCATTTTGCCAGGCGTGTCAAAGTGACCCACGGCTTGATTAGCATGGCAAAGGAGAGCCAAACCCTGCTTACAGGGTGTCCCTTAAGCCAGGGGCGTTCCAAGGGGCCAGAGCGAAAAGCGCGGTGAAGGAGAGACCTGCATTCCCTCAGTAGAGGGTGGTCTCTTTGCCCTGCAAGTGCCAGCGGCCCAAGACAAAGTAGAAAGGGGAGACCTGCACCCTTTTACAGGGAGAGGTCTGTGGCACGGGGCATGTTAAAGGCTAAGTCCTAAGGAGCTGAAATCCACAGAGACCCTGAACCCTTCTTAAAGGGCGGTCACTGAGCCGCAGGTGCGGAATGGGCCCATAAAGCCTTTCTCTTGGCAAGGGGTGGACCTTGATCCCTGTTTACAGAGAGGTCCTTTCCCCTGGTCCCTCCAGGGGGATTAAGCCTACGTGGACAAGTGGAAATGCCGAGCCCTGATTACAGGGAGGGCCATGTGTGCGATGTGTGTGTGGCTTTTGACTGGCCTTTTCTTCTCTTTTCCTGCAGTTTCTTTGGTTCTTCTGTCGTCGTCGTCTTCATTTGATCCTTTGAGTTGCTAGAAAGAGAGAGAAAGAGAGACAGAGAGGTGAAGCGGGATCGGTGTGGACAGCCCACGATTCCAAGGTCAATTCAGATTAAGTGGACAAGGTCCTCGCCCCTCCTTGAAATTACCCCAATTCCTGGGTTTCAGCACCAATCCTTAGCAGAAGGCGGGAGAGCTTGCAGCCGAACTCCGGGCCAGCTGGATGCAGAGTACGCTGGGCTTTGACTTGGCTGAGAGCGTGAGGAGGCCACGGCCACAGGACAGGTACATGGGCAAACCCTAAACTCTCTCAAGAGGCTGGTCTTTAAGACTAGCCTTCAGAGGGGAATGTAAATGTTGGGAAAGACCTACAGCCTAGTTAGAGGGAGCCCGCTCAGCCACAGGCACAAAGAGGCTCTCCTCGTTTAAGAATGGCGGGGGAGAAGACCTTACACCCTGGTTACAGGGCGGTCATTTTGCCAGGCGTGTCAAAGTGACCTGTGGCTACCTAAGCCTGGCGAAAGAGACCCAAACCCTGCTTACAGGGTGTCCCTTAAGCCTGGGGCGTTCCAATGGGCCAGAGCGAAAAGCGCGGTGAAGGAGAGACCTGCATTCCCTCAGTAGAGAGTGGTCTGTTTGCCCAGCAAGTGCCAGCGGCCCAAGACAAGCTAGAAAGGGGAGACCTGCACCCTTTTACAGGGAGAGGTCAATGGCACCGGGCATTTTAAAGATTAGGTCCTAAATAGTAGAAAGCCAGAGAGACCTCAACCCTTCTTAAAGGGGGGTCCCTCCGCCACAGGCACAAAGAGGCTCTCCTCTTTCAAGAATGAGGGGGAGAAGACCTTCCACCCCAGTTACAGGGCGGTCATTTTGCCAGGCGTGTCAAAGTGACCCGCGGCTTGATTAGCATGGCAAAGGAGAGCCAAACCCTGCTTACAGGGTGTCCCTTAAGCCAGGGGCGTTCCAAGGGGCCAGAGCGAAAAGCGCGGTGAAGGAGAGACCTGCATTCCCTCAGTAGAGGGTGGTCTCTTTGCCCTGCAAGTGCCAGCGGCCCAAGACAAAGTAGAAAGGGGAGACCTGCACCCTTTTACAGGGAGAGGTCTGTGGCACGGGGCATGTTAAAGGCTAAGTCCTAAGGAGCTGAAATCCACAGAGACCCTGAACCCTTCTTAAAGGGCGGTCACTGAGCCGCAGGTGCGGAATGGGCCCATAAAGCCTTTCTCTTGGCAAGGGGTGGACCTTGATCCCTGTTTACAGAGAGGTCCTTTCCCCTGGTCCCTCCAGGGGGATTAAGCCTACGTGGACAAGTGGAAATGCCGAGCCCTGATTACAGGGAGGGCCATGTGTGCGATGTGTGTGTGGCTTTTGACTGGCCTTTTCTTCTCTTTTCCTGCAGTTTCTTTGGTTCTTCTGTCGTCGTCGTCTTCATTTGATCCTTTGAGTTGCTAGAAAGAGAGAGAAAGAGAGACAGAGAGGTGAAGCGGGATCGGTGTGGACAGCCCACGATTCCAAGGTCAATTCAGATTAAGTGGACAAGGTCCTCGCCCCTCCTTGAAATTACCCCAATTCCTGGGTTTCAGCACCAATCCTTAGCAGAAGGCGGGAGAGCTTGCAGCCGAACTCCGGGCCAGCTGGATGCAGAGTACGCTGGGCTTTGACTTGGCTGAGAGCGTGAGGAGGCCACGGCCACAGGACAGGTACATGGGCAAACCCTAAACTCTCTCAAGAGGCTGGTCTTTAAGACTAGCCTTCAGAGGGGAGTGTAAATGTTGGGAAAGACCTACAGCCTAGTTAGAGGGAGCCCGGTCTGGACTTTGGTGATTTCTTGGCTTTTTTGAACAAGGGTTGAATTTTTCACGGCCTCCACCATCCCCTTATAGCCGCCCCTTCGCCACGCCAGGTTCCATGTGACCAGGACAGGAAATACCTGAGTCACAAATCAGATTTCACTTCAGAACCCAGAAAGCCAACTAGAAATCATTCTAGGGGAATTTACTGAGCCTAACGGAACCAGAACCTCAACCCTTCTTAAAGGGAGGTCCCTCAGCCACAGGCACAAAGAGGCTCTCCTCGTTTAAGAATGGGGGGAAGACCTTCTACCCTGGTTACAGGGCGGTCATTTTGCCAGGCGTGTCAAAGTGACCTGTGGCTACCTAAGCCTGGCGAAAGAGACCCAAACCCTGCTTAGAGGGTGTCCCTTAAGCCTGGGGCGTTCCAATGGGCCAGAGCGAAAAGCGCGGTGAAGGAGAGACCTGCATTCCCTCAGTAGAGGGTGGTCTGTTTGCCCAGCAAGTGCCAGTGGGCCAAGACAAGCTAGAAAGGGGAGACCTGCACCCTTTTACAGGGAGAGGTCAATGGCACCGGGCATTTTAAAGACTAGGTCCTAAATAGTAGAAAGCCAGAGAGACCTCAACCCTTCTTAAAGGGGGGTCCCTCCGCCACAGGCACAAAGAGGCTCTCCTCTTTTAAGAATGGGGAGGGGGAGAAGACCTTCCACCCCGGTTACAGGGCGGTCATTTTGCCTGGCGTGTCAAAGTGACCTGTGGCTACATAAGCCTGGCGAAGGAGAGCCAAACCCTGCTTACAGGGTGTCCCTTAAGCCAGGGGCGTTCCAATGGGCCAGAGCGAAAAGCGCGATGAAGGAGAGCTCTGGAAATGAACAGGCGAGGGAGGAATCCCGCTTAGTCTCCCATTACCATTACATCCTCCATCCCTCGGCAACACCCTTCCCGACTTAACTTCCTACCCCACCAAGAAAATTTCAACTTTGTGCCCCCTAACCTCGACTCAAAAGGACACCCCTTACCTGTGACACAATCCTGTTAGTAGGGTTAGGTGCACCCACGTGCAAGCTCTGAATACCACACCACGTACCTACACCAGCTGAGCATCACCACATTTCACAGAGGACAGCCGCCTCAATCACTTCAAACATAGCCCTAGGAACAGCCTCGGTCTATCTCACCAAAGAAACAAAAGGCCTGGAATTCGGACACAACTCACAGAGCTCTCCGATTAACACTAATACTTCCGGCAATGTCTTTCTTGTGCCGAGGAAAAGAAGGGTTCAAAGCTGAGGTGGATGGGGCAGTGTCAATCGGGTCGGGCCGGAGGAAATGAGGAAGGATTGCATGGAAGTGAGGCTCTGAAAGGAGCCCCCTTTCCTCACCTGTTCAGTTCCAGATTACGTGACATGGGGATTTTGGGATGATTTCTTGGCTTTCTGGGAAAAAAAGGGTCAAATTTTTCACGGCCTCCACCATCCCCTAACAGCCGCCCCTTCGCCACACCAGGTTCCATGTGACCCGGAGAAGAAATACCTGGGTCACAAATCAGATTTCACCGCAAAGCTCAAAAAAGCCAACTAGAAATCATTCTAGGGGAATTTACTGAGCCTAACGGAACGAGAACCTCAACCCTTCTTAAAGGGGGGTCCCTCAGCCACAGGCACAAAGAGGCTCTCCTCGTTTAAGAATGGGGGGGAGAAGACCTTACACCCTGGTTACAGGGCGGTCATTTTGCCAGGCATGTCAAAGTGACCTGTGGCTACCTAAGCCTGGCGAAAGAGACCCAAACCCTGCTTACAGGGTGTCCCTTAAGCCTGGGGCGTTCCAATGGGCCAGAGCGAAAAGCGCGGTGAAGGAGAGACCTGCATTCCCTCAGTAGAGAGTGGTCTGTTTGCCCAGCAAGTGCCAGCGGCCCAAGACAAGCTAGAAAGGGGAGACCTGCACCCTTTTACAGGGAGAGGTCAATGGCACAGGGCATTGTAAATAGTAGAAAGCCAAAGAGACCTCAACCCTTCTTAAAGGGGGGTCCCTCCGCCACAGGCACAAAGAGGCTCTCCTCTTTTAAGAATGAGGGGGAGAAGACCTTCCACCCCAGTTACAGGGCGGTCATTTTGCCAGGCGTGTCAAAGTGACCCGCGGCTTGATTAGCATGGCAAAGGAGAGCCAAACCCTGCTTACAGGGTGTCCCTTAAGCCAGGGGCGTTCCAAGGGGCCAGAGCGAAAAGCGCGGTGAAGGAGAGACCTGCATTCCCTCAGTAGAGGGTGGTCTCTTTGCCCTGCAAGTGCCAGCGGCCCAAGACAAAGTAGAAAGGGGAGACCTGCACCCTTTTACAGGGAGAGGTCTGTGGCACGGGGCATGTTAAAGGCTAAGTCCTAAGGAGCTGAAATCCACAGAGACCCTGAACCCTTCTTAAAGGGCGGTCACTGAGCCGCAGGTGCGGAATGGGCCCATAAAGCCTTTCTCTTGGCAAGGGGTGGACCTTGATCCCTGTTTACAGAGAGGTCCTTTCCCCTGGTCCCTCCAGGGGGATTAAGCCTACGTGGACAAGTGGAAATGCCGAGCCCTGATTACAGGGAGGGCCATGTGTGCGATGTGTGTGTGGCTTTTGACTGGCCTTTTCTTCTCTTTTCCTGCAGTTTCTTTGGTTCTTCTGTCGTCGTCGTCTTCATTTGATCCTTTGAGTTGCTAGAAAGAGAGAGAAAGAGAGACAGAGAGGTGAAGCGGGATCGGTGTGGACAGCCCACGATTCCAAGGTCAATTCAGATTAAGTGGACAAGGTCCTCGCCCCTCCTTGAAATTACCCCAATTCCTGGGTTTCAGCACCAATCCTTAGCAGAAGGCGGGAGAGCTTGCAGCCGAACTCCGGGCCAGCTGGATGCAGAGTACGCTGGGCTTTGACTTGGCTGAGAGCGTGAGGAGGCCACGGCCACAGGACAGGTACATGGGCAAACCCTAAACTCTCTCAAGAGGCTGGTCTTTAAGACTAGCCTTCAGAGGGGAATGTAAATGTTGGGAAAGACCTACAGCCTAGTTAGAGGGAGCCCGCTCAGCCACAGGCACAAAGAGGCTCTCCTCGTTTAAGAATGGCGGGGGAGAAGACCTTACACCCTGGTTACAGGGCGGTCATTTTGCCAGGCGTGTCAAAGTGACCTGTGGCTACCTAAGCCTGGCGAAAGAGACCCAAACCCTGCTTACAGGGTGTCCCTTAAGCCTGGGGCGTTCCAATGGGCCAGAGCGAAAAGCGCGGTGAAGGAGAGACCTGCATTCCCTCAGTAGAGAGTGGTCTGTTTGCCCAGCAAGTGCCAGCGGCCCAAGACAAGCTAGAAAGGGGAGACCTGCACCCTTTTACAGGGAGAGGTCAATGGCACCGGGCATTTTAAAGATTAGGTCCTAAATAGTAGAAAGCCAGAGAGACCTCAACCCTTCTTAAAGGGGGGTCCCTCCGCCACAGGCACAAAGAGGCTCTCCTCTTTTAAGAATGAGGGGGAGAAGACCTTCCACCCCAGTTACAGGGCGGTCATTTTGCCAGGCGTGTCAAAGTGACCCGCGGCTTGATTAGCATGGCAAAGGAGAGCCAAACCCTGCTTACAGGGTGTCCCTTAAGCCAGGGGCGTTCCAAGGGGCCAGAGCGAAAAGCGCGGTGAAGGAGAGACCTGCATTCCCTCAGTAGAGGGTGGTCTCTTTGCCCTGCAAGTGCCAGCGGCCCAAGACAAAGTAGAAAGGGGAGACCTGCACCCTTTTACAGGGAGAGGTCTGTGGCACGGGGCATGTTAAAGGCTAAGTCCTAAGGAGTTGAAATCCACAGAGACCCTGAACCCTTCTTAAAGGGCGGTCACTGAGCCGCAGGTGCGGAATGGGCCCATAAAGCCTTTCTCTTGGCAAGGGGTGGACCTTGATCCCTGTTTACAGAGAGGTCCTTTCCCCTGGTCCCTCCAGGGGGATTAAGCCTACGTGGACAAGTGGAAATGCCGAGCCCTGATTACAGGGAGGGCCATGTGTGCGATGTGTGTGTGGCTTTTGACTGGCCTTTTCTTCTCTTTTCCTGCAGTTTCTTTGGTTCTTCTGTCGTCGTCGTCTTCATTTGATCCTTTGAGTTGCTAGAAAGAGAGAGAAAGAGAGACAGAGAGGTGAAGCGGGATCGGTGTGGACAGCCCACGATTCCAAGGTCAATTCAGATTAAGTGGACAAGGTCCTCGCCCCTCCTTGAAATTACCCCAATTCCTGGGTTTCAGCACCAATCCTTAGCAGAAGGCGGGAGAGCTTGCAGCCGAACTCCGGGCCAGCTGGATGCAGAGTACGCTGGGCTTTGACTTGGCTGAGAGCGTGAGGAGGCCACGGCCACAGGACAGGTACATGGGCAAACCCTAAACTCTCTCAAGAGGCTGGTCTTTAAGACTAGCCTTCAGAGGGGAATGTAAATGTTGGGAAAGACCTACAGCCTAGTTAGAGGGAGCCCGGTCTGGACTTTGGTGATTTCTTGGCTTTTTTGAACAAGGGTTGAATTTTTCACGGCCTCCACCATCCCCTTATAGCCGCCCCTTCGCCACGCCAGGTTCCATGTGACCAGGACAGGAAATACCTGAGTCACAAATCAGATTTCACTTCAGAACCCAGAAAGCCAACTAGAAATCATTCTAGGGGAATTTACTGAGCCTAACGGAACCAGAACCTCAACCCTTCTTAAAGGGAGGTCCCTCAGCCACAGGCACAAAGAGGCTCTCCTCGTTTAAGAATGGGGGGAAGACCTTCTACCCTGGTTACAGGGCGGTCATTTTGCCAGGCGTGTCAAAGTGACCTGTGGCTACCTAAGCCTGGCGAAAGAGACCCAAACCCTGCTTAGAGGGTGTCCCTTAAGCCTGGGGCGTTCCAATGGGCCAGAGCGAAAAGCGCGGTGAAGGAGAGACCTGCATTCCCTCAGTAGAGGGTGGTCTGTTTGCCCAGCAAGTGCCAGTGGGCCAAGACAAGCTAGAAAGGGGAGACCTGCACCCTTTTACAGGGAGAGGTCAATGGCACCGGGCATTTTAAAGACTAGGTCCTAAATAGTAGAAAGCCAGAGAGACCTCAACCCTTCTTAAAGGGGGGTCCCTCCGCCACAGGCACAAAGAGGCTCTCCTCGTTTAAGAATGGGGAGGGGGAGAAGACCTTCCACCCCGGTTACAGGGCGGTCATTTTGCCTGGCGTGTCAAAGTGACCTGTGGCTACATAAGCCTGGCGAAGGAGAGCCAAACCCTGCTTACAGGGTGTCCCTTAAGCCAGGGGCGTTCCAATGGGCCAGAGCGAAAAGCGCGATGAAGGAGAGCTCTGGAAATGAACAGGCGAGGGAGGAATCCCGCTTAGTCTCCCATTACCATTACATCCTCCATCCCTCGGCAACACCCTTCCCGACTTAACTTCCTACCCCACCAAGAAAATTTCAACTTTGTGCCCCCTAACCTCGACTCAAAAGGACACCCCTTACCTGTGACACAATCCTGTTAGTAGGGTTAGGTGCACCCACGTGCAAGCTCTGAATACCACACCACGTACCTACACCAGCTGAGCATCACCACATTTCACAGAGGACAGCCGCCTCAATCACTTCAAACATAGCCCTAGGAACAGCCTCGGTCTATCTCACCAAAGAAACAAAAGGCCTGGAATTCGGACACAACTCACAGAGCTCTCCGATTAACACTAATACTTCCGGCAATGTCTTTCTTGTGCCGAGGAAAAGAAGGGTTCAAAGCTGAGGTGGATGGGGCAGTGTCAATCGGGTCGGGCCGGAGGAAATGAGGAAGGATTGCATGGAAGTGAGGCTCTGAAAGGAGCCCCCTTTCCTCACCTGTTCAGTTCCAGATTACGTGACATGGGGATTTTGGGATGATTTCTTGGCTTTCTGGGAAAAAAAGGGTCAAATTTTTCACGGCCTCCACCATCCCCTAACAGCCGCCCCTTCGCCACACCAGGTTCCATGTGACCCGGAGAAGAAATACCTGGGTC
Organism: Sternotherus odoratus; assembly: GCA_032164245.1. NCBI lineage: Eukaryota > Metazoa > Chordata > Testudines > Kinosternidae > Sternotherus > Sternotherus odoratus. The sequence continues at coordinate 4,557,501 of JAVMKO010000019.1, forward strand.
ACAAATCAGATTTCACCGCAAAGCTCAAAAAAGCCAACTAGAAATCATTCTAGGGGAATTTACTGAGCCTAACGGAACGAGAACCTCAACCCTTCTTAAAGGGGGGTCCCTCAGCCACAGGCACAAAGAGGCTCTCCTCGTTTAAGAATGGGGGGGAGAAGACCTTACACCCTGGTTACAGGGCGGTCATTTTGCCAGGCGTGTCAAAGTGACCTGTGGCTACCTAAGCCTGGCGAAAGAGACCCAAACCCTGCTTACAGGGTGTCCCTTAAGCCTGGGGCGTTCCAATGGGCCAGAGCGAAAAGCGCGGTGAAGGAGAGACCTGCATTCCCTCAGTAGAGAGTGGTCTGTTTGCCCAGCAAGTGCCAGCGGCCCAAGACAAGCTAGAAAGGGGAGACCTGCACCCTTTTACAGGGAGAGGTCAATGGCACCGGGCATTTTAAAGATTAGGTCCTAAATAGTAGAAAGCCAGAGAGACCTCAACCCTTCTTAAAGGGGGGTCCCTCCGCCACAGGCACAAAGAGGCTCTCCTCTTTTAAGAATGAGGGGGAGAAGACCTTCCACCCCAGTTACAGGGCGGTCATTTTGCCAGGCGTGTCAAAGTGACCCGCGGCTTGATTAGCATGGCAAAGGAGAGCCAAACCCTGCTTACAGGGTGTCCCTTAAGCCAGGGGCGTTCCAAGGGGCCAGAGCGAAAAGCGCGGTGAAGGAGAGACCTGCATTCCCTCAGTAGAGGGTGGTCTCTTTGCCCTGCAAGTGCCAGCGGCCCAAGACAAAGTAGAAAGGGGAGACCTGCACCCTTTTACAGGGAGAGGTCTGTGGCACGGGGCATGTTAAAGGCTAAGTCCTAAGGAGCTGAAATCCACAGAGACCCTCAACCCTTCTTAAAGGGCGGTCACTGAGCCGCAGGTGCGGAATGGGCCCATAAAGCCTTTCTCTTGGCAAGGGGTGGACCTTGATCCCTGTTTACAGAGAGGTCCTTTCCCCTGGTCCCTCCAGGGGGATTAAGCCTACGTGGACAAGTGGAAATGCCGAGCCCTGATTACAGGGAGGGCCATGTGTGCGATGTGTGTGTGGCTTTTGACTGGCCTTTTCTTCTCTTTTCCTGCAGTTTCTTTGGTTCTTCTGTCGTCGTCGTCTTCATTTGATCCTTTGAGTTGCTAGAAAGAGAGAGAAAGAGAGACAGAGAGGTGAAGCGGGATCGGTGTGGACAGCCCACGATTCCAAGGTCAATTCAGATTAAGTGGACAAGGTCCTCGCCCCTCCTTGAAATTACCCCAATTCCTGGGTTTCAGCACCAATCCTTAGCAGAAGGCGGGAGAGCTTGCAGCCGAACTCCGGGCCAGCTGGATGCAGAGTACGCTGGGCTTTGACTTGGCTGAGAGCGTGAGGAGGCCACGGCCACAGGACAGGTACATGGGCAAACCCTAAACTCTCTCAAGAGGCTGGTCTTTAAGACTAGCCTTCAGAGGGGAGTGTAAATGTTGGGAAAGACCTACAGCCTAGTTAGAGGGAGCCCGGTCTGGACTTTGGTGATTTCTTGGCTTTTTTGAACAAGGGTTGAATTTTTCACGGCCTCCACCATCCCCTTATAGCCGCCCCTTCGCCACGCCAGGTTCCATGTGACCAGGACAGGAAATACCTGAGTCACAAATCAGATTTCACTTCAGAACCCAGAAAGCCAACTAGAAATCATTCTAGGGGAATTTACTGAGCCTAACGGAACCAGAACCTCAACCCTTCTTAAAGGGAGGTCCCTCAGCCACAGGCACAAAGAGGCTCTCCTCGTTTAAGAATGGGGGGAAGACCTTCTACCCTGGTTACAGGGCGGTCATTTTGCCAGGCGTGTCAAAGTGACCTGTGGCTACCTAAGCCTGGCGAAAGAGACCCAAACCCTGCTTAGAGGGTGTCCCTTAAGCCTGGGGCGTTCCAATGGGCCAGAGCGAAAAGCGCGGTGAAGGAGAGACCTGCATTCCCTCAGTAGAGGGTGGTCTGTTTGCCCAGCAAGTGCCAGTGGGCCAAGACAAGCTAGAAAGGGGAGACCTGCACCCTTTTACAGGGAGAGGTCAATGGCACCGGGCATTTTAAAGACTAGGTCCTAAATAGTAGAAAGCCAGAGAGACCTCAACCCTTCTTAAAGGGGGGTCCCTCCGCCACAGGCACAAAGAGGCTCTCCTCGTTTAAGAATGGGGAGGGGGAGAAGACCTTCCACCCCGGTTACAGGGCGGTCATTTTGCCTGGCGTGTCAAAGTGACCTGTGGCTACATAAGCCTGGCGAAGGAGAGCCAAACCCTGCTTACAGGGTGTCCCTTAAGCCAGGGGCGTTCCAATGGGCCAGAGCGAAAAGCGCGATGAAGGAGAGCTCTGGAAATGAACAGGCGAGGGAGGAATCCCGCTTAGTCTCCCATTACCATTACATCCTCCATCCCTCGGCAACACCCTTCCCGACTTAACTTCCTACCCCACCAAGAAAATTTCAACTTTGTGCCCCCTAACCTCGACTCAAAAGGACACCCCTCACCTGTGACACAATCCTGTTAGTAGGGTTAGGTGCACCCACGTGCAAGCTCTGAATACCACACCACGTACCTACACCAGCTGAGCATCACCACATTTCACAGAGGACAGCCGCCTCAATCACTTCAAACATAGCCCTAGGAACAGCCTCGGTCTATCTCACCAAAGAAACAAAAGGCCTGGAATTCGGACACAACTCACAGAGCTCTCCGATTAACACTAATACTTCCGGCAATGTCTTTCTTGTGCCGAGGAAAAGAAGGGTTCAAAGCTGAGGTGGATGGGGCAGTGTCAATCGGGTCGGGCCGGAGGAAATGAGGAAGGATTGCATGGAAGTGAGGCTCTGAAAGGAGCCCCCTTTCCTCACCTGTTCAGTTCCAGATTACGTGACATGGGGATTTTGGGATGATTTCTTGGCTTTCTGGGAAAAAAAGGGTCAAATTTTTCACGGCCTCCACCATCCCCTAACAGCCGCCCCTTCGCCACACCAGGTTCCATGTGACCCGGAGAAGAAATACCTGGGTCACAAATCAGATTTCACCGCAAAGCTCAAAAAAGCCAACTAGAAATCATTCTAGGGGAATTTACTGAGCCTAACGGAACGAGAACCTCAACCCTTCTTAAAGGGGGGTCCCTCAGCCACAGGCACAAAGAGGCTCTCCTCGTTTAAGAATGGGGGGGAGAAGACCTTACACCCTGGTTACAGGGCGGTCATTTTGCCAGGCATGTCAAAGTGACCTGTGGCTACCTAAGCCTGGCGAAAGAGACCCAAACCCTGCTCACAGGGTGTCCCTTAAGCCTGGGGCGTTCCAATGGGCCAGAGCGAAAAGCGCGGTGAAGGAGAGACCTGCATTCCCTCAGTAGAGAGTGGTCTGTTTGCCCAGCAAGTGCCAGCGGCCCAAGACAAGCTAGAAAGGGGAGACCTGCACCCTTTTACAGGGAGAGGTCAATGGCACAGGGCATTGTAAATAGTAGAAAGCCAAAGAGACCTCAACCCTTCTTAAAGGGGGGTCCCTCCGCCACAGGCACAAAGAGGCTCTCCTCTTTTAAGAATGAGGGGGAGAAGACCTTCCACCCCAGTTACAGGGCGGTCATTTTGCCAGGCGTGTCAAAGTGACCCGCGGCTTGATTAGCATGGCAAAGGAGAGCCAAACCCTGCTTACAGGGTGTCCCTTAAGCCAGGGGCGTTCCAAGGGGCCAGAGCGAAAAGCGCGGTGAAGGAGAGACCTGCATTCCCTCAGTAGAGGGTGGTCTCTTTGCCCTGCAAGTGCCAGCGGCCCAAGACAAAGTAGAAAGGGGAGACCTGCACCCTTTTACAGGGAGAGGTCTGTGGCACGGGGCATGTTAAAGGCTAAGTCCTAAGGAGCTGAAATCCACAGAGACCCTGAACCCTTCTTAAAGGGCGGTCACTGAGCCGCAGGTGCGGAATGGGCCCATAAAGCCTTTCTCTTGGCAAGGGGTGGACCTTGATCCCTGTTTACAGAGAGGTCCTTTCCCCTGGTCCCTCCAGGGGGATTAAGCCTACGTGGACAAGTGGAAATGCCGAGCCCTGATTACAGGGAGGGCCATGTGTGCGATGTGTGTGTGGCTTTTGACTGGCCTTTTCTTCTCTTTTCCTGCAGTTTCTTTGGTTCTTCTGTCGTCGTCGTCTTCATTTGATCCTTTGAGTTGCTAGAAAGAGAGAGAAAGAGAGACAGAGAGGTGAAGCGGGATCGGTGTGGACAGCCCACGATTCCAAGGTCAATTCAGATTAAGTGGACAAGGTCCTCGCCCCTCCTTGAAATTACCCCAATTCCTGGGTTTCAGCACCAATCCTTAGCAGAAGGCGGGAGAGCTTGCAGCCGAACTCCGGGCCAGCTGGATGCAGAGTACGCTGGGCTTTGACTTGGCTGAGAGCGTGAGGAGGCCACGGCCACAGGACAGGTACATGGGCAAACCCTAAACTCTCTCAAGAGGCTGGTCTTTAAGACTAGCCTTCAGAGGGGAATGTAAATGTTGGGAAAGACCTACAGCCTAGTTAGAGGGAGCCCGCTCAGCCACAGGCACAAAGAGGCTCTCCTCGTTTAAGAATGGCGGGGGAGAAGACCTTACACCCTGGTTACAGGGCGGTCATTTTGCCAGGCGTGTCAAAGTGACCTGTGGCTACCTAAGCCTGGCGAAAGAGACCCAAACCCTGCTTACAGGGTGTCCCTTAAGCCTGGGGCGTTCCAATGGGCCAGAGCGAAAAGCGCGGTGAAGGAGAGACCTGCATTCCCTCAGTAGAGAGTGGTCTGTTTGCCCAGCAAGTGCCAGCGGCCCAAGACAAGCTAGAAAGGGGAGACCTGCACCCTTTTACAGGGAGAGGTCAATGGCACCGGGCATTTTAAAGATTAGGTCCTAAATAGTAGAAAGCCAGAGAGACCTCAACCCTTCTTAAAGGGGGGTCCCTCCGCCACAGGCACAAAGAGGCTCTCCTCTTTTAAGAATGAGGGGGAGAAGACCTTCCACCCCAGTTACAGGGCGGTCATTTTGCCAGGCGTGTCAAAGTGACCCGCGGCTTGATTAGCATGGCAAAGGAGAGCCAAACCCTGCTTACAGGGTGTCCCTTAAGCCAGGGGCGTTCCAAGGGGCCAGAGCGAAAAGCGCGGTGAAGGAGAGACCTGCATTCCCTCAGTAGAGGGTGGTCTCTTTGCCCTGCAAGTGCCAGCGGCCCAAGACAAAGTAGAAAGGGGAGACCTGCACCCTTTTACAGGGAGAGGTCTGTGGCACGGGGCATGTTAAAGGCTAAGTCCTAAGGAGCTGAAATCCACAGAGACCCTGAACCCTTCTTAAAGGGCGGTCACTGAGCCGCAGGTGCGGAATGGGCCCATAAAGCCTTTCTCTTGGCAAGGGGTGGACCTTGATCCCTGTTTACAGAGAGGTCCTTTCCCCTGGTCCCTCCAGGGGGATTAAGCCTACGTGGACAAGTGGAAATGCCGAGCCCTGATTACAGGGAGGGCCATGTGTGCGATGTGTGTGTGGCTTTTGACTGGCCTTTTCTTCTCTTTTCCTGCAGTTTCTTTGGTTCTTCTGTCGTCGTCGTCTTCATTTGATCCTTTGAGTTGCTAGAAAGAGAGAGAAAGAGAGACAGAGAGGTGAAGCGGGATCGGTGTGGACAGCCCACGATTCCAAGGTCAATTCAGATTAAGTGGACAAGGTCCTCGCCCCTCCTTGAAATTACCCCAATTCCTGGGTTTCAGCACCAATCCTTAGCAGAAGGCGGGAGAGCTTGCAGCCGAACTCCGGGCCATCTTGATGCAGAGTACGCTGGGCTTTGACTTGGCTGAGAGCGTGAGGAGGCCACGGCCACAGGAGAGCTACAAGGGCAAACCCTAAACTCTCTCAAGAGGCTGGTCTTTAAGACTAGCCTTCAGAGGGGAGTGTAAATCTTGGGAAAGACCTACAGCCTAGTTAGAGGGAGCCCGCTCAGTCACAGGCACAAAGAGGTTCTCCTCGTTTAAGAATGGCGGGGGAGAAGACCTTACACCCTGGTTACAGGGCGGTCATTTTGCCAGGCGTGTCAAAGTGACCTGTGGCTACCTAAGCCTGGCGAAAGAGACCCAAACCCTGCTTACAGGGTGTCCCTTAAGCCTGGGGCGTTCCAATGGGCCAGAGCGAAAAGCGCGGTGAAGGAGAGACCTGCATTCCCTCAGTAGAGAGTGGTCTGTTTGCCCAGCAAGTGCCAGCGGCCCAAGACAAGCTAGAAAGGGGAGACCTGCACCCTTTTACAGGGAGAGGTCAATGGCACCGGGCATTTTAAAGATTAGGTCCTAAATAGTAGAAAGCCAGAGAGACCTCAACCCTTCTTAAAGGGGGGTCCCTCCGCCACAGGCACAAAGAGGCTCTCCTCTTTTAAGAATGAGGGGGAGAAGACCTTCCACCCCAGTTACAGGGCGGTCATTTTGCCAGGCGTGTCAAAGTGACCCGCGGCTTGATTAGCATGGCAAAGGAGAGCCAAACCCTGCTTACAGGGTGTCCCTTAAGCCAGGGGCGTTCCAAGGGGCCAGAGCGAAAAGCGCGGTGAAGGAGAGACCTGCATTCCCTCAGTAGAGGGTGGTCTCTTTGCCCTGCAAGTGCCAGCGGCCCAAGACAAGCTAGAAAGGGATAGACCTGCACCCTTTTACAGGGAGAGGTCTGTGGCACGGGGCATGTTAAAGGCTAAGTCCTAAGGAGCTGAAATCCACAGAGACCCTCAACCCTTCTTAAAGGGCGGTCACTGAGCCGCAGGTGCGGAATGGGCCCATAAAGCCTTTCTCTTGGCAAGGGGTGGACCTTGATCCCTGTTTACAGAGAGGTCCTTTCCCCTGGTCCCTCCAGGGGGATTAAGCCTACGTGGACAAGTGGAAATGCCGAGCCCTGATTACAGGGAGGGCCATGTGTGCGATGTGTGTGTGGCTTTTGACTGGCCTTTTCTTCTCTTTTCCTGCAGTTTCTTTGGTTCTTCTGTCGTCGTCGTCTTCATTTGATCCTTTGAGTTGCTAGAAAGAGAGAGAAAGAGAGACAGAGAGGTGAAGCGGGATCGGTGTGGACAGCCCACGATTCCAAGGTCAATTCAGATTAAGTGGACAAGGTCCTCGCCCCTCCTTGAAATTACCCCAATTCCTGGGTTTCAGCACCAATCCTTAGCAGAAGGCGGGAGAGCTTGCAGCCGAACTCCGGGCCATCTTGATGCAGAGTACGCTGGGCTTTGACTTGGCTGAGAGCGTGAGGAGGCCACGGCCACAGGAGAGCTACAAGGGCAAACCCTAAACTCTCTCAAGAGGCTGGTCTTTAAGACTAGCCTTCAGAGGGGAGTGTAAATCTTGGGAAAGACCTACAGCCTAGTTAGAGGGAGCCCGCTCTGGACTTTGGTGATTTCTTGGCTTTTTTGAACAAAGGGTTGAATTTTTCACGGCCTCCACCATCCCCTTATAGCCGCCCCTTCGCCACGCCAGGTTCCATGTGACCAGGACAGGAAATACCTGAGTCACAAATCAGATTTCACTTCAGAACCCAGAAAGCCAACTAGAAATCATTCTAGGGGAATTTACTGAGCCTAACGGAACCAGAACCTCAACCCTTCTTAAAGGGAGGTCCCTCAGCCACAGGCACAAAGAGGCTCTCCTCGTTTAAGAATGGGGGGAAGACCTTCTACCCTGGTTACAGGGCGGTCATTTTGCCAGGCGTGTCAAAGTGACCTGTGGCTACATAAGCCTGGCGAAAGAGACCCAAACCCTGCTTACAGGGTGTCCCTTAAGCCTGGGGTGTTCCAATGGGCCAGAGCGAAAAGCGCGGTGAAGGAGAGACCTGCATTCCCTCAGTAGAGGGTGGTCTGTTTGCCCAGCAAGTGCCAGTGGGCCAAGACAAGCTAGAAAGGGGAGACCTGCACCCTTTTACAGGGAGAGGTCAATGGCACCGGGCATTTTAAAGATTAGGTCCTAAATAGTAGAAAGCCAGAGAGACCTCAACCCTTCTTAAAGGGGGGTCCCTCCGCCACAGGCACAAAGAGGCTCTCCTCGTTTAAGAATGGGGAGGGGGAGAAGACCTTCCACCCCGGTTACAGGGCGGTCATTTTGCCTGGCGTGTCAAAGTGACCTGTGGCTACATAAGCCTGGCGAAGGAGAGCCAAACCCTGTTTACAGGGTGTCCCTTAAGCCGGGGCGTTCCAATGGGCCAGAGCGAAAAGCGCGATGAAGGAGAGATCTGGAAATGAACAGGCGAGGGAGGAATCCCGCTTAGTCTCCCATTACCATTACATCCTCCATCCCTCGGCAACACCCTTCCCGACTTAACTTCCTACCCCACCAAGAAAATTTCAACTTTGTGCCCCCTAACCTCGACTCAAAAGGACACCCCTTACCTGTGACACAATCCTGTTAGTAGGGTTAGGTGCACCCACGTGCAAGCTCTGAATACCACACCACGTACCTACACCAGCTGAGCATCACCACATTTCACAGAGGACAGCCGCCTCAATCACTTCAAACATAGCCCTAGGAACAGCCTCGGTCTATCTCACCAAAGAAACAAAAGGCCTGGAATTCGGACACAACTCACAGAGCTCTCCGATTAACACTAATACTTCCGGCAATGTCTTTCTTGTGCCGAGGAAAAGAAGGGTTCAAAGCTGAGGTGGATGGGGCAGTGTCAATCGGGTCGGGCCGGAGGAAATGAGGAAGGATTGCATGGAAGTGAGGCTCTGAAAGGAGCCCCCTTTCCTCACCTGTTCAGTTCCAGATTACGTGACATGGGGATTTTGGGATGATTTCTTGGCTTTCTGGGAAAAAAAGGGTCAAATTTTTCACGGCCTCCACCATCCCCTAACAGCCGCCCCTTCGCCACACCAGGTTCCATGTGACCCGGAGAAGAAATACCTGGGTCACAAATCAGATTTCACCGCAAAGCTCAAAAAAGCCAACTAGAAATCATTCTAGGGGAATTTACTGAGCCTAACGGAACGAGAACCTCAACCCTTCTTAAAGGGGGGTCCCTCAGCCACAGGCACAAAGAGGCTCTCCTCGTTTAAGAATGGGGGGGAGAAGACCTTACACCCTGGTTACAGGGCGGTCATTTTGCCAGGCATGTCAAAGTGACCTGTGGCTACCTAAGCCTGGCGAAAGAGACCCAAACCCTGCTTACAGGGTGTCCCTTAAGCCTGGGGCGTTCCAATGGGCCAGAGCGAAAAGCGCGGTGAAGGAGAGACCTGCATTCCCTCAGTAGAGAGTGGTCTGTTTGCCCAGCAAGTGCCAGCGGCCCAAGACAAGCTAGAAAGGGGAGACCTGCACCCTTTTACAGGGAGAGGTCAATGGCACAGGGCATTGTAAATAGTAGAAAGCCAGAGAGACCTCAACCCTTCTTAAAGGGGGGTCCCTCCGCCACAGGCACAAAGAGGCTCTCCTCTTTTAAGAATGAGGGGGAGAAGACCTTCCACCCCAGTTACAGGGCGGTCATTTTGCCAGCCGTGTCAAAGTGACCCGCGGCTTGATTAGCATGGCAAAGGAGAGCCAAACCCTGCTTACAGGGTGTCCCTTAAGCCAGGGGCGTTCCAAGGGGCCAGAGCGAAAAGCGCGGTGAAGGAGAGACCTGCATTCCCTCAGTAGAGGGTGGTCTCTTTGCCCTGCAAGTGCCAGCGGCCCAAGACAAAGTAGAAAGGGGAGACCTGCACCCTTTTACAGGGAGAGGTTTGTGGCACGGGGCATGTTAAAGGCTAAGTCCTAAGGAGCTGAAATCCACAGAGACCCTGAACCCTTCTTAAAGGGCGGTCACTGAGCCGCAGGTGCGGAATGGGCCCATAAAGCCTTTCTCTTGGCAAGGGGTGGACCTTGATCCCTGTTTACAGAGAGGTCCTTTCCCCTGGTCCCTCCAGGGGGATTAAGCCTACGTGGACAAGTGGAAATGCCGAGCCCTGATTACAGGGAGGGCCATGTGTGCGATGTGTGTGTGGCTTTTGACTGGCCTTTTCTTCTCTTTTCCTGCAGTTTCTTTGGTTCTTCTGTCGTCGTCGTCTTCATTTTATCCTTTGAGTTGCTAGAAAGAGAGAGAAAGAGAGACAGAGAGGTGAAGCGGGATCGGTGTGGACAGCCCACGATTCCAAGGTCAATTCAGATTAAGTGGACAAGGTCCTCGCCCCTCCTTGAAATTACCCCAATTCCTGGGTTTCAGCACCAATCCTTAGCAGAAGGCGGGAGAGCTTGCAGCCGAACTCCGGGCCATCTTGATGCAGAGTACGCTGGGCTTTGACTTGGCTGAGAGCGTGAGGAGGCCACGGCCACAGGAGAGCTACAAGGGCAAACCCTAAACTCTCTCAAGAGGCTGGTCTTTAAGACTAGCCTTCAGAGGGGAGTGTAAATCTTGGGAAAGACCTACAGCCTAGTTAGAGGGAGCCCGCTCAGCCACAGGCACAAAGAGGCTCTCCTCGTTTAAGAATGGCGGGGGAGAAGACCTTACACCCTGGTTACAGGGCGGTCATTTTGCCAGGCGTGTCAAAGTGACCTGTGGCTACCTAAGCCTGGCGAAAGAGACCCAAACCCTGCTTACAGGGTGTCCCTTAAGCCTGGGGCGTTCCAATGGGCCAGAGCGAAAAGCGCGGTGAAGGAGAGACCTGCATTCCCTCAGTAGAGAGTGGTCTGTTTGCCCAGCAAGTGCCAGCGGCCCAAGACAAGCTAGAAAGGGGAGACCTGCACCCTTTTACAGGGAGAGGTCAATGGCACCGGGCATTTTAAAGATTAGGTCCTAAATAGTAGAAAGCCAGAGACACCTCAACCCTTCTTAAAGGGGGGTCCCTCCGCCACAGGAACAAAGAGGCTCTCCTCTTTTAAGAATGAGGGGGAGAAGACCTTCCACCCCAGTTACAGGGCGGTCATTTTGCCAGGCGTGTCAAAGTGACCCGCGGCTTGATTAGCATGGCAAAGGAGAGCCAAACCCTGCTTACAGGGTGTCCCTTAAGCCAGGGGCGTTCCAAGGGGCCAGAGCGAAAAGCGCGGTGAAGGAGAGACCTGCATTCCCTCAGTAGAGGGTGGTCTCTTTGCCCTGCAAGTGCCAGCGGCCCAAGACAAAGTAGAAAGGGGAGACCTGCACCCTTTTACAGGGAGAGGTCTGTGGCACGGGGCATGTTAAAGGCTAAGTCCTAAGGAGCTGAAATCCACAGAGACCCTCAACCCTTCTTAAAGGGCGGTCACTGAGCCGCAGGTGCGGAATGGGCCCATAAAGCCTTTCTCTTGGCAAGGGGTGGACCTTGATCCCTGTTTACAGAGAGGTCCTTTCCCCTGGTCCCTCCAGGGGGATTAAGCCTACGTGGACAAGTGGAAATGCCGAGCCCTGATTACAGGGAGGGCCATGTGTGCGATGAGTGTGTGGCTTTTGACTGGCCTTTTCTTCTCTTTTCCTGCAGTTTCTTTGGTTCTTCTGTCGTCGTCGTCTTCATTTTATCCTTTGAGTTGCTAGAAAGAGAGAGAAAGAGAGACAGAGAGGTGAAGCGGGATCGGTGTGGACAGCCCACGATTCCAAGGTCAATTCAGATTAAGTGGACAAGGTCCTCGCCCCTCCTTGAAATTACCCCAATTCCTGGGTTTCAGCACCAATCCTTAGCAGAAGGCGGGAGAGCTTGCAGCCGAACTCCGGGCCATCTTGATGCAGAGTACGCTGGGCTTTGACTTGGCTGAGAGCGTGAGGAGGCCACGGCCACAGGAGAGCTACAAGGGCAAACCCTAAACTCTCTCAAGAGGCTGGTCTTTAAGACTAGCCTTCAGAGGGGAGTGTAAATCTTGGGAAAGACCTACAGCCTAGTTAGAGGGAGCCCGCTCAGCCACAGGCAGAAAGAGGCTCTCCTCGTTTTAGAATGGGGGGGAGAAGACCTTACACCCTGGTTACAGGGCGGTCATTTTGCCAGGCGTGTCAAAGTGACCTGTGGCTACATAAGCCTGGCGAAAGAGACCCAAACCCTGCTTACAGGGTGTCCCTTAAGCCTGGGGCGTTCCAATGGGCCATAGCAAAAAGCGTGGTGAAGGAGAGACCTGCATTCCCTCAGTAGAGAGTGGTCTGTTTGCCCAGCAAGTGCCAGCGGCCCAAGACAAGCTAGAAAGGGGAGACCTGCACCCTTTTACAGGGAGAGGTCAATGGCACCGGGCATTTTAAAGATTAGGTCCTAAATAGTAGAAAGCCAGAGAGACCTCAACCCTTCTTAAAGGGGGGTCCCTCCGCCACAGGCACAAAGAGGCTCTCCTCTTTTAAGAATGAGGGGGAGAAGACCTTCCACCCCAGTTACAGGGCGGTCATTTTGCCAGGCGTGTCAAAGTGACCCGCGGCTTGATTAGCATGGCAAAGGAGAGCCAAACCCTGCTTACAGGGTGTCCCTTAAGCCAGGGGCGTTCCAAGGGGCCAGAGCGAAAAGCGCGGTGAAGGAGAGACCTGCATTCCCTCAGTAGAGGGTGGTCTCTTTGCCCTGCAAGTGCCAGCGGCCCAAGACAAAGTAGAAAGGGGAGACCTGCACCCTTTTACAGGGAGAGGTCTGTGGCACGGGGCATGTTAAAGGCTAAGTCCTAAGGAGCTGAAATCCACAGAGACCCTCAACCCTTCTTAAAGGGCGGTCACTGAGCCGCAGGTGCGGAATGGGCCCATAAAGCCTTTCTCTTGGCAAGGGGTGGACCTTGATCCCTGTTTACAGAGAGGTCCTTTCCCCTGGTCCCTCCAGGGGGATTAAGCCTACGTGGACAAGTGGAAATGCCGAGCCCTGATTACAGGGAGGGCCATGTGTGCGATGTGTGTGTGGCTTTTGACTGGCCTTTTCTTCTCTTTTCCTGCAGTTTCTTTGGTTCTTCTGTCGTCATCGTCTTCATTTGATCCTTTGAGTTGCTAGAAAGAGAGAGAAAGAGAGACAGAGAGGTGAAGCGGGATCGGTGTGGACAGCCCACGATTCCAAGGTCAATTCAGATTAAGTGGACAAGGTCCTCGCCCCTCCTTGAAATTACCCCAATTCCTGGGTTTCAGCACCAATCCTTAGCAGAAGGCGGGAGAGCTTGCAGCCGAACTCCGGGCCAGCTGGATGCAGAGTACGCTGGGCTTTGACTTGGCTGAGAGTGTGAGGAGGCCACGGCCACAGGAGAGCTACAAGGGCAAACCCTAAACTCTCTCAAGAGGCTGGTCTTTAAGACTAGCCTTCAGAGGGGAGTGTAAATCTTGGGAAAGACCTACAGCCTAGTTAGAGGGAGCCCGCTCAGCCACAGGCACAAAGAGGCTCTCCTCGTTTAAGAATGGCGGGGGAGAAGACCTTACACCCTGGTTACAGGGCGGTCATTTTGCCAGGCGTGTCAAAGTGACCTGTGGCTACCTAAGCCTGGCGAAAGAGACCCAAACCCTGCTTACAGGGTGTCCCTTAAGCCTGGGGCGTTCCAATGGGCCATAGCAAAAAGCGTGGTGAAGGAGAGACCTGCATTCCCTCAGTAGAGAGTGGTCTGTTTGCCCAGCAAGTGCCAGCGGCCCAAGACAAGCTAGAAAGGGGAGACCTGCACCCTTTTACAGGGAGAGGTCAATGGCACCGGGCATTTTAAAGATTAGGTCCTAAATAGTAGAAAGCCAGAGAGACCTCAACCCTTCTTAAAGGGGGGTCCCTCCGCCACAGGCACAAAGAGGCTCTCCTCTTTTAAGAATGAGGGGGAGAAGACCTTCCACCCCAGTTACAGGGCGGTCATTTTGCCAGGCGTGTCAAAGTGACCCGCGGCTTGATTAGCATGGCAAAGGAAAGCCAAACCCTGCTTACAGGGTGTCCCTTAAGCCAGGGGCGTTCCAAGGGGCCAGAGCGAAAAGCGCGGTGAAGGAGAGACCTGCATTCCCTCAGTAGAGGGTGGTCTCTTTGCCCTGCAAGTGCCAGCGGCCCAAGACAAAGTAGAAAGGGGAGACCTGCACCCTTTTACAGGGAGAGGTCTGTGGCACGGGGCATGTTAAAGGCTAAGTCCTAAGGAGCTGAAATCCACAGAGACCCTCAACCCTTCTTAAAGGGCGGTCACTGAGCCGCAGGTGCGGAATAGGCCCATAAAGCCTTTCTCTTGGCAAGGGGTGGACCTTGATCCCTGTTTACAGAGAGGTCCTTTCCCCTGGTCCCTCCAGGGGGATTAAGCCTACGTGGACAAGTGGAAATGCCGAGCCCTGATTACAGGGAGGGCCATGTGTGCGATGTGTGTGTGGCTTTTGACTGGCCTTTTCTTCTCTTTTCCTGCAGTTTCTTTGGTTCTTCTGTCGTCGTCGTCTTCATTTGATCCTTTGAGTTGCTAGAAAGAGAGAGAAAGAGAGACAGAGAGGTGAAGCGGGATCGGTGTGGACAGCCCACGATTCCAAGGTCAATTCAGATTAAATGGACAAGGTCCTCGCCCCTCCTTGAAATTACCCCAATACCTTGGTTTCAGCACCAATCCGTAGTAGAGTTCGGTAGAAGTTGTAGGAAAACTCAGGACCTCTTGCCCTATTAGCATGAAGAGATTACCTACATTGTTCTTCTTTCCCAGTGAGCTCATGCCTTCACAGGTATTTCTCTCTACATCTAGTTCCTCATGTACAGTTAATAGAAAATGCCTTAAATATTTTCTTCCCAATACTTCTTACCCAATTAGCGAAAAGCTTTTCCGTTTTTTCCATCCAGTGGTTCCTGCCATTCTAGTGCACGCAACCTTTGTGATTTTCCAACCTAGCTGCTTCTGTACACTCAGGAGATGTTATTTCTTGTCATCCCCACCCACTGCTTCCTGACCAATCAGTGTGAACTGCCTCCGGAGTTTCCCCCCAACCCCTCCTACCCAGTCAGGGTGACCCACCTCTGGGCTTTCCTGCCCAGTGCCTTGGGTCCTGTCACAGTGAGTTACCTCTGTGGTTTTCCCGCCCAGCACGTTCTGCCCTGTCAGGGTGAGATACCTCTGTGGTTTTCCTGCCCAGCACCTTCTGCCCTGTTAGGGCGAGTTACCTCAGTGGTTTTCCCGCCCAGTGCCTTCTGCCCTGTTGCGGAAAGTTACCTCAGTGGTTTTCCCGCCTAACACCTCCTTCCCTGTCAGGGCGAGTTACCTCAGTGGTTTTCCCACCCAGCGCCACATACCCAGTCAGTGTGAGCCATGTGTGGGCTTTCCCACCGAGCGCCTCCTGCCCTGTCTGGGCGAGTTACCTCAGTGTTTTTCCCGCCTAGCGCCTCTTGCGCTGTTAGGGCGCGTTACCTCATGGTGTTCCCGCCCAGAGCCTCCTGCCCTGTCAGGGTGAGTTACCTCAGTGTTTTTCCCGCCCAGCCCCTCCCTCCCTGTCAGGGCGAGTTACCTCAGTGGTTTTCCCGCCTAGCGCCTGCTGTGCTGTCAGGGCGAATTACCTCAGTGGTTTTCTCGCCTAGCGCCTGCTGTGCTGTCAGGGCGAGTTACCTCAGTGGTTTTCTCGCCTAGCGCCTCCTGCCCTGTCAGGGCGAATTACCTCAGTGGTTTTCCCGCCTAGTGCCTCCTGCGCTGTCAGGGCGAGTTACCTCAGTGGTTTTCCCGCCTAGCGCCTCCTGCCCTGTCAGTGTCAGTTACCTCAGTGGTTTTCCCGCCCAGTGTCTCCTATCCGGTCAGTAGGAGCTATTGTGGGCTTTCCTGCCCCCTGTCTCCTGCCCTGTCAGGCTGAGTTACCTCAGTGGTTTTTCCACCCAGCACCTCCAATCCAGTCAGTAGGAGCTATGTGTGGGCTTTCCCGCCCACTGTCTCCTGCACTGTCAGGGTGAGTTACCTCAGTGGTTTTCCCACCCAGTGCCTCTTGCCCTGTCATGGCGGGTTATCCCAGTGGTTTTCCCACCCAGCGCCTCCTACCCAGTCAGTGTGAGCCACATGTGGGCTTTCCCGCCCCCGGCCTCCTGCCCTGTCAGGGCGAGTTACCTCAGTGGTTTCCCGCCCAGCCCTCCTGCTCTGTCAGGGCGAGTTACTGCAGGGGTTTTCCTGCCCAGCGCCTCATGCCCTGTCATGGCGGGTTATCCCAGTGGTTTTCGCACCCAGTGCCTCTTGCCCTGTCAGGGCGAATTACCTCAGTGGTTTTCCCACCCAGTGCCTCTTGCCCTGTCATGGCGGGTTATCCCAGTGGTTTTCCCACCCAGCGCCTCCTACCCAGTCAGTGTGAGCCACATGTGGGCTTTCCCGCCCCCGGCCTCCTGCCCTGTCAGGGCGAGTTACCTCAGTGGTTTCCCGCCCAGCCCCTCCTGCTCTGTCAGGGCGAGTTACTGCAGGGGTTTTCCTGCCCAGCGCCTCATGCCCTGTCAGGGCGAGTTACCCTTGAGTTTTTCCAGCCATCGCCTCCTACCCAGTCAGCGTAACCCACCTCTGGGCTTTCCCGCCCAGCGCCTCCGATCCCGTCAGGGCAAGTTACCTCAGTGGTTTTACCGCCCAGTGGCTCCCGCCTGTCAGGACGAGTTACCTCAGGTAGTTTTCCCATCCAGCACCTCCTGCCCTGTCAGGGCGAGTTACCTCAGTGGTTTTCCCGCCCCCCATCTCCTGCCCTGTCAGGGTGAGTTACCTCATGGTTTTCCCGCCTAGCGCCTCCTACCCTGTCAGGGCGAGTTACCTCAGTGGTTTTCCCGCCAAGCACCTCCTGCCCTGTCATGGTGAGTTACCGCAGGGGGTTTCCCACCCAGCGCCTCCTGCCCTGTGAGAGCGAGTTACCTCAGGGCTTTCCCGGCCAGCGCCTTCTGCCCTGTCAGGGCGGGTTACCTCAGTGGTTTTCCCGCCCAGTGCCTCCTGCTATGACAGCGTGAGTTACCTCAGTGGTTTTCCCACCCAGCGCCTCCTATCCAGTCAGTACCGGTAGGAGCTGTGTGTGGGCTTTCCCGCCCCCTGTCTCCTGCTCTGTCATGGTGAGTTACCGCAGGGGTTTTCCCGCCCAGCGCCTCCTGCCCTGTCAGGGCGAGTTACCTCAGTGGTTATCCCGCCTAGCGCCTCCTGCCCTGTCAGGGCGAGTTACCTCAGTGGTTTTCTCGCCTAGCGCCTCCTGCCCTGTCAGTGTCAGTTACCTCAGTGGTTTTCCCGCCCAGCCCTTCCCGCCCTGTCAGGGTGAGTTACCTCAGTGGTTTTCCCGCCAAGCGCCTCCTGTCTTGTCATGGTGAGGCTGGGGTTCTCTAGGCTTTCTCCAACATTAGGGAGATAGGAAATAAACCATAATAATCTTGAGTCACCCCTGCTACTGGGGAGGAATGGGGGTTACCCCTACAAGATGGTAGGAGCATAAAGGAAATGAGGGTCACTTGCACCCCCAGTGCTCGTACAGGACAGGGCACATAGGGGTCTCCATCAATGATGAGAGGTGTGGGGGTCTCTCCCAGTGCTGGGGGCAAAGGGAAGGAATGTGAGGGGTGTCTCTTGTAAAAGAGGATGTGGGGAATCTGTGCTAAGGGGATAAGAGGAGATGCAGAGGTCTCTCGGGGGCCTCAAAGCTGCGGCTCCCCAGGGCCCAGGCGGGACTGCAGCAGGAACTGCAGGGTCACTGAGTTCTAGAAGGCTTTGACAAAAGCCATGTCACGCTCAGCAAAGACCAACAGTGTGGTCGGTGCAAGGGAGGTTGCAGAGGGGCTGCCCTCTGCTGTCTCCATACAGCCCAAGAACCGCTACTCTCCAGGCAAATCGGTGTTTCCATGCTCAGCCCAGCCCCCCGGGGAGCCCACTTTGCAGCCAGGCTGGCCCTGCCTGGTCTCCATGTGCTACACTGCTTAGTATATCTGGCACTGACAGTATCCACCAGAGGGCACTGCATTATGGGAGTGCAGCTGTTTGTCATACATGATGTGGCCCAATTAGAATATTACTGCTAGAATTAAAATTTTAGACCTAACAAGTAGGGCACCATAGCACCACCAGCTGGTAGCTTTCAGTTACTACCAACCCAGGAACCAGATTTAATCCAGCAGATTTAAACCCTGAGGAGATCTGTACCATGAGATGATCAGATAACTAGTTCCTCACCCTTCTAGCACTCATTAGTACTGCACAGTAGAATTGTATTGTTTTGTGTGGTTACACAGAACTCTAGTTTTCAGATGAAGTATGATGTTTTTATAAAGTGGTAATACAGTCAAGCACAGTCTCTTTGGAGTAAACAGGAGTTTTGCTTAAGTAAGGACCACAGGATGTAGCCCAGAGTGTTCTATGCAGGAATAGCACCATTGATGTATAGTGGAAGACAAGTAGTGTTGCGATTGAAATGTCTAGCATGAAACTTTTGTTGTGCTTGCCACAATTCCCTCTCCCCTCCGAGTGCCTCCTTGCAGCTGGGAACAACAATCTCAGGGTAACTGCCTCAGCTTCCCCTCTCAGTCTTCTTAAAGATTCCACCAAATGGTCTCTTGTGTCCAGTATCACCCCTTCCCAGGACTGGATTATTCTGCATAACACACATAGTCCGTGGAAGCCCAGTCAGTTCATCCCACACACAATACATGAGAGTGCCAAATCGCAGTCCTCATATCCCAGCTCGGGCATGTTCTGCCATACCTAGCCTTTCGTTTGGTTTCCACCTGTTCTTTATCAGAAAATCCACCCCAGCCAAAATCCTTCTGCAGCTTCTTCCTGGCTTCCAAGCCTTTGCCCACAAAGGCCATCAGGATACTCCCTCTGGTGGCCACCTAGGGTACAGCTACCCTGCAATAAAAGACGCAGGCTGGCCCAGATCAGCTGAGTCAGGCTCAAACAACGGGGTTATAAAATTGCAGTGTAGATGCTCAGGCTGCAGCCTCAGTTTTGGGACTCTCCCCACTTGCGGGATCTCAGAGACTGGGCTCTAGCCCGGAGCCTAAATTCTACACTTCAATTTTATAACCCTAGAGCCCAAGCCTGAGTCAGTTGACCTAGGCCAGCTATGGGTTTGGTATTACAGTGCTAACATATCCCTAGCCCTTGGCAGCCTCTGAGCTCTGGCTCTCCTTTTCAGTTCTTCACACACACAGGCCCCAGGGCTGCTTCCCTAGAGAGTGGCCCTTGTTCCATTCCAGTAGCTGTTCTTCCCCCAGTGACCTCCCATCTTCTTCCAGGGACCTTCCCCTTGCTCAGAGCAGTCTTTCACTCATTTATTAGCCTCAAGTGCCACACCATTCTCCTCACTGAGTCACTATGGGATGTACCTGTGCTGGCCCCGGTATGCTGGGTCCACTTTACATAATGGGGCTAGCCACCTTGTGATGGGGCTATCTCTTGCCTTATAAAATTTGATTTATATGACACTCATTCAAATAAATGAACTTCATTATATTGTTCTGCATATGATAGTTACAGTTTGTTACAACTTGTTGCATATCCTAACTGTATACAAGATAAACAGAGGAGCATCTAATACACTACTTCACAAAAGACCAAGGGAAAAATATGTGAACAAGACAAAGAAAGATGGTTCACATGAAAAAATATGACCTCACCTATCTTGTTTTTATGAACTCTCAGACTCAAGCCCGCAACTCCACACTGAGTTGTGGGTACATAGGCTATATGGACACAGGAAAATCCCATGTCCTGTTCCCATGGAACCCCACTCTGCAAGGTGCTGAGCAACCTGAGCTCCTAATGAAGATTATAGAAGTTGAGGGTGTTTTATCATCTTCCAGAGAAGCTCACCACTTCATAGAAACAGGCCCATGGTAAGGCTTCAGGTTTTGCTATGGAGTCACTTCCATGTAAAGTTCCTCCATTGGGGAAATTGAAGAGGGAGGTGATTCTCCTGAAACAATCACAAGCTTGATTCTGATTTCACTTAAATGGGTGTGTAGATGGTGAGTAACTCCACTTAAATCAGTGGGGTTAGACAGGTGTAAGATTTGAAAAGATCTGCTCTAGGAATTATTTTGGGGCAGTTCTATGGCCTGTGTTAACACAGGAGGTAAGACTAAAAGATCACAGTGGTCCCTCCTGGTCTTGGAATCTATTAATTGGAATCAGACCCTATGTTTGCAAATTACAAAATAAAAAGATCTCTTCAGATTCTGTTTTGCATTTTCTTTCTGCATCCAAGGGTATGAAACATTTTAATATGCAGCTTTATTCCAACTTAACAGTTATTCAATATTGAGCTGACAATTAGATTGATGGCACTTGCATGTTCATGGGGAATCCATTGTTTCATTTGCTCTGCTTTGTCTCTGCATTGTGCACCTCTTCAAAGGAGCCAGGCTAAATGCCTTTTGTCGTCGAAACACTTCAGTATTCCACGCTTCCAACAAGATGCATTAGATACCTTTTTACCTGGCTGTGTGGTTAGTGATTGTTCCCTTTAGCAATCAGCTAACTACACTGCCTGGTAACTAGGCTAATGTACAAGACAGTTTCCAACATCTGCTTTTACTAAGAGCAGGTCTTGCCACTGAAATATGGCAGATCCTAGCACTATTAAGCTGAATTGATATTTCTTTATAATTAATTCTTAGAAGTTCACCAAAGTGGAGAGGATGACATAGGCTAACATGGTGAAGATGTATTTAAAGCAGAATACAGCATATGATCTCTAAGCATTTTTAGAAGTATCTACATGTTTTTTATTTGTTAAAAATAAGAATTGATACATACATGTTCATATCTTTAAGAGAATTTTTAAAGTCAAATGAACTGAACTTGAATTCTTTGGCCTCTTTGCTTTGCCCTTAGAATGCTTGTTGGTCAAACCTTGGTACATAAAGAATTGAATGTTTGAGGTGTTTTCAAAAGGTAAATTAAACACAACAAATGAAATCCTGGTCCACTGAAGTCAATGTGAGTTTTGCCACTGACTTCAATGGGGCTAAGATTCCACCTAACTTCATCAATGCATTCAATGTTGAACAGATGACATTTCTGAAAATGAAGTTGTAAATGAAAGATGTGATGATTTATTCTGTGAGTTAGACATCAGCAGCTTGTAAGACGCGCTGTTCTCTGTGCCAAGGCTGTAGCAGGGAATTTTGTGCCTTGTTTTGATGGCAGTAAAGTTAGTGATTGCAAAGAGATGGATACAATCAGCTAACTACACTGCCTACAAACCAAACACTACTTCTGCGAGGAGAGCACTGCAGCTAAACCTAGAAAAAGACAGAAAGTTTCCAGTAATTATATGATCACTCCACCCCGTAAAAAAAATCAACTTGCTACAGAAACATTAAATTTCGTTAGATGCTTCTATAATACAAACAATTAACAATGACAACCGAAACACTGGGCCATATTCATCTTTGCTGTAATTCCACAGACTCCAAAGTAATTACGCTAGAAATAATTGTGCACCAGTAATTCCAGCATGAAGTTGGCTCACCACAGCGGAGTTAGAGCAAAGACATGCTGAATCAGTGAAGTATTGTAAGTTAAGTGAGGAGAATATAAAAAATGGAAACTGGAGACCATAACAAGCTAATTGTGCAACCCTTAGTCATGCTGGTCAAAGATTTTCCTCATGTAAGTAAATGCACCCACCGAGGGAGAAGGCTGCAAAATTAGGGCCAAAGTGAGGTGTTTGGAGGTAAGTAACATCCTACGTGGTTAATGGCAAATGAATCCTGTATATCTGAGACTTACTGAATCAAATTCATCTCTGTTGTGACTCTATTGGAGTCAGTAGTGTTACACTAGAGATGAATTTGGCCAAATATATTAGAATCGTGCCACTTCCTGTTAAAAGATTCTTAGCAGATCATAATTGTAATGACAGTACTAATGACAACAGCAATAATAATGGTAGAACCTTACCAGATTTCAATTTGCTGACCCCTAAACCTCATAAGCCCCACATAGATCTTCCCCCTCCTCCCGCATTTCTCCAGAATGCTGAAGAAGCAGAGATGGTGCTTGACGTGGCATTGGGGCTTCAGACTGCTTTGACTTTGTTACTATTACAAATTACCCTACAGCTTGTTTCCTAGTAGACCACAAAATCTCATCCTAAATAATTACAACTAAACTATGTTCATCACATAATTAATAAACTCTGTGTAAAGTGTATGTTTGTTCTTTTCACTTGTACTTCTTCATGCATATTCATTTCATTTGCTTGCTAGTTTGTATGATTATGTAATTTACGTGTCTCCTAATCTTTAATGCAAATTCTATTTTACTAATAATTTATCTGTTCTGCCCAATTAAACACCATATTTGAAATGATAATAGGTTATACCTTATGTCTTAAACAAGATTTATACAATTAATAATATGGTAAAATATTTTATGCAGGTTTACCTGACTCTTCCTTGTTCTTCAATGAGAGACCCAATGGAGTAAAACACCACGAATGAATTTGGCCCACAAAAGAGTAATATTTTTACAAGCTTTCCCTTATAAATGCTTCAGCCTCAAAGTGTGAAAAACAAACTTTAGGATTTGCTTATAAGGAGCTTACCTTGTAATAATCCTGATACTCAGTATCACATTTATAACAAAATACTTCCTGGAAGTATTCGAAGCAGGAAAAAAAGTGCTGGTAGCATCTGCTTTCTTCATTTTAAACGTATCCCTCCTTTTTCTCAGTAGCCCAGCCACCTATTCACTCCATGCACTAATTCTGAGCACTGTTTTAAAGGACAACCATGCAAGCTGGAAATTCTGGGGGTGATCCTAAGGCAATAGCAGTCCGCCCCATGTCTACCCATGAGAATCCTCCGCTAGACTGTCCCAAGTGTTGGTTGTGGGGCAGCCCTAGGCCTGGAACCTTTGTATACACTCTTGTCGTCATGGCCACTCAGGTGGGGCTTGTGAATGGATGGTTCACTGACCTGAAATGGACGACTTGACTTTATGATGGGAGGCTTTATTGTGCAAGAAGTTTCCATGGATAAAACAAATACAGAACACAGACTGAACAGAAAGAGATATTACCACTCTCCTTTAATGGAGTGGCTACAGCTCAGGAGTTAGAATTGGGACAGTCTGGGCTATGGTATTCAACATGATTCTTAACTCACCATCATTTCTGAGACTAGTTCATAAATTGCTTCCTTCTAAGACTGGCACTTCCCCAGTGCTTGTCTTCCTAACACCTTGTGTGCCAGCCATGTCTGTGCTAGCCCTTTCACTTCCCCTAGTTTAGTTTTCTGTCCTCATGTTAGGTTTTTAAACAGCTTCTATATCCAAGTGTAATGTGAAAAAAGTCTCCTAGTGTGTAACAAGAGATAAGGGTGGCTGCAAACAGAGTGGGAGAACCTAGGAATTAGATTTGGGATCTCAGCTACACACATAAAAATCCAGTGTATTCCCAGGGTGGTAAATGGAGCGGAGTGAATCTTGTTTGGAATCAGAGTGAGCTTGAGTCACGTGTAAATGAGGATGAAATGAACCTAAGGGGGCCATTGGGAGCAACTTGATTTTGCAACACTTTATCATTCCTGCCCCAATAACAGAGAAACTGGGGATCCCACAGCAGCTGAAGTGACCGTTTGGGCTGTTGTGAGCTCAGGCTAGGTGCGGTGGGCGTGTCTATGCAAATAAGATCAGCCCCTGAAGTTATTTTCCAAAACTCACTGCAATTCCCGCAATTCCCCACCAGATGTCAGGGTGGAGCTCATCCTGACACTGCTTACATCAGGCTCCTACAAGATGCCTATATACTGTGGTGAGAGGCACATTAGAAAGAGACTGACAAATCTATGGATGCACAGAGTAAGAGTTTCCCATGGGGCCCTGGTTTTATGGCCCTCACCCATCTGAAAAGCAAAAGCACCGAGGGTGGTAGTAGCCGCTACATCCACAGCATCTTCCGGCCCCCATCAGCTGGCGGACCCCCCTTCCCTCCTCATGCAGCCTGTCCTTCCCACAGAGGCCTCCCTTAGGCCTGGGCTCCAAGGGATAAACCAGAACCGGTCAGGGTGCACACAGAGCCTCACAGATCACTGTGGCATGGCATGGCCTAGCTCGCTGCAGAAAGTGAAAGCAGCCAGCACAGGGAGCTCAGACAAATGTATTAGACTCCAAAGACTCACCTTCGCCTGTCTTTATGAGAAGCGTTTTCTCTATTCCTCTTCCCTCTTGGTCCCAACCTTCTGTCTAGCTCTTCCCCTCCCCTCCCATGGCTGTCTCTATCCTTGCCCATCACCTGGTCCTGTGCACTCCACATTTCCCCTGACCCTCTCCCGCCCATTGCTCCAGTCTCGTCGCTGCACTGCTATGCTTTCCCTGCATTTCTTTGTCACCCCTCTGGCCTAATCTCCCAGTTCCTGCATCCCACCTTCCTCCCCAGTCCTGTTCTCCCATCCGTTCTCTCCTGCCCCCATGTGCACCCAGCCTACTGCTGCTGAGGCGCTCAAGGGCAGAAGGCAGGTGGGTAAAGTCAGCATGGTGCGGGCTGAACCCTTTTCTCCCTCCTTTCCCCATGGCCTATTCCACCGGGGTCAAAGAAACCAGAAGGAGGAGCAGCGAGGAAGGATTTCTAGCTCTGCAGTGCCCCATAGTATATGGGAGGTGAAACTGCAGGAGAGAGAGTGTGGAGCTGGGAGGAGAGATGCTTGGCAGGTAAGTGTCCACTGGGTAGGCAGACCCTGGAGACATTAAAGATAAGATTTGCAAAAGTGACTGGTGCTAGTGAGTGTTCACGTTGAGACTTAATGGGCCCTGATTTTCAGAAAGTGCTGAACACCCATCCTCTGAAAATCAACCCCCTTTAAGGGTTTCTCAGATTGGGTGGCCTGAAATGAGAAAATGGTGTGTGTGTAGGGGGGAAATTAATAGGGATAATCACCAAATTATTATAGAAAAATTGCTAATGATAGAGCACAGCTTGAAGACCCTGTTTAAAGAAAGCCAACGGTCAACTCTGTGTTCTCTCCCTTGCTTTTAAATATAAGCTGTGTCAACCCAGTATCAAACTCTTTGTCTTATTGTTTTAAAAGTTTCTTTGCATTTTCAATTTCCAGAGACTGAAGTTCACATTTAAAGACCTAGCAATACATGGTGCATAATGGGTTAAGATCACTCTCAGGAGCAAACCACAATTCTCCCCTGTCCCCTACTTTATAGTGTGTGTTGAATTAATAATATTAGAGGCCATTCAACAGTACTACATGCCTTCATGCACACCTCATATGATCCCTTCTAATCACAGGAAACACAATGCAACTCACAGATATGGGAATACGAACAGGCCTCAAACCCAAAAATTTACAGCTAGGGCCATGGTACATTCAGGTTCCTGAGGAAGAACATGTTCTGTTTTTGTTGAACCCATCCTAATTTAGTGGAATCAGCTCCACTATATCCTGTCTGAAATCTACCTTTATTTCTCATACTATGTGCTTTCTCATACAACCTGAGTGTTCTTACAAAGCAGGAGTCAAAGCCCACTGAAGTGGGAATCTTTCCCTTGACTTCAAAGGATCAGGCCCATATGGATCAATGTAATTAGCCTGGCCATATCACTATATGCATATTGCATAATAAAGTCTGCTATTTATGTTAATCTAATCTATCTACCTAAAGCATCTTAAAATGTTTGGTTTATGGCTGCAATTAAAAATTTCTATGTTGCTTCAGCCTGGAATTTTTTTGCATTTTGATTCTTGAGAAGGTTTAAATGAATGTGTCTTTTGTTAGCATCACATTGCTCAACAATGCCAAAGTTACCCTGCCCTGCAGCATCCTGCTGCTCACAGTGGAAATGGTGCCTTGTGAAGGTGACGTTATTACTCACACATCATTGTATCTAGAGGCAGGTCAAGTTCTGCAGGCTGAAATGCAGCCAGGACAAACAAATGCAAAGTGCCTTCCTCCCACAAGGATAAATTAATCTCTTAACCAACAAGGATTTTTTCCCCTCCAGAATGGCTCTTGCTAATTTATTTTATACCAAGATAATTAGTTATAGGTCAGATGCCTTACCTGGAGTAGGGATCTCTCGTGCTTAATCAATCACACCTGTATGGGCAGATGCCTCAATAAATAGACACACGACGTTTGTTTCCAAATAAAAAATATGTTTTCTTTTGAAAAAATAATTCAGAACAGGCAGAAGGAAGGTTCTTAAAAGTAAATTGCATACAGATGTGTCAGTTCCATATTTGTTAGCAATAGACTCTGTAAAATAATTTAACTGCAAAAATTCTACTGGGGTGGCCCTAATGTGTTAGGAAAATAGTGCTAGTGCTTGGTTTGGCCTGCAGTTACTAGAGAAACTGTGACTGACTCTTTTCCCTTTGTAGTTCATGTCTAGGCTTGCCTGGTGATCAGGGAGATCCGTAATTTAATCTAACGAAGAATGTTTGTGCTGAGTTAGGGGTCTGATCCAAAGCCCACTGAATTAAATGGAAAAATTCACATTGATTTTAATGGGGTCTGGATTAGGCTTTATGTGCCCAGAAAGAGGAATGCAGTATTTTTCCAACAGTGATTTCAATAATTTTTTTTTTTGTAATGGGACCAAATGTCTCCCCATTTATCTCCTATGACTTATTAATCAAAGTATCTGGCTAGTCGTCATTCTTTACTTCTTTGCAAAAGCTGTCACGATTCTAACAGTTTTTGTTAATATTTAGCTAGCTTTTGCTGGCTGTATTTTTTCATTGGAATATTCTTTTCAAATGTTCTCTTTGAAGCTTGGTTTCTGAGCTGTTTATTATCCAAATATAGAAAACCAGGTCTGCATCTCCAGTGACAAGTGGTGACAGTCTAAATGATTTGAAATCAATTAATCTGCCTAACTCGGAAATGGCAGTTTTTTCTCGCTGAAATGGGAAGCAAGCAAGTTGAAAAATTCTATACTTTTCTGGCTCCCGTTCAGTGATATAATTAACAAAAAGTGCTTCTATATTACCATGTTGGCGGATGATGCTAGAAGTGTTCAGTCAAAAACATTTAATACCTTTTATCTAAATCAATGATAACCTCAATATCTTGAGTCACCAGGATGAATATAAAGTTGCCAAGAACTTTACCTAGTTGTCTTTTTGTTTGACACATGACCTCTAAAATGGCTGAGTTTAGCTGAATCTAGGGCCGGACACTTCCGTCTTGACTCCCAATGAATAGTAACTTACTCTGTGAATAGTCCCATTGCTAGGTGATCTGTTGGTTTGCTATGTGCTCTGTTGGTTTCTCAGGTGCTGAGTTTGTTTACAGCTGATTTACAGTTTGCATATTAAATATCAAAACAAATAGCTGAACAAAGGGAGGTGCTGAGGAAACTTAGGTTTTTGTTTGATTGTCCATTTGTGGAATCCAAGCATTTGATTATTCTGCTTCACTATTTCATAACTCTCAGGGCCTGCCTGGACAAGTCACAGAAAGTAATAGCCAGGAGACGGTTCAAAGTTCCATCAGCTGATGTGCTTCACCAACCCAAAATGAAACTGTATTTCAATGGGGAAGCTGAAGAGAGTGCCTGAATGATTGTTGAAACCTTACTGGTTGAGGATCAGATGCTGTGGTAAAGCCAATGACAAAACTCCTATTGATGTCAATGGCAAAGTTTCACTTTAATACTTACCCTAAATTAAAATAGGTTGAAATTTTACAGGGATGACCTAACCTAATCCCTAAACTGTCCTGATGTTACTCCATTTTTCTTTGTCTATGCCTAACATAAGATAAAGGTCTCCACAGGAGGAACAAATATTGTTTTAGTGGCTAGAAGCTAACCCTTGTTAATTGTCACTGTACAGTGGTAAAATGTTAGTAGCAAATGGCAGATTCCTGCCCTGAAGTATCTAGAGTAAAATGTAGTATGGGTGCTACAGATCAAACCCAGGGCCGTGAGATGATAACCTGGGTTAAGTACTGAATATGATAATATCAAACTCACTTCCCCACGTGCCCTGGCTGTTTTTCTCTGCTATAAGTCTTCCCTGCTCTCTCCTTCCACTTTTGCCCACCCCAGCTCTACACTCTGTCCACAAAAGGCTTCCCTCTGTTCCATTTTTGATCCTGTTAGAAAAAATCAGTGCAATTAAAAGATACCCACCATTTAGAACCTTCGCACAACAGATATTTAGAAACAAAAAGAAACTGATGTGGTTGCAACTTTTGTCTGAGGCATTCAGCCCAGAAAGCTACCCACCAAAATCTTGCCTCTTTAAAGCTATTTTTAATCTTTAGAATACAGTTTAGGTCTCTGGCTTGAAAGCCCAGTGTGCCACAGACAGTCGTGCCTAGAGGTGTCTGTTTGTAAGTGTGTTACACCTTGCCCAGTGCAAATTTTGGTGTGTAATGTGCCATGGGATCAACTGAAAGTGAAATTCCCTACGGGCTCCCCAGCAAGGAACTAACAGACTCCTGGTAAACCCTAGGGAATTAGGGAAAATCTACATGGTAATACATTTTAATTGTTTCCTACAGTCTAGCACCATCCTCCAGAAAGCCCTGCACTGACAGCTATTGCCACTTTATGTTATATGTGAAAGAGAAAGAATGACTCAAGCTTTACCCATATAACAAACAAAATCAACATTTATCATCATACGTTGCTCTGTGCATTGGACACCACTACAAAACAAGGAGTTATTTGTCAGTGGCAAAAGAAATCCACAAATACAAAGCCATGCATAAAACACAGGTTTAGGCTCCTGTCCTGCAAAGGCTTGGAAACATGTTTCACTTCACATTCCTGACAAACCTCATTGATGTCAATGAGACCACTCAGGTGTGTAAGGTTTAGCAAGTGAAGAGGTCCTTGCAGAATTGGGACCTTAGATTTCTACATATTTATGCATTGTTTTAAATTGTTTCTAGCAAGGGAAATGCAATTTTGATGCTAACCTGTTTTCACCTTAGTCTTTACTTTCTTGCTGTCTGACAATGACAGTGCACCTCTTAGAGATGGCAATAGGTCTCAAACAAAGAGAATCAGCTTCTTTCTCCATTAGCTAATTATTATCCAAACTCCTAAACAAAAATGGCTCACCTTTGAGAAAGTGCCTTCTTCTAAACCCTTTAAAAATAATCTCTAGAACTCTTTATTCTTTAGGAAAGCGTTTCACAAAATGTCAATTATTGTAAGTAATATAAATATACATATTATTGATAGAAGTAAATACTATACAATTTATGATAAATGGAGAATAATAATTTTTTTAAAGCTATATAATTACTAAGTTGAGAGTTACACATGGAAAATAGCTAGTCTGTTTCAATTCTGGTTTCACAATTATAGAGAATAACACTAATGATTATTTAATCTGATATTGCTTCTCTTGCTTAGTTATACTCCCCACAGATCTAAAATTAATGGGTATTACATAGATAAACATGACTGAAGAAAGTACTGAACTAATCAAATGTACTTCAGAAAGGAAGCCTCCTGGGTTTTGAAAACAGATAAATTGACAGTAGTCTTGAATATTTGCAGCATTATTGTAGCTACTTTGGTCCCAGGATACAAGAGACAAGGTGAATGAGGTAATATCTTTTAATGTATTAACTCCTATTGATGAAAGGGACAAGTTGAGCTGCACAGAGCTATTTTCTGGCCTAGAAAAAGTATCCAGTGGGTCACAGCCTTGGAAGAAAGCAAGTTGTATTCAGCATAATAGAACACACCTGTTCAGTTGTTCAGCTCTTAACAGCCAGCTGAGTTCTAGTTCTATATACACTTGAAGCAGAAGATTGTAGAGTAGAAGATTGCAGCTTGTAAGAGTAGGTGGTGGCAATTGGTATGTGTGAGGGTGGCTTCTGAGTATATGGTTTACTAAGGCAACAAATGCATGTTTTTGTCAAGCCTATTTTGAATTGTTTATTGTAGTTAAAGTATACCTGAGAGTTTTAAAGTAGCTGGAATGTTATCAGTTTCTATCTGACAGGCTAAAGGTAATATTTACTTCTTCATGATATGGGAAAGGACTATATTACCACACAGCCTCTGTGTACCGAGTGTTAATGAAGTGATATAACTTCCTAATATATGTTGCTGACCCTTGACTCTAGCACATCAAAAATAATTTATTGGGTGGGAACACTTCTGTGCCTTCTATTTCTCTAATCTCTAGATGTTCTTCTACTGTGCTTAGTTCTTCAGTGATGAGTAATGTGAGTAGCATCTGTAACTAGGTCATTTCTCTGTAAACAAGAGCAATTTATTAGGTGAGACTAGATTATTTTAATATCAACTGTCCTGTACTCTACACTGGCATTTATAAGATTGTTACACCTACATCTGGGAATTGTTAAAGTAATGCTCATTCTTGGAGTGACAGTCTTTCTATTGGGTTGCTCTAAATAAATTCAGAACAGTAGTCTAGCTAAAATTCTTCATTATTAATTCATAAACTAACTATAGTGGTGGCAACTTGTGACTCTTATGAGTTTTGCTAGTTGGTGGCTTTTTTTCCTTTTTAAAAAAATAAATTTTAGCTGGCATGGTTGCAGAGAAGCTTGAAAAGTCACCTGAGTGCACCATAAAGGCTTCAAAAATCAAACCTCACCTTCTTAAAATCTCAATCTTTAAAGCAAAATGGTGGTGGCTTGGGTGGGAGGGATCTGTTTCATGAAGGTTGAACACCTGGGGCTTGCAAAAGTATAACTGACAGGTCTTCCTTAGACAAATAAGGATGAACAGGACAGTCATGCTGTTGCTTAGTGTTTGTCTTGTGTGACAGAACACTGCGGTGTGACTTCCTGGTCTTTCTAGGATGTCTAAAATTGTTATTTTTTGGGGGGTTGTTTTGACCTTCCACTCTTATGAAACTTAATTAGTACCTTAATGCTAGTTACAGTTTCTTCAGCATAGTTCTCTCTCGGTCTCTCTGTGCAGTGATGGTCTAACAGCTAGTACATCCTCCTGCACTCCAGATTAAAAAAGAAAATGAAAGATGAAATTGCTGCCACGGTCTTTTTCATCACAAGGCTGGTGAAGAAGCAGGACAAACTGAGCAAGCACAAAACTGAGAAATTTGCAGCTAAGCTGACAACAATACTATTTGAAAAGTATAAGAACCACTGGTACCCAGACAAACCATCTAGGGGACAAGCCTTCAGGTAACCGACTTGGCCCCGTGCATTTAGTGCTATGGTAAAAGGGGGATCAGCATCTAGCAAGCTGGAATAGACAGAATGTAAGGCCCTGGGAACATCCATGTAAAGATGTAGGAACTACTCCAGGAATAATCATACAGGCTCCAGTAAAGCAAATGAGGCAAACGCTGAAAAAGCAATGCACTAAAGAGGGTTTACTAAGAACTTTTCTCCCTGTCAAGGTGGAATGATGGTCAAGGAATAAAGAAGATGTAGTAATGCAGGCTGGCTACAGGCTTAGGGAAGCTAATGATTTCTTGATAGGCATGCATGCATAACTGAGGTCTTGCTTTCACTGCAGAGTTAACTCAAGTTAATCTCCATTTGAGTGAAAGTGGCTACACTGCAAAATAACAAATGAGCAACAATGGTTGTGTTGGCAACTGGTTTGTGCTCACTCAGGCGTTAGTCTGAATAAACCTTATGGCCCAGATAATCTGAATTTAAAATACCACCACACTTGAGCTAAGGGTTTTGATGTGTTAACTGCAGTAAACACAAGCCCTGTGGTATAATACTCTCCCTTATTTACTCTTTCTAGGTGTATACGGATAAACAAACATCAAACAAGGGATCCTGTACTGGAACAAGCGTGTTATGAGAGTAATGTGGATTTTGATAATCTTGGCTTGCCAAGAGAGATCACTATATGGGTTGATCCATTTGATGTGTGTTGCAGGTGAGGCCTGAACTCAATGACTGTTGCATTGCCTACAACTTTCTCATTGAGGGGTGTGAAAAAACACCCCCCTGAGTGCTACAAGTTTCAGTGCTGTAAAGCACCAGTGTAGATAGTGCATCAGTGCTGGGAGCTGTGCCACTCATGGAGGTGGGTGGGTTTTTGTTCTTCAGAGCACTGGGAGAGTGCTGCGACTACACAAGCCATGTTAAAGTGCTGCCATAGAGGCACTTCAACGTTGCCAGTGTAGACTAGGCCTTATAAAACTTCTCTAACTCTTCACCAACCCTTTCTGTAGGAGGAGTCCCTTCAGGCTGGAATACAGCAAACCTCCTGAATTAGTATCTTGCTAATCCACAAATATGCAACAGTGGCCTCTTGCCGCTAATGGGAAAGAAGCAATAGCAGGGTACTAAAAGCCTGGGGCGCTACCCTAAAGAGGGTAAAGAGTAATGTCAGACCTGTGCATCTGCGAGTGAATAGTAGTGGGCTTCTACCGTGTAAATGCAAAGCTGTAGTTTGCAGGAAGCTGAGAAAATACTCCCCCCTTGCTCTAGGTATGGTGAGAAGAATCTGCCTTTCACAGTCGTTCACTTTGAAGGTGCTGAGGACGACCGAGAACTCTCTCAACGCATCAGCCACGCTGTTGACAAAGCGACCTCAGATTATCATTCTGGCACCTCCTCCGATGAGGAGGGCTATACCAAGGAAGCTAAAGCTATCCCTACTGTCCGCAACCCAAACAGTGTCTATCAGGTAAGATGCTGGTGGTGTATCCTAACCTTCTTTCCCTCTGTAAAGGAGGAAAGAGCTAGTGTCTGTATCTACTGGGGAAGACAGACCAAACTATCCTACTCCAGTTCTTCTGTCACATAGATGGTCTGCAGCGGTACTGTTCTTGATTCTTCTGTCACCCCAAATGTGCATGAATAAACAGTGACTTTATCACTACACTAACTGTAATACCTTAGAAGGAACTTGAGGTCAAGGTCAATACAAATCTCTAATTTATTCCTAATCATCCCTTCTTGTCAACTGTTGAGAATAGGCCACTTTCACCTTCATTGAATTGGCTTGGTAGCACTGACTCCCAACTCAGTAAGGCAACTTGCATTTTTTTCATGTACTAGAATACATATATTGCTTACTGTTTTGTTTTTACACTCCATGTATCTGATGAAGTGGGTTTTAGTCCATAAAAGCTTATGCCCAAATAAATTTGTTAGTCTCTCAGGTGCCACAAGGACTTCTCTTTGTTTTCTGTTCTTAGTTCAGTGACTACTGCAAGCTGCCCGTTCAGCCGTGGTCTCGGTATCCTCGCAAGAAGACCTATACAACCAATGGACTTCATCAGGCAAGTGTTTACTATCCCCAGCACAAGGGCTTCAAGTGCTACTGGCCAGCAGCTGCTTTTTCTGGACCTCGTATGGATCGATATCATTGGGTGAACACCAACCGATAGAGCACTGCCAGCACCATTCTAACCCTGGCTGTCATGGGTCACTAAAATACTGGACTCTGTGGTA
Organism: Sternotherus odoratus; assembly: GCA_032164245.1. Classification (NCBI taxonomy): domain Eukaryota; kingdom Metazoa; phylum Chordata; order Testudines; family Kinosternidae; genus Sternotherus; species Sternotherus odoratus. The sequence continues at coordinate 4,590,632 of JAVMKO010000019.1, forward strand.
GGAAGCTTGATGCTTCCACAAAACCTATCCAAACAGAAATGCACTTAATACTGCCTTCTCCTGTCTCTTTTATTTCTCTCTCCCTAATTTTATGTACCTGAAATGTACAGGTTTTATTAAACTTTTAATGTATTTTTATATTACTCTGATAAGAGATGCTGAAAACTACTAATTCTATTTGTAACGTAAAAAGGAAACCTGGAGATTAATAAATTTAGTTGTGGTTTTAAAAAATACTGCATTTGTGATTTATCACCAGGTGTGTGAAGGGTGAATGCCAAGACAGTCTTCCTGCCTCTACTGAAAGCTCTTTATAAGACCATCCTAAACTGATACTTTCTTCCTAGGATAGAACTCACCAGAATGTGTAGTTCAGAGATTCAGTGACCACTAGACAAGCATATGTGACCTAAACAAGCTTTGTTGTGGTAGGGAATGGGTATGGTCCAAGGAGAGAATGCAGAAGCCTATCTCTCTCCATCACAGCTACAGCCAAAAAAATCCTGTATCCGATCCTGGAATTCTCCTGCAGCTCCAGATGTCTGGATGAGTGGTGTGTGTTTGTTTTTGTTGTTGGATTGTGTTTGTTGTTGTTGTTTTTTTCCTTGGGCTCAAATGTCCAAAAACATGTAATAAACATGTCCTGCTTACCTATTCGGTGTGCAGCAAGGATTGACATGGGCCTTGACTCATCTATGCATAGATTTTCTTTAAAAGAATATATGTAGTCTTGCAATTGTTTCTGAAACAAAGTTGTTGTTGACTAATAGGCTCCACTTGATCCCTCCACAAAAGGTGGGGAGATTCCATCTTTTGTTGTAAATTTAGGCAGTATTTCTGTTTAAAGGTTGTCCTAAAGAGCCTGCACTGTTAGTATGGTAATAGCAATCTAACAGAGGGCTTCCGGAAACTATCCAATAAATTAACAATCACAGTCTGGTAGGTGACTGAATTACAGTAGTGCTGGAAATGTTGGAGCTGGAAATGTTCCTCTTCACTTCAGAACCTGGACACCTGCCTCTTCAATTCAGACCTGTGTTTTGGTTGGTTGTTTCCAAAAACTTTTGTTTGCATTTTCACAAATGAATGCAATTTATAAATTCTAGTTTTTAGTTTGATCTAGGAACAAAAAGTATGACAGGTACCTATTTTAATAGGACACTACAAGCAAATCACCCAATTAAGAATATAGAAGGAAGTGGAAACAGTTGACAGATGTTTGACAGTATTAGAGAAGAGACATTCAATGATTCACAGCCCTTGCAACAGAAATAATCTCATTCAAATCCAGATACAAAATGTTCTTCTGTGTTGCTGATCTCCTGTGTGATGCCATCTGCTCCTTTTTTCCTTCAGATTCTTGTTTTGTATCACACCAGTGTAAATGAGGGGCTGATCCTGCAAGGAGTTGGGGGCACTTGGGCCCAGAAATTACGAGCTTAGATACCTTTTGAGGATTTAGCCTTCAGCTCACACTGAAGTCAATCTAAGTGAGAGGTACTCAACACCTTTCAGAATTAAAAGTTCTATGGGACAGGAAACTGTTGTCTTATAAGTTTTAAAAGCTATGGATAAGTGTGACTGTCTTCTCTAATGTTTGTAGGGGATAGCGCTATACACTGCTATTATAATACATTTATTAAGCATCATAACCAGAATTGAGTTCAGTTCTAAAACCCTGTCTGCATTCCTTTGCTAAATTGATAGTTTACTGAGATTTCACATGCTTGTGCAATGACAATAACAAAGAGATCTTGACTGCTTATTATTGTTAAGGGAAATATCAGAAGAAATCAGGGAATTGAGTAGCCTTGGATCCTGTCATTTTTTTAAGTGTACAAACTTGTACATGCTTAAAAAGCATGTACAATATGTACCTTTTTAAATCAGATTTAATAATGAGTGCATTTGAAAAGCAACACACCTGTCCTGGAATACTTGGTGTAAAGCCTGAAGGTGAGTGCACACAGCCAAGCTAGAAGCAAGTCAGCAATTTTTTTCTTTGCTGTTCTTAATATTAAAGACCTCTCTGCCTTTTGCTATTTTCCCTTCTAATATTTCAATTTTCTTTATCAAACAGTCTTTCTCCAAACCAATTATCTCAAGATGATCAAAGAGCAAATCATCACTGGCTGCGTATTTTAAAAAATGTTCTTCCTCCATGACTTTCACCAGATCCTCAGTTAATGTATCCAGCTGATCTTCCATTTCCGAAAGGCTGCAGTAAGAGCAGCTTTCCTCTTCCGAGCTGAAGAAAGAGAAGCAAATGCTTATGACTTAAAATAAGACAGACAGTAGAAATACCACAGCTAAAGCAATATCCCTGCTTCTGCTAGGGAGAGAGTGGGACTAGGATGCGGAAGATTTATCTAGATAAGACAGGCTGAAGAGTGGCAAAGGAAAAGATTGACAAAGGCTAGAAATTCAGGACCCAAAACTGCTGCTGCATGGGCTCTGTTGAACTGTGAAGTCAAGGGAGTTTACGCCAGCAGGGAACTTAGCCTAGTGTTCTTTATTCATCCCACTGTGTCTGAGACTCTCAGACTACAAAGATCAGCTCTGAATCAGATGGTGAGGTCAGGACCAAATGAGGGGTCATGGAATAGACTTGCTTTGCACCAGAACCCTGAGGTTATTTGCCACTTATTAAAACAGCTAAAAATCATTCCCACCTTGTCCTTGCACCAAAGTTGATCTCTTTCCTGCCAGCTGAGGTGTGGGTGAAATACTCTTTCTTTTTTACAAATAGTTTATTCTTCAGCAGGTCCTCAAGATCTGTATGGAGTAAGAGGTTCCTGTTCCTCTTCATGCACCAGACAATAGGGACACAAAGGGAGTACAAATCAGTATTGGTTTTAAAAATACCTTTATGGACTCTGTCTGAAATCTATCTTCAAAGACATCACTTTTTACACTGCCGTGGGATATTCTGAATTCCTCCCCACCCGAAACAATTTCAGATGAAATGTCAGCTTTTGCGGCAGTTTGAATAAGACTCATTACAGAAATAATGATTCTCTCTTCCATAATCCTGCTATATCTCTCTGTCTAATGAAACGAGTCAATCCCTGTATGCTTGTCCATTCAGAATGTCACAAGCGATGTTAAGATGTTAAGCAAGCAGATGAATAGAATTACTGTTCCTTTAAAAAATTACCGGGCCAGATCCTTAGCTGCTACAAGACAGCATAGCTCTAGCAACTGCAATTGATCATCTGAGGATTTCCTCCACTGCTTGTTTAAAAAACAACAACCCTACAACCATGTCAAAGATGTTGTGACAGGCCTTATTTAATCTGATAGAAAATTGGATAGAAGGAGACCTTTATCTTGTCTTTTCATTGAGCAAATATTCTTAATGAAAGTCAGCCGGCAGCAGTCATTTGACATGGAAAACAAAAGGAAGCTGCTGGGAGAGCTCAAATGCTGCCTAGAGCTAGTGCTGGCCCTCTGTGCAAGGCTGATTTTACTGAGCAATCATGTAAGAAATATGAGTTTCTGATCTGATTTAGAATTCCAGTCTGTGAAGCAGTAAGAAAGTTGGGGACACTGAAGCATTCCAGGGTTCATAACCTTTCTACTTACCTCCTCAGATGCCTCCATCTCACTGGAGAATTTTACTTTTGCATCAAAAAGCTGAGAAATTAGATTTAATTTATCCTCTGAGAATGAGTCTCTCTTCAGCAGAATTTCACTTATTTTCACAGAGGATTTATTGTCCTGGAGAACTGCTGACATCCGGAGTTTTAGGGAGAACATTTCACTGAGACAGGCCTTTAGTGCCTAGACATGGAGATAAATTATTTCTAAGAATCTGAATGCACTAGTCCAAGAAATATTTAAAGCTAATATTCACAAAAGTAATAATTAACAAGGAGAGGAGAGTAGCTGGACAATGGGTTAGAAGAATAACTTTTCAGCTCGGGAAGCCTAGATTCACACCACAAAAGAAATTAGTCTATTTGCTTTGTTAGTCTTTTGAGAATGCATGCACAGATCACAAATGCATCACACAATGTGGATTAATGTGGTATTAACAGTCTCTCTTCAGGAGACACTCATGATTAGAATATCAGGTCGGGCATGAGCAGAACCAGCAGAGTTGCATGTGAGGTATTTGCACAGTGCTGGAATCTGGGCATGCTGCTAGTCTAACCTTTGCCTCAGCACCAAGGATAGCCTTCTGCAGGCCATCCTTTGGGGAATCACATCTCTGTTTGTGTGCCTGAGGAGATATCTGGGTCCATAACTGGTATCTCCAAGATCCAATGGCTGGAAATCAAAGCTAGACAATTCAGACTGGAAATAAGGCAATAATTTTAACAGTGAGAGTAATTAACCATTGGAACTATTACCGAGGATTATGATGGATTCTCCATCACTGTCAATTTTTAAATCAAGATTGGATTATAAAAGAAAATATGTTCTATCTCAAACAAGAATTATTTTGGGGAAGTCCTATGACCTGTATTATCACAGTGGACCTATTTGGTCTTGGCTTCTATGAATCCCTGGCCCAAGCTGAATCCCACACACACAGATCTAGATAGTGGCTAAATTTTCTGGGCCAGGAGAAGCAATATGCAGGTCTTATTTTGCAATGATACCTCAGAACTCTGAAAACATTTCCCCAATCACTTGAGACTTCTATGCACTGGGCAGTAGGTTGCTAGAAATATGGTTGCCCCCAATGCTACCACCCAAGGCATGTCGCGGGTATTTCTGAATCAGTATAGTTTGTACTATGAGTGTACATTTCTTTGAAGAAGTGTTCTTTTAATACTTTTCCATTATTCTGTTGACAGCATCTGAAGCATGATCATCATATGTTATTGATATCACGTCATCAATGTTCTCCACGAAACCCAAGGACTTGTTTGCATTGCAGTCAACAGGTAAGCATCTTATCCCACTTCCCTCCTTCCTGCTTATTATTCTAAGCAATACCATAAGGTGCCAAAGGGAGCCCTGGTTTAAATAAGATAAATCTTTGCAAAGAGTTGATGCCATAATGTAACTAGATATATAGTGTATTGTTATACCTGGTAAAACAGTCTTTGAAAGGTGGGGCTGGAGTCCTGGCTGAGGTCAGCAGCAGTGATGTGAGCCAGACAGTGCACCAGCAGCAGAATGAAGCTTCCCACACAACCCAGATACTCTCTTAAAATGAATAATTTGTTCTCTGAAATCTGAGAAGGAAAAATGTATATATCCAGAGCAGAGACAACAGGACAGCATTAGAGATGTGAGGTGATGCTTACAGTGCCTGGGCTGCTACTTTCATGGACATTGGACAGACTATTTAGAGTCTATTGGGGATAAACATATGCACAACTGCCAGAAAGTGCAACTGTTACAGGGTTTTATTCAGGACAGACTGGTGTGTACCCTTGCATTTTTCTCTCATGAGAAACACACTTTCAGATTATTTTAGTGGGTATGAAAACTTCTAGGGAATATCCTCTTCCCTAACTATACCATGACACAAAACCTCACCTCAACTAAGTAATAGTTATGGGTCAGATTTTGCCCCCCTTACTCATAGCACTCTTACTCCACCGAGTTCAATCAGGGCTATTTGCAGAGTAGGGTACTACTCAATGTGACTATGGGTGGCAGAATCTGGATTGAAAATTTTCAGTTTTCGAAAGAAATCTGATTGTCGTTAGATGTACAGTAATTTTACCAGCCCTCTGAAACTATGAGTATGCTCCATCTATGCCACACAGCCCTATGACCAATATCTTAGAGAGCTCTATTAGCTTTACATCAAACACTAACTGGGACATATCATTGGCAGATGAGAGGAGATTCTTTCACAGCAACACTTTTTGTTTCTTTGTTAAGTATCTTTTCCTAGAGGGAATCAAATGTGCCATGACTTGATAAATATGAAGTGCATTTGCATTTCAGTCCTTAATCCAAAAAATTTCATAGATCTGAAAATACTGAGGATGCTGACAAGGATCTGAACTGACATACCTGGTAAAAGAAGGAGTTTTGGAAGGCATTGCCTGTGGTGTTACTGAAAGGTATGCTGGAGGCAACACACAGGTTAATTTCTGGAGCCTAAAGGGAAAATAATTGTTTCTGTCAAAATTTGTATGTACTTCATATTTTCAAAGTCAGATGGATTACTGGGATATAAATTAATTTAAATGTCAGCTTTGATTTTCAATAGAAGCAGACCCAATAAATATTGCATGAAAATGCAGAGTTTAAAATGTCCCCAGCATATCACTGGAGTTCATCTTGCCAATTTTCTGATTAAATAAATCAAAGTGAATTCTAGTTCAGTGGCTCTGGTGGTTAGTGCTCCATTGTTATTATTTATTTATTGTATTACAGTAGCTTCAAGAAGCCTTAACCAAGATCAGGGCCCCACTGTACTAGTGCTGTAGAAACACGAATATAAAGGTATGTCTACACTACAAATACTACAGTGACACAACTGCAGCTACACAACTGTTGCGCTTTCATATAGACACTTAGTACAGCGATGGAAGGGTTTTTTCCATTGCTGTAGTAAATCCATCCCCTCAAGAAGTTGTAGCTGCATCTACAGTAGGGCTGATCTAACTATGCTGCACAATGAAATTTTTCACAGCCCTGAGCCAGGTCAACCTAAGTTTTAGGTGTGGAACAGGCCTAGGAGATACCCTGTATCAAAGTTTAAAAGCCAAATAGAGAAAGCAAGTATTATGCCATTTTATAGTGGAACTGAAGCACAAAGAGATCAAGTGACTTGACCAAGGGCCCACAAAGAGTCTGTGGCAGAGCCAGGAATTGAACACAATCTCCTGAGACCCGGTTCAGTACCATAGGCATATGACCATTCTTCCAAGATATTGTAGCTGAAACATGGCTTTGACTCCTTTAAATCTCTCACTCACTGAGCATTCTCTATCTATCCTTCACCTACAATGGATGGGTTTCCTGTAGCCCTTTGCTGGAGTTTAGTGGTGCTTTCCTACAAATGAATGCTTCCTTCTGAGAATGGAAATATTTTCTGGTAGTATGTTAAACTTACATTGATATGAGGCCTGAGAAACTGGAGAATGGAGATGCCATATTGGTATACTACAAACTCTCTTGCAGAAAGTGTTGGGGGATGAATTGGTATTAGTTCACCTTTATGAGTCATCAAAGCATCCAACATATCCTGAAAAGAACTTCCTGTTTCTGCAGAGAACAACAGCATGTCAACAGACTCACTTATTTCCGTTTTACATTTGTATTGAGCCCCAAAGTACATTTTCTTTTATCATAAAATATAAGGACAAGAAGAACGCACAGGTGGAGCTTTCTGGGCAAGACTGATTTCATTACCCAGAGAGCACCACCTGCGCACTTTTAAATGACCCCGCCCCATTTTCTGGACTATTTATACACCATTTAGTAATAGAAATGGCAAAGACAACAACAAAACACCCTACCGAACAAGACAATTCCACCGCATACTCTTCTCTCCTGGTGAGAGGATGAAAGAAAACAGAATGTGACCGATATTAGTCACATCCTTCAATGCATTACTGAAAGGCACTCCGATGCTATGGTGATGAGCATGGCATAAGAACTTATAGAGAATAAAATACCCAATTGTCTTTTTATCTATTTATTACTGTTATTTTATTTAATTCTGGGGCTGTTATATTTGCACACTCAGACTCTGCATTATACATTATGAATGTTTAACCCTAGTCAGTGGAATCTTTCTGTTCCTGTTAGAGAGAAATTAAGTTGTTTACTTGAAAGGACGAAAGTCACTGTTAAAAGGTATAGAATAAGAGCACTTTATGCATGTGACCTGTGACACAAAGAGAAGATGGCTAGCTCTGCAGCAGTGCCCTCAGATTAAGTTAAAACATGACCAGATTTACCCCTGTAGTAGAAAAAAGCCCAAGGTTTGTTAAGCACATAATTGGTCAGTGAATTATCTATTACACTTCTCCTAATGTTTCTAGCATCACTGTTTAATAGGAAATAAAGTAACTCTGATGAATCATGCTTTCCATCCATCCAAGGATGTAAAAGTGAAAAAAGCTTTACAACTAACTAAATTTTATCCCATCCAGTAAAACTGGTAAGCGTTGTTATAAGACCAAGGCATAGAGAGGTTAAATGACTTTCCTAAGGTCACAGAGTAAGTTATTGGCAAAGGCAGGAATTGACCCCAAACTCTCAGATCCCCCTATATTTACCATTAGTTCATACTTCCACCACAGAATAAACGTAAGTGACATTAGGACATCTTCCCTGCTGAAGATGAGTTAATCCCAATACATATGAGTATTGGCTAACTCTAAGCTTGCATAAAAAGAGATCTCCTGATGTTATACTGAATTGTGCTAATATGCACATTAAAAACAGAAGGGAAGGAAATTTACCTTTTTCCTGCAGATGGCTCTCCAGAAGCCCAGCTGCCATTGCATGAGCTTGGAGCTGGTCATTCACATTTTTCAGAAGAGTGAGAAGTGGGGAAGATTTCATATATTTGGCTTTATCATCATCTACACAAATAAATATAAAAATAGAACTGTTAAAAATAACTCTCTTATAGTGTGTGCATGACGCAAATAAGAATCTCATATTCTGGAATAAAACAATTTACTGGCGCAATGAAGTTAACATTTATAACTTGAAAAGAGAGTTCTCTTCTCTGCGGTGTTTGTTTTGAATAAAATGGGTAAAATAAATACCTCTTACTTTCCACAGCTCCTGTGTGGAGTGCATAGAAAATATTCCTCGCAATTTTATGAAGCCTTTTATTAAAGGCATTCTGTTTGTAAATTATACACTTTGATTGATGAAGAGAGAAAATAAATTTGATTTAAAACATCTTAAATATATTAAAAATGATTTTCTATAAGAGGACCAAATTCAGTTTCCTATCATATTAATGGGAATTTTGATTAATTAAGGAATGCAAAATTTAGCTGCATGTGTTTATGTAACTGTTGTCTACATCACAGCTACTGTGTAGAGACAATCATAGGGTACTAGCTTGATATAAAATGATGTAGCATGGATGGAATCATACCAAAGGAAGTGACTCTCAGGGGGGCTATATTATTCAGATCTACTGACTTAACAGTAAAGGGCTTACCACACAGAAGAGGTGACCTGAACTGGGGATTCAGGAGAATAATTCTCGATGCCAACAACTGTTCAGTTTGCTTCAGTATCTTGACATCTATTAGGCCAACATACATATGTTAGTGAAATTCTCAACAAAGAATTGTAGCTATACTCATGCTTGCTTTACATAATTCCTTCTTCTCTTATTCCATAACCTAGCTATGATTTTTCTATTTATAATCTAGGGTCACTTTATTCGTGACTAGTTTTAATACGACCACAGTTTGATTTCTGTGCTGGGTTCTCTCACTTGGGCAGATTAAAGACACAGGAGTGGATCAGAGTCTATCAACAGGATGGGGTGAGATATCCTTGTGTGGAATTCTAATGATTGATGGATCTTGATCCACTCCTGGGAAGTGCATAAGGTTCCTGACAGGGCTGACATGAGTGCACTGGGGCCAGTTTGGCTGAATGGTAACCTCCAAATTCTTATTGGTTGGCTGAATCTGCATATGCTGCTGCACTCGGGGTCCTTTGTGCCCTGCAATTGTTTCTAATCTCTTATCTTATTTACTTATATTCCAGATTGTAGGTGACACAGAGAAAAGGACTTTATATCATCTGGACCATTTATTTGTACTTATGAGATTATGCCATCTCCTATCGCCTGCAATTGATGAATGAATAAACAAATGACTGGATCTTCCCTTAAGAGGGAACAAAGAGAAGACAGGAAAGACCTAGTGCATTGCCTAGTGGTCCCTGGAACCACAGGCAATTGGTCTTGAATGATTCATTCCCCTGATCCTAATGAATGAACTCTGCTCATTGTTCCAAGAAAGGTGAAATCCTGGTACCCCTCAAGTCTCTGTTAATTTGGCCTATGGCAGGTGCAAAGGGGACCTTTCTAAAATTTGGTAACAACTCTATGGAGGTAAATATTTATTTTTTTCGTATCATAGATACTGTTGGCATCCAAGCAACTGTGCATTCTCACACGTAACTCTTAGTAATGCAGATTCTGCCAGTATCTCCAAGGGCAGAAAATTGATCACCCTCTAGACAAAAAACCCCATATGTATCTTTCAATCTAAACTCTGTTTAGTTTTTAATTTCCAAGAATGCCCATGTGTTTTCCATTTACTGCCTAGTTGAGAGATTGGCATCTCTTCAGATGATCACATAATAAGTCATTCATCCTGTATGGTGCTTGTGATCTGAATGTTTGTTTATTTCATTACTGAAGCAGCAATAACACCCAGAATACATATTACTTGCAACAAGGAGTTATGGATCAGCTACATTTCCTATTGAAAAATCAGACCTACTCTCTGCCAAGAGAGATAGAACCTGGTCTTCTTCTTGGTCGGGTTTCTCTTTGGCTGGTGAGGATGCAGCTGCCGATGATGGAGGGCTGTTTTCTGGCTGCTTCTCTTTTTTCTTCTCTGCCTGCTCTAGCCTCCCTCTCAGTTTCTCCAGGTCTTGGTGAAAAGCCTTTGGCAGGAAGGCCACAGTTTCATTGTGTTCTTTCATCATTTTCTAACAAGAATGGTGAGAAAAATGTAAATGTTTGTAAAACACATAGTGGGTGAGATGTCTGGGAAATACAGTCTTACTCTCCATAAGACTCTCCCATAGGACGCAACCCTGATATAAGGCTTTGGAATCTCTCAGAGTATTTTAAAAACTCCCTCTGTATAGCATGCATCAGCTGCTATAGGACTTCTAGATTTATTAAACTATGAAATACCTGCCCCCACCCTTAAACTGGAGTTTATAATACAGACATTAATTGACTGTGTGATGATGTAATGGAGTCACTGTGACATCCAAATCTGTATCATGTTGTCTGGGGCAGATACGGGGGGATTCTGAGCTAATTCATTACCATCATGTTTGATGGTTGATACAGCTTTATTGAAACACATCTGGCTTGGCCCTTTATTTCTGTGCTAGTTTCAAAAAAGTGGGGCCTCTGCACATGTTGACTGTGTAGGAGGCCCTCGCTTTCCCTAATGTTTTAGGCTATGGGGCAGAACTTAGGAACACTGTACACAATCAAGGCCAATAAAAGCCAGGGAGTGAGCAAGTGTGAAGCAGAACTAGCTAGAGTGAGAATGGTTGTTACTAGAGATGGGACAGCCAATGACAGAAAACCTGTATGTTTCCCTTTAAGGGAGAGTGGGATGCCATGGAATAGAAAGGCCCGAACGTTTCTTCCCACATGGCAATGCCTCTGTTCTCTAATGGTAGAAGTCAGTCCTGTGTATAGGTCCAGGCACGTGCACCACTATTTTGAGGGTAGATGTGGAGCTAGTTATTATAAGCATGGCTTACTTCCCAGAGCAGTGAATGGGGGTATGGAAGAAAGGAGGCACTAAGCATCATTATGACTCACTGTAGCCTGAGCAGTAAACGGCTTGCTACAAGTATGTGAACTCCAGTATCACAACCTTGAAGTCTCTGATACCGAATGACCAGAGTGACTTAAGCCCAAAAGGGACATATGAAAACAACAACACAGTATACTGTATAATCTATATTATATAGGCTGCAGTTGTTGCTTAGGTTACACTCCATGTGGTGCAATCAATTTAGTTTGAAAAGATACAGAATTTGCTGTTTTTCTACCTGTATTGGATCAAGATTGCTTGAAGTATTATCCTTAGTTCTTTTATTGCCCAATAAGATTTTGAGCTGTTCTTTCAGCTCCCTTGTTTTCTGCTTTCTGAATTCCTGTACATCATTGGCTGTGAAGCCAGCTTCATTCACAGACTGCAGAGTATACACACAGAAAGGCACAATAGAGAAAAACAGGAATTTTATTCACAGAAAGAATGTTGTTATATAATAGTAACAAAGATAATTGCTTAGCTTCTTTCATCTAGGGATCTCAATGTGCTCTGTTAAAATAAATTAATGCAGACAGACTGTATCCCTGTAAGTTGTCTGCACTGTTGTAGTCTTCTTGGTCCCAGAATATTAGAGAGAATTTTGCCTGGGCTGTTAAGAAAAATGTTGGAAGCAAACAGAGCTTTAGAGTGGATATTTTGGTTATTATCATGAGATCATTTCTTTTCAGTTTTACCTTGTCCAAAGAGTAGTCTTTTAGGCATTTGGTTATTTCTAAAAACTGTTTTTCTCTCAGTTGTAATAATCTGGCAGCTAGTTTCAGCTCCAGCCCTGAAAGTTTGTACTCTATGTTATCTTTCAATAGATGTAAGATGCTCTTCATATCATCATCAACCAATGACCCCTGAAACACAAAAGGTCCATGGGTTACATGGATACAGCCACCCAGCATTACCTGAAGTATTCCACAACACCCATAACACGGAACATAAGTGGAAAACCCTGCTCCTTTTAGTGGTCATTTTACTTTCTAGTAGCCACTCACTGAGAACTTACAAAAAGGTATAGGAACTTCCAAAATTCTATCAGGTGCAATAGGAATCAGATAATAACACTTACCACTTATATGGCATCTTCTATCCATAAATCTCTAAATGTTTAGCAAAGGTGAGAAAGCATTATTCTCTCCATTTTATAGATGGGCAAACTGAGGCGGAGGCCTGAATTTGCATAAGTGGTTTCCAGTTGTGGATGCCTCCATTTTTGGGTGTCAACCTTAGAAACGTAGGTTGGGATTTTCAAAGGAGCCCAACATAAATCTACACATAAATAAATTATTAAATAAAAATAAAGGAGGTAGGTGCTTAACTTCCATTGAGTCTAATTTGACAGACCCAGCCTTAGGGGCTAGTTTTCAGAAGTGCTTAGCATGCACAACTCCAGGTAAAGTCAACAGCTTTGAGCACTCAGCACTTCTCAAAATTAGAACTTTCCTAAATTTATCTGAAAGGCCACTACCTTCTCCTGAGCTGAGAATAGACCGGAGATATCTTGAAACCCAAACCAACATCATACACAGTGAATCATACTACTTTTCAGAAGATTTCAGGTATGATTTGGCATGTGTAAATTGTTACAGAAAGGACTATATGATGTACTGTAATCTGGAGCTGCCCACTTCTATGAAAGGAAACATCCTTGAAAAAAATCATACAACTCCTAAAACATAAACACATGCAATATAACAACAAAAAAAAGGGCTTTACATCTATGATAAGCTCGCACGGGTTTATTTCTTCAGTCTGTGTCCACAAGTCTGCCTTTTGGAATCTGCAACTGTCTTGTAGCACTATTACTGTTTGCCGCAAGTGTCTCTGAGATAGGATAAAATATACCACAAGCTCAACATGATTTGGTAACTCCTGTCTTTCAGCCTCCTGGATCACTTGCATTTCCTTGGCTTGCACCTAGGAAGAAAACATTGCAAACTCTTTAAGACTAGGTTCCCTGTAGATTACTGAGTGTTCTGAAGTATTCAAATTCTGCCTGCAAAAGTTTGAACATAGCAGTCACAGAAAAATATCAATTAACTGTTCTGAAGGGAATCTATACAGTTAAAAGCCCAGCAGAATCCACTCTTACTAAATACAGAAACCTGGTGGAGCTAGATAATCCTTGTTACCGTTTTTTGTGTGTGTGGATAATACATGAATCAAATGTTTGCAACCACAGCTAACAATGATAGATTTGATACAATGGTCAGATACATGTGCTTCCCCGTTACATTCAAGCAGTATAAAAAGAGCAAGACAAACACAATAGCAATTGTAACAAAGTCCTGTGGCACCTTAAAGACTAACTATAACGTTTTGAAGCATAAGCTTTCGTGGGCTAATGCCCACTTCGTCGGATGCAAGCAGTGGAAGTGTCCAGAGGCAGGTATAGAAAAGTAGGCAAGAACCAGGTGGGAGGTAACAAGGTAAGTCCAATTAGGCTGAACCAGCTTGTTATCTCCAATCAGGGAGGGTGGGTTATTCTTCTAGCAGTTGAATGGGGGGTGTGAACATGGAGAGAGGAGAAAAAATAGCTTCTCCTCTCTCCATGTTCACCCCCCCCCCCCACCATTCAACTGCTAGAAGAATAACCCACCCTCCCTGATTGGAGATAACAAGCTGGTTCAGCCTAATTGGACTTACCTTGTTACCTCCCACCTGGTTCTTGCCTACTTTTCTATACCTGTCTCTGGACACTTCCACTGCTTGCATCCGACGAAGTGGGTATTAGCCCACGAAAACTTATGCTTCAAAACTTTATAGTTAGTCTTTAAGGTGCCACAGGACTTTGTTACCTCTGCTATTCCAGATTAACACGGCTACCTCTCTGATTCTTGACAATAGCAATTGTACCTTTTCTTCTGTCTGAGTTTGAAGCTCCAATCTGAACTGCGTCTGGATATTCCTCAGTTCAGTCTCTGACTCTTCCTTTAAACCAATAAGTAAGTCCCCTTCTTTGTGGTGTTTCTGGAGAAAAGCCACAGCTCTCTCCACTTGCTGCTTTTCAGAAATCTGGGCCACTTCTTGGGCCACAGTTTCTCCTGTAGCTCTGTAGTGTAAAGTGTTCAGAATCCTTAACACACCTTCTGGACAGATCTGTCTCTGAAGAGGGAAAACATAGTGATATGGAAAAATAAATGGTCCTTCACTGCTACATTCGAGATTTTGTTTCAGGCACTGAGTTGTGTAACTCATGAGGCAGAGTACATTATACTGTGATGGACATGCACGTTCTATCCCACGCTTTCTGACTGAAGAGGATCAGGGTGCAGAATATGTTTTGTGAGTTTATGTGTGCACAGTAAGTATGTGCAGTGGGTAGATGAACTCCTAAATATGAAATAAGCATAGATGTAAACGGCACTACAAAAGGAGTACACTTTGCACTTTGCACATGCCTGACAAATAACGCCCCAGACATGCATGGCTTTAGAAGCACTTTATATTCTCAAGGTATCATGCAGACCTTAGCAAATTGGCATTAACTTCTCATGTGAGAGCAGTGAAGTGGAGGAGTAATGAACGGGATATACCTGGAGTTCATTATAGAGATCCAGCACTCTATAGAGGCACACTTGTTTCATAACTTCTAGCTTTACTATTTTGACGGCTGAAGATTGTAATATTTGAGTTGCTGAGTCTGTCGCTAGCTCTGCTTCCAAAGATTGAGTTTCCTGTTGAGTAAAAGAGACTAAGATACTGAGAGCTTTCAATGTAAGAAACATATAAATTCATTCTACAACCAGATTATCTTGTAGATGGATTTACCTCAGAGAACCACCAATACATAAAATACTTTCCACAAACTGTTGTCTGTGATGGGGTTAATTTTTGGATCAGAAATAAAATTAGTGTTTGGCAAAACTAAACGCTGAGAATTCAAATCAAGTTTTTCTGATACATGAAGTCAAGACCAGAACCTGCTTTTGTTACAGAGAAAAGAACAAACTAGTAAGGTGACAGCTTAATTACAGTTCTGTAAATAAGACCTTTGAACTCACATCTTGTTTTTTAGTGACATCATATCTGATGTGGGAATCTGTGATTTGCAAATCAGCACCAAGCAGCGATAAATGATGTAGAATTTCATCTAGAGATTGTAAGTGATCTTTGGGTGTTACGAGATCACGGCTGAGCCCTGATTGCTTGATTTCTTCCCAATGCTTCTGATAGAGAGTTTGTTCAGCACACTGGTGGCATTCAGCTAACTCCTTCAGAAATGTGTCCCAGTTGCTGGCCACATCCATTTCTTTATGGCTCTTCATTCCCTGAAATTACAGAGATACTTCTGCTTCAGCTATTTAATGTTTAAGACCACATAAATGAAAATAATCAATTAAACTCTGGCCAAGATTTTTAAATATATGCGCCATCCTTTAACTCCACATAAAAAAGGGGGCCAGCACCCAGGGACTCATATTGAAAACCAGGCCACTTAAGTAAATGTCTATCTATAGATATAGAAGCCTCATTTTAGATCCCCAATTTTTAAAAACATCGGCCTCCATGTTTTGCATTGAAATGGTCAGAGCTTCAGGCTCCCATGTACTTTGGGAGATATTCTACCCGTCGTGTGATGTGAAAAAAATCTGAGAAACTCAGAAAGGAAATAAGAAAACTCTCATTTCCCATACTCTGAATGAAAACTTCAGGCTTACTCAGCATCAGGCTCACCCAATTTTCTTTACATTCTTCCTTTTCCTTGGCTTTGGCTGATTCATGAAAGTAGCAGATCATGCTTATTTCTTCCGTCATTAAGGACAGCTCTAAATGCACCCATTCACTGGCATGCTTTTCTAAAAAAAACCTGCCAAAACATCAGAAATAAATTAAGCATGACAAGAAATGATCATGCATTTATATGCAGCCTTTATCATGAAGGATCCTAAAGCACTTTGCAAGCTGATACACATTTATATGGGGGACAAGTGTCGTCTACAGCGACTGTTCAAGCTCAAACAGCATCACTACATAAACACTACAGGACAAAATGCTAATAATACCCTTTCCCAATTAAAACTGCAAGAAGGATTTTAAAAAGAATTAGTATTTCTCACCTTGTTAGGATTTCTTGCTGTATACAAAATCCCCCTGATAAGATAAAAGAGGGCGGCACGGGGGATAGTGCGGCAGCTGGAGCAATTTCCTGGCTTGCTGCAGTTCTCAATGCCTCAGACTGAGCTGTAGATGCCTTTAAGGTGCTTCTTGAGGAGTGTCCTTCAGGAGAAACCAGAAAGAAGTAAAAGACCTTTACATTTATTTCTGAATTCCTGGCTCTTTCCAGCGCATTCAAGCTTCCTTTCACAATTCTTTTCACCAAATATTTTGAAAATATTAATATCTGTCACTCTGCCGTACTCTGTAGTATATCCAGTAACAGTCTGGGACAGAAGATAACCTATCTAGATCTGTTCACTTATCTGGTTATCTTCTCATTCTAGTTTTACCACTCAGAAGAAACATTCGTGTACAAGGCATTTTACAGAATACATGTAACTTTGTAGCAAGAGAAAATGTACTATATACCTGGCACTAAATCCTGCAAGGTTCACAAACCTGGATATAAAAGTCCCTAAAGCTTTTATTGCTTTGTCAATCAGGAAAGCAAATCTTGTCTGAAACACTTGCCTTTATCTTCTAATTCCATATAAATAAGCTTCAACAGCATGTACTAGTGAGCACTAGTCCCAATATATAAGGCTTGTTCAACCTAATTTCCATTGTAGTGAAGGTGACACAGCCATGAATAATTAATTGCATACTGGAAGAGCACCAGTCAACTGCTGTTGATGCTGCAAACAGATGAATAAAGAGGTAGCTGATGTGATAGATGCAGAGTGAGTACCACCTGGATCGATCTCTGGCTAGGTTCTTTAGGATTGTCAGTCTGGATGCTCACTTATATGCTCATAGTGCTTGATCTGCAACGATGCTACATCTCTTTGGAATTTGCCTTAATGATTATGACAATTGTGAGATAGCTGTTGCAAGATAACACATTCAATTATTCTAAAGGAATGGAATTTGTGAGCCCATGCTTATCTATTTTGACTCTCTTGGCAATTCTTAGCACTCTGCACAAGCTGATCCCTTGCAAACATTACGAGACAGTTTTCTCATCCATGCTGGAAACAGGCAAGCAATGTTAGCTGAAATATCGCTACAGAATTGGGAATCAATGCTGGCTCAAGAGGAATAGCCATTTGATTATTCCTGTATTAATTATTTTAGTGCATTCTTGGTATGCATATAATCACCAATTCTTTCTAAAGTGCTGACAAATCTTAAGGTCTTTTGGGCTGCTTCCACATTTTAACTGAAATCTTCAGTGTGTTCCAAAGAGATTGACGAGTGGTAGAGAGTGAAAGGAACTAGATGCTGTAGCTGCCATAATTTAGGCCCTGATTCATCAAATTACTTAAGTATATGCTTAAATTTAAGCCTGTGAGCAACCGCATTCCTATGCACGTTTCTCTCCTATTGATTTCAATAGGTCTTAAGGTCCTTAATCGGTGAATCATTATTAGTTATTTCAGTATTCATAAAACAGCTATACCTTTCCAGTAAAAGAATGACACAGCACTGGATCCGATTATATTGAAGATATTACACGGAAGAGAAGACCTTGGAAAAACTAATCATTCAAATCCCAACTTCACAGCTAATGATCTTAGCAGAGATTGTGGGTGATAGGGATTAAGAAGAAAATATACTTGTTATAGATCTAAAAAAGAGGAAAAAAATCTTTACATTTTAATTGATCATCCATATTTGGAGACTGGAAAGGAAGTTGAATTACGAGAAAGGGGAATAATAAAGTAGAGGAAAGAAACTGTTATTAAATTGCATTGGAAATTCCACTATGCTTTTCTCTCTTGGTTTGCAGAGAGACATATTCCATATTGACTAAATGTTTTCATCCTGAAATGTAGCCAACATTTTGACATCTTGTATATTTTAGTTCTGTTTGTCAATAAATAGCAGTTAGAACTTTTATGTAACTACAAGTCTGGTTACATCACAATTTACAGTTTGAATGATCACATGAGGGAAAGTAAAAGCTTTGCTATTGATTTCTATGTTTGCACAAGGCTTTTTACTGACAAGCTGAGGGTAGGATCTACATTCTGCAGCAGCCTCTGGTTATACCACAGAATGAACAGAGGTGGAATGGAGACAGATGTACAAAGATGACATATTTCAAGATTTCCCAGGATTGAAACCTTCTAGTAGGGAATAAAGACCAGATCCTCAAAGGTATTTAGGCATCTAACTCCCATTGATTTAAAAGATCTTGTATAGTTCAAGTAACCAAACCCATCTTCAGGCCTGAGAAAAGATGCAAGAAATCAAGTACTCTGTCTCTTACCATGCTTCTAATCTTGCTCTCTTGCAAAAATGTGGAAGAAGAAACTGCCTTCCCCAAGAAGTTCACACAATTTACTGTACATTATGATGAATTCTCAGCATATACATTATTCTCCTCAGAAATCTGTAGTTTCACCTTCCTTTATCAGTAGAGACTGAAAATCTCAAAGATTTAGACCTTATTTTTTCCTTTGAATTTTAATTGACAGTGTTTTGATTCTGACTATCTGGCCTATAGCAAGAACATAATTCTGATGAAAGTTGACATTTTGCTTCTGGAAATTTCCAGAAGGATGGGGGATTGTGAGAGAGAATGTACACCCGGTGCATTTCAGTTTTTGAACAGTCGAAAAAGAGATTGTCTGAATTTTTACAAATTTTTATAAGTTATTTTTATGGTTGCAAAGACAGGCTCTGATCCTGGAAACAGTTTACACACATGCTTCATTTTATACATCTCTGACTCATGGGACGCCTCAAAAGTATAAAATTAAGCACATCCTTAACTTCCTGCTGCAGGATTGGCGCTTCAGTTTGTAGCACATCAGAACTTTTTTGAGTTGGAATAAAATGAAAATATTGACTGTACCTTTAGCTGGTTGAAGAATCAGTGTCTCGAGTGACCTATCGCTCCTTTTGTTTCCCTCCAGTGTCTGAACCAGAGACTTTAACAACGGAATCAGCTTTTGATGGATGACTGCCCATGTGCTGTGGGGAACACCAGCAATACCATAAAATCTGGTGCCTTGGTAGTTTTCAAAGCATTGTGATGTCCCAGAGAGAAGAGCCTGAAATAGCACAGATCAGTCAAACACACTTGCTGTTCACACGTGAGTTATTAATACCACTGGAAATGCAGCCCACCACTCTTAATATTTCCATGCAAACCTTGAACATGCAAATCATTTTATAACAGGACTGGGAAGTGCGCACCGTGCTACACGCTTATCTAATCACAACTAGTTTAAAAGCTTTGGGGGTTCTAATGGGTGTGTGGCGGGGTGGTAATGGGCCCACAGCTGCCATCTCTTTAAACTGTCCACATTCCTGAAGCTAGTGTAAAGGGTTTAAGACTAAACACATGAAATAACATTTCATTTTTTTATGTCCCCAGTTTATGTGGGATACATTTGCAAGTGCCAGATATAGGGTCAAACTCTCCCTCTCCAACACTGCAGTATAATAACCTTATTTCATTTAGCATAATAAGCTGGAGTTCAGCTATAGATATAGCTGACAGAGTCATGGGGAATGAAAAGAAGCTGAGATGTAAGAGGAAGAGGAACTTCAGGAGACCAAACATCATAAGGCATTTTGAAGTCAGGAAAAGAGAAGGGGGGAGGTGTTCAGACATGACACCTTGATAACTCCAGTGATCATTTTTTAACCAGAGTAGCCTAAAATAGATAGACTATGTAAACTGGCCACTCAAAAGGACAGAGAGCCTGATCCCAAACCCCTTGAAATTGATTGAAAGACTTCAACTGATATCAACAGGGGTTTGGATCAGGATCTAATTTTTTCTGGACACAGCCCTTAATTAAAACATCATAGATACCAAGGGTGGGATTTTCCCAAAAGCACCTCTGGGATTTAGGAGCAAAAGTCCCATTAAAAGTCATTGGGATTTGTGTTTCTACAAGAAGTCATGCAGGGTATGTCTAGATAGTAATAAAACACCTGCAGCTGGCCCATGTCAACTGACTCAGGCTTGTGAGGCTTGGGCTGCAGGGCTATAAAATTGCAGTGTAAACATCTGGGCTTGGCATGGAGCCTGGGTTCTGGGACCATCCCACCTCCCGGGTTCCTCGCAGGCACTGTCATGCTTTATGGGTGTACCTTTAGGAGGAGGAGGTTCACCTGCTAAAAGTGTAGATCCAAACGGACATCTTGCACTTCATTCTAACGCTGCTGCCAAAATATTACATTTCTTAACTGAATTTTTATTTAGTGCACAAGTTTCAAAGTCCATGATAAAATAATTTTTAAACGAATTCTTGTGACTCTCAAATAGGGTGATTTGTTTTTCTGGGTGCCTGATTCCATGCTCAGATTTTATTCTAAGAACATACCAGCTGCCTGTTGCTGCTGGAAAAATTGAATATTACAGAACATTATCCCCAACCTTCAGGTGAAGTCAGTACCTTTGCCTGCAGAGCCTGGATGTCCAACAAGTCCCTGAGATATTCCAGTCTGCTGTATGCAGATTCCACACTGACCTGTTGTTTCATTATATGTTCCTGAAATTCAGAAACGTGATGTAGTATAACCTAGAAAAAATGGTATGAAATATTAGCAAATGAGCAAGCAAGATGCCTAAATTAAGGATTGCATTTTTCTTATGATTAAAATAGAACTTTATCTATAAAGCTTGTGTGACTGTAGAAAAAATAGTGCACTCAGTTCTAGTCATTTCATCTCCAAAGCAATCCAGACAAGTGCAGGATATAACATATGACTGGGAAAGCTTTTGAAAACCGGTCCCCAGAGGATAATCTTTCATGATCTAATTGTTCTTTTCCAGCTCGAGTGTCTATGATGCCATGTAATTGGTTTTTTTTTAAACTGCTAACATGAAGAGGTTCGGTACAAGTCTGACACATAACACAAAACATCATATTTGACAATTCCTCTTTCTAACTCCTAATTTCAGTGTGGCCAGTTTGACTCCTAACCAGCACTGTTTCACAATCAAACTGGATTTTCTATCTCAAACGAAATATGGCTTTACCACTGGAAACAGCATCATGCTATATTTTTCTGTACAAGTTTAAAATTGATTATCTGAGCGGCAGCTGTTTAGGGTGACTGACTTTTGTTTAATATCATTCTGCTGACTTTCTTCTTCAGCCTGTCTGTGGATAAGGGAGGAGAAGGCCCTGTACGAGAAGGGAGGTCTTGGGGAATTAAAACTTGCCTAATAATGGTTTAATTTTAAAATGTACTTCAAAGGGAGACCATAGTTTCCTGCAGAATAAGGTTAGTGATATTTAAGTCAACCTAACAGTGACCTCACCTTTCTGGGCTTGAATCTGGGTGCTGTCTCTGTGTTAAAGTCCTTGCTCCTTTGCCATGCTTTCTCCTTCATCTGCCTTTGTAATCGGCCTTCCTCCAGCTGCATCTTTTGAATAAATTGAACCATTTTTTCCAGTGCCTTTCTGATCTCCAGTATAACTCGTACTTCTTGCTCTTTTTCATCTCTCTCAGCTGTAGGTACAGAATGTTAGCAATTACTCTCAGCTTGGAAACTGAGTCTCAATGAGTGGTTATTTAGGAGAAGATACCGAATTTTGAGACAGATGAAGGGCATGGATTAAATGCCCTAGCTGGAATTTTCAATTTCTGATTCTGCTGATTCTGTGGCATGCTTCACAAAAATGATTTATCTGTCAAGTCTGTTCACCCGCTATTTCCTTTTTTAACTTTTAGGACACCCAGGAGAACTTGCTATAGATTTATTCAGAGTGTGAATTCTTCCAATCATAGAGCAGTAAAAAAACCACAACAACCTCTTTGAGTCTGACATACAGCGCTATTGCAGAACCATGTGGGATTTCTGGGGCAATTGGCAGGATTTTGATTGGGATTTTGAGATTCCAGCAAACTGAGAAGACACTGTTCAGGTCTGCAGTGAAATTTTTCAAGATGAGTGAAAATCACCCCTGTGCAGACCGTCAGAGAATGGTCCTGCCATTGTAGGGAACAATCCTGGCTTCTGCACTACCCCATGGATTTGGATAGTGAAAGTATCTGAATCCTCACTCCAATGCCCTTTATCCAGATGCCTGCCTGACCTTGAGGACTCCTTTTTACTCCCATGTGGCAGAGTCCTCATAACCCCGATAAGGCGGGGCCCAGGATTCTGGGAAACTAAACCCCCAGTCTTGTCATGGTCACTTAGGACAGGAGCGAGGGTGTCCCCTAGGGTGACCAGATGTCCTGATTTTGGGGTCTTTTTCTTATAGAATCTCCTTCACATTTGCTGTCTGGTCACCCTACCTACAACCCCCTCCGAGTCCAGGCTGCGGGACACCTTGCCTGGTGCCATCGCCCTGCACTGGGCCCACTGCCCAGGATCCCCCTCATTCTCCCCAGCACCTGGCTCTGGTGTTACTGGTGGCACGGCCAGTGTCCACCCCCCGGCTCTGGCCCTGCAGCTCCCCGCTGTAGCCCAGCCCCAGCTCACCATCCAGCTTCAATTCCCCAGCTCCACTCAGCCTTCTCCGACTCCCTCTCCCCTTAGCTCTGCTCTCAGCATCCATTGCATGGAGGCCGGGACCCCAGGCTTCAGACTCCCTCACTGGCCTGCCTGACCTGTCCATTGGGCTGACCTGGAGTGCTGGCCTCTCCCCATTGCCCTGAGGGTGGTCAGTCTCAGGATCTTGATTTCTCATTGGCCCTTCCCCGTTCTTTTGGTATTGAGAGAGAACCAACCAAAAAAAACCTCACTCTGTTTCAGTAAGGGCCCAACATATACATCAGTTCAGTCTTATTTCACCCCTTTTTTGAGTGATTAAATGGAACTTAAGTATCGTACCAGCCTTGCTCTGGCCCTCTGCACCCAGGGGTGATTTTCACACAGTATGTACAAAAGGGCCTCACTTTCTTCCCGTTAAAGCCTCTGCTTCCTACCTTTAGATAACAAAGATAGTTCAGAGCCCAGGAAGCTGCTCAGATCCCTGGCTGATCTTCTTTGAGCTTCTTGAAGAGAGGATTCCTCAAGGAAGTGACAGGTTTCCTCAATGTCTTTTAATTTATCCTTGTACTTTATCTGTAAGAAGCAGGACAGAAAACATGACATAACATTATTCACCAGCTGGTCCCATTATCACTGATATTATCTCCTGTAGTAGGGAATCCTAAAAAACCCAGCTGTTCCAAAAAGTTCTTATAGAGTTACAGATACCAGGAATAACTGTGATAGTCATGTTGTGAATACATAGTTAGAAAGAATAAGGCTTTTATCTATACTTTCTTTTCCTCCTAACCTCTTCCCTTGGCTAACAGAGGATACACACTCTGTCCTAACATCTGTCATCTCATTCTCCCCTCTGTCTGTTCTTCCTTTCCTCAGTCCCTTTCTCTTTCTCTGATTCCACATAGATTGATCCAAAACTCACTGAAGTTATTGGGAGTCTTTCCACTGATTTCAGTGAGCCTTAAAACAGATCTATTCTGAGTTTTTACTGGAGATTACTCTGCTACTGTGAGGCAACAGCTGCTAAAATAATAGCAACTTCAGAAGTGGGCTTGTCTACACCAGGGATCTTTGCACTGGTGTAACATGCTAATGTACCTGCACCAGTGAAAATACCAATTTTAGATAATGTATAGGTGTAAAAAATGACTTGGACTGACAATTTGCACTAGCACAGCACCCAGGATACATTGGTGGAAAAATGCAAATGTAGATAAGCTCACACAAAACATACAAGTTGAGTCAAAAAGAGAAGCAACTATATTTCTAAATGTCAGCTTGAAAATTTGGCACACAGACAAAAAAAATCCACTGAAGAATTAGTTGAAGCCAGTTACAAAGAGGATCCACTGCACCTTCTGTGCCTTTCCTTCTTTTACAGCATCAAGGACATCAAGAATTACAAAGTGTAGCTCTTTAATAAGCTCTTCTTCCCTTTCTCTTTGGCAGTGCCAGTACATTTGTCTTGAATTTATTTCCTTTTCCAGAATGCTCAGCTGAAAAACAACACCAAAAGCAGCAGCTCAGGTTTTCAGAGTTCTGAAGGAAGGTCAGAAACCAGAAGCAAACAGAATTGTCTCCCCATAGTTTGAAAGCATAATCAGGAAATTTCTAAACATTGTCAAATCTGGAAGAAATTCTGATTTGCTGGAGCTCTAATTACCATATCTGAGTCTGCTTCTCCTCTCGGTAAAACTCCTAGGGACTGAACAATAGGAATTACAATGTTTGTCCAAGGATCGGTTTGAGCACCTATAACTGGGCCAATCTCACCTGTAATAGGATCTATGGTTCTGGCACCGACTGTGATAGGGACAAGACCTGCAGAAAAGCAAAATAAATCAATATTTTTTTTAGAATTCAGAGGATGAGGAAAGTGAGCGATTTAATTTTTGTGCATCCAGTTCAGTGATTGATATTTATTAAACCATAAAAGGAAGTGATTATGATCTTAAATAGCCCATTGATCAAACAAACCTCTGAGCTAGCCCCGCCACACTGAGCAGCCATGTACACAGCTGAGTTCAGGTCTTAAGCAAATATCTCTTGTTCCTGAACTGGCATGAATTGGGAGCACTGGGGGGGGGGGAGGGGCAGTGCCCCCCACCCTTGGGGCTGTATCTCTAGTTATCCCCGCTGGCCCATTCAATGAGTCATATCCAGCCCTCCTGAGTCAAAGACCAAAGTGGGGCCTTTTAGATCACGCACTGGGACTAAAGAAATACAAGGATGTACAGGGAGAATATGTTTCCAGAGGTGAAAAGCCACTGCAGTGGCCTAACGCTCTTTCACCATTAAGTACGTTGACTTCAGCTACATTATTTACGTAGCTGAAGTTGCGTAACTTAGATTGATTCCCCCCTGCAGTGTAGACCAGGCTTAAGTTGAAGCTAACTGTTGTGTACAGGTCCACGCCACACCAATCAGAATTTCACATTCAAATTTGTATGAATGCATTAACTTTTTCTTTGTCAGTGCACATTACTGATTCTGAAAGTAGCACAAATATTGGCGACAGTCCTGCCACTGCCTCACTATGGCTTTATGTTGTGTGATCCAGTTTCTTCCTCCACCTTTTCCATCTGCATCTTCCATGGTTCCTGCTAGTGGAGTTGGGTGCCCAGTGTTCCAATCACATTCTACTCCTAGGATGGGCACCATCAAATCTGACCCACCAGGATCTGGGATTTTCATTCCAAACACTGCAGGAATCCACATCTCTGTACCAGGATATTTGATAATCCCTAATTCATTTGAAAAAAAAAGAGAGGAAGATATCAATATGTGCTGCTAAACTGAATGGGAATTATTTCTTGATAGAAATAGCCATTTAACTTTTTGAGGCTGATGAATGCACAATGAATCTCGTTAGTTTGGCTACAGTATCCAAATGAGAACTGGCTGAGCTCAGGATGTAAAGATTTGCTAAAGACAGCAGGTATTTGGCATGTGTTTCTTATCCCACTGTAGTCCTAGTATGGCACAGAATGTTTATCCTATTTTGGGCCAACTTCTCTGATGATGTGATTATATATAGCTCCATTGATTTCTATCCATTTACATCAGTGAGAATCTGTCTCTAAATCATTAAAATAGGCTCAGATTACTTTTGTTCTAAGCAATTGTTTTTTAGCAGGTTTAATGCAAAGTACGTACCCAATTTGCCACCATTACTTTTGAGGCTTGAAGCTATTTTGTGTTGTTTCTCTAAACTTCGCAGCCAGTGCATTGCATGATGGAGCCTAATTGACAATGACTTTTTCATATCTTCTACTGCAGCCTTCAGGACTTCCTGCTTGTCTGCTGCTAAGGACATATCTTCACAAATTGAGTCTTTATACTGCCTCAGAGCTTTAACCACATGGATCTGGGTGACAAGAGTGTTAGCTTCTAACAGTGCCTGGTAACCTCCCGCATGGGGCAGCACTTTATCTTGTTTAAGGCAAGCTCCATGTATCCGAGCAGTCTTCCTACTCAGAGGTTCAGAGAAGGAATCTCCGAGGAGCAATGGGCTTCCCGAGGGTCCCATCAGCCCCCCAACTGGGACCAAATCTCCTGTAGTCAAGGAACAGTGAAAAGAAATCAGAACATCACCCAGACTTTATGGACTTGATCCTGTTCCATTAAAATCAATGGCAAAAATTCATCTATTGCAACGGGAAGAGGATCAGGTCCTAAATGAGCATGTAAAATGACTAAAATGCTGATGTCCATTGTTTACAATGATTTATAACTTTCATACAATCATAAAATATCATGGTTGGAAGGGACTTCAGGGGGTCATCTAGTCCAACCCCCTGCTCAAAGCAGGACCAACCCCCAATTAAATCATCCCAGCCAAGGCTTTGTCAAGCTGGGCCTTAAAAACTTCTAAGGAAAGAGATTTCTACCACCTCCCTAGTTGACCCATTCCAGGGCTTCCCCACCCTCCTACTATAAAAGTTTTTCCTAATATCCAACCTAAACCTCCCGCATTACATTAATCAACCAGATGTGGGGAGGTGAGGTTAAAGGTTTGAATCTAATGCTGCTGCTGTTTTTGGGATTAGTGAATCGATGATGTGTCACTTTGTGCTACACACACATACAGCAGAACTGTCAGTGGCTCTAGCTGATGTTGGGGTGTTTTAAACAAGATTTGGGGTCCCAATTGAGCCACCATGGAGGGCTATTGTTTCTCTGTCCTCTTTTAATGGTTTGACTATTCATCGATAAGTCCAGTGGGAACTACAAGTTCTATAGACTTTTTAGATGGGACATCTTCCTCCTCAATAAGGTTATAGCAAACATCTACCCACTGACTAGCTATGGGAGAGGCATGTGAGTGGATGAAGGGAAAGAAGAAACAACCTCGCTTTGGATTTCCATCCCAAGAAACATGAGGATCATTTACCTGTGTTATTATCCAAACTGACTCCAAGTATTGGGACAATCTTTCCTCCCTCTGGTTCAATCATAGGTGATCCAATTTCAAGAGGCGTCACTGTTCCTGTAAGCGGATTCATGTACGTCCCACCCAAGGACAGTTTTTGTCCTGTTTGGGGATGGATGGTAACTCCGAGCACCGGGACTTCTATTTCTGTTGCTGGATCTAGCATGAGTCCTCCCAGTTTAAAAACTCTGTCAGGTTGTAAGCTAGGCATGTTAGTCTTCACTGGTAAGCCAGTCCTCAGAGAGATAGGATATGGAACATAGGGGAATATGGGTACTTCAGACTTACAAAGCTCACCTAAATATTGAAACAGAAGAGAGTCGACATGGTTACAAACTATTTTACACTTCAGTGAATAAGGGAATTAATCCCCATGCTAATACCAAGTCTCACTTAACATGAGACGTTCTTTAGCGTATAATATTGTGTACAATTTAATGAACAGAAAGGAGGGGAAAAGTTAATCAGAAACAGGAAATATTTAAACATTTTGCTCTATAAAAGCCTGATGTGCTCAGTAAATCCTGTCCGTCATGAACAAAATCTCCTTCTAGGGCCTAGCAGGCAATGAGGTGGTCATAAGTCAACCTGCATGTAAGGTTTTTGTTATAAGAAAAATATAGGTAAGTATATTAGGCTATACTAAAATCCCTACCACAGGTACATTCCCCATGTAGGCAAGTGGATATATTAATTATCCCCATGTGTCACGTACCTGAAGCAGAGTCAACAGCAGAGATCAGTTTAGAGCTGACTGGATCATATCCAATATTACCAGCCACAGGGAGCACTCTTCCAGTTTCAGGGTGCAAGAACTGATCCCTAGATACAGGCATGGGGCAGTGATTGGCCAACAGCATGACACAGTCTGGGTTGGGAGTTAAGAGTCCAGTTATAGGATCCATGAAGATGGTGTCAGGTGCCCTCACACAGCCATCCGAATCTGAGAGCAATAAGTGAGAGATGAGAAAAGCAAATGAAAAACACCATCAGATCCTCCATTAAAGCCTAGGTTTCTGAAATTCCAAATCTGTATGTCTACAGTTGGATTCCAATCATAGGTTCAATCAGAAATCTATGGCTATTTCTTTGTGATAGTTTGTCTGTGATCAGAGATCAGATGTAGGTCATAGAGAGTCAGGAAGGAGAGTAAAGGCTTACAGACAGATCTTCCTATCAACTTTAGTAAATATTCTGTCTGGGAAGAGAGTTAAAGTGTCTCCAATCCTTATTCTTTTCTTCCCTCAATATCTATGCATGACTCCCATGAGGCTAAAAGGACTTATACAACCATATGAATCTGGCTAATAATCTCAGATTTCTGCACATAGATTCATGTTGCCCTAATCTGCAGGATACATAGAAATGTCCAAGATAGATTTTATGTTTTAATTTTATTTCAGAAAATTTAAATAATACCAAAAAATGCCTATACTGGATCTCTAGGCATCCTAATATTTAATTAATTTTACAACAGCAAAACACACCCAGCAACATTGAAAACAAACAAACACACATTTAAACAGGAACAAATTAACTCAGCTCAGCTACAAGATAGTTCCTTTCCCTCTCCACTTATACAGAATCACTAACAAAAGACATACAGTTATACACAGACACCTAGCAGTATGTTTATCAAAAGACTAAGGAAGAACAATGACAATGTGGCAGTTATCAGAAATGTTTAGCTGAAGAAATTCCATAGATGGTCACGCTTGCATAACAACACAACAAATCCTCTTTTCTGCTACATGAGCAACTGCATTAGCCAGCAGCAGAAGTAGGCTGTTGTCCTATTATATGGACCAGCCACTAGAGGAAGGCACTGAACTAGTGGGTTACTCAGCCCACTTGCTTATTTGCACAGTTAAAGTGATAATAGCTCTCTTTGAACATACACTAACTAGTTGCCAGAGTTCATAGTTACCCAGTAGCTCCTCCTTGGTGAGAATCCTGGTTTTATCTTTGTTAATGAGGTGAGCTCCTGTTCCATCCCCCAGCACACCCCATGCCTTGAGTCTGTGACTCTCCTTTATTACTGCACTTGACATTCTGTTGCTTGCAGCATCTATCTGAGCTAATAATCTGAAACTCACAAGATAAAGATGCATGTCAGTAGTCTGAACATAAGGTAAAACTGTTTCAAGGCAGAATGGCATCAATTTCAGGAAAATCCTGGAGTAGGCACATAATCCATCTCTGAACATTAGCACCATCACAAAAGGGCTTTTAAGGACTTAGGAAACATATGTGTTATCTTCCCTGCTTTTACAATCATTTTATTAATATTCCCATGCTGATTCTGACACAGGGATGGCTGTTCTGGGATGGTTGGCCTGACAGGACAGTTCTTTGGAAGCTGAGGTGACATGGCAAATGGGAACAATTCATTAGGAAGCATGAAAAGGAAGCAGAGTAATTTTGGACCTTAAGGTCTAACTGGGCTCTTCTGAATATCCCCACCTCTCCTTCTCCTTGAGTTTTCCTTGCCCTGCTTTCCATGAACATGATTTCAGTAACCTTGAGGTATTAATACTTCCAGACCCATGCTGGTGCTTACAAACCAACCCACTGACTATACAACTGCTTTGTCTGTCTAAAAACAACTACACTTCAATGCAGCGTTCTAAAGCAAATTACTTACCGTTGATAGTCTGGTTTAGACCACATGGCTCTGTTCCCTCCATAAGCCATCTTCTCTGTCAGTACCTCCACCAATCTCACTGCCTCTCTCAGGGCAGAATTGAACATGACACAATGTTCTTCTTGGCATTTCAAATCATGGTGTAATAAGTGAAGTTGTTTATTCACAATCTCATCATATTCAGCAGCCAGCTGCTTTCTGTGCAGCATCTCCTCTTCTGCCTAATTGGAATGTAAAATGCAGAGACCTCTGTTTCTCAAGACATGAAGTGAGACTGCAGCTGCTCTATACTTTACTAGAAAGGAAACAACTGGAGGAAAAAGAGTCCATTTTAAGGTATCTGCCCCCACTTGGGCATTCAAAAGCCAATAGCTCCAGTAGGTTGGGTAATAATTACCTAGAGGATAAAGGCCTTTCATGTGTCCTCACTTGAATGGTCTAGTGATTCAAAATATTGGTCCATACCTGCCAGCTAGAACTTAAGGGATCAAGTTCATTTTTCTCCTATAGCTTTGAACTATATGTTTGTACGTGTGTGTGTGTGTGTGTGTGTGCGCACATGCATGTGTGTGTGTGTGTGAGTGTGGGTGTTTCTATTTATAAACTGCAAAATCATTACATTTCCTTCACAGGTTCTTCAGAACAATACAGCCCAAAAACACAATGTGTGAACAAGATGGAAGAAGAAGCTGCAACAAAATATACACATATATACACATATGGATGACATTTCCAAAACTGAAGCCTTGGTCATTGCAAGGGAGAAGATATGGTCTTTCACAAGTGGGGAGAGAGTAGCATTGGACACTAAGTTAAAAAAAAAAAAGAACACACCAGAAAACTGAATACCCTTCAGAAATATGTCTCTGTATTAACATTGAATTGTTCCAACGATTATAGAGTTTTTAAATGATCTAGTATATCAGTCACATACTTTGAAGAAATATTATTTGGATGGAATATTATGAAAATATATAATTATGCCATTACACAACAACAGAAATGAAAGACTCCACATGACCATGTTTAATATTATGAAAATACATGTAGCCAAACGGAGGTTTTCAGTTTCTATGTCTGTGTCTAAATAAATCTAAGAAAGACTCAGCTCTACCTGATATTTTGCTTTCACATAGTTCCCCATCATTATGCTGTCATAAGATTCTGCCTTCTGTGGGATACACAGCTTCATTATCCAAAGCTCTCTGAGTGAAGCTATTTCGGTCATAAGTTTGCGATACAAGATTTTCAGCTGAGAAGGAACCAAGATGAAAAATAAACAAATGAGGGTGTAGCTGTTGTTTTGGACCCTTCTTAATGCCCAAAGGCCACTGAATTTCTAACACAAAACAAATACATCTTTGAATGAGTATATTCCATACAGGCATCTGCTTTTTCTTTAAGAATACCAATACTACATGATTCCACCTTGATTGGAAATCCTTGCTGCCTATACAAAACCCTCTCCACAATAATTGTACCGTAAGGCAATAATTTCGTTACATGGTTTGGGAAGATTGTAAGCTGTTTGTGCCAGGGACTGTCTCTTCGTTCTGTGTTTGTACAGTGTCTAGCACAATGGTCTCCTGGTATATGAGTGGGACTCCTACGTTCTACTTCAGTACGAATAAATAATAATAGTCAGGACCTCACAAATCTTTGGATAAAATTCCTGAAAGTAATCTTCATGGAATGGTCGTCCTAAGACGGATGTTGCAGTATTAGAAATGCTAATGCAATGATGCCATTCCTGGCAGGACTACCGTCAGGAAATGATTCCAGAGCAAAGGAGTTTTGGGGCTGTCTTATGCATGTAGGTAATTTGAGCCAACAAGTATTTTCCAGTGTGTACCCTCTTTATGTGCCTTTCTTCTCACCAGATCTTTTTTTTTTTTACTAAATATCATACTATTTAGTAAACATTTGAGTATTCCCCACTCTTAGTGCAGCTAATGTGGCCTTAAAATCAAAATGAACCATGTGCATTACAATATATCTACAGATACAGTAGCATGCAAACATTTGTTTTATACAATTCTCTCCTGCAACGCTGTACACACAGACTGTAATTCTAGCTCCCCCTGCTGTCCTAATTGGCCTGAATCATCCTCACATTAACTCCATTTATTTCAGCTGTGTTACATTGGTATAAAAGGTGAGTAACATAATGCATATGGTTCATTGTGATTTTAAGGTCACATTAGCTGCATTAGCTGTCTGTCCACATCAATGTATCATTTTAATTCTCCTAAATTTTATCTATGGTTCTTAAGCCTAGTTACAAAGAAAGATAAGACATCATTCCCCCCCCCCACCTTTTTCCAATGGAAATGGAGGCAGAGAAGTGAAGTGACTTATCCAAGATCACATGTCACTTCAGTCACAACTGGGAATAGCAATTACCTGACTCCCAGGCAAATGCCCTAAACACTGGCTTATGCTTCATAAATACAGCTTGTATGAATGATGTATATTCATATTAACGACTCCATGGCACAGAAAATAGAATTTGGAATGAAGTACATGCCTTAAAGTCATACCCTAATATAGCAGTAATATTCCAGATAATATTGCACATGGTTGCTAGGATCATCTGTACATACACGTGAGTATGATAAAAAACAAATAAACCAGCTACCTCTTCTTTAAATTGGCTCAGTTTGGCTGTGACTGACAGAGACTGCATGAGCAGAATGTCAAAGAAGACATTGGTATTGAATGATTCCAGGTTTATCTGTTCTTCAGACTCCCAGATTTCACCTGTTTCTAGGAAGAAAGCTGAAATGAAAGTATTTATTATTTCTTTTTAAAGAGGATCTGAAATAGAAAATTAAATGATCGCAAAATCTATCTCCAGTGTTCTATAGTCATTCAGAGGAGGGGAGGAGGTAAGTCAGAATATACGAGCCAATTCAAAATTTGATTCAGCTCTTTGCCCGGATAATTGTTTATTATGTACTTTTAAAAAAATTATCTGACCTTCTGTCTCATCATCGCCACTGTTTTTATCCAAGCTGCCTTTGTTCTTCAACCTGGGATGACATTTTTTAACTGAAATCACTGTGGATCCTTTGGAGGAATATTTGTCAAGATTATATTTCAGCTGCAGCCTTCGAAACGGAGGGCAGGTAGTTTCTTTTTTGGACCAACCTGGATCTTGACAAAGAAGCTACAAAATACAGTGGAATAGAGTGAACAGGTTATACTATTGCATATTACTATTTTTATACCATTGTTCATTCAAAGAAAAGGATGCATCATCACATGCAGGACCAAATCCTTAGTTGGTGTAAATCAGCATATGTCCATTGAAGTCAAAGGAGTTATTCTGGTTTACATCAGCCAAATATCTGGCCCCCAAATTCTAATCTAAAGCATTCACATGATCTGTTCTAAACCCAACAAATGATTAGTCTTAATAGATACCACATGAGTCAAGAGGCCGGAATTGCAGTCTTCAGCAGTTTGAGTCTGATGACATATGAATAATAAATCACCTTCACTTTTGCTAGTAGCAGCAACAGGCCCCAAGCAGAATGAGGACGCTACTGTGTTAGGCAGTGTGAGCATATAAACTATCCCTGCTCTGAAGAACTTGCAATCTAAAAGACTGTATCACTGTTTTTTTTAATTGTGGTCCTGATCCTGTATTTATTGCTGTCACTGGGAGCTTTGTGTAGGGATGAATTTCAAAATGTGTATACAACATGTAGTGTAATCCTAATTCCAAAATCTGGAAATGGTGCAGTGGAAAAAGGTATTATATAATTTTTACTTACAATCAGCAACAGGCAGGTAATAAGGAAAATGAGAAGTCCTGTTATTAATCCAATAATAGCTGGCCAATCAGGTTTCAGAAGAAGGTTTGGGATTCTTGCAATGCCCACTTGTATGACATGTCTGGGGGTTGTTGGGAAGAATGGCCCATCTTCATAACACTGTCCACCATATGGCATGACTCTAATATACTTCATGAAATGAGCATACATGTAGAAAGAGCAGGTCAGACATATGCAACTTTGGGTGTATCCATCAGAACACAAATGGTAGGTTTGTGTTTTAAACAGACAGCCAGATCTTCACTGATCCCTCCCCCCATCTTTTTACACTCAAATGTACTACATGAACACACTCATTCAAAAGCCACTGTACTCATACATGTCTACACATTCCAACACATGTTGCACCAACTCAACAAAATGTACATAAAATACAGAGACTCATTATCATTCTGAAGTTTCTTCTGATACCAAACCATTGTGTGGAATTGCAACACTCCATTGAAATTAACATCATAAAAGCAAAAATAGAATTCCATGAAACAAACCATTTTTTTGTGCTGGTTACTACTGAGCCCAAGGACATAGGTGCCAGGATGCTGGAACTGGTATAGGAAGAAGAGGGAGTTGGTGGAGGCCAGTTTGATTTCCTCTGCCAGCCTGCGGAATCCTCCCCAGTCAAATTCATTATTTGTGTTGTACAAGTTGTTTCTAGGAGCAGAAACAAAAGTTAGCTCTTGACATCATCTGTTTGTAAAATACTCTGCAAACAATGCACATAATTACAGCAGAAACTTGCTAATGCACAATAATGAGTGGGATACCCCTTGCAAATGACTCGATCCCATGAACAGGTAAGTCTAAAGAAGAAGGGAGTTATTTACAGTATTTTTATAAATATCATATGCTCCTCAGGTTGTCTGCCTGAATACCAGAAAGCATCGAATCAAAGGAGGAAAGGAAATGAAACAATGATAAAGATACGGTTTGGGTCATCAGTGGAAAGAAACTACCTGTCTGGCTCTGTGCAGTGTAGGATGGTTTACTCTTCATAAGGCTAAAGCCTGGGATCAAAGGGGATCCTAAATCTCAAAGAGAAGGGATTTTGGAGTGAGTTAGTAGAGGCTGCCCAGGTTGCGACAGTGAAAAGCTGGCAAGAGAGCGGTCTGCTTCTCCCTGCCAGAGATGGAGTTAGTGAGGTTGAGTGGTACTTCCAAAAGCTGTGAAGAAAAATTTAAGGTTTAAGTCAGACCCGGGCATATCAGCCTTTTTTTTTTATCCTTTGCGCCATATGCTTTGTACCTTTAGGGAATGTTTTGTTTTGAAGACACTGTCTTGTACTGTTACAGGCTCCCAAAGGAAAGCTTGTAGAGGTGCCTCACCTGGGCTTGTCCTATACCATTAACATGATTGGGAACCAGGGGCTGCAGCACAGAGATCCAGTCTAAGAGTGACTGGACCCCGTGCTCCTTCCCAGAGTGAGGAGCAGGGCAGTTGAAAGGAACTAAATGGGGACTACAGTGCATTTCGCCTTGTACCCATGTGTAGTAGGACAGCCTGCCCCTTTAAGGCCAGAAGGCTTTGTGCTGGTCAGCACTGATCATTAGCCCTCCCCCGCTACACCTGTGCTGGCTGAAGTGAAGAGCACAAAGCAGACTTGGTCCTGTGGAAGACTCCAGGTAGGAAGGCCTGAGAGTGGCCGCTCAGGAAAGAGTAGGGAGTTACCATCAGGAGCCTAGGTAGGGTTGAGTGGAGAGAAAGTCAGGAGCCTGGGAAGGGGGAAAGCTGAACCCAGAGGGAGGGCAGAAGAGATGTGTGTGAATCAGAGAGAAGACAGACCCCTGGAAGGGGTGGAATTCTCTTTATGGCTTAGCCAGAGGACCAAGTCCCTGCAGCAAGATTGTTGTGGTAAAACTGAGGGGCAGAGGGCTGCAGTCCCAAGTCTTGCTATGAGGGGGCACTCTGAGATGGTGAGTCTTGTAATACTGTGACAGTCAGTAAGGCTGAAATTCATCCCTGTGCACTGGGCCAGCTCAAAGCCAAAGCAGGGCTGAAATGGGAGTATAAGACTTGTGTTGGCCTGCAGCACAGGAGTGAAGTGAACAAACGCAACAATAAAAAAGTGAAGAGATGGCATTACAAAAAGCACATTGTTCACTTATTATAATTGCACTTTAGTTTTAATTATTTGTGAAGATCTTTAAGTACCAGTATATATTCTGCAGCCAGTTTTGTAAAAAATAATCCAGATTTAATAATAATTGATTCCACTCCTATCTGCTTAGTTTTCTGCTCTTAAATTGTTGAGCGATGTGGAAAAGCCAACCATGTTTTCTATGGATTAGATAAATGTGGATTAGCAAACTTCTGTTGGGTTTAGAATGTGTACTTACACATCATACACTGGATAATGTTCTTTGGAAACAATGAAGATGATTGTAATGTTACCATTGATGCATGTAGTGGGATTTAAGATGCCTGTAAGCATGATTTGCAATGTAGAGTTTGAAGGCCTTTGGCTTTGAGCCCAGTAAAATTGAGGATCTTCCTTGCCAGTCTTTCCTGTGAAAACAGAGATCTTAGGGGGCTAGGATCTTACTCTTCATGGCTGTCTGTATACATAATGCCCTAAGGATATTGCATTTCCTGCTTACTTTACAATTAAACTTTATAGAGCTAAATCTTGTTTCCAGAATAAACCAAGTTTACAGTCAGGGTGGCAGATAAATGTTAGTTCCCACTCCTGCTCTTACCTAACTTTAAGAATCAGAGAGGTAGCCGTGTTAATCTGGAATAGCAGAAGTGACAAAGAGTCCTGTGGCACCTTTAAGTCTTTAAGGTGCCACAGGACTCTTTGCCACTTACCTAACTTTGTGAAACTGCACTGTCCTTTTATCCTTTTTTAAATGGTTCTTCTAAAGGTAAGGCATTAGCTGCATGATTTCCAGTTCTTATAGCACTTCACTGTAACTAAACGACACTCTTGCATTTTACTGCAATTGGCTCATCCATAGATTTCAGGATCAGTAAGCATGAGTAAAACTGACCACGGGTTCCCCTCGTGCAGGGATGTAGAGACCAGGCAATTGCAATTGGAGTTTTGTGTGCTTAGAACATAAGGCTTGTTGGCTGCCTCGATAAGGATTTAGATGCCTAACTTTAGACACCCTTAATTATTTAAAACGTTGACCTTAATGTTTTGAAAATAATAATAGTTCCAGCTCATGTAGAGAATCATTTTGCCAAGAGAATCACTAGGACCTTAGGATGTATGAGCCAGAGACTCCTATACAGTGTCAATTTTGCAAGGGGCTTGTGGAATCAATAAAGAAGTTACTTGACCTTGTAACAGTTAAAGTGAGAGAGAAGGAAGGCACAGATTTGCTGTAGGGAACACAGCCATCAGCATTCTGCATGTCGTGATATTTGACCCTAGAGAGAACTGCTTGGCAATACCCTAGTAGAGAGAGGGTCTGATTCAGAGCCCACTTAAGTCAATAGAATTCTTTCTGTTGACTTCAATAAGCTTTGGATCAGGCTTAGAATGAGGGAATGTCTCAGGGGATATGATAAGGTGGAGGAGAACAAGGTCCATATGCTTTGAATATAGCTATTAACTGTTCACTGCAGACACAGTTCAGAATAGTGGGGATTTAATGTTGGTAACCAAAGACAAATCTTTCAAACTACTTTTTGCAGCCTTGCTGCATAGCCTCACCTGGAGCTGCTGCTGACAATGGTACACTTTTGTAAGGAGATGACATTTTGTTTGGCACAATGAGATTGTGCAGCAGTTCAGGATCAGGATTGTACACACCCAAAAACCCTTTTCCTAAAATGATATAAAAGCATCAGTCACCCCCATTTCTATCATACCAGAACCTCCCATTTTCTCTCCATTTGGAGAGAATCAATTTATCTCATCTCAAATACCAAGCTTAGAAAATCATACCCCTAGAAAATGACAAGCCAACTACAGCCTTGGCTCACAGATATTGATCTTTTAGCTTAGGCTGTACACACTTGTACATCAAGAACCAGCGGTCTTGGGTTCAATCCCTGTTGCCAACAACCCACCCAGGATGTCAACGTTTCATTTATAAAGGCCATTCATTATCCATAGAATATTGTGAAATCTGTTATCCCCTTCCTTACTGCTTGTTTTCACCACATATACAGGATAGGAAGACATGCTGTTCTCTGTAGGGCAGGGGTTCTGAAAAGGAGAATGCAGCACTTGTAGAACTGGCTTTAATTGTTCCAACAAAATAGCAATCTGGAAATAAAAGTAGAAGTTTTTGAGGTTTACTAATATAATATCTTAGCCACAGACCATTCCTCATAATACAATAAATAATTACAAACTGAAAATCAACATAAATCCAAACAAATACAAATTTTTAACACACAAATTAAAGAAACAAAATTAACTCTTCCCTAAAATCAGTTACATCTTTAAAATCACCATAGCTAAAATGACGTATGAAAATTAGATTTGGAAAAATTAGAGCTCATTTAATTGAAGTCAAAGGTAGCCTCCTCACATACTTTTTGTCTCACTTTTATGGTGTACCAGGCAAATACAGTGACAGCCAATACAACTGAAATATTTTCACTATATAGGAAGTATTGTAATTTCTGAGGTGATGTGGTGAAAGGCACCAAGCCCAGGAAGAGGGAGAACCAAGCATGCTAAGTCTTCAACCTGGCCAGACCCATATGGACAGACAATTATGTCTCTACTTCCTTGCCAAATTGGCTGTCTGCATAGGTTGGAAATGGAGACCCACAGACCCCCGCCCCCCGCCCCAGGCATACTGTTCAAAATATCCAAATACTGAAAAGTTTATAAGTTTGGGTGACATGAATTTCACATACAAGCTACAGATGCAATACAAGACCAGATGTAAAAATACATCAGACATTTAAAGCAGAATTTATTTTTATTTTATTCCTACACTTTAAGACATCACTCCTTAAAACAAAAAAGGAGGATGATCTTCAATTATAAGGCTGACGGTATTAAAAAGTTAATATAAATAGATGCACTGGAAAAGTTACAAGAGCAGCACATTTACCTGGCTCCCATTTCTGTAAGTGATAGAAAGTTGAGCATTTTTCCCTTTACAGACAAACTGCAGAATGTCTTTTTGCTGTCTTCTACACTGAGAGTTACACACACTGTTCAGATTGTCTGCTCGACAAATGCAGAGGCCAAGAACCTTGTCATAGCCTTGATAGTCTTCAGGAAGGGCACAAACCTGCAGAGAAATGAACAAAGAAATTCTGCCATAAAAGAGTGAAAACAACTTGAATATTGGGACTCTAATCAGGACCTCTTGGGAAAAACAGAAAAATACAGAAGGAAATTTGGGAGTTGTTTTGTCATGCTGAAAGAATCTGAACATCTTATTTCAGGTAGGACAGGAGCAACATACAGGAATTCAGAGCATGTTGTGAAAACTCCACTGACACTCCACTGACAGCCTATACACAATTGCAGGAATGGTCAGAAAGTTATTCATGGTTCCAGGATTTAGCTAATATAAAAAAACACAGTACCTTATTTGTACAGTAATGCATCCATTCTTTCTTAGTCAAGCACTGTCCCTCCTGGTTTCGGGAAGTTGCATCTCTACAAATGTCATACACTTGTCTAACACAGTCTCTCCTCCCATCCACTAATGTCTTATAACCTGGAGCACATGGACAGTGAACATCACTGAGCTGTAAGAAGAAAGAGATTTGTTCAACATGTGTGCTCTTCCAGGCAAAACTGCTCCCACAAGCTACTTACCTCAGGATCTCACTTTATTGGACAGATGTAAACTGAACCTTTGGCTTTCAAATACAGTACATGCTTTTTGCCTTCCATCAGAGGAGATGTAACGATGCAACCAAGAGAAATTCAAAACAATACAGAGTTCCAGAATGTGAACAGGGAGACACTAGCCCTGCATGTGAACAGTAAGATGTAGGGTTGAAGGGTACAGCCAGTAAAGAAGGAGAATTATTATGTTCAGTAGTACATTGGTAGGTGTGTGTGAGCACTCAGGACTAAAACAACAGCCGTAACAAAAACAAATACCAAACCCCTTTATCTTGTTTTAAAATGAAGCATTTCTTAAAGTGTTAGTGTGATTAAGCATGATGTGGTCAAAATTCTCAGTGTGATTTGGTCCCAATAGGTTATTTGGAAATAAAATAGAAACCCAAACTGTTTTTTTTTTTTAAGTGTAAGCTTTTTGCGGGCAGGATCTGTCTTTTCATTGAGGATAAAGTACATAGCACATGGGAGCTTCAGTCTCTGGGTCTTGCAAGTAATGCAGCAATTCAAATCAGTAGTAATAATAAATAATAATAATTTAGTTATTTAAGATAGTAGTAGAATCTTTTATTAGAAATAAAACTAAATTTCAACCCTTCCACCTTAAATTGTTCTTTCACAATTGGAAGGAGCTGGACCTATACCTGAAACACACGGCCTTCCCCATGGCAGACACATGTTTCTTGACCCTCCTTGGGTTGCACAGCTTCTGAGCCACACGGAAAACATGCCACTTGGCCAGGTGTGGGATTAAAGAAATTCACGGGGCAGTTCAGGCAGCTGTGTGAAGTCAGAGTTCCTTCTGCAGAACGGAAGGTCCCAGCTGGGCATGGAACTGGTAGAATGCTTCCTTCAGGACAGAAAAAGCCTTTGGAGAAGAGCAAAGAGTAAAACTTCATAATATAGATACATTAATTACAATGTAGTTACAGAATAAATGTATTGTAATGACACTGTAGTTCTAATCTTTGTTGCAATTAAGCATATCCCAATTCTTCAATTAAAAATACTTTAAAATACTATTGCATTTTAGAGAGTTAACAACTTTATATTGCAATGCAATATGTGAATCTTCTCATTGGCAAATGCTGTTATTACAGAAAAGACAGGGTGCTGCACATTTATCATTTACACCTAATTATCCCTCAGATCATAGCTCACACTACGACTCCTCGAAACTATTTATTACCCCCAAATTCCCACAGCATTCAACAAAATAAAAACCCCATTGTCCTGCACTCCCAATGCACAAGTTATATGTGAAAGAGCATTTTGAAGAAGCCAAGAAAATCTTAAAATGTTTATTTCATTTAAAAGTATTTACTCGCAGGACTAGAAACAATTTACACAATGGGGCTAGTTTAAATTGTCAGCTCCACTGAATCCATTGGCTACATAAATTTTCACTTACCATGTGGGCCTATAAAAGGCCAGGGAACAACATATCATCTTGTAATATCTTATAAGCTTCACTCTCACCAATATACAGATAAGTTGAAGTTCTGGGATTCCCCCACACAACAGAAAGTTGCTTGACTCCCCCCCCCAGTCTTGCAGGCCTCTTTCTCTATGCAACAACAAACAGGCACATCTGTCTGGATC
The DNA here is from genome assembly GCA_032164245.1 of Sternotherus odoratus. NCBI lineage: Eukaryota > Metazoa > Chordata > Testudines > Kinosternidae > Sternotherus > Sternotherus odoratus. Next base: position 4,631,968 of record JAVMKO010000019.1, read on the forward strand.
TTAATTTCTGATTCTAAAGCCTTATGCACCCATAATAACCCAGGTAGACCACAAGAAATGGCTTTCCGATGAGATCAGAAATACTGAATACAATGTAGAAAGCTTTATTTATTTTTGCAGTAGTCATGATAAACCTTCCAGCCAATCGTGGATTCTGTCTGGTACCTAATCACAGTGATAAAGATCAGATGCTATGTCAGAAGAATTTCACTCTTTCGAAGGATATTCTTTAAAAATTCAAGAAACCGGATTGCGCAAACATTTAAATAGGCTAAAATCCATCTGCTAGAAACTATTTCAAAATACCTGCTGGACAGACTGATGGATTCTGTTCTCTTCTTGTACAGTTGATTCCATTTTCACAATTCTCAGTGTTTTGAAGAAGTTGCAAATCCCCAGCACAGCAAGACAAGCTCAGGAATATGGATAAAATAAAGATGAGACAGGCCATCCTTCTGTGGCACAGAGCAGAGAAATGATCAGTTCTTTAAACCTTGGTTGCTAACATGCATACACCCTGGAAGGCTTTCACTTCAGCCACTGAATATTTTATAGGGAGTGAAACTTAAGACACATGAACTTATTAATATAAAACATCCATGGAAGATACCTGATCTTAGTGTGTTTCTCTCAGGGTTATATAACAAAAACAGGGTCCTATAACAGAAACAGGGTTCTGTCCAAAGCAAACAGCCAGCAAGTGAAATATGAATACTGGGCTGGGGACAAATGCTTAGCTGTTTTTATCTGCAATTCCTCACCATTCTGATCCAGGGATCTCATTCTAGTTGCTGAACTTTGTGACTAGAACCTGAGTTTTTTGGGGATGATCATAATTGTTCCTCTTCATCTTAATCTATGAATCCCTACTCTAAATAAATCTGAATTCAAAATAAGATACCATAAATTTAAGCATGATGAAATTTATGTTTTGGTTTTGGGTCAGGCTACATAGTTTACAACAACAATTTATTATTAACTTACTTTCTCTTTTTCCCCCCTCCACCTTGGCTAGGTGAGTCACCCAAAATCATTGGCATGGATTTGAACACAATACAGGAGGCCAGTTTACCAGTGCTTTGTCCTTTTGCATCCTTATGCACTTTGTAAAGAGCATCATGGAAAGTTTTGCAGGAACAATTGTCCAGCAAAAACTGGATTTTCATCCTCTTAGTAGGTTTCCACAACGGGTGGCAGCATTACTTCTTGTATAGACTGGTAAAAGATCCTCTACCCACAATTAACTAAAGATTGAAGTGGCTGCATACTTACTATAATTAGTGATAATTTAATTGCTTTAAAAATTGTCAAAACAAAAGCAATCCAAAATAATTTGGAAGATTCATCTTTATGTTATATTTCTAGTGTTTATTTCAACAAGCAGAACTAGATTGTGGTTTCTCTTCACCTTGGCAGTGACAAGCCTAAGAGTAACATTTTCAAAAGTGTCCATGGGCAGGATTTTCAAAGGTATGTCTACTCCTAAAGATGCAGATAAACACCTATTGAGATTTTCAAAAGCATCTGAGCACCTAACTCCCACTGACTTTCAGCAAGATTTATATCCCTGAGTGCCAAAGTCAGTTTTATTCTAAAATCCGATTACCAAAATGACTTAGGCACTAAGGCCCAGCCTCAAAGGCTATGGGCACTTTCAATGGGAGTTAGATGCCTACATATCTTTGAGCACTTGGGCCTACAGCAACATTTTCAAAAATGCCTAAATCCCATTCTCAGGAGTATCTTCGGGCTTGTCTACCTGGGGACACTCAGGAAAATTAATTCAAATTAACTGAAAGTCTGAATTTAAAGTGGATTAAACTAATAAGACATGCATTTTTAATAGTGAGAGTAATTAGTCATTGGAGCAATTTACCAGGGGTCATGGTGGATTCTCCATCACTGACCATTTTTAAATGAAGACTGAATGTTTTTCTAAAACTCTAAGGATTATTTGGGGGAAGTTCTCTGGCTTGTGTTACACTGGATGTCAGAAGATTATCACAATGTTCCCTTCTGGCCTTGGAATTTATGAATCTGTTCCAATGTTTGTATGTGCATTTCCTAGGGTAATTTTTAACAAATTCCTCCTTAGGAGACTTTGAAGGTCTAAACTAATTATTGTTCCTTGTACATTAAAACTGAAAATATTCTTTTTATTCTAACATGTTTACTATAAAACTACATGTTTTTTTCCAACAATTGTGACATATTGCATTAGTGAGAACAATGATTTCTGGTGCCATTAGTGCTTCTGGCTCACTTACCTTAAATTATAATTATTTTATTTTTACAGTAGTGTCTAGAGCCTCCAATTAAGATCGGATCCCTATTGTGCTTAGTGCCATACGTGTACATAGTAACTTCCCTCCCATGCTGAGGAAAAGTCCCTACCTTTATACAGCTTCCTTGGTCTTAGGTCTGCAGGTCCCCTGTAATATAACCATCACAAGGTCTGATTTCTTGGCTTAAATCAGGAACTGGGTGCAGCTAGAACTTAAATTGCTCTGGAAGGGAGAGCTCTCCCAGACCTGAAGAAGACCTTTGTGTAAGCTCGAAAGCTTGTATCTCACACAAACAGAAGTTGTTCCAATGAAAGATAGTACTTCTCTCACCTTGTCTGTCTAATACCTGGGACCAACATGACTACAACAACACTGCATGCAGTTCTCCCAGTGACAGAGATAAAGACAGATTTCTTTCCAATCATTATTTTTCTTGACTTTCACTCTTTACAGAAATAAAATGAGAGAGAACATCCAATGCAACTGGGGAGCTCAAGTTCCATTGCTCCCTATTCTTTTTAAACGAGTGTAGGAAAGTGGGTGGGATAGGGGAACAGATTATTAAATGCAATATGTTATTGTAAAAAGGAGAGAACCTAGTAACTAATTACATTTTAAGCCTGCTTAAAGTATCTTTTAAGTGGTAGAGCAAATACCTCCTATGGAACCACACCACTCTATTCCACTATGGAGCTGATAATTAAGACCTGTTCTTAACCCAGTTGTTGCTCTGGTATAGCTATTTCAGGTAGAGTGGTTTTTTTAAAAACCAAAATAGTTATATTAGGGACAGCCTCTAACATAGGCACAGTTGTATTTATATAAAAATACCAAATATTGGTGTTTCTTATTTCCCTCCTTTTATGAATATGACTTTACTAATATAAAACACTATTTTACTGATTTCTGTGACCACATTAGAGGGGGTAGGACCTCTTTAACTATAGTGGTATGATTAAAACAGTAGAACTTGTGAGTGTAGACAAGCCCTAAAGCAACTGAAGGATGAAGTGCCTCTGTAAGGTTAGTGATGTGAGTGAAACCTAAACAAAGATTAATTCTGCTATATTCTTAGTGCATTTCTGGGAATTATTGTTCAAAAATGAGGTGTAACTCTAATTACATTATTCTCTGCATAATAAACTGAGTGAGATGTCAGCATATTTGTAATGGGTTATGGTTAATAGGGCAGTTCAAGCAGGTTGGCCTAGTTTCCTGTATAAAAGGTTAATTAGGGTTGTTAAAGAAAGGAGAGAATTTGTTCACATAGCTCCAGGTAGGGTAAAACCATCTCCCAGAGGCACATATGCAGACCTGTCTCTGAGCCATGTTGACATACATTATTACTTTCCCATGTAAATGTTATTTTCCAGACAATTAATGCTAGATGCTGCTCTGTTTGCATTGCACAAGTTCACTGAGGGAATATTTAGGAGAAGCATACGTATTTCAAAAGATGACCATTTTAAGGGCTTGATTGTGACAATATGCACAGCCCTGAGTCAAGGATGGTGTATAAGTTGAATCACTAAAGAGTAGCACTGGAAGGCATAATGACTCTGAGAATCACAGTGCTCCCCGACTTCTCCTATCCTCAGGATGGAAGTTATCAGTTATTGACCCATGACAGCAGTAAACTACTATTCCTTCCCTTCTCTGGCTTAGCTGTGCTGGCCATGGCATTGGGGGAGGTGGACTCAACATTCCATGTACTCACTGCCCACCCACTCTGAAAAAGAAGTAAGAAGGTGCATAGCTCCCTTTAGTTCTGTGTATTGGACCCAATATTTGATTTGCTCATGCAGAGGTGTAAAGGGAGTTCTTACTGGGTATGTAGTCCTAGTCAAAATCTTGCCTGTACAAACCCCAATATACTTTGGGATGAATTCATTATGGACACATGATTGTCATTACAATACACAGTACATTGTTTTGCCATTGAGTTTCTGTGCTGACGTGCATCTGATAATATAGCAAGCTAGGAAGAAATTCCTCTCGGTATAACTGTTCATATACATGGGAAGTGGAAGTCCAACATCAGACATATTGCATAGTTTATGTAAATATACTTGAGATGGACTTTAACTGTGTTTGTGTATTTTATTATAGGCGACAACATGCCTGGCAGAGAATTCTAAGAATTGCAGGGTTCCAGAGAAGCTGATTATCTGGCTTTCGATCACGGTAGAAATGCCTTTATAGGTGAGTAATGATTCCAGCGAAATGGAAAGGTCACGTTACCTGTATATGACTCAAACACGTACACCTGCAGGCATTAGAAAATGACTCCTCAGCGGTGACCAAAGTACTCGCAAAGCAGTTAGCATGCATGGGTCTAATTACTGTTCATCTCAAGATCTGAGTTTTCTAGTGTCTTATTAGCATGTGAGCGAAACAGCTGATAGCCAGCTATTTCTTGCTTGATTAAAATGGGACTTCACCACAGACTGCAGAAAGGTATAAAATTACATTTATGCCCTCACTTCTAGTAAAGTATTACATAAAGGCCTAATAGATCTGCACAGGAGGTAATAGGTAGAAATAAACAGACTAAGTTAAGGGAGTTGTGGCAGGTTTAACTCTTAGTTTCCATGTAATTGTGTATTTAATGCAGTGTAAAAACTGTGGTTTAGTCTTACTATTTTAATGCTACAAAAATGTGAGTGGTTTGTTAAGGTCAGGATGTAAACAGCTTACTCGCACTGGTGTCCAGTTACTCAAGTGAGCAACTGTTCACCACTGAGTGGAAGGGTTCACACTTATGCCATTAGTGAGCGGCAGTGGGAACTGTCTGGTTCCATAAAGTATACATATTCATAATGAATAGCACTTAAAATTCAAAAGCTGTCACTATATGTGTTTTAATTGATGAAGCATACTTTCCTGTGCTTAGATCTCTGTCACTGCTGAATATTTGAGTGAGGTCATACAGTAACCAGGAGACACTGGCGTTTTGGTTCTCATTCCTCATTCTCATCACGTGAAATGTGGTGGTTATTTTGGATACCTCATTGAATTCCAGCTTTCAAAAAGTAAAGGTCCTTGAAGACTTACAGGATCATCACAGTTGGGTATGAATGACAAACAAAGGCATAAAGAGAGACTGAACTTGACACCCCTCCCCAAAAAAAAAACCAGACTCCTCCTCGTCGTGACAGTGCAGCAAGGCCCCCAGAGCAATGCCAAAGGGCCTTCCTGGTGGAGAAGTTGAACAACATTTTCACAGACCCTTCTCCCTTGATAGATGATATCTCAGACATCACATCTTTTTTATCATTAAAGTGACTTTCCATGATGCAGAAGGTTTTCTAAATTAATGTAAATTCTCCTCTTTCCTGACTTGCCTGTGATTTGAAAAAGTAAATCCTCTGTGCTAGTCAGGAAATTGTTAAAACAATAATCATACCGCTGGCTTTTGCTTTGCTGTTGTTTATTTAGGATATGGTGTTTTTCAACTGAAGTTAAAAAAACTGGAGATGCTGTTTGTTTTGGCACATATTCCTTTTAGTATATTTCTTGGGATATTTCTTGCTGAGAACAGTCCCCCTTTTACAGTGCTGGTATTACAAAGGGGTCAGAAAGCTGCTAGATCTCCCTAATGGGGAATTCCCAACCAGGCGTAGAACTGGTATAGTCAGTTCTACACCACCATGCCCGCAGATCTTGGCATACTGTGTGGGAAAGAGGTCTGGCAGAGCACACTGCACTCTGGCAATTCCCAGCTAGTGGGAAGTTCCTTGTTGGGGGCAGAAGCAGCCACTGTAGAGATCACTGTAAAGATCACTCTCAGGCTGCTTTCCTCTGGACTGCAACTGGTGTAAAACTAATTCTAAAATCAGTGATCCACAGGTGGCTTCTTTGTTGCTGAACAGAATTGTATGCTGCTGAGAATGCCGGTCAGAATCTCTTCTCTGACATTTCTTGGTTCCACTCGCCATTTTCCATCATGCTGAACCTAACACCTCGAATAATGTCTCTCTTGTTTTCTCTCACTCCTCCATGAAATCCCTCCAATCTTTTCATCCTCTGTAATCCCCTCAGCCACCCTCTCCTGAACCATTAACCCATAACTTGAATATTTGTCTAGTAGTCATAGGTAGACTGTAAGCTGTTTGACAAGCCAAGAATGTGCCTTATCTCTTTTTGCAAGGTGTTATGAAAACAGATGGTACTTTGTGTGTATGTGTGATGGGTTGGATCACAGAAACCCCTTGGGAACTGCCAACTGATGTGTTAAGACTACTTCTGCCTCTGCTTTCCTTGCCAGCTTGGGACTTCAGATCACTGCCTGGTTTGAGCCAGACATGCCAGCCAGCTGCAAACCCAGACCCAGGTCTGAACCACATCCAACAAACTGCAGGCCTAACTGAAAGCAGCTTAAGAAATGTTCCTGTCTCTAAAACTCAAATGCCCAATTCCAAATGGAGTTCAAACCCCAAATAAATCCATTTTACCCTATATACAGTTTATACAGGATAAAGTCATAAAGTGTTCACACTCTGATAGAGAGATATGCACAGCTGTTCTCTGGCCCCCCTCCCCCGTATTAATACATACCTTGGGTTAAATAATAAGTAAAAAGTTATTTCATTAAATTATTAAATGCAGACAGTAGGATTTAAGTGGTTCCAAGTAGTAACAGACAGAACAAAGAGAATTACCAAGCAAAATAAAATACAACATGCAAATCTAAGCCTAATACAGTAAGAAAGTGATTACAGATAAAATCTCACCCTCAGAGATGTTTCAATAAGTTTATATAAAGTGATACAGTATTCCTGAGTTCTATCATCCATGATACAATATTCCTGAGTTCTATCATGCATGTGGCATAAGAAAATCAAGATGATTTATTGTATAATAAGTTCATATTTCATATTTCTAGTTTCAGATACAAGAATGATACATACATATAAATAGGATGATCACACTCAGTAGATTGTAAGCTTTCTCATGATACTTTACAGGAGACCTTTTGCATGAAGCATATTCTAGTTACATTATATTCACAGTCATTAGCATATTTTCCTAAAATCATATAGAGTGCAACATCACAGTATGTTAATAATATTTTATGAAGATTACTAGAATGACATCCCTGTGTGCCAATGAAGCTACTCTGCAGATATCTGCACCCTAGCTCTGCTAGGGAGGGAAGGATCGTATCTGTAAAGGTGATGACATCTGTGACTATGTGAAATAGCTTCACTGCTGCTCCGTGTACTTAGAATAGGGTGTCCAGATGTCCTGATTTTATAGGGACAGTCCCAATACCCTATTCTAAGGACACAGAGCACTTTCACACTTGCTATCTGGTCACCCTAGGTTGGAAGGGGAGGTTTCCTTCTTCTGGGACCCCAGAAGACCTCTCATGCCTACAGTTCCCACAGTATGGAGCGATAGACAACCTCAGGACATTGTTCTTACAGGAGATAAACTAATACTAAATACAAAATCTCTGTGAAAGGAAACAGCTGTGAACTGACTCAAATCACTGTAGGATTCTGTAAGGCAAAGGGGGTTGTATTCACACTGTCTTTTGTTTACACTGCCTTCCCAGTCCTAACCTCTGAATGCAAATATGTTTAGTATGTAATAGTGCTATTCTGTAGGTAGGTAAATCATCTGCACAGAATGCAGCAGTTCACCCAACTGTTCTTCAAGTCATAGCATGTCTGCAACAGTTTCATAATGAACGCCCTCTGTCCTGATGCAAAAATTCCCCAATAGGTATTTAAAGCATTACATCTGATCCAGGTGCTTGTTTTGTCTCTCTGTGCTATAGTTTGACTTTTACATTCAAATACCAATCCACTGCACTTTCTCTTTGTCTTAAAGTAATACCACGTGCTGGTTGGACTTATATGGTGCTTTTATATCTTCAAAGGATTTTAGATACACAACTAATCAGTCCTCACAACAGACCTGGGAGATAAGTCAGTAAGTGATATTATCTCTATTTTACCAATGGGGAAATGCAGCAGAGAAGCAAAATGACTTGCCTAAGGCCACAGAGGGAGGCAGTGTCAGAGCCAGGGTTAGACTTCAGAAAGTCCTCGCTCCCAGTCTTTTTGTAGCTAATATGGAATAAGGAGTTTATAGACAAATTTGGGTAGTTCCAGAAAGGCAGGCAAATGCCACAATAGTATATATTATCTATGCACTTCTGCTATTTGAGATAATTGAGTTTTTATTTCCCACTACTTATGTCATTGAATCAACCCCAGTCAGAACCTCACTGCAACTGCAAGGAATTTAGAGGACTCTTTTCCAGCCAAGGATTTTAATTCTTGGAAAATAATGCCTTTCCAAAAGGGAATACCATCAAATCCAGAGGAGGCAGATAAGAGAGTAGGTGTCAAAATGCCTCATTAACCTTAGCATGTTGCTAGTATCCCTCAAAATAACCCATTCAGGAAACATTCTGCCTCCTCTTCCATTGCATGGTATGCATCCCAAAGCTAAAAAGGAAATTTAATTAAATCCAGAATATGGCAACTATGCGAGGCAGAATGGAAGTCCCAGGGTAGCTTTCTATAGCTACAGGAAATGGAAGAGTTCTGCAAAGCCTATCATAAAACATCCTTCATGAACAATGTGGTCAACAATCCTGTTGGAACCTTAACTGGTGCACTTCTTGACTTCCTGGAGTTTTAACTATGCAACCTTAATGTTGCCTGGAAATGGTGTTTCTTTACATTTAATAGTTTGATTTTTGCGCTTTAAGACCTGAACCTATATTGCAAACCCATCTTATCTCTCCATTACAAAGTCATGGGAGAGGCTATTTAGTTAAGTTTGAAAAAATTATAGTATCTTTGATGTGATCCTGTTACCTTTCCTAAGATAAGCAGGGCTGTGGTGGGACAGTTCTCAGAGAGGAGATCTACAAGGAAGACTTGGGGCAACTGACAAGAGCATTGGAGATTCAGTAAGCAGAGCCTTCCCTCTGAATGAGTAATGAATCTGTACCAAACCTGGTGTCAGGGAATTGCATTGCCAGGGGTGCCTTTTTTCCAAAGAGATGTAAAAGAGAAATGTTGAGTTGGAACAACTGTGGTCATTAAAGATCCTATATTCAACTTCTGTATGAATCAGGGAGTTAACATAAGTGGCCAAATTGAAATATTGATAATTATGTACTCCCTCCCCAAATTCCCCAGTTAGATACTGTGTTCTTCATTTCCTATCAAATTATTGTGTTTTCTGCTGGTGTTAAAGATCTACCATGTTCTACACAGACAGGGTTGCATTTCAGTGGCAGAGAAAGTGAGCCCTTTATATCTCATATCTTACCCAATAGGATTAGTATGAGGCTTTGTAAATGTTTGTGAAGTGTCAAGATAATTAGATAAAACTTATAGAAGTGCAGTAAACTATATTTTTATGAAAGACAATTCTCATTCTAAACCACCTTCTTTCCCAGGAATGCCCCTTTTGGCCTGAAATATTTTATGTGATTGATAGTTAAAACAGTCTCTCTCTCTATGAACTGTTGCATTAATGAGGTCTGTTTCCCTGAATCACAGATTAGTTTCTGATCTGAAGCTAGAAATTTTTAGACATGATTATAAAATATATTTAAGTGGGTGAGAAAAGGGAGAGGAAAAAAAATCTTTCATCTTTCCTATTTCTATGTTCCAGTTCTTTAAGAGGTTCTCATGTAAAAGTGTGAGGAATGAATAAAAGAGCACATTAAGATCAGTTTTATAGCTTAAATTTGACAAAATGTAAATACGTTATAAGAACTACACTCTTTGTTTGCAGAGTTGGTATAGGAATGTTTATAGGTTCCAAACAGATTCCTTACTAAAGTGACTGTCTAAAAACCAAGACTCTCTGTTCACACCAAACTTTGGTTTAATAATCTCTCTCTTCACTATTGGTAATGGTGGTATTACCCCCTTTTTAATAATGACTAATTTAAGCAGATTGTTAGAGCATAAGATGCTCTTATTTTCAAGTTCCTTACTTTATAATGCAATACAACACTTATACTAATAGGTAACACAGTAAATGCATGGGTGTGAAATTATCACCATTTATTGACAGTGAGAAATAGTGGAACAAAATTCAGTGTATGTTAGACAAAGTTCTCACTGAGGCTTCATGCAATTAAAATACAGCCTGTAAATTATTTATTTTGCAATGGTTAATTCAGTTTTGAGCATAATAATTAATAAGTGATACAAATCAAAAGTTCAAGGTTCAAGTTCCGCCCTCACATACACAGATCCCATGGAAATAAGGACATTACTATGTTCTTATTGTACATCTTGATTCTGTACTCTTTACACTTCTGTCTGTGAAGTCCACAGCTGATTTGACTTCAGTACAAAGGATCACTAATAAAAGTTAAAATTTCTATTATTATTCTGCCTCATTTGTACTTTTTAAATTTTTACCAGGATTTAAAGGCCATTGAAGTCAATGAAAGTTTTTCCATTGACTTCAGTGGGGGTTAGATCTAGTCCTTAATTCTTATTTCTCTGTTTAATAAAGTGACACAATGTTCCTGAGTTCTATCATTCATGTGGTATAAGAAAATCAAGATGAAAATCATTGTATATAGTGGTCTCTGGAACATTCACCATGATCTTTTCTTTTAAAAAACAAACTAAAATTCCAAAATATTGCAAAATAATTCTCTGTCTCTATCCTTAGAAATAACCCCTGACATCCTTCATCCAGGCTAGAGTTAAAGTGCAAAGAATAGTAAAGATGGATGAAATAAAATAGAAAAACCAAATTAAAGAAAATAGTTTTATTTTGGATAAAACTCTAAAAAAAAAAAAAAGACCTCATTCGATATCCAACACTGAGGAGATATATGGAAATCAGGGAGTGAATAGTCAACATACAGGATAATACAGAATAATTTATTTTAAATATACATAGTTATAATTCTTATTCAGACTCTGTTTTTCACTCTGGGGGAAAATACAACCTGAATATAAAAAATCTTGACATAAAATAGCCTATTAAAAGGTAAGAAGTTTAGGGTCTGATCCATCATCCACTAACAGTAGCTCTCAGAGCTTAATACTAAAAATATTCAATGAGAGGAATGAGACCCTTTATTAAAAACAAAATGCTAAAACATAATTCACATGGGGGGAAATAGATCACATTTGTAAGTACTTGTTACCTGTAACCCTGATTTTACAATTTTTACACGTAAATTAAATCTCTCCCATTTATTTCAAAGAGAGGGATATATGAATTGATTGCCATGTATCAACCCTTTATGAATTATATATTGCTTCATATGTAGCAAACAAGGAAGTTTCATAGAAACCAGGTAATTCACAGTCAGAGTTTACAATAAAGTGAGACTAAATCTGGAGACGGGTATTGAGGTTGTCAGGAAGTAGTTAGTAAGTCTCTAAAATTTCCTAACAGATCCCCAGTTATTCTGTGATAATTTTTTTTAATTGAAAAATTACTTGGTATAAAGATGACATTGAATATTGTGAAGAAATATATAAAGTTATATGGAAGAAATTTTTCTTCTGTTGATCATACAAAAATAGATTAATGGTTTTAAAATTTCAGTTTTACTGTTCCAGACTACTTACATATACAGCCATCTACTGTTATAAACTCTGATTGTATCTTTAAAAAACTTGCCCTTAGTTGAAAACACATAGTCAGTTGTAGGAAATTTTTTTTCAGTGCATGCCTTAAAAATCTCTGAAAACCCCATCCTGGGAGTTCTCATTGACTTTACATGCCATTGCAGGTGTTTAGCATCTCTGAAAATTAAACTTGTATGGTAGGGAATAATCTTGTACTGGCACTTAGGAGGTTGGACTCCAGAGATCTGTGGTCAACATTTTCAAAATGTTGTAATGGCTCAATTTTCAGAGTTCTGAGCTCCCATAACTTGAATTGGCTTCACAGGGAGCAATGAGTGCTCAGCACTTTTGAAAACTAGGCCTCTGTAATTTCTGTTCGTCCAATTCTGGGCTCCCAGGGCATGTTTTCAGCAGCAGATCAAGTTTTAACAATTTCAGAAGACTTTTACTGTCTGTTTTATGGCTGTTCCTCCTGCGGAGCAGGCGATGGGATAATGAACCTACTGGCACATCCCTAGAAGACAAACAAACAAAGCATTCAGTTCAATAGCAGCTGTCTTGTTTTTTGTTTTATTCTACATTATTTTTCTGCTTGCCACTGCAGGCAAAGGTGATTTCAGTGCAGTGCAGAGCTCTGGGTCTGATCCAAAGTCTTTTGAAATCAGTAGGCATTTTTCTCCTTGACTACATTGGCTCTGGATCAAGCCATATGATACTATCCTAAACCTACTCAAGTTCCAGGAAGGTGGCTGAGGGCAATCTGATGGCCCCTCCGCCAGCCGAAGAGCAGAAATCACTAAGCCCAGGGTTCAACTAAGTTCAGGGGACAACAAATGATCAAACAGGAACAGCAATGAGGGTTACAGGGCTGTAAGTAGGGATCCGGGGATGGGAGGGGGGAGATACTATTCTATAGGTGGGCATCGGGTTGCCAACTTTCTAACTGCACAAAACCAAACACCCAGGCCTCACCCTTCCCTGAGGCCCTGGCCCCACTCACTCCAGTCCTCCTCCCTCTGTTGCTCTCTCTCCCCCCACCCTCACTCACTTTCACTGGGTTGGGGAAGAGGGGTGGGGGGTGGGGGTAAGGGCTCCAGCTGGGGGTATGGGCTCTGGGGTGGGCCCAGAGATGAGGGGTTTGGGCTGAGGCCGAAGGGTGTGGAGTGTGGGCAGGGGTGAAGGGTGTGGGCTCAGAGAGGGAATTTGGGTATGGGAGTGGGACACCTGGCAACCTGACACCTGGCAACACTCGGTAAGCAGCTTCTACACTATAGCTGTTGAGTTAGAATGCTCTTAATTATGCAGCACAGTTGCCTTTAATCACAATTTACCTTTAAGAACATGGCCAAAGACATTCAAAGATGGAGAGGAAAGAAGCTCAGACATTTCTTGTACACAGGGAAGGGTCCCTCCACTCACTACGTTCGGCAAGCCACCGTGCTGTACAAACAAAGCATCCAAAATAATCAAGCATTTTTATTCATCACCAGGAACTAATTTCCTCACTATGGATACGTACGTGTCCTGACATGCAGGGACTAGGTTCCTTACTCTACTCTAACCTCAGAGGACAGAAGAGGGGCAAGTTCAGCAATCTCTTAATTTAGCAACAAAGGAGTCCATTCAAATCTGGATTGAAATTATTTTTATTGCCCCCACCATATTTGTTTCCTAAGGAACACAAATATTAAGGAGGCATGTTTACTGTTATACATATTTTATTGGCTTCACACTATGATTATGCTAATTGTCTTGCTAGCTTTCCAGTAACCTTTGCAGATAAGAGGCTCTTATGAGGCATATTGTGTCAGTGAAAAGATCAGAAAGGGACTGAGAGGGATACAAGACTATTATTATTTCTTAGGTTTAAGATTAAGTACTGATGGTTTGTTGCTCTGCCCTTGGCAAGATATAGATAGACTTTGGGCGAAATGTTGGCCCTACTGAAGTCAATGGCAAAACTCCTATGGGCTTCGGTGGGGTAGGATTTCACTGCTGGACCCAATTCTGCAGACAGTTAAGCACCTGCGTTAGTGTTTGCAGGGTTGGAGACTTGGTTCCGGCCCCAAAGCACTTACAACCTAAGAATCAGTCAAACATTTTACAACATGCACTAAGACCCAGGAGATGATTTCAAGTATTTTCTGTTTTTGTAGGGTAGGTTTTGGGTGGTGCTGATATTTCACTAACATGGGTTAGAATAAATATTGACAAAATAACAAGGTGTCTGTATTAAGCTCTTATAAATAACTATATGTCATGGCAGCTTATGAGGTCATGAAAGTCAACAGGATAGAATTATCCTGGTGCAGCTTCCTTGCGCTGGCCCCCTCAAAAGCCCAGGTGTAGAGTGTGGGCCAGGAATGGGGATGGAGATTGTGCTGCAGCCAATGGTGCATCCCATTGGCAGCCGTGGTGGGGAGGGGGAATGCTGTAAATTCGAGTAGCCCCTACAACAACCCAGAAAAGGGAGGGTACAAAGGTAGATTAAAGCCACTATTTTGCCCCTCCTCCTGAACTGTACCTTTTTTGGTTGGGCCACCTAGATGCACAGACAGAATCTTAGCCATTGTGTTTATAGACATTTATAACTTAAACGATGGTGTTTTCTGTATTGGATGCTAACTCTTTATATCCCGTGCAATTATCTTTTCACCGAATTAACGGAATTACCTCCTGAAGAAAGTCCTCCCTTTTGGGGTCATGAGATTGGAGGAAACCCATCATCTCCTTATTTTCCTGGATTTTTACAAAGTGAGTGGCGGTTTGACACGATTTTGGTTTCTATGAAAAAAGGAATCTAAAATGAAGGGAGGGGAATGAAACCGAGCCACAAAAACAAGGGAACAAGTCATTTCCCGGGGTATTGACACTCACCTGCAGCCAAGGGTTTGCTCCCATTTGTAATAAACAATTAATTCCCTCCAGAATTTGATCTTTGCGCAGTTGCAGAAACTTTTGCATGTCACTGTGGTTGATGACTTTTTGAGACTCCCGTACTAATGCAGTGTGAGCAAGAATTGCACAGTGTAAGGGTGTTAAACCTGAAGAGGAAGAACCGCAATGATGTCAGTCACTTGCTGGGGATGAAATCCAAATGTGTGGGTATTTTGGCTTTAACAAAAACCAACCATTACATAATGTTCAACTCAAGCTTTCTTCCCAGGCTTAGCTATTCCCAGGGGTTTTCCCTCAGGACTGCTCAGCCCTCATCCTGGAGCTTCTACCTGAACAGAACCACTTCCACCCATTTGTTATATCCCAGTGGCGTAGCAACGCATCTGCTTCAGGGAGCTGGAAGAATCAGCTCTTCACAGAAGGATCAACACAATGGGCTGGCAAATGTTGCCAACTTGATATTTCCTAATTTATTTCTGGGGTTTAAAATTTCTTATCCTAGAGTAAAGCCAGAATTTGGAGCCTTAGAGGAGTGTACAGTAAGTTTCACTGTAGTTAAAATGCATCTCTTACCATAATGGTCAATTAAATCCACTTCCATATGCAGGCCGCCTTCTTTACATTTTTTCAGAACCTGGAAGGAGGAGGATGCAGAGTTTGTAAATATTGATTGTGGCCACTGCCACAGTACAATAAAACAACAGCAATAGTGACACCCGTTCATCTCCCGTGACATGGTTTCTCATATATATAGAGATGTCTCACATTTTGCGTGGCAGAATATGCTTGTGTCTCCTGAAAAATGCATATGATAGTGTAATTACACTGTATGTCTAATTAAAACTCTACTTACATCCAAAACTCTTAAATACCCATTCTCTGCACACAGATGGAGTGGTGTTTTCCCTAAACTGTCCTGTTCATTGACATTGGCTCCCAGAGAAATCAAATCATTGACCATCAGGTGCTGGTTCTTTTCAGCAGCTAGATGTAATGCCGTCTAATAATAAGAGAGAGAGAGAATTTACAGTAAAAAAAATGAAAAGTCTTTAAGCAGCATGGATTAGCAGCTAGGGGTGAACACTGGGAGTCAGGACTTTTAGGGTGTATTTCTGGCCCTGGGAAGGAAGTGTGCTCTACTGGTGGAGGGGAG
The DNA here is from genome assembly GCA_032164245.1 of Sternotherus odoratus. NCBI lineage: Eukaryota > Metazoa > Chordata > Testudines > Kinosternidae > Sternotherus > Sternotherus odoratus. The sequence goes on from JAVMKO010000019.1 coordinate 4,647,882, forward strand.
TGGTGTCAGGATTCCTGGGTTCTATTCCTAGCTCTGCCACTGACTTGCTGTGTGATCTTGTATAAATCATTTTACCTCCCTGTACCTCAGTTTCCCCATCTATAAAATGACAGTAGTAATACCTGGCTGACTGGGGTACTAGAAGTTTAAAATCAGTGTTTGGAAAATGCTTAGAGATTCTTTAATGTGCTAGAGAAGTGCCCGATTTTCTTTTCCAGTGAGTGTCATACCCGTTTTGCTGCATCCTTCTCATCAATTTTGTTTCGAGACGCAAATCTCTGTGCAAGTGCATAAGCCAGTGCTCTTCTTCCTTGAGTGACAGCCTTGTGAAGGAACCTGGAATAAGACAGGGTTTGTAATGCATTAGAACATTCAGCAAAAGAGGGCCAGGCTTCTAAAATAATCACAGGGGTGGTATCTTAAAGTGAAAGAAACAATTTTTTTCAGTGTGTAAAATAAGGCATCAAAAACGCTGGGGTCAGTTTGGTATTTCAGTCATTTATTCTTTACTCTCTGTTGACTGACGGGGTGAGGGTGGGCACACACACTTTATAGGTCTGTAGGAAGAGATCTCTACAATGCATTTCTCCATTTTAACCCACAAGCTCCCTGTGCACCTGTCTCCCATCTCTCTGTATTTCAGAGACACCCCCCACACTCCTCACAACCTCCACCCTGCCAGGGGTGGTGTGTGCACCCCATTTCCCCATCCTCCCTTAGCAGGGTTCTCTCTAGGGTTGCCGACTATGGTTGGATGTAATCCTGGAAGTTTCATCACACGACATAATTTTTAATAGAAGATTAATCTTTAATTCCTGGAGACTCCAGGACAATCCTGTAGAACTGGCAACCTTCGTTGGCTGGTATGGGACAAGTGGGGAAATGTAGAAACCTTCCTGCCCCAAACCTAAAAATAACCCCTAACTCCAGCTGCAAAACAATGTTTCTCTTTTTAGGTGAAATTCACCCCCCTGCAGAAGCAAACTGGGAATCACACCCCTAGCCTACTGTGTAGACTTTGTGTAGAACAAATAGATCCTAATACAGTACATGCATATGGTTATTGGCATACCCAATCATTTTATTTTAGGTATTTCTATCATTTTATTGCTGTATTCAGGATCAGCCTTTGGGATAGCACTTGGTCAACTTACTACATTTTGTTTCATATAATGTTGCAATCCTGTAAAATGAGATTGTGTTTGGATCCCTTTGTTTGTGTCTTAAAGACAATCAAGAAGTCTCATCCCTGCTCGGACTGGGTCTGTTTAAAGAAAAGTCCCATCTGTTTTACCTCAGCTTCCTTAAACTGGCTTAGCTGTGAAGGAAATCAAGTGGCTGAAGGTTTTTTGGGGGCAGGGTGAGGTTGTTTGTTTGGGACAACAAATATTTGCCCTTTAAACACACTTTATTCTAGAGAAATGGGATCAATAACCTTGTCTTCCTGTCAGTTCCAGTGAAGCAGCCACTCCCAATTCTTTGGAAGTCTGCAGCCTGCACACTACATCAAAACATATGTACACTGCTAATCTCCTCACCCATTTTTATTGCTAGCTAGTAAAAAAAATTATTCATAGACTGTTTGCAGCCTGGTAAACAATGTTAAGGAGTTTTATTATTGCAAATCACTTTCTCGGGAGCATAAAATAATTGTTACAGAACAAGTACTTTTGATTACATTTTTTTCTGTCCGCTGCTAGGGTGACCAGACAGCAAATGTGAAAAATCAGGATGGGGGATTGAGGGTAATAGGAGCCTATATAAGAAAAAGACCCAAAAATTGGGACTGTCCCGACTGGTCACCCTACTAGCTGCTCACAATTCAATCCTTGGCCTTATTTGCACTGGGATGCTGTCCTGATTTCAGTTGTCATCATATATATGATAAATAAAATGAAGAAAAGAAAAGAAAAGAAAGAAAACAGTCACAGACCTGTTCCCATTTTCATCAGGTGCAAGCAACTTGTCCGCTGGGATATTTCTCAGGAGACTCTCCTCCCAGTATAGTTGGAACTGGAAGAAAGAGAGGGCAGAAAAGTCCTGCCGTTCGAAAGAAGCAGAGGTTGACTTCAAATGTCCCACATTGTCCCGGGACGTTGCATCGACTTCCAAGAACTCCTCTTGGTGGTGTACTGATGGATTATAGCAGAAAGATCTGTCTTGTGCAGAAGGACCTGGGAAATGCCTCTGGGGACTGATAAAAGCATCCTGCATCTGCCAGCTGTTGTGTTCCTCACTTTTACTCTGAAATGATATTTCCAGGGAGTCTGGGTGTTGCATTTTTTTATAATCGGATAAATAAGAATTCTCCTCCTCTCCACACGGTAGTGGGTTGCAATCAGGAAATGGGCAACACAGCTGTGATTTGGTCAGGTTTTGGCTCCTTTCCAGCAGGCTGACAGCTGGTTGTTTGCTGCCATTTGCTTCCCACCTAGAGGCCTGAATATCAGGAGACAAGCTGTGCCAGCAGCGAACTGACAGAGGGCTCAGAGGCTCTAGCTTAGAGTGGCTCTTTATCAAGTCTTCCTCCAATACCTCAACCAGGATATCAAGGTCCTCCAAGCCTCTTAGTGCTTGCTCAGAACTTTGCTTTTTCTAAAACACCAAGAAGAAAAACAAAATACAGTCATCAGGTGTCCCGTTCTGCCTTGAAACCATAAGGTGTGATTTGCTTGGAGAGTCAGAAAACCTGAATGCATACCTGTTTGAGCTGTTTTTCTGTATAAGGGCGAGCTTTTCTTCTTGCTATTGGAAACAAAACCAAAAATATTTGAGGTTAAAAAAATGCTAATAATATTCACTCCAATATTTCTCCCCATAGGATACATCGATGAGAGGAAGTATATGGTGAAAAAGCCTCAAGCCTGGTTTAAGGCACAGAGGTGAGCAAACTATGGCCCTTGGGCTGTGTCTGGCACATCAGACCTTTTAAAGTAAAGTGCCTCTCGGAGCATGATCCCCTGATCTCTGTCCCACACCCCAAACCCCTGCCCCAGCTCTGATTCCCCTCTTCCCCTCCAGACCCTTCATCCCCAGCTCTTTCTAGGTGAGTGGAAGGAGCAGAAGGAGAGAAAAGCTCCATAAAACTGTCAGGATCTATGTCTACAGAGGGGTTTTGTTTATTTTTTTTAAAGGGTACAACTTTGAAATATATAGGGCCACAGCCTCAACAGCATCATCTCAACATTGCTCTGTCAAAACAAAATAGTTATGCCAGTTTATGCCAGCTGAGACTGTGGCCCTATAGCCTTAAAATAATAGGCAGCCAGTGGAAGTGTCTGCGGGTCTTGCGACCCAATTCTTTGTGTACATGTGTTTGTGAGGGGTTATCAGTCTACAGGAAGAGAAGTTTGCATTCCAGCAAGAGGGGTTCTTCACCTGTTGATCCAGAAGATCTTTTAGTTGTACTTGTCCTTATTGATTGTGCTTCCTAAGGAAACAAGCATAATAAACGAAAACTAATATATTTTGAGATGGTAACTTTTACTAGAAAAATTTTACGGGTGCATAATATGTGACCTGAGCAAAATAATTTGGATAAAAAAAAAACTATTAGCTGATACATTTATTTTTTTGCAGAGCATGGAAACAGTGATCTCTTTTGGACGAGAAAGATCCTTGTTACCATGCTCTTGAAAAACATCTCCACTCTAGTCCCTCAGTAATGTTTGAATTTGGGATGTACGGCACCAGATTGCAGACCTCTATCACTTTCCCTAAAAGAGTAACTGCACTGAATGGCAGCAACACCATGCTGGTATCATCTGCATGATAGCCAGGGCCGGCGACAGGGGGGTACAACGGTAGAGCTGTACCGGGCCCCGGACTTCAGGGGGCCCCTGAAGTCTGGGGACCGGTACACAGCTCTACTCGTAGTCGTCCCCCCTGGGCACCGCATTTCCCCGGCTGTGTCAGGCGCTGCAGCCGGCTGCCTCCCGAGCCCTTCAGCCATTGCTCGTCCTGCGCCCCAGGAGCCGCCCCGAGGCACCTCCGGCTGCAGCGCTTCCCCCGCCCACCTGCATCAAGAGCCGGGCCAGCCCTTGGCGGGGGGGGGGGGGGAGGCCCCCCGGCACCACAGGATGTCGGCGGCTTCAGAGGACTGGCCGGGCGCGCCGCTCCCGAGGCACCCCCGGCTGCAGCGCTTCCGCCGCCCACCTGCAAGAGCCAGGCCACCCCTTGGCGGGGGTGGGGAGGTTGGGGGAGCCCCCAAATGCTCAGAGTAGGGGGGCCCCCAAACACTCAGAGTAGGGGGCCCCAAAATTTCTGTCGCCGGCCCTGATGGTAGCCACAGAGAGAGAACATGTAACATACTTTGCCATCATGTTACACTTTCATATGGATTCTTACCTTTATGTCACTGGGGTCCATTCCTTTGGAAAGTCGGACTTTTCTCAGCAACTCCCGCACTGGCATTTTCACCCGCACGCCAACATACTGCTTCTGAGGGGGGAAAGTGCTAAGCGTAGGGTCTGGAAAAAATCAAAATAAGATACTTGAAAAAGAAATTCCTGCAAGATAAATTCTACAAGCCACTGTGTGATAGAGAGAGCAGGGGGTAGTTTTGCCCTGAGAAGATGTGCATAGTTTCAGGTGGTTTGTTAGTTGGGGAAAATTCCCACTTTGAGCTATATGTTCTCTGGTTCTGAATTTTCATGAATGACTCTTATTTAGTCTTGATAAACATGCTCTAACAGTTCAGGGGCTTCTCAACAGCGAAGAGATAATCAATAAGATAAAATAAAACTCGGACAGAAGAGCTTACAACCTGAGGGCATGAATGGAGAGAGAATACACATGTAAGCAGAGTCTGAATGAGCTCTGCTCTGCCTTCTCGGGGTGAACTGGGGGGGAAGATCTCAGGAGTAGATTATATTGGCATAGACCAGGGATTGGCAGCCTTTGGCCCGCAGTCCGCCAGGGAAAGCTGCTGGCAGGCTGGGATGGTTTGTTTACCTCCAGCATCTCTAGGTTCGGCTGATCGCAGCTCCCACTGGCTGCAATTTGCTGTTCCAGGCCAATGGGGACTGCGGGAAGTGGGGCAGGTCAAGGGATGTGCTGACCACCCTTCCCATAGTCCCCATTGGCCTGGGACAGAGAACCGCGGCCAGTGGGAGCTGCAGTCAGCCGAATCTGCAGACGCTGCAGAGAAACAAACAGTCCCAGCCCACCCCAGGCTTCCCCTGGTGGGCCACAAGCCAAAGGTTGCCGATCCCTGGCATAGACAAATCTACTTTGCCTAGGTGATCAGTAGACAGACTTGCTTTGCCAAAGTGATCGGTTTCAGCTGCTTCAGATTCAAGTTCACTTTAACCTTGAATACAGGGGAAATGAAATGTTTCTGTATGTCTAAAGGGCTGCAGAACTGCCCTGAGGGATCACTCTAACTTGAACCTCATGCCCTGAGCCATGTGGAGTGATGTAAAAGTGAGTGGGAACAAGTGTTCCTCTTCGCTGATGGGGTGGACCTGTTTAAAGAGTCTAAGATACCATGTAAGCCATCTCCTCTAGTGTTTAAAGCCAGAGTAGACGAGATGCAATTGAGAATCCTTAATCCTGCTACAGCTGAAGTTACCGATGAGCAGCACTTGGGGGTTGAAACTTAGACCTGGTGTGCAGACAATGCTCAGTCAAAAACAATGTAGAGGATGCAGCAGCAACAGCAGCGAGTTTCCCTCTGCCCAGTGAAATCACTAAGACCTGAAATCACTAAGAACAGGGCTAAGTGCCAGAATCTTAGAACACAGCATCATAACTAGTGGCAGGGGCAGCAGCAGAAACAACAGTGACAGCAACAGCAGAGATAGAGGCAAGCGGAGTCAGATGCATTGCATGACCCTTCCTCCTTCCACAACCCTTATTTTTCCAGCATTTAGAAAAATCTTTAAAGTATCAAATTTTATAAGTGTTTTATCATGACAGAAATTTACTGATGTGAAGGGTCCATTGTCCTTTTGGGTGGTGGGCCGATCGAAAGAGAACACAGGGCTACAAAGAAGGCCTAGGTTCAGGAGTACCCTCGGGTGTCAAGACTTACTGCATGGGCTGCTGAAAGCAGAGAGTTTGATAGAGGTGATGCTCACTGGGGCACCTCATTGTGGTGCATGTGAAGTTAAAGCAAAAGAGGAGACGCAGTTATGATTAAACACCAAGACCATGGTAGCCGAGAATGACAGGGATATAAGTGACTCGGATGATCAGATCCTGTGGTGATAGGAGTTGTATATAAATAAATATAACCTAAGGGTTGCACTGCTAAGGGTACCCCATGGACTAGATTTTCAGCTGTACCCAATAATCACTGCTCTACCCTGGCTGGTTATTGCTTTCAGCTGAGAATAGCCAGAATTCAGTAAGCTCTGACTCTGCATCTTTCTGCCCTTGAGGTGCAGTGTCCTGACGTGACCATATCAGTGGCTACAGGGGATGGGGAGTGGCCTGAGAATTGGCTACATGAGATACCAACTCAGGTCATGTGGTCCTGTTTTTGCTCCGTTTAAGTGGTTGAGATATTTTCAGCTGGAGAATAATGGATACCATGTAACAAAAATTGCACTTACGATAGGAGCTTTGGGATGACTTGTCATTTTAGCTAAAACTTGTGAATCCTTTGGAATTTCCGAATCCTTAGCAGGTGACAGAATACCCATGAATACTATGACCTCATAAGTCAGTTGTTTGCTATTCAAACAGCTCTAGAAGTGAGACTAATACCTGCTTCTGGCATATATTTTAAGGCTTAATTAATTACTTTCGTAAAGCACTTTGACAGCCTGGATGAAAGTGCCATCGAAGTGCAAAGTTGATGTTAATTGTATTATTCTCTTTCAAGTTATTAAACAATAAAAAATGTTGGATGATGCATCCAATTACCTGCCAAGGTGCAGTCTTGAAACTGAAGCATTTGGTAAGGGCAATAATTTATTATACATATTTGTATACTATTCTATAATTATTCACTAAGTCATATATTACTATTACATGCAGAACCAGACATAATTAAGAAAATTAATGAGCAGTAAAATATTACAGGTAAACAAATCATGGAATATTACTACAGCAATCTGCAAGACATTGAAGAAATTTTGCCTTTAGGAATAAACTACATTTAAACCAATAATAAGCTAGCTACATAAACTGGCTATATTTCTCCATTTGACATTATTACTACACATAGTGTACTTAAAATGCACTGTTCTTACAGCAACTTACAGTATTACTTTGCAAAGAAATGCGGTATTGTTGTACAAAATAGTTGAAAGTATGTGAACAAAATTTTAATCTTACCAGTGAAAGCAGACATCTCCTGGGGTTTTAATGGGGGAATATGAGAGCTCTTAGGACTCACAACATTAAATTCTGTTAATCCAGAAGCTGGCAAAGATGGGCTCTGTTGAGAATAACTTTTGGGGCTGGCAGTTTCCCCAGGCAAAGGAGATTCTTGGCCGATGCTATAACCACCGATTTCACTTTCACTGACATTTTGATTGGTGAGTACTTCAGGACTCAGTCTGATTTTTTGCAGCATTTCCACCACACATGTGAAAAAATGCTTGCTTGATTTTGAGGAAATCTGTAAATCTAAGTTTTACATTGAGAATTTGAACACAGTCAGTTATTCCCCAATGCAATTAGCCACTGCTAGCTGAATCCAATTTCCCTATTCTCTTTAAAAGGAAGATATAGAATAAGACGAGTCTTCAAATCCCAGCAGTTTGTGGAAACAACTTTTGAGTATTGCATGCCTCATTACCTCCCTACTTCCTTTATAGCCAGGCATGGCTTGAAAGACGTCACGGCATGAAAATACCACACCCTCTTTCTAACAAGCTATTGCAACAGCTGAAGAAGAAGTGACTTTTCCTAAGAAGTGCTCAGTGGGATTGAGCAGGAAGAGGTGAAAATACAAAACTGAAAAATACTTTTTTTCAAAACATAAACAAGAAAAATTAAACAATGATTGGTTGATTGGTTGATTGGTTGATTGAAAGAATATGGGAGGGGAAAATGCTTTCCCAGGAATTCAGTTAGTTTGCCTAAAGGATTAAACTGTGCAAAGAAGAATAAATGAATCTGGCCTAAATCTAAACAATTTTATTAACACTTTTTATTTATATTTTTTTCTAAAGTTACATAAAAAGCAGCCTTACACATGTGACATTGAATCCTGAAAAAAGGAGGAAACACTAACACCCCTTTGCTCCCATAAATACCTTGGGAGGCGGGGGGAACAAGAAAGAAACTCAACCCACTCATAGTTTTGATTTCATAAAGAGAGACGTGCCAGAGAGTCTATGAAATACACTAGGGACTTCGCTATTGCTACTGATTTTACATTGAAGGCGGTCAGATACTGTGACGATGGGTGGTAGTATGAAATGATAAATAGATATTCTTTTTAAAGTAACTTTTTTTTCATAATCAGTGGCATGCTGCCAGGGTTAATCTATGAAAATAAAACGTTACACGTGACTAAGTTTTTGACAGAACACATATTGTAAGGGACCATTCAAGATGAAGTGTTCCACTAACATCTCATAGGACAAGAAAGGGTATGGGGGAGGGGAGGTTTTGTGGGTTACAGATGGTTAAAATAAGCCATAAATCCAGTGTCCTTATTAAGACCATGGTATTTAGGTCTAGAAAAGTTATGAATTTAAACTCTGAGGTTTGACTTTTGAAGGTTTTATGCAGGTTTTCTTTAAGAACATGGACTAAGAGGTCAGATATTTTGTGAAAAGTATTTGTCCACACATATGATATGGTATTTCTGTCTTTTACCATTTTTCTGTGTGAGTTCATTTGAGAGCATAGTAATTGCCTGGTTCCACCCACATAGTTGTTGTTGTGGCATTTACTGCAGTGGATGAGGTACATCCCATCTGATAGACATGTGTGGAATTCATTGATCTTGAAGGGTATGTTGTGGGGAATATTGATCATTGTAGCACTACGGACATGTCCACAGGTTTTGGATCTGTTGTTCTGGCAGTGTCTGGTGCCGCTTTGAGTTGCTGTGTCCTGGTCTGTGGGGAGCTTGCTTCTGATGATGAGTTTGGAGGGGTTGTTTGAAGGCTAGGAGAGGGGGTTCAGGACAGGGATGTTGGAATGGGGGAGCCAGGAGGCCTCATCACTTTTAAAATACAATAGTACCTAATTCTTATACAACACTGCATTTCATCCATTACACTCCAGACTCTTTACAAAAGAGCCATGTATTATCCTCCTTTTACAGATGAGAAAACTGAGGAACAGTCAAAGGGTTTTGCTCAAAGCCACGCGACAGACCAGTGTCTATCTTTCCTGTCTGTTTGCCAGGTAACCTCAATGTTATGTAGAAATATGGCTCCGCAAGTTTGTAACCCGAGAAAGATTAACAAAACAAAGTGAGTGCTGACTCTCGGATTTCCCAGTGCCAGTATATTTACAAAAAGATTTCCGTGAGAAAGGGAGGAGCCAAATCATTGTGGTTGATCAATAGTGTAGTGGGTTGGCTGCCCCACTCCAGCAGAAAGTGGCTTAAAACAGCCCTGGGAAGGGCTATGGCTGGGGGCAAGCAGCTCCCAGGCTGATTAGGCGGAGCAGCCACAGCTGTGGCTGGGTCAATTAGGGCCCAGCTGGCCCTGATAAAAAGGGCCCAGAGTTTGATACAGAGAGAGACAGTCTCCTCTGTCTCTAGAGGCAGACAGGCCTGGCTGCTGGGAGCTTGACTAGGTACCTCGAGTGAAGCAGGGCTAGGGCAAAGCAAGAGGAGCTCCTGCCTAGAAACCCCCAGGCTGCAGGGCCTAGGTGAAGTCCCAACAAGGGGTACTAGGGTTGCAGGGGGCAGCCCAGGGCTACGGAGGCAGAGCAGCAGGCCAACCCCCCTTGCCAGTGATGAGTGGCAATGATACTGCACTCTGCCCCAGTGAACGGAGGCATGTGGTGACTGGCAGTTGCCTAGACTGAGGCAAGGTGGGGATAGAGGGTGGGGGTTCCCCATGGAGGCCTGAGGGGGTACTGCAGGGGTGCAGCACCCAAGGGAAGAGCTAATTCTTGGACAGACCAGCAGGAGGCGCCGCAGGGTGAGTCGCCGCCCTGCTACAAATAGAATTATATTACAGGTAGATAGGGTGACCAGATAGCAAGTGTGAAAAATCAGGATGGGGTGGGGGTAATAGTAGCTTATATAAGCCAAATATCTGGACTGTTCATATAAAACCAGGACATCTGGTCATCCTACACTCTGTATAAAGCTTTCTAGGAACTGCAAAACCCACTTCAGTTGGCACTATTTGGTTTTCACAGCCAGGGTCAGAACCATTTAGCCAAACACTTACTCAAGGGAACCTCAGGGGTAGCAAAGAAAATTCCCTGCTCAGAGGCATAGAGTATTTCAGTTATGTCCCACAACTTAGAATGGTTTTCTGCCTGTCTAACCTGCTGTGTACCATGTGCTCAAGGGAAGGGAGAAAATTCCAAGCATTAAGGAGGTTTGGGTCAAGGATACAAATTGGGCATTTAGGAGGTTAGTTTGAGAAAACCATTGACACTGAGGTGGGGAGTAGGAGAAAGTGACATCAGAGATGTAGGCAGGACCAGAATTGTTCAGGAGTTTAGGAAGGACATTATAAAGGAAGGAGATTGAAAGGAAGAGTAAACAAGAATTCAGATGTTTACAGTGTGGTAAATTTTTTTCTGTAGATTGAGAGGACTTGTGGGGAGTATAATGAAAATCAGGAAAGTTAATGTTATTTATTATAGCAACTGAAGGCCTCGACCAGCTAAGTGGTATATGAACACATAGCAAGAGACATGTTCTTATGACCTTATATCCTAACTAGGCAAGACATAAAAAGTAACTGAGATAAAAAACACACAAACAAAAAAGCAACAGATGTTTTCAAATTAACAGGTTACTCACTGAACAATGGTCATAGCTCATGTTTCAGGCTGATGCGTGTCATTTGTGGTTTCAACAGTATGAGATGGACGCAACCGTGGATGGATGCAATAATACGAGCCTGACACTAGATAGTAGTCACAACCCAGGGTTTATGCCACATCTGGGGAAGTATGTTGAGTATACCAGAAAGATACCGGTTCAAGAATAGCAGCCGTGTTAGTCTGTATCCGTAAAGAAAGCGAGGAATACTTGTAGCACCTTAGAGACTAGTTTATTTCAGCATAAGCTATAGCTCACGAAAGCTTATGCTGAAATAAACTAGTTAGTCTCTAAGGTGCTACAAGTATTCCTCGCTTTCTTTACAGAAAGATACCGTACAATATTTCCCCCTGGTAAGCAGAGTCATAATGCAAGCTTGGGGATCCCATTTCCCATAGTTTGCATGCTAGTAGAAGTCTAAAATGCTTTTTATAGCTATACATATTCTACCCTACCCCAGATTTTGCATCAGTGGTGGGTTGTAACTATCCAGTGTCAGGCTCATAGTGTCATAGCAAGCAAGAATATCTGATTTGGTGCAGCAGGACAGACCGTAGGGTGATCCCATCTGGGGTCTGTTCTGGCAGTGTCCAAACATCTAATGCTTCAGAAAAAGGAAAAATATATTCACCAGTAGTTCGGTGCTGCACATGAGGCAAACAGTTTTGTCTTGCCTCTTAGAATAACCGCTTTGTTTGTATGTAACACTGAAAATATTGTTAATTATTAAATTAACAATTTAATATTAATTGTAGGTAGGGGATGGTAATACCTACCTACCTACCTCACAAGGGTGCTGCAAGACTAAATGCATTAGTGCTTGTGAAATGCTTTGAGATCCTTAGAAGGAAGTCACTATAGAGGTACAAAATATTATCAAATTTACAGTTAAATCTGAGGTCAACAAAACTTGATTTAGTAAACCTAATGATGGTGTAATTGGCTTTCATAGTATTTTTCCATATGAGCTCTATTGTAATGCACCCAAACATATTCTTTATTTCCTTAACTGCTACTGAAACATATTTACTGACAATCCATGGCGATTCCTAAATATTTTCCCTCTGTTCAGAGTCCCTCAGCAGGTACAGTATGTGATGTTTGGACTGTTAGGCTTGTTGTAACACACTTTGAATAACAATCCTCCATAGTTATTAAATGAAACAACTTAGTTCATCAGCAAACTTCACCAGCTCTCTGTTCGCTTACTCTTTCAGATCATAATAATTAAAGCTGGTTTCCAGACCCATGTGGAATTCTGTTAACTTTTATCATCATTCTAGAATGCACAGCCACACTGATAGTCAATGGGTCTCTGTTCTCTTCTGATGTGTGCGATGAGATCTTGAGGGATTGTGTGTTGTCAGTGTGATCAAGAAACCATTTTACAATGCCATCAGTAGCATTCTCTGTAGGTACATTTTGTTTCCTGATTCAGCTGTGTGAAGTAGCAATCTTCATTCAAATAAATATCTTTTTATGTTCATTGTTTGATATTTCTGGCAAATGCAACTAAGAAGTGGTCCTTTGGGCCAATGTAGGTGATGCAGAATGTTAGAACTCCACCGCTGAATTGTGCCATGTCCCAAAAATAACCGCTTTTAGAGGAATTCGATGCCTTAGTGCTTATAGGTGTCTTCTGTAAAGCAACAGCGACCCCCTCTGGGTAGGTAATATTCTTCCCTGTATCTCAAAGATGAGCTAATTTGCTCATTAGGTATTTGTTCTGTTCTAGTGAGCTGACAGCTGGTATGGTAAAAATCAGTTCTCCCCAAAGAGTTTATGAGAGAGACCTGGACCTGTGTTGCATATATTAAAAGGTCATTTAGGGAATGTCTACAGTGCAAAAGAAAAAAAGGAATGTTTTTAACTTGGGTTAGCTAACTCGGGTTAAAATAACAGAGAAGACATGGCACCTTGGCTTTTAACTTGCTTAGCAGCTTGAGTTCAACCTGAGGGTCACTTACAGGCTTTCACTTGAGTTGTTAATCTGAGTTAAAAATTGAGTTACTGTCATCTTCACTGCTTTTTTAACATGTTAGCCAACCCAAGTTAAGAAGACATCTTTTGTTTTGTTTTTTTCAGTGAAGACATACTCTTGTACATCCAACTTTGTATTATAGATTTGCCTGTTGGTGACATCTAGCACATCTAAATGTGAAAGTATAAACTCAGAAGCCTGGTCATCTGCCTAGATAGGATAGGAAAATTTTAACTCCTTGAAACTGTGACTGGTCATTCCACGAGACTTACTATTGGTGCTAATCATAATTGCAATTTTAGACCACCAGTGAAAATTGTGTGGCTCAGGATTTTATGCAGTCAAACCTTGAAAGGAACAGCTATGCTTCTGGCTATTTCCTCCAAATATTTTTTTCTCTGATTTATGTTAAAGAAAATATTCTGAAGAGAAGAGAGAGTGGATCTGTACTGTAAGCCCAGGTATGCAAAGGCAAAGAGTCTCTGTTCTGCAGCACCTTTTCTCTGGGCGATTCAGGTTACGTGTTTGACAAAGTAGAGCTGGTTTCTGTGGGAAGCTAAAAGTCAATTTGTAGGGTCAAATGCACCATGTTCTGGTGTTACTTTTAGTTGACAGGTTTGGGGATTCCTAGTTCACCTAAATTACCACCTTACATACCATAAATATTATCATGAGAGCCACCTGCTACAGTAGAGGCAAGATTCTGAATGTTTATGGTTAAGGCACTGAACTCACAGAATAAGGACTCAGTTACTGGCTCTGCCATAGAACTTCTCTGTGTATTTGTGAATGATCCAGGCAGGGGTGGCCAGATATTTTGCTGGAAAGAATTGTAACTGCTACATAAGAGTTTGCTTATGCACAATGGAGCACAGGAAAAAAACCCATTTTTTTGTGTTGAATGGTTTAACGCTCATTTGAATATAATATTTGCAAACTGACGATGTTCAGACATCCACAGATTGTTCATCACTCAGATGAATCACCTGTCAGATGCTGAATCCGGTGCTGGTACAAAAGTGAGAAATGAAGCATTGCCAGAATAAATTGATACATGAAATAATGTTGGTGTCTTCCATGTGACCCCCTGGGATGCATGGAAAATAACACAAAATAACTATGTTCTCCTGGCAGCCGGAAGCAGAATGCCATGGAGGGTGAATTCTAACTCACTCTCCCTTATTGTCAGGAGAGGAAGCTGAAAGAACATTTGTTGGTGGGAAAATTTACTTCGTGGCAGCAAGTGGATGAATGTAGTTAAGGGGTAAATAATTCAAGATCCAATATGAGATATATTCAAGGCAGGATTGGACAGCTAGTGACACACTCCATCTCCCAGTTAAACTCCACTGGTTTTCATGGGAATTAGATTATTATTCAAGAACAAAGCCCAATTGTTCTAAGCACTGTACACATAGTAAAAAGAAAACCCCAAACCTTGCCACATCTAGTTGAAATCTAAATAAATAAGACAAAGGGTGGAGATCCACAGTGACAGAACAGGACAAAGGCAGAGAGAGGACCAGATCCCTGGTGTCTCCGTTCCTAGTCCACTGTGCTACACTGCTGTAAAATGTCAGTCCTGTATGCAGGGTTTCAGAGTAGCAGCCGTGTTAGTCTATATCCGTAAAAAGAACAGGAGTACTTGTGGCACTTTGGAGACTAACACATTAATACATTTGTTAGTCTCTAAGGTGCCACAAGTACTCCTGTTCTTTTTAGTACTGCATGCATTTACTCCCGAGCCAGGAAAGTGTTAACATTGATAACCTGCTATGTTTCCCCACCGACTCATTGATGATTTATGAAGATTTCATTTTTTAGCTTTTTCCTCTGTGACTTTTAAAACAAAACCAAGACATTGAAATCCAAGTGAGAAATAAATATGAGACAAAATATAGACTCCAGAGCCCATACTCTTGCAATCCATCACTAGATGGTGCTGTGAATTCAATCAAAGGAAACCTATTAGAAATAAAATGACTATATGTATTTTGGACACATTGAAATAGGAACATTAATTCTCTAGGGGGTTATAAGATTCAGGTGAGAAAGGAACTTTTCCTTTTCCTTTAGAAGAGTAAAGCTAACAGGGTGTATAAACTCAATGGAAGAGGGACATCTTTCTGTATGTGCACAATGCTTATCATAGGGGAACCCTGACTGATCCCTGGTTGCAGCCACTAGGTGCTACTGCAACATAAATTAATAATACTATAATAATAGTAGTAATACCGTGCACTCAGTATTGCCACCTCATGCATACAAAAATCATGAGTCAGGCCCCAAAAATCATGAGATTGGCTTTTCTTTGATACCGTAGGGGGTCATATAGTTAGCCGGTCTGGGTTTTCTTTAAGCCTTTAGGGGTCATGTTTTCAAGCTGTTCCATAACTATGAGAGCTAAAAACTTTGAAAACCCCACAACCTCCGCCTCCTCAGATTCTCACATACTAACACAATTCTACAAGCTGGGGGATTTAAGAAAAACAACAAATATTGTGGGAGTCGTGATAAAATTGCAGGAGATGGTAACGTTGGTTGCCTACAGGGTATGCCCAATTCCATGAAAAACTGAGCAGGTCTTTGATAGGACTGATTGAATGACTAATTTCAGGTGTCCATTTCTTTCTGAAGGAAAGGCTATTTAGTGTTTCTTTCCAACAGTATTTTCTTGTTCTTTTCCCAGTATTGTTGTAAAGTGTCCAACAGTCTGTCTGTTGAGTTTCTTCACTAGGTGTGATCAGAATTGAAAGTGGAGAGGGAAAATGTATTCTGAGAAATATTGTGATAGTACTTCATGGATATTGGTCACATCACCAGGCCCTAGGTCTAGGTATAGTAATCCAGTTGGTGTATTAAAAGACAATAGGTTAAAAAAATGAGTACTGCCAAGGACATAGGCTTATATGGAGAAGGTTTTGAACTGTAAATAGATGTCTGTAGTATCTTGCTATAAATATAATTGTCACTCTTATTTCTAACATCTTTGCATTTCTTAATTTCCAAATTTATTATTCTGCCTCCTAGGATTTCAAGATAGGGTTGTTTTTTTTCAAATGAATCAATTTGGGATTAGGCCCCTCACTTTTATTTGAAAATCCACCCTTTCTGTAGTGGCAGCTTGCAGTGGTACTTACTAGAGTGAATTTCACCTCTGTGAAGAAGCTCAGCACATGGCTTATACACCACTTAAACCCTCAAAATGTGATTTAAGTGGGATTTTAGTAGTACATCAGCATTGTGCTGGTTCTCTACTAAGGGTGAACTTCACTCTAATACTGCAGAAAGAGGTAAGGATTTTCTGTTAGAGTAGTAAATCTCAAATGTATCTAATGTCTCATTCTACACTGACAATTGCAAATAACTTACTTTGGCATTTCTACCCAATATTTACTAAGTAGGTGACTGTTTCCCAGGGATAAAAACATAACATCGTGCTAAATGCTAAGCTTGCTATGTTGTGAATTCCTCTTTAGAACAGATATTTTATCTGATGATTTAAAAATAAATACATAAATTAAAAAAATGACTCTGATCAGTAGTTATTATAATGAGATTGAATAGCAGGTAGTCAGTCGAATTGCTTGATTTCTCCAGCCCCACTTATAACATTCCTTTCCCATCTTATAACTCAAACTCCAGGGGTGACAGATGGAACAATTCTGCTATGTATGCATTGAATAGTAATTGTTTCACAAGTGATGGAGAAAGGGACTACTCCAAAGTGGCAGAATTGGGCCCAAAATAATGGAGTGGAACCAAGTGTAATGCTAACTTTTTTTTCTGGCATTTTCTTAATCCTTTCCTTAACTCCGATTATATCTTGCCCCGGAAGACTACAAAATTCCTGATAATCTGTTTCCTCCATATTTCTAGAGGCTTTCTCTCAAATGAGACTGGTGTACCAGGTATTCAGGGCTAGAATGTAACCCTCTGCTGTATTTCATCTCACTTGTCCCATTTGGTCAGCTTTTTCTAGCTCTGATTCAGAAAAACACTTAAGTATGTGGTTTTCAATGAGAATTAAACACAAGCTTAACGTTACGGATGTACTTAAGGCTTAGATCCTCAAAGTTTTTTTGGTGCCTAGCTCTAATTAAAGCCAATGGGAGTTAGGGTCCAAAATACCTTTGAGGATCAGAACATAAGTTCTTCGGTGAAATGGGACCACTATAATATATATAATATATATAAACTCCTTTTTACAGCGGTTTAATATTCAATATGATTTCCTGATGTAGCTGTGTGTCAGTTAACATCAGCCATACACATGAAACAATCCTGATTCGGCCCCACTACTGCAAATACTTCTGAATGTGAATAATTTAACAAATGTGAGTATACAACCTATAGGTCCAATTCCATTTTCTCAAACACAGAGTAAGATCAAAGTAGAGCCGATAATTCACTACAGGATTGCATATATGGTGGTCTGTTGGCATGGCATATTTCATTGGGTTGAGATAATATTGAGATGGAAATGGCATAATTAAGTATATTTAAGAAGCCATAGAAGCTTTATAGCAGAACTCCTATACTTAACAATGATCAATGGTTTTGGATCATGCCTACAATGCATAAACTATAATCTTAGATGTTGACATTGAAGGCCATTGAAGAGTACCTTAAACCAAGTGGATGATGTTTGGTCCTTGTAGTTGAAAATTAGCATAGCATTTTAAATGTTTGTACCTATGGCTGGTAGTATATCATGAATCTGCAGCTGTAGAAAATTGCTACAGGATCCCGCAGTTTCTGTATACACAATACTACAGAAAGTCTCCTACCACTATCTGTACCTTTCATTGATTCCCTACTACCAATGGAAAGAATCTCCAGAAACTTGCTTCGAATGCCCCTAGAGAATGTCGATGACTTCAAAACTTTATCTGCACCCTGCATAGCAGAGAATTCAGACAAAGCCCACCTTCAATATTGCTCCAAAAATAAGTGTGTGTGTGTATGAGAGAGAGAGAGAGAGAGAGAGATACGGGGGGGGGGGGGGAGAGAGAGAGAGAGAGAAGTTACCTTTTTTTTCATTTGACAAATGGGAACCGCTACATGTATTTACCCTTAAATTTGCTTTAAAAATGAACATAAAATTCCATTTAGTGCAATCAAAATATTATGGTGAACCATATAATAATAACACTCCTACTAACTGAAATTGAGCTACATAACTTTTAGCTATTTGCTTATTTAAAGTTAATAATTAAAGCAATCAATATGTGAGGGAAAGAAACGAAGGTTCCTAAATTCTTCTCTCTTCTCCTGAACAAATATAATGAAAGTCACGGGGAACAATGGCCTGCAATCTGAGGTTAGATTTCATAGACTTTTTCCCACACTTAATATTTTACTCTTGATTAAGTCAGGAGGAAGACTCCCATTGAAGTTAATGGGCATTGGGTCAGGCCTATGAAAGTAGAGGAAAGGGGAAAACAAACTCATCTTGACTAGATTGTGGCTTTTAGGCACAGCCCATAGAAAGGGGCAGTGATTTGGCAGCCTGCCCCCAGAAGCAGCACTAGAAGGCAATGCCTCTCAAAGAAGCTGCCCTGAGATACAATTCCTCAAGGTCTCCCCTTTTGCATGGAGAAAGAAAGCATTATCTAAAATGTTATACTCTCTCCTCCATGTGCGGACAACCACAGTTCCATCTACTCTCGGCCCAGTTGCTTGGGGGGAGAGGGGAACATCCAGGCTTCTCCTGAGAATGGGGGTGGGAGAGAGGACTTTTCTGTCCCTCTCGCTCCCCTGTATGGCTGTGTAGGGCCACAGCACAAAATTGCCGTTAGGTAAATCTGACACTGGGTCTGTAATGTTTATTGTCGGCCAGTCTAATTTCTATTGACCATCTCTGATAATTTATCACAATCTAAGATACGAACAAGAAGCTTACCCTGAGCATGCACTAAAATCTTTATTGCCAGCACAGGAAAAGATCTGTGCCTGCTATTATTATAATGATTTATATTATAGTAGTCCTGCAACTGAGATTAGAAACCAGTGCCTTATCTGCAGAATCATCCTGATTCTAGTAGTCAGATAATAATAATACCTACGTCCCATGTTCTTATCCTCTTCGCTCCTGGTGGAGAATAAGGTGCCAACCATTCTTCTCCATTCGCTGAAGATTTGGTTGACGTTTCTGTAGCATTCGTTTTTTACATGGTGGGTTGCTAGCCCAACGCAAAACCCTCCTCCTTTCACATCTTGGGCTTGGGACCAAGCAATGGCGGAGTTTACCTCCCATGTAGCACTTATAAATAGTAGATTTCAAACTTTTTTTATAAAGGAGTTCAGTGTCATTTATTCCCATTTTACAGAGGTACTGTTCTGTTTACCAAAAATTTAAAACCAGAAACTTCATATAGTTTTGGCTGAAATCTTGATAGGATGCTCTGTTCTGGTTATGCTATGATTTCCCACAGACACAAATAGCCCTGTTATCCTGGAGGATATGAGATTAAGACTGCGTTGATACATACTTGGCCGCACTATTCCAGTTTAGTAATACAATGAATATCTATATTACCCTGAAAACCATCTGCATAAGTTTTCACGGAGGATACTAAGCCACTTTATTTGTTCAAGGCTGTGTTTTTTTTAATAAGTAATTGTGACATCTGGTATTTATATAAAAATAAGGAAGTAAACCCTATTAATCAGCAAGGCTGAGAAACTTATTCAATTCCTTTGTAGCAGAATAAACTAATCCCTGAAAGTTTTGTGTATGCAAAGCTCAGTTATAATGGGGGTATTAACAACAAAGCTCATACCTACTTTTAAGACCAGGGACCAAATTTATTTCACATATAATACCGTTACAACAATGGTGGGATGTATAAGGGGACTTTGTGGGGCAAGAGAAGGGTGAATTACACAGGTCTCCTGATTAGGGCTGCAATCCACTATGGCACTTAAACACACGCTTAACTTTAAGTACAGTAAAACCTCCATTTAACGGACTAATTCAGGTGAGGGGGTGTCCGTTAAATCAAAAAGTCCGTTATTTAACAATAAATAAAAACACGAGCTGTCGGAGCAGCAGCCCGCCCGCCACAAGGTCGGGGCGGCAGCTCCGCAGCCTGCCCGCTGCCGGGACCCGGGCGGCAGCCGGGAACCGTCAGCCAGCCCGCCCCGGTCCCGGCTGCTGGGACCTGGGCGGCAGCTGGGAGCCGGCAGCCAGCCCGCCCGCTGCCTGGACCTGGGCGGCAGCCTGGAGCCGGCAACCAGCCCGCGAGAAATGGATTTGGGATGCATCAGACTTGCTCAGAAATTTTGTCCGTTGCATCCGAAGTCCGTTAAATCGAGGTCCGTTAAATCGAGGGTTTACTGTATAGGAATACTACCATTGATTTCAATGGGACTGCTCACTTGCTGAGAATTTAACGGTTACTTAAGTGTTTTTCTGGACTGGGGTTAGTGGAGAAACACCAGGCCTGAGTGCAATTATGATTTATTAATTAGTTACAGTGTTTTGAAAATATGAAATGCTAAGCATGATGCTTATTAGTCAGTTATCTGTGTGATTGCTTTAGAATGAGGGTCTCTTTTTTGGTAGGGAAGGAGAAGGACTGAGCTTAGCAGCAGGCAGTAACCACAAACTAAAGAAGATGTATATAATCAGCTTAGCCTGCCAGCCTTTGTACAATGTCTATAAAGTATCTGGTAGAAATAGTAACATTTAGCACTTTAACAGTATTTTGCACATTCAAAGTATTGTGCAGACATCAACTAATTAATCCTCGCAACACCCCTCCCCGCCCCACATAGAGGGCAATATTGTCTGCATTTTGCAGGTGGGGAGACACAGACAAAAAGGTGAGGTGGCTTGCCAAAGGCTATGAATGGAGTAAGTCACAGAGCTAAGATTAGAACTCAGGATCCTGGTGCCTCAGCCTGTGCTCATTCCTCTAGGTGACACTGTTTTCAGACTTACTTGAGTTCCCAATTTACACCAGGTTTTTTGGCCATACTTTTCTTTTTAATGAAAAATATGCTACACACGTAGGATACAACTCATATAAGATCTATAAAGCAGTGCACATCCCTCTTCAGATAGACTCCAGGAGTGCAGCTGCACCTAATGCAATACAGTAAACCCCCGATTTAACGGACCTCGATTTAACGGACTTCGGATGCAACGGACAAAATTTCTGAGCAAGTCTAATGCATCCGAAATCCATTTCTCGCGGGCTCGCTGCCGGCTCCCGCCCGAGTCCCGCCTGCGGGCGGCCTGGCTGCCGGCTCCCGCCCAAGTCCCACCTGTGGGCGGGCTGGCTGCCGGCTCCCGCCCGGCTCCCGCCTGTGGGCGGGCTGCCGGCTCCTGCCCGGGTCCTGCCTGCGGCTCCCGCCCAAGTCCCACAAGCAGCCGGGCTGGCTGCCAGCTCCCGGCTCCCGCCCAAGTCCCACAAGCAGCCGGGCTGGCTGCCGGCTCCCGCCTGGGTCCCACCTGTGGGCGGGCTGGCTGGCTGCCGGGTCCAGCCCGAGTCCCGCCAACAGGCCGGCTGGCTGCCAGCTCCCGCCTGAGTCCCACCTGTGGGCGGGCTGGCTGGCTGCCGGGTCCCGCCCGAGTCCCGCCAGCGGGTGGGCTGGCTGCCGGGTCCTGGCTGCCGCCCGGGTCCCAGCAGCCGGGACCAGGGCAGCCTGGCTGACGGCTCCCGGCTGCCGCCCGGGTCCCAACAGCTGGGACTCAGGCGGCCTGGCTGATGGCTCCCGGCTGCCGCCCGGGTCCCAACCACCGGGACCCGGGCGGCCTGGCTGACGGCTCCTGGCTGCCGCCCGGGTCCCAGCAACGGGCGGGCTGCGGCGCTGCCGCCCCGACCCTGTGGCGGGCAGGCTGCTGCTCCGACAGGTCTTTTTTGTTTTTTATTAAATAATGGACTTTTTGATTTAACGGACACCCCCTCGCCCGAATTAGTCCGTTAAATGGAGGGTTTACTGTATGTGCCAACTGAAAATAGAATTTATAGGACAACTTTGGAAGCTGTTTCTGTTAAGTAGGCATGTTTTACAGAAATATATTTATTGGTTATATTAAGAGATGTTTACCTTGATTGTTTTTCTCTACACATCGTATAATTTGCTTGATCCACCGATAAGTGGTTTATGTCACCTTTTGAGGATTAAACTCTAAGACCAAAACCAGTTTAACTTGGTGATTGTTTAGATTGGTTTTTTGCCACATTTTTTTTTCTGAACAATCTGTTCCCATGAAAATGCCAACATCTCCCCATTACTATAAGTTAATGCTGTATTAACATAAATCATTCCATGTCTTTCAGAGCATGGCCTAGATTCTTCTACATGAAATATAAGCCTTCATGTACCCTTCTTTGTAATTTGCACAGCCAAACAAATTCCAGTACCACTTCCTTGTGCTGCAGTTATTTTGATGTAAACTATACTTTTTTAACACTTCTTTCAGTCTTCAGTGGCATATCTCCCATCTCCATCAACAAGTGCTTAAATCCTCCTAAGCATTTTGGGTACCTACAAAAATGTACACACTGAGAAACTCAAAGAAAGGATGTCTAAAATATAGGATCATATTGGTGCTCCATTGGAAAACAGGAATCAATTGATGAGAATACCCTTAAGAAAAAGGTTACAACAAGTCTCACCAAAAAAGTTAAACATATCTGCCCTAAAGACAGGGCTTCTTGTTTAATATGTCCAGAAAAATCCTCAAGTAGAATAAATCAGTAGAGCCGCATTGGCTTCCAAAAAGTTACACTAGCCAGCCAAATTATGCATGTGGTGTACACCTACAATAGATTGTAAAACATACTCCAAAAATACTCAATTGTGCATTGGGGAACAGTGTTTAAAGATGCTGCAATTTGGCAAGGTGTTTAACTCCACCAAAGGGGAGTTTGTATAGGGAAATGAGAGAATGCAAAAACACAGGTGTGACTTGGAATTAACTCCCCTTTATCCAGGGTCAAGGGGCTAATTGAAGTCTAACTTGAGCAAGGAGTTCAGAAAAATGATCAAATATTTACCCAGTAAAAGAAATGCAGGTCTGCAGAATAAATATGCAGTTTGATCTCTGTTATCATTCCAATAATTCCATAACAATAACTTAAAGCAGAAGGGGCACCAAAAATCTGGTACACACCTGTGCAAAGCAGAGAGAGACTTGCCATCTGTAATACTCCATAGGAGTATGACCCTCTTGAAGTATCATGATTATTTCTCAGTCCTTCAGATCCTTTTTTTCAAATGCACTTTTTATACTGGTATGTTATACTGGTGCTAGACTGGTCCTCCTAAGGTCGACATCCCGCCAGTGTTTTTATCAGCAAGACTCAGTGATCTTATCGTCTCATTTAGATACCAGGCGGTGCTTGTTTTGCGCTGTTGAATGTTTGGGGAATATTTGCTCGGACGTGACTCTTGTTCTCTTTGTAGTATCATGTGCAGAACCCTGACAATTAACCTGTAAAATGGGAAGAAATTCTTTATGCGGTCTTTCAAAGCAAATACCGTATTTAAATAATCGTTGTAATGCTTCAGAAAAGGAGGGTTTGATGTGTCTTTACCTCCGTTTATTTGCTGTACTTTACCAGTTTGCAGCATTTGTTTTTCCTCTCTTAAAGAATTCTCTTGGAAGCTCAGACAATATCACACAAACAAACTGCAGGTGCATTAGTAACCCAGTAAACCACAACAACCAGAGACCTGTGCTGGAGATAATATACATGGAATAAACACATCAGGTGACACTGAAGCCTTTTCATCTCGAATAAAGGACAGCTATTTGTTTAGCGTCGTAAGCTGGACATTTCACTGATCAAAAGCAAAGGAAAAACTTTTGTGCTCGGTAGATTAAACTTTTAACTCAGCTGAGAAATCTTCCTGAATTCACAGTAGTTTTTGTTGTCCCCTAATAGTGGGCCTAATTATATGCAAATAAGAAGAATGACTCCTTCCACACTGAAATTTCACCAAAAAAGTTATCATTTAAGGCCAGCATCTTTATTTATAACTAGCATAAGTGCCCGGCGCTGCTCGGGTCAGTCAGAGGTGGGGAGGTGGCAGACAGCTGACACCCCCTGACCAACCCCAACACCCACACCTCACCCCTCACCCACCCCGACACCTTCCCACCCCCCCAAGAAAACCCGACACCCCCACCTCACCCCCCGACCGAACCCGACACCCCCACCTCACTTACCGTCCCACCAAACCCAACTCGGATCCGTCGCAGGGGGGGAGGGGGCCCAGAGCTGAGGGATTCCGGGGACCTTCGCAGGTGGGGGGGGGGCACAGAGCTGAGGGATTCCGGGGTTCCGTTGGGAGGGGGGAGGGGCAGAGAACTGAGGGATCTCCGGGATTCCGTTGGGAGGGGGGGGGGCAGAGAACTGAGGGATCTCCTGGGTTCCGTTGGAGGAGGGAGGGGTGAGCTGAGCGAGTGAGGTGTCTGTTGGAGGGGGGTATTATGACATCATCACCACCTAACCGCCCAGCCGATGTGATTGGCCCTGAAAGACTTTCACCCCTGGGGGGCGTCAGAGGTGAGATCCGAAAATTTTTCGACCCTTACCAGCATCTAGACCCCAAGGCCCCTCACTGTACCAAATTTCAAGTCTCTGGCTCAAACGGTGCGGGAGGAGTTCGCAGTCATACGTACATACATACATACATACACACATACATACATACACCACTTGACTTTTATATATATAGATGAATGCTTCCTGTGTTAGCAGCTTGTCCATCTCGGTCAAAGCAATGCATGGACAAAGAGGAAGCGAAATCACAAGGGTGCCGTCTCTGGGTGCTGGCAGACACCCCCTCCCCCCAGGAGAAGAAAACCCTATTGTTATGGGATGGGGTCATCCCTACATGGTTCTGTTATATGCAGGAGTGGATTTACCATGGCTCCCAGTGCTCGGAGCCTGTCCACACTAGTGCTTTAAAGCACTCAGACTTGCTGTGCTCAGGGGGGTGATGTTTCACCCCCCTGAGCCAGCAAGTTAGAGCACTATAAAGCACCAGTGTAGCCGAGCCCTAAATCAGCTTCACTAATGCAACTCAAGAGCTGAGGACAACCAAAGTCATTGAATTTAGGACAGCAATAGCAATCATATGGTAAAAACTTTCTTTCACTGACCTGGATTTGAATAGGTGACCTGGGAGTGAAAGGATATGGATCCCTGTACATCTGAAACTAGCCAGATGGAAATTTTCTGTCTAGCCACAGAAGACACATAGCGTGAACCTCAGCTCTGCCTTGAAGAGACCACTTCTAGGAATGAGAGGGGACTGCAGTCTTTCTGGGCTATTCAATCTTTGTTAAGGTTGGAAACAAGGGCCTAACAAGTCCCAGTTTGGATGGTGGTTTTTGTGATGTGGACATTTCTCCACTGGGACTGAGAACATCATTTTAGCAAAGGATCAGTGTAGCCTTAGGTCTCCCACTAAGGAGGGAGCTGCCTGCTGTGGCTTTCTGCACACATTGCTTTTCCCGGGGACACGTTGTTTTTGTTCCAGCAAGCTGAATGATGGCTGATACAATCGCTAATACCAGGAGCAATAACTCTGCGGAGCTGTAACCTGCATCTGCTGGCTTGTTTGTTCTTCCCAGGGAGAGAAGGGCTTGACACTGTGAGATGGACTGTGCCGTATTGTGTTGTTTAATAAGAGCACTTCTCTGTCTCTCAGTTTACAAACTGAAAACAAAAGCGCATGTGATACCATCACCTGGCTTCCTTCCAAAACCTGTAGTTCCTTAAAATGTCAGCACTTTCTTTAGAAACTGCTGTAAGCATTTACTCTGCGTGTTCCAGGGAAGACCATAGTCCCCACACGAAAAGGTGCTTTAGGGTGAATAGTGTCCACGGATTTTCCTTTATTTAGCTTGCCCCATCCTCCAGAAAAAACTCACAGGAGGAGAAGGCTGGTCTAAGAGACGAAGGATTATCACTAAACTGGTCTCAGCCTTTTCTGTTTAAAGTTTGACTCTTCTAAGTGCTCTAAAACCAGATTTCTTTGAAATTTTGTATGTCTTGTGAGGGGGTAGTCTAGGGTAATTTTTTTTGGCCTATAATACTCCTATGGTTGAGGCATTGGACTCTGATTCATGAAATGTGGGTTGATATCCTGGCTGTGTTACAGCCATCATGTGTGATATTGGGCATATTGCTTAAACTCCGTCTCTGTTCCCCATCTGTAAAAAGGGAATAGTAACGGAGACAGTGCTTCCTATCTCCCATTCTTGTTTATTTGGATTGTAATCTATTTAGGTAGAGACTTATTATTTGTATGTACAGCGTCTAACAAAACAGGGGGGGGGCCTTGAGCTTGGCTGGGGCTGCTAGATATCACAATGAGACAAATATTATTTTATATTTGTATTAATATTTTATATTTATTTCTGCCAGACTATGCCTGTTTTAACTGTATGAATGACCAAGACTCCAGGATGTATCTGGTATATACAGCTATACTGAACAAGCAGGTTTCCTGGAGGGAGTTAGAAGAGGTGTGTGAAACAAACAAAAAAATTAGGCACTGGGAATGTAAAAAGGTGTTCCGTTTACCCTTTTTTACGACAAGAACAGGGAGCCTTCCAATGAAAACAAAAGATAATACATGTACAGTTAATGAAAGGAGAAGCTTTATTTATACAATGAATAATTAGCCCATGGAACTCATTGCTACAAGATATTACTGAGCCCAGATGCTTGTAGGATTCAAAAACTGATTAGCCAGTTTATAGATAATAGGTCCACGGTCACATTACAAACGATATCAACCCTCATGGTTTGGGTTGCCAGCTTTGGTTTGATGAATTCCTGGCAGTTTCATCACAAGATATTATCTTTAATTAAAGATTAATCTTTAAATCCTGGAGACTCCTGGACAATCCTGGAGGGTTGGAAACCCTACTCATGGTTCAAGCCATAATCCGGCCTTTAGCTGCTTGAAGTTAAGAGGAAACTTCTCCCATCTCCTTTTTTGTCCACAACAGGAGTTTTTTGTGCCTCCCTCTGAAGCATGATATATAGGCCATTGATAGAGACAGAACGGTGGACTAGAAGGGGCACTGGTCTGACCTGATTTGGCATTTCCTATACCCTATTTTTAGGCTTTAAGTGGCGCCCTCCCTAGTATATCATGTCCGCATCCTTTGCGCAGGGGTATGTCACCCAGGATGAGGAGACACAAGAAGATACCAATGTTTCTGAAGGAAAGGGTGGTGGCATGGTCTAACTACATCGACCACGTTGTCTATGCACTCAGGTTGTGTCCTTGTCACTGGTTCCCTTGTGATATCCACAGTATCGCATCAATTAAAGTGACTGACATCTCTTTCCAACCTGTGCCCACATGGGTCACTGCAGGCCTCATTGCTTTCCTCCTCTTCCACCCTAGCTCACTTACCGGACATGTTTTTCTGCTCTCTTCCAGCCTGCTCCTCTTCTCAGGTTTATGTCTCTCCCCCCACCCCCTCACAGCTGTACTGTTATCTGATTGGCAAAGAGCCAGCCTTGTGGTGCTTGACAGTTACAGAGGGTGGAGTAGCAGTGGAACAATATTATTTTGGGGGAAGAAAGTGCCCTTCTTTAATCCACAGCTAGGGGGGATGTGAATTATTACATAATATGCAGATGGAGTGCATGTGTGGCGACAAAGTACTTCATGCTAATGGAGAGGAAGGTATAAGCCTCTCTCCCAGGATCTTAACTAGAGATGAGTGAAATTTTTTCAGTCACAATTCTGTTAGTGAAAAATGCAGTTTCAGTGACACCAAAACATTTTGCAAATTTGTGTCAATTTTGCTAAATTATTTTGCTTGGAAAAAAATCTTTAAAAATTCAAAACATTTTGTTTTGACATGTTTGAAATGAAACATTTTGACTTTTTACTTGAAATGACTTTTCATTTAAAAATTTCCTTTAACCTTAACTTTAAAAAATGAAACAAAAAATGCTTGAAATCAAAACTAAATGTTTCATACCAAACAAAATGGGCTTTGGTAATGCTTAATATTACAGCTGTTTGAAACATTTTCAGTGGAACAGCTTTTTCATCTAAATCTAAATGCCTCACAGGAATTAGTCTATTTTGACAAACTTTTCAATGAGAAATTGTCAGCATTTCATATAGATGATGTTGAAACATTTTACCTTTATTTTATTCATTACATTTTGACTTTTAGGTCATTGTACCTAATCTTAACATATCATGGAAGTTGGAAAAAATGAATCAACATAATAGTCATCACTGATCAACAGGAAAAATTTCTGGCGCTGCTGCAGTCCAAAAATACCAGGTTGCCTTCCTGTTTCTGATATGTGGGTTCCCACATGTGTGCACATCTATACACTTCTCTTAAACTTTCTTCCTGTGGGGTAATGTATTACTTGTATTACAGATTTTGCTGGATCCTTTGTTTCTATCCTTTTTCCTACCCTATGTAAAGCTTTGGAGCTTGCTACACCAAATCACCAACTTTGGATCTAGGGGCTGGTCTTCACTACAGGGGGATCGCCTGGATATACGCAACTTCAGCTATGTGAATCATGTAGCTTAAGTTTGCATATCTCTAGCCAATTTACCTGTGTCCTCATGGCGGCAGTAGTCGGCGGCGTGCTCCCCCGTTGACTCCAGCTTGCGCCTCCTGGCAAGCTGGAGTTCTGGAGTCAACGGGGGCGCCGTGGGCAATCGATTTCTCGCATATTCACCAGGTGCGAGAAATTGATCGCTAACAGATCGATTGCTACCCGCTGATCCGGCGGGTAGTGAAGACAAACCCTTGGATCTTTTTCATTGTTCAGGAACGATGCAGACTCATTAGGATCATTAGACAGGTGGGCCTGAGCCACGCTGTTCAGATCTAAATCCAAACCGTCCCAGACTTTGTATGGTTCAGATCTAGGGTCCCAGGCTGGCCCTATCTCTTGTACTTACCTCTGGTAATGCTGGCACACTTTAAATGTTTTCTGTTTGTCTCTGTCCCTGTATGGGGAGGGTGGAGGAGTCTGTCCCCCTAATGAAAACGCAAACAGGAGCATTTGTCTTCTCTATAGTGCAAGCTCAGTGTGAATATGTCCCCTTATCTGCAGCGCAGACAGTGGAGACTCTTTGCCAGGGCCGGCCCACAACATTTTGGCACCTGAGGTGGGGAGCTCAAATGACGCCCCCATGTCCCCTCGCTTGGGCCAAAACCTTGAAAAGTCTTTTGTGCCCTCCTTCCTCCAGCACAGCACTCCACCATCTCTATATCTCTGTGCATCTAGAGCAGAGAGAATACATATCCACCGGCAGCAGAAACAATTTTCTACTCTAAGGGATCCTCCCACCCCCCCAGTCTGGCACCTGAGGTGGCCACCTCAGTTCGCCTCATGGTAAGTCCAGCCCTGCTCTTTGCCACGCTGTAAAGCATTAGATTGAGCCAAGAAGGTCTGGTAAAGGCTGGTTTTGTTTCATTTGTGTTCCTCAGCAGATATCAAGATAAAAAGCATTGTGGAAAATGCCAGGGGAGTCTGAGATGCTTACAGTTTAATTTTGATATTATGTGCTGTTCCCTGGCATAATCTTGAGGCACTGGAAGGTAATATTAGATCAAATTCTGTGCTGGTCTAAATGGGCAGAACTCTATTAATCTCAGCAGGGGTTTTCCCCATTTCCGCTTCCACAGAATTTAGCCTGTTGTGTACGTGCAAAATCTAGCATGGGCACAGAATTCCAAAGAACCTCCTGGCTTGCAGTGTGGGTGGGTGTGGTGTTTTAATGGGAGCGTAGACTGTTAAGCCGTATTCCAGCCCTTAGTCTCCGTGCATTGTTGCAGTGCTGAGAACCAGGTTAAGCAAGATGAAGACAACCACAGAAAATATATGATCTGTCAGCTGAATGCTTTCTGTAGCTTTCTCTTTAGGGTCAGTGACACTTGATTCAGAGCTGTGCTATATAGATGAACATGCTGGGTTAGTCCTCAAGCCTTGTGTACCTCCAGTTGGTATTTTTACATTTCTGTCCAGCACACTTGAACTCTCCAAGAACCTAGAATCTAAGCCCTCATTACCCGCAATTGGTAAAGCATAAATGATTATGCCATTGTTTAATGTGTAATCCAAACTGTGCTGGGCGCTGCCCAGTATGGAAATTCTGCCCTTCTGTAAACACAAGAGCAACTTAAAATTCTTTCTTTGGAAATCACCTGGCTTGGTCTAATCTTAAAAAACACAACGGACTCTTTAATGTTCAGTTTTAGATCTTTCAAACTATTACTATTTCAGTTACAAACAAAGTCTAATACAAAAGTGGAGAACATATCCCAGCTCTGTGATATGACTCAAAGGGGAATTAATGAGACAGAAGCTGTGTGTCAGCTGAGTGCTTGGTGTTGTGGTAACAATGAAACTTTACCTTGGCCTAGACTGGTGAATTTTCATGAAAAATACCTGTTTATTGTCCAATGCCAGAAAAGCAAAACCAACAACACTATGTGGTGACACAGCAATTCCATGTGGAGGTGGAGGGGGCTGGAGGAAGTGAAAGTGCTCCGGAGTCAAATATGGCTCAGTCAGCCAGTCATTTGATGTGGCTTGACATCACTAACACCTTATTTCACACACAGCATCAAACTCCTGTTAGATGGTAGCAACTATACTCAACGAGTGAGGGCTTAATTTAGATTTAATTGGTGTGCGGGGTTTGGGCTAGCCCTCTGCACAGGGGTGAATTGCACCCATTCTGGCCTTGGAAGAGTAAGCCTGCATCTTCAGGACCAACCCTCTCCCCCTACAGAGTAGCTATAGTATATGATTTACTACAGCTGTTATCTGATTCTCCAAAGGTATGAACTAACAATCCAGATTATATTCTCACTGACATGCATGTTTGCATACCCATCTGTAGTTAAATTTACTGGGTGTGGGGTGGAACTCTATATGGAATTACAAAGGAATTTTTTGAAATCTATAGTCTCATGATTAATGCCAGTACTTTTTACAAGTCTTCCTTTCCGTATTCGTAGAAAATGTCCTGCAGGAAAACAGTCCTGCATTAGTCCTTTGGAGACTGACCAGCTGAATCCTAATGTCTTTTCCAGCTCTAGTTTCTGAGATTCTCTTAAATCTGATCAGCCAGTGACACTGGCAGCTGCAAATGAGTGCTGAAGCCTAGCTGGAGTCTTGTTGTCATTGCAGAATCAATACCTCCGGTAATACTACAGATCCTCTGATCTGAGCTTTCCACTGTCAAGACTAGACACATTTTATTACAAAAAGCCACTGTATGTGGAATAACATCGTGTACGATTCATTTTCCATGGGGTGCAAAACCAAGTAGTGGCTGGGAAAGAGAGAAGGAAATTTAACAAAGGGGAGAAATGGTCAAATGTGTACTTTAGAATGTTGTATCTATGTTTTCTCATCAACACTTAGGCTGAGATTTTCAAAGCTGCATAGGGGATTTGAATGTAAAATCCTGATCAATGGTCATGGAAATTGGGTATCTAGATCCCTTAGCTTTGAAAGTCTCAGCCACGAGGCTGTGCTGGTTATGAGAATATCTGCTGTCATAGGGCGGCTGCCCCCTCTAAATGAAATAGGCCCAGCTGCCTATTGGATCAGGGGGAAATAGGATCAGGGGGAAAGCCAGTCAGAAAGATAGATGTAGTGAATCAGAGCCAGACAGGAAAGGGTGGGTGCGGGCTGCCTGGCAGTGAGGAAGAGGGCAGTGAGAGTGGCTAGAGACAGCAAGAGGGGTTGGGTAGCTGGCATCCCCAAGTCAGAAAGGCCCCAGGGCAAGAGGGCTGGAGGGGTGGAGGAGCAGCTCGAAGAGATGCCTGCAGAATCCAAGCCAGAGCCAAGGGACTTAGTGGGATGAAGACAGGGAAGCAGTGAAGGATCCTCACCGCTGAAGTCTCCAGGGTTGGAGAGCTGGACCCAGAGGAACCACGGGAAGCCACGGGGAGTGAGGGATGCTCACCTGGCAAGGAGGCTCCCCAGCAGAGAGGCTGTGAGGAGTCTCCCTGGGGAGAACGGGGTTGCGCTCCATTTGGAAGCTTTGGTGTGGCTGACCTGGTACAGGGACAGGGCAGGACTGACAGACTCCAGGAGTGGTTGAAGGCACCAATGTGTGATATATGGAATATTGTGAGATAAGATGTTGAGTGATCTTAATGACTACAGTAGGGCGAGAAATGGATTATATTTTTGCGACTCTTGTTAGTGATTGCTTTGAACTATATTCTGGTAGTAAACTATGTTGATGGATTAGGGGATAAATGTGCATAGATTTACTGAGGACAGGGGAAACTGAGTCAAGTGTGCCTGTTGTGGGGTGGTCTGCTGCTGGAGGGTGCTTCAGACTGGTGCTGCCCTGTGACACTGGCATTGTAGGAGTTCCTGAAAACATTGAGGTTGAAATGCAACTTCTGTTTATAAACTTTTCCTATTTCCACTTGTTTATACCTGTCTCAGAAATTGTCCTGTGGCTTGAAATTTTCCATGCTTGAGTTTTGCCCAGACTTTTTAAAAGTATCAACAAAATCCTTTCAATAGCTTTTGAGTTAGCCCATTGAGACTTAAACCATAGATTTGATACATTTTTATCCTAAGTACCAAAGACTATACAGACTGTAGAATAACTTACTTAACTTATTCAAACTTGTATGATAAATTCCAGCATATTATATACATTATGCAGTATATTCCAGCGCATATTATATATTGTATTAATTGACACGTAATGTAAAACAATATAAAACAAACCATGTTTTAAGTCAGAAACACAGTGGAGCAGAACTATGGTTGAGCTTTCAGCTCTGCATTTTTAAATTTCTCAGCCCTTTCTCCCCCTTGCCATTCCCATCAAAGCTAGTTGCTTGGGTTTTTGTTTTTGTTTTTCCATGGGATATCTTTGCTTGTAATGCCATGGTTATTGTCAGATAATCCAATGCCTCTGGCTGGAAATCAACATCAAAACGCTAATGCATGTTCCCTGCTTGGCTCACTTCCATGCAATCACGTCTTTTGGACACTTTTTCTATGTTATGCTTATTATTTTGGGAATTGAGCCGATGGGGGTTTTAATGATTTCAAATTTATTTTTTAAGGGTGCATTTCTTTATTGTAGTCCATGCAGCAAAGACATCCCTGCTATATATTACATAGAAATGCAGCACATTGTAATGTACGTTATAATGCTACACATTAGATTGTTTGGGGGGTCGGGTGGGGAGTTAAAATTTGGGACATTATGGGAACTGCATCCCCTCTCCTTCCTAACTTTTCATAAAAGCCCCTTCAGTCTAGCGGGCTTTTGTGGCTTTTCTGCCTTTGGTGGCTTTTCTGACACCAACATGAACGTCTCTTCATTGGCTAATCAGAAAAGATTTTCGGTGCCTCCCTTAAGTTACCTTGAAGGAGCCTGATTTTTTGGACTATGTGGCTCACCCTTTCTCTTGGAATTATGTCCCTTTGACACATCTTGAGTTGGGCAGTGGAAATCACTAATCACTTTTGTAAAATATTGGCCTGTATCTTGAAGCCTTCTGTAGTGAACTCACACAGAAATACGCCTTGTGTATTCCTCCTTATCATTAAAATAAGTATAGAAAGAAGAATATCCATTGTACCATCGCACCTGCACTCTCCATATCTCCTGCTGGGGCTTTTACCATAAAAACGGATGTGAATTTTAGATGACATAGAATCGTAGGACTGGAAAGGACCTCAAGAGGTCATCTGGTCCTATCCCCTGCAGTCATGGCAGGACTAAGTATTATCTAGACCAGGGGTCTGCAACCTTTACCGCTCAAAGAGCCATTTGGACCCGTTTCCCACAGTAAAGAAGACACTGGGAGCCACAAAACCCTTTTGTCATTTAAAATGAACTAACACTCTCTTCTTCCCTCCCCCTCCCCTCCAGCCGTGCTCTCGCTCTTCTTCCCTCCCCCTCCCCTCCAGCCGTGCTCTCGCTCTTCTTCCCTCCCCCTCCCCTCCAGCCGTGCTCTCGCTCTTCTTCCCTCCCCCTCCCCTCCAGCCGTGCTCTCGCTCTTCTTCCCTCCCTCCCCCCCCCCCTCCGGCCGTGCTCTCGCTCTTCTTCCCTCCCTCCCCCCCCCTCCGGCCGTGCTCTCGCTCTTCTTCCCTCCTTCCCCCCCCCCTCCGGCCGTGCTCTCGCTCTTCTTCCCTCCCCCTCCCCTCCAGCCGTGCTCTCGCTCTTCTTCCTCCCCCCCCCCCCCCCAGCTTGCCTTGCCTTGCCTTGCCTTGCCTTGCCTTGCCTTGCCTTGTGCCCCGGCCCCGGCCCCGGCCCCAGCTCGCTCTTATCCGCCGGCTCCGCCGCGCTTCGCTTCCTGCCCCGGCCCCGGCCCGACTCGCACTTCTCCGCCGGCTCCGCCTCTCCTCGTGCCCCGGCCCCGGCTCCGCCTCCGTTCTTCTCCCCCCCCCCCCGGCCGCTCGCCTCTTATTGACCCCGCCCCTCTCTTTCGGCTGCGGCTCCGCGCACTGGTTGGACAGTGCTGGCGGGCTGCATAGAAAACAGTCTGCGGGACGGTTAAAATTAGCACACACAGGGAGCCGCATCGGAGGGATGAAAGAGCCGCATGCGGCTCCGGAGCCGCGGGTTGCCGACCCCTGATCTAGACCATGCCTGACAGGTGTTTGTCTAACCTGCTCTTAAAAATCTCCAATGATGGAGATTCCACAACTTCCCTAGGCCATTTATTCCAGGGCTTAACCACCCTGACAGTTAGGAAGTTTTTCCTAATGTCCAACCTAAATCACTCGTGCTGCAGTTTAAGTCCATTGCTTCTTGCCACATCTGTAGTGACAATCATTTATTGTATAATAACAGTAGATACCCTGCTACCCCTATATCCAGGGGGTAGTTCCAGATTGTCCCAGGAGTAAGGACTGAATATTGGCTTCAGGAATTTGCCTAATGACCTAAATATTGAAGGTCAGTATTGAATAATAGTACTGATAATTTAGTAGTTATTCTACAATAACGACTACAAAATGAAATTGTTATGATAATTACGTATTATAGTGTTCAGAGGCTTCAACTAGGTCAGAACCCTAAGGTGCAAAGGTGCTGTAGAAATCAATGTTAAATGACAGTCCCTGCCACAAAGAGAACTAAAATTTATTTATTTTTGAGAGCCAGACTAGTTGCTGCAACATGAGGACTGTTGTCTATGCAACCTTTGCATGGCACACTTTAAATATGGTTCTGACGCTCATTAAAATGGCATAAGGTGGAATAATGCAAGGAAACACATTACTCTAAAAAGGCAAAGTATGCAAGGCCATTGACAGGTAAATGTACACAAAACTAAACAGAATGTCAAAAATAAAGGTAACAAAGTTGCTTAATTGGCATTAGCACCATAATCCTCAGGCATTATAATATAAAGGCAGTCTATGCACCTGCAGTTCTTACAATGAAAATATCACACAATAAGGAATCCACTCAGGAAAAGATCAGACAGTTTCTTGCAACTGATTCCCACACAAGGAAAGCCCCTAAGTTTCCAGGGAACTGACAATATTGATCAAATAAATTATGTGAAATGGGAGTAAAAATATAATCGGATATCACTACATTCTGTTGAGAGAGTGTCTGAAAATATGCAGTGTACAAGGAAGTATATATAGTTAGACATCAGCACTACTTTTCAACTTTTCAACTGAGAACATCCCTGTTGATCACAAGCAAAATCCCCTTGAAAATAAATGCTGCTGAATGATGTTTAGAAAGTCCACATGACTGTCATGCAGATAGCCCCAAAGCATTCTTTATGTTAGATGTCAGAGATCCTATAATTCCAACATTTAATTCAGAATTTTTTTTTCTGATAAATATCAAACCCAGGTCTCCAATATGCTCTGTGGTATCTACTCAGAATTAAGACAAATGCAGACACACCTGATCATAACCCCTAAGAATGAATTGTAAACATCTTCTGTAGTTAATAGCTGATCCTAAATGTTATAGCCGATTCCTGAACTAAGCATGCAATTCACCTCTGTGCAAAGGGCTTAATATATGTCTTGGGAAGGCCCTCTGCACAGGGGCAAATTTAATCCCAAACAGTATATCATAGCTTTAAATAGATCCCCTCCCTACATCAGGATAGGAATGCAACATAAAATTAAGGAATCCTGCTATAGAAACTAGGAATATCTATTTCAATTAGGAAAGTAAATAGTTTTGAAATATAGTAGCAACAAATGCTATACATACCCAGTGACTCAAATGCTGATACCATCATCTTTATATACAAATGTTTCCTTTAACCCTTGTCTGTTATATACATAATTCATACTGGCAGGTCTTTCATACACATTATGTACTTTTAATTTCAATATTTATCAAGGTTAAATAAGAGGTTTACAGTTAGATATATTTCTAAAAATGCAGATCAACAAGTATTTTCTCAAATCATCCCTTATAGCCGAGTATCGTAAACATAATGGGCCTGGAGATGCAATGGTTTAACTGAGAACAGAATATAATCAACTTGAAGATGTTTCAGGCAGAATGAGCAACTGTTTTTATATCAACATTCAGCTATACCTGTTCTTTTCTTAGCTTCCTTGTAAAACTGATTATTCTAAATCCTTACCGGATGTACAGTATCCTCTACAGGATTTTGGAAAACAAAAGAGAATGTCTTTAAGTTAATTTTTTGAAGTTGTTCCATGGTTTCAGTGCCTAATTCAGAGCAATAGGGCTCATTGTTTTCCCCTGCAGCATGGCTGGCAAAGACAGGGAGACTAATGAGAATGCCGGAGGGGTTATGAACTGCAAATCTGTGTTTTCCATAGAAGAGCCGGATTCTTAATAATTGTGAACTCCATTTCCACTGCATTCTCAGCTCATTTACTTGTAAAAAGCCTTTTTCTGTGCAAAGTAGGTGTTGTTCTTTGCAGCAAGCCGTGGTTCGGTGCTCTAACGGGCTGTTCTCCTATGCCTCCCATGTGCTGTGAGACAAGAGGCCAAAAGGCTGAATGAGTGTGACCATTTGGGAAGTGCACTCAAGTGGACAGGGATACAAGGACAAAGAAGAATCCAGGTGTGGTTGGGGCCTGAAACAAACCAATAATCTCTCCAAAGATAAATAGCTGGACCTTCAGATGGCAAGAGCGGAGTCCACTCTGCATTATGTCCTTATGCCAACCTTAAATAGTACATTGAGCTGAAGAGAAATGTAATAGACTGATAGAAATGGGAACTCAGTGCAGTTTACTGGACCTTTCTAATGTGCCTTAAACCCATGTTAATTGTTTTTCACCAGATCACTCAATGCATCCTCTTAACATTTTAACCTAAGTGGAGTAAAAAGGGAACCTAGAGTTGATCCTATAAGGGACTGAGCAATAGGAATGGACAGTGCTCAGAACTTTTCAAGATCAGGTCTTTAAGCAGAACTACGTCATGTAATGTGTGCTCAACATCTGGAATATAAATGATTCGTTAAAGTCATTGAAACAGAGTATACATGAGTTCAAGCAACTTGCTGGGCTGGAAGGCCTTTTCCTGTTTCTAAAGTTTCCTATGCCCCGGGGAACAACTCTAGTGGTATATCTATATCTATCGCTATATCTCTATACATCTAGAGGGAAAGAGACAGGAAACAGACAGACATGGACAAGACAAGCAAGGCTAGAATTAGTGGGAAAGAAAACCTCAGCTAAATTGCCTTAAGCCAGTCAATGGCCTCTAAATGAGCAGTGTTCATCTTGAGACGACCTTCAGGGATCCAGCACTAAAAAAGCAACCAGCCAGCATGTATGCAACATCCTCCGCAATACCACATGGCTCTGAACCTGTTAAACTGACTCCAAAGGCAGTGGAGGAGACCAAAGCCAGGTAGCCATTCCTGCGGCATAGCTCTCTCCCATTGTCTACACCACAGCAAGCTGATGGTGTCTTCAGCTGGATGGAAAGTGTGCAGCACTATCCGGAGAGCAGTCAGTGATAGGGGGCATGCATCCCCGAACAGTGGTAAGCTTGGCATTTGCTGTATCTTGTTGATCAGTTCATTGGCTAGGATTGGTAACCATACAAAGTTCTGTTGGCTTCAGTGTGCCTGTGATAATTCCCATGGTATGATTAACCTATCTATCTACTATAGTGTGCGGAGAGTTTAACCAAACTGGGGCACTGTATTCGCCAACTGAATAGCAGAGAGAAAACTCCCAACTACCCAGTGTTTGTGCGTTGGTTCCCCAGGTAGACCTATCCGTTTGTTCAGGAGACAGTGTCTTCTCATGATCTTTTGAGCTACTGTAGTGAGATCCACCGTTTAGGGTTGTGTGGCAAAAGCTTGACCATTCAATAAAACATTAAGCTGAAGTTGGCTCTGTGCATGATATAAGTGAAAGCACGTTGACATGGTCTTCGATACACTTGGTTTCAGTTTCCTCACTGTTCAGATCTCTTCAGTCTTCCATCAGTCACAATCCCTAAAGGCCAAGCAAATATTAGCAGGGTACAAATGCAGCGATGTTCTAGTCACATACCCTGGGATTACCTAGGGGAAACTAAAACATCAGTCAGCATACCAAATCCATTGGATCAAGGTTACAACAGACATAGACAAGGAGTCTAGTGAAAGTGTCTTCCTATGGTAAATTACTTTATTTATGGTAGACCTGGAGACAGTGAGACTTCATCCACCAGTGAGTAGGTTTTTAGTCTTTTTTTAACTATCATTTGGGGGGGCGGAGAGGGAAAGGAAATCTGTATCCTCAAAGGTATGTTAAATGATAGGCATGGGAAATGCAATGTTAAGATTTATACCATCCTAAGATCTTTCATCACAGTTTGCTTAGATAGCAACACATGTAGTGGTAGGGTTACCAGATAGCAACTGTGGAAAAAAACAGGACAGGGGTGCGGGTAATAGACGCCTATATTTGAAAAAGTCCCTAAAAATTGGGCTGTCCCTTTAAAAATGGGACATCTGGTCACCCTGTGTGGTGACATACTGAATTCTGAGATCCAAACACCAGGGCAGCAAGTGGCTTCACTTTCAACTTGGCATTCTTCTGCTTTGCTGTTGTGTATGGCTGCCGTACTGGTACTTGAGCCTTTGCATAGCTACATTTTATTATCAAACAGTCACAATGTCTCGAAACAGAAGATCATAGTAGTTAAGAGATGGAGAAGGTGATGTAGTCCATTTACCCTCTTGGGCCATTTTAGGACTTTTGCCTAGAGTACACTTGCTGGGGGAGACTTTCAAAGGCTGGGAGGCATTTGTGCCTTTAAAAATGTTCCCCTATGTGCTATGTCCAATCTATTTTTAATAATATGACTGTTCAAACCCAGAGCATGTTAATGGGGCTGTGGAAGGAGACCAGCAGGTGGCAGCTTCATCTAGGAAAATAGAAATACATTTAATAATATGTTTGTAAAGATTAACTGAAGGAGTTTGTGTTTAAATGTGGCTTTTCCCTCTGCTCTACTGTGCCCTTGAACATTTCTTGTGCCAGGGCTTCACTGATCCTTGCCAAATTAATATTCTGCATAATTGTCATTAAGGGTCTAATTCTACTTCCATTGAAGTCAATGGACAAACCCTTATTGATGTCAATGGTGCAGCATCAGACCCTAAATCAGTACTAGGGCCTCAGTTCAGCAAGGAACTTAAGCACCTGCCTACCTTTAAGCATGTGAGTAGTGCCACTTAAATCAGTGGGGTCACTTGTATGTTTAAAACCAGGCATGTACTAAATTGAGGTCTAGGAATCCTCCTTTTTAAAAATTTTATTTTACCTAATTTCCAAAAGACAATTGAAATGGTAACATTTCCCCTAAATGCAACCACTTTTCAAATAGACAGTTTGATGGGTATTTCTACTTCATTTCTTTTGTGGTGCAGGTCCTGTATTGTAGTCGCAGAATACTGCAGAAAAATTGGCACTCAGAAGCTTTCCTGCCCCCTGATTATTTTTTTATGCCAACAGTGTCCCTTTGCTGAATGCAAAAGCAAACTCATTTGAAAGACTCTAGGGTTAACCTTACATGAACATTTCTATGTTATGCATCTGGCTTTACAACAGTTTCTGCTAGAAAGTCCCACAACTCTTCCTGCACCATCCCATAGCCTACCAGAGCTAATTAAATGACACATTGTGATTAATATAAATGACAAATGTTGCCCTGTTTTTTGTTCCTGAATCATTTATGATCTGATCCTGATTTCTGCCAGTTTGTGGGTGGGCGTTTTTTGTAATTTCTCACCGGATAGTTTGGAGTAACAATTTTCATTCTGTCAGTTGTTCACAAATTGTGCAAATCAATAAGGTGTGTGATTGGTCACGTAAGTTAAATGGTGTTGTTTCAGCTCTCTGTCAAAACGACAGAAAGTTTTAGGGAGCGAATAACAAATGGAGCGAATAACAAATGAAGCAAATAACAAATGAAGAAAACGGCTCTTCCCTAAATGTTCATACCAAGAATAACCTGTTCAAACTGATGTCTGTGAGCAGCATCTATCGAAGGGGCATGTACGTGGCTGAATAGAAAGCAGTAGAGATTTGACTGAACACTCGCAAACACTGTTCTGCAGTATTTTATCGAGAGGAGCAGGGTCACCACACAGAGTGTGTAGCTTTTCCTTGTCCCAGCATCCACAGATATCCAGGTACCCTGACTGGTGCATTGCTTCACGGCTTCACAGCTTCAGAAGTAAGCTTGAGCCCGGTGTCACTTCTTGTTCCTCTGCAGAGTGACACACGCGAGGGTGTGGTTCAGTCATGGAATCCCTGCCTCAGCATCTGCTTTCACCTTCATGGGAAACTCTCATTTCAGCGTGTGGGTGTGTAAAGGCACAAGACAAAATTGTCTCAGCGCACAAAGTTGTTTTGCCAACTTTTTCTACCTCACACCCCCCTGCATGGGAACCTTTCACAGGTACATGTCAAGGTGGTTGGTGTGGGAGCCCTGCAGTGTTATCCAGTACAGGGGGGGCTAGTGGAGTTGTGACATTGCCCAGGGGGGCTTATTAGTAGAGGCAAGATTCCTTGTGTAAGCATAAATCACCAATACGTAATCTCATGCTAAATTATATGGGAAAGTACCCCCTTCCCTCAATATAAAATGGGTCTGTAGTGCAAAGAACTCCAAAGTGGCCGCTCTCCACGTGTGCTGGTATTGTAGCAACATTGGAGATGATACTCCCTAAACTTCTGGGCTCAGATCCTCAACTGGTGTAGATCCATTGAAGTCAGTAGAACTATGTTATTTTACACCAACTAAAGATCCGGACCTTGGAGCTGAATAGACAGAGACTTTGCATGTGTCATTTGTTAGTCATGCCAGCTGGAGTGTGAATCAGAACAGATTGTTTCAGAGAGTGCAATGGATGAATGAGACGTTGTACAACACTGTAGGTCTTTATAGAGTTTTTCACACAAGCTGTGTGCTAAAATGTATCATGGATGTAAATATGCAAGACAGGACAGAATACGATATAAATCATAGTCAGGGAAAGAAGGGGTGACGTTGTAGTTAAAGCTCTGGACTGGAACTCCAAAGATCAGGTTCCAGTTCCTAACTGCTATAGCTTTCTTGTGTGACCTTGAGTAAGTCACCTAATTTCCCTGTGCCTCCGTTTCCCATCTTACAATGGGGATAATAATATTTCCTTTGTCTGTCTTACCCATGTAAAATGTGAACTCTTTGAGGGCAGAGCTGTCTTTTACTGTGTGTTTGTGCAGTGCCTAGTGCAGCGCCTTGGCTCTAGTTGTGGTTGCTAGATAATATTATGAGAAGGGAAAATAGTGAGTGGGGGAGGTTTGGCAGTTTTTAATTCTTTCTTAGCTAAATTCTGAAATCTTCACCTGGTCCCTATGCAGGCAAATCTTCCAAGGAAAACAATGGGAATATTGACTGAATCTGGGCTGCAGAGTTTGGTTTTCTTTTTCTTTCTGCTGTATGCAGGTCAGATGGTATGTGAGGCCCTTCCTGCCATTTCTAGGTCCCCTTTCTGGCAAGCGTCACATGACACTTGCTTTTGTCATCCTCTCGCATTTCTCGTAGCGTGCCTGGATTTCAGTACACAGTAAATTTTGGCATTATCCAGACAGTCATCATGAGATTTATTACAACTCTCAGAACAAGTGTGTCTCCCTGCACAGAAAATGTATCTCAGTTGCATGTGATGATCTGGCTCCTACCTTGACTCATGCACCGTATTCACTTTCCCAGCCCCAGGCTTTCATTTTAGATTTTTGTTTTAAGTAATATTTGGCTTTAAATGCTTGTACATATGTTTGGGAACTTGCCAGCATTATCTGTTAAACTGTCACTTAATGTAGCATGAAAAGTCACTTAGCACTTTAAACTGCCCGCCAGCCAGCCTTGCGTTTCAGATTGCTCTGAACAACGGTTTGATCATGTTCCTGCAGGAATTAGACCTTTGCTTTGTTTCCAGGACAAGAGCATTTTTGGAAGGTGGATAGCTCCTGTTTGGGAAAGTGTTCTTTCCGCACAGTGCAAATACCGTGAACCAAATTAACTATAAGAGACTGGAGTGGCTGCTATGTTGTGCCTTTCATGCTGTGATTCTGGGTACTGGGTTGTCTCCACCTTGTAATACAGGAGTCCTAGCCAGGGCCTTAGATTTTGCTGGGCCATGTATGAAATACGAGAACTGTCCAGATCACCTCTTTAAACTGTCCCCCCATCTTTGTATACACACAATAGCTCTTGGCTACCCGTGAACCAGATTTCCCTCCCCCTGTCTGGGAGGCCCCATTCCCTCTGACTATGAATACATCTGCAGAAGGTGACAGAGAGGGAAGATTGCCTGGTGGCTCTGGTCCGGGATTCCAGAATTCGGTGTTAACTTCTTTTCTCTGTGCTTCGATTCCGCTTCTATACAATGGGGGCAGTAATTTGGTCCTGTTTGTTTAGATTACAAGCTCTCTGGAGCCTGGGTTGTCTCTTACGGTATTTTGTACAAAGCATATAGGTGCTACAGTAAAAGAAATAATAGACACATAAATAATAGAATATACCATTGGAAATGCCTATTATTGTTCAGTCAGATTTCTGCATTTATTTTGTTCAAACTAGGCTCAATT
Source organism: Sternotherus odoratus (assembly GCA_032164245.1). NCBI lineage: Eukaryota > Metazoa > Chordata > Testudines > Kinosternidae > Sternotherus > Sternotherus odoratus. The sequence continues at coordinate 4,690,852 of JAVMKO010000019.1, forward strand.
TGTCATTTTTTTCAAACCTCCCTTATGACTGATGACAAGAAGTATTGAAATGACCTTTTATAAGTGTAGAAGTCCTTAAAATCATCACCCAACCTAATAAGTAGGCATTCCTTTATTAAATTAGTTATCATATCTTAGGAGGAAGCTATTCATGTTTTTTATCCCACAAGACTTTCTGAAGTATTAAACTACTATTTTTGCATTCATACTTTTTGGATAGTACTTCCGGGTAAGAGTGATAACACTGACATGTGATTTAAAAAACCTGGACATCTGTCAAAAACACTGGCAATTTTCTTTCAGAAATAGATTAATGAACTCAGCTGTTTTCCAGGGAATACAACAATAATTAAAGCAAGTTTTTGTCTTTACTTCTTCAAAATTTGGAATCACGCTCAGGTTCAAATGGCAGAACAACAGCTGAACATAGCATATCCCTGTGTTTCTATAATGTTTGGATAGCCACCATTTTCACAAGGCTGTTTTGCTGTATGCTGCACTGGTGCAGTGTGTACAGCTCTGGGGTTTTCTTAGTTCCTCTTGTTTTTCTCTCTTCTTGGCACCTGTTACAGTCGCCGTCTAGCAGGAGTCTAGGCTATGGGTAGATATTTCCTGATGTGTTTTGGTCTAAGATCATTGCACTTTTGACTCATTTCATCCTCCTTATATGATTTTTTTAAAAATTATTTTTAAATCATTGGCATAGTGGTAATTTAGAATTGGGGATAATATTGTATGAAGTTTTGTCAGATCGCAGCACAACCATTCAGAACTAATTTTGGCAAAGCACTGACATTGTTCTTGTGTTATCCACAGACCTAGCTATGGAATATTGGAGTCCCTGTCATATCAAAAACTTGGTGGCATGGCAGATGAAGCTTCCAGACAGTGGGTGTACTGTATGCATCCTTCTTCTCTCCCTCCTATTCCTCTGCACCATATCATTCTCTGTGCACTCAGGTACTCCCTCTGTACACCTTTGGCTGAGATCTTTGAAGCTGAGGCATATCAGATCTGTGTAGTTGTATCCCTGGGCCCATGCAGAGCCCAAGTGGAGCTGAGTGCAAGCCTGTCATAGGTTCTTGGTGTGCACTGAGCAAATCAATTCAATTCAAGAATGCAATTCTCAGCCTATTGGAAAGTGGTATTCTTGCACTGCATATGATACATTATTAAACTAACATATGCATTTGATTATTGTTTGGGCTGCTTTGTGGCTATAATATCTAATTATTGTGTTGCTTGTAAACCTTTCATTCTCTGGATATGTAACTCAAAGCGGTACCCATCAGCAGAATGAGAAACTCCTCTTTGCAAGTGAGCCACCAACTTTAATTTTGTTGGGGTGATTTTAAGGTGTAGCTCCATGTGGAGCTCATTGCTGTAGTCTAATTCTGAGCAGACAAAGGCCTGGCTCAAGACAGCAAGGTGTGCATGCAAAAGAAATGATCACTGCCTTCAGGGTCATTGCTGCCGTGAACTTGAATTGGAAACAGTAGGCACGTCTTCTGTTAAAGTGGAAGATGTAACCCTTGCCTTATTTTCTGGTTGCTTCCCTCATGCAACCTGTGTTACTTTCATTTTATCTGGTCAGTTAACTAGTCCTTATCCAAGCCCCACTCTATACAAACAAAGCTGTAATTATTAAGAGCAGCAAATTGGCACATCCATTATTTTGCTTCGTAATGTATTTCCATCAACCTAAAATAAATTCTCTGTTAAAATGTGTGAAGCTGTGTTTTGAGGAGTGGCTCTTTGGTAATACATCAAAGGCTTATCTTATAACTGTGTGTTAAAACATGGAAATGGATGACTGACTATCAAACACCAAAATAGTTTGGGCTGTTTTTATCTGTGGATAACATGTCCTTTGCAACTTCCTCATTTTAGATATTTACTACAACAAGGCTTTAACTGTACAGTTCAGATATTTAAAGTATTGATATAAAGATGTTTTTAAAACATTTACCTTTGGGTAATTTAGTTCAATGATATTTTAAAATTAGATTATATCTGTATCTATGTGTGAACTTTGTGTGTCTGCATAATATATATAATTTGCACATATGTACTGTCCAGTACACTTGTGCAAGTTGCATAGGCATGTAAGACTATGTGCAAATCTCAAAATCAGTCATGCTCAATAAATGTTGCATGAATAACTTGGATATGCGCAAATGGGCATGTATATCTTAAGTGGATACTTTTGAAAATTTGGGCCATATATACTCTTGATTTACTCGTTGAAATTTACCTGCATAAAGTCGTAATACAATATCAGAATGCAATTTCCTTAGCAGGACTGGTCAAGAATATGTTTCTTAAAGTACTCTGAATTTTTTTACTGTTGTTCGGAACGGCTCCTTACTAAAGCAAAACTGCAGCCGACTTCTCCTCGCAACTTCTTGAGCCCATATTCTACCACTGGGTTTTAAACAGAACTCCTATTGGCTCGTGCGAGAACAATCTTGGTTTTGAAAGGGTCTGACTTGTTAAGAAAGGGGTTACTGTTGTTGTCAACACATATTTTGATGCACATTACAGAGTTAAGTGCTGTTACAATTATATACAAAATTCCATTTGTTGAAGGGGAAAATTGCCTACTTTTTTTGGTAACAGAAACACAACAGTGTGTGGGAATTTTTCTTACTATGGGCCTAATCAAAACCCCCATTGAAATTTAGAGAAATACTTACATCTTTTCATGTACTGTGTATATATATCTGCCTACTGTATTTTCCACACCATGCATCTGATGAAGTGGGTTTTAGCCCACAAAAGCTTATGCCCACATAAATTTGTTAGTCTCTATGGTGCCATAGGACTCCTTGTTGTTTTTTCACTGACTTCAATGAGCTTTGGACCAGGTCCTATCTTACATGTCTATCTATGCAGTGTAAGCTAACTGAATGCCTACTGTTACTAAGCATTAACAGTAAAGAGGATATTACACTGCATGATTGCTAGTGAACACTAATATAGCTATGCAAAATGTGGCTAAATAATGCCATCAGGACTCTCGGAGACGGCAGACGTGGTGGATCCTATTTCTGCATTAAGCAGATATTCTTTCTTTATTTTTTTAATACTGAGAGCTCTTAGAGAAAATGTTTGAAAGAGATAGATGTATATTAATTTATAATCTGCATGTGATTTAATCCACTTTTCTTGTTAAATTTAAAACCAATTTTACACTTGTAAAATCGTACAGAATAGGCTCCTAGTTCTTTGAGGTTCCCAGCTTCCTTAAATTCCATTGAGCTCATGCCTCACGTTCCAGGATTGTTCCCCAGACTAGATTTCAGGACCCCAATTCACCTAGGGTTCATCAGTAACTCATTTCTGTGGCCATCTCTTTTATAATAGGAAATGATGTATTTCAGCACAAACAAAACAGAAAAAACAGGGTTTCTTTTTAAAATGAAGGATGTCGTCGTTTAATGAGGCTTGAAGTGTTTACAGGTGTTTCCTCACGAGTTCAGATTTAGTGACCCCAGGGAGTTGATTCTCGGAAGGCAGGAGAAAACACTCAGCTCAGGCTGGTATTTTAAAACTGTTGAGCACTGAAGGGCCAGATCCTCCTCCGGTGTAAGTCAATGGAGCCATCCAGATTTAGACCAGCTGAAGTCTGACCCTACATATGTTCCCCTAAACACAACAGAAGATCAAAAAATCGTATTAAAAGATTCTTGTGTGTTTCTGCTTTAGAATCTTATGGGCCAATCTTGCAGACCTCGCTCAGGCAAAACTCCTTTTGAATATAAGTTCCAGACCTTAATGTTTGTTTAAAAAATGTTTAGGTGATATAACGTGTCTTTTATGCATAATATCTTCCAGCGCACTCTAGCCCTGGAGAAACTGCATAATGTGGTGAAGAACAAAACATAGCAAAGGAAAATATAAAGTATTTGTGGTTGGAGGATGTGATGACATCACGTTGCTCAGCGGGAACTTAGGGCTTTTAAAAAGCTGAAGGAAACATTCTGACAGCCCGTTCACATCACTTGTAAAGGAGTAAAACACAGTTAGCGATTAAAAAGCCACCCTATCTTCTTCAAAGAGAAAAGACTCCATTCTGCCACAGAATATGCATTGGCAAAAATGTAAGTGAGTTCTGATTGCCTTTATTTTTCATAACTACAGTAGATATATGAAGATCACCTGAATAATAGCTCTAAGTCAGTATTAGAATAGCATGGGAGATTTTACTATACCCACGTACTGAGAGGTGCCTGGTTTAGGAGAGACAATTACTAAAGTGTGATGCTAATTTTCCAGCATGGACATTAACACAGGACAACATCATTGCTTTGTTGGCATTAATCACTTTGAATCAAATGGCAGACTGATTCATAAAAACAGTAACAGGATGCAAGGTATTATGTCAAAGGTTAGAGTGGTTACATGCCAGAGTTTTCATTTTTAAAAATGAAGGCTGCTATAAATCTTATTTTTGTATCAGACTTTACATGAACACGACTTTTATCGAAAATGATATTGGGCAGTCAAAGGACCATTTCAACTTCCTTTACATCTCGGCTTATGAGTGAGACGTTTAGGGTCATATCCTCAGCAAATGTAAAACAGCACAACTCCATTGCAAATGGAGCTATTAGTATTTCAATGGAGCTATGCTGATTTATACCAGTTGAGGATCTGGCCTTTAGTTACTAACTTTTTATTAAAGATAAACATAATCATTGACTGTATCAGTTAACCTCCTACATAAGTATTCAAAGAGAGAGTGACAGATGTAAAAGATAGGGGAACAGAGCAGAGCTGAGGCAGTATGGGTTGTAAGTTACCATATGTATACATATTGCTATATCTTTGTGTTTTTTAAAACATTTTGTTCTATTTGGCCCATCTTTCCTCAAATAGTTTAGTTCTTTCTCTAACATGTGTAGAAATTTGTACTGTGTCTTTTCTTTCATTGTCTCCAGACATATTTCTATAGATGATGTTTGTTTTTGCAACCATAGTAACATCCTTTACCTTTAACTACGCTATTCACTTAACCTATAGCACAACATACCTGGATGGAAAGGGTTAATTTCTTAAATATTTTCCAGTGAGTTAACTAACATGGAACAACGATGAACCTTCTTTTCCATTATGTTATAGATCAAAGAGTAGACAAAGATCAGTTTTATTTGTACCTATTATTCTGAGATAATCAACATTTAATCATATTTTCTTTGGTAACAGATTTAAATATTTTTCCTTTGTTTGTTTGTTTTGTTTGAGAATTGCATAGTCATTTTTTCCTTTAGGTAAAAATGTGGATGTTCAAAGTTATATTATGGACTGCAAAATCAAATAGCAAGATGCTCCAGCTATTTTTTTTCATGTACTTTGAGTTTGTATTGCAGCATGACCGCTAGTAGACTATGGTAGCACTATAGCAACATTTTTCTTCTCGTTATCTTTTTCTCTTTTCAGACTCAATAGTGCTTATTTTATAAAATCAGCATATCTAAAAAACATTGCAGCAATAGTCAAATGTAATCTAGTAGCTAAGAAATCTGTGAATCTTAGATTTCAGCTGCAAGGACAGAGACACAGGATCAAAGTTTGTTGTCTTTGGTAGAGTTAGAATGATAGTCATACTGAACATTTCTAGGGTGTGTTCTGCCCTTAATACATACACATTTTCTTTAAAGATTAATAGGAATTACAGGCCTATGTTGTGAATGACCAGGCTGCAGTACTAGGGGTTGGTTGTCCCCACAATGTGATTATATGGATCCCATTTCAAAACACTGCAACTCTTGTGCAATACCTTCCTGTCACTTCATCCACAGGGCACCTCTCCAGTTCTCAATGCAAGAATTGGTTATAGCAATTCTTATTGGACATTTCAAAACATATCACAAGATACCGCAACTGCCTTCCTCCGTGCAGAGGATTTTTACATCAGACAAAGAGTGGGCAGTGGAGATATTGTAGTTCTATTTGACATCTGTTCAAGAAGGTTTTGGGGCAGAGTTGAGGGTATGTGTCTTAGAACAATGAAGGGGCAACAAGGAGATTTTTGTAGGTGGCTGATTGGTTGAGTTCATGTTTGAATTTATTATTTTTGGTACTGGGGTTTTATTGTATGATTATATGTATGTAAGTTACTTAAGTACTGTTGATTGTACGCTCGACTTCACTTTGCACCTTTGACTATCTTGCCTCCGCCAAAATGGCTTTTAAATCATCTAAAGCCCTTGTTGCACACCACAACAGATGTGAGGCTTTTAGCACCCTTTCTGAAAGTATCAAATAATGATACTGAAAGCTGAAACTAAAATGTGTTGCATCTTGTGAGTCTTAGTTTTGGTAACACCGCTCTGGGAAAGGGGGATAGCACAAGAATCAAGCACTTGAGTGCTTCACAAACCAGGTGTCAAGGTCTATGAATGACCACATCAGAGATTAAATGGAAAGCTTGTTTCACTAAAATAGAAACAATATTATGGGCTGTAGCCAGGGATTAAGTTGGGAGGGTGAGACCTATGGGTAAATCTCTTTCCATCGGTGTATCTCAGTTCCCCCATCTGTAATATCGGCTCCAATGTTCTGAAAAATTTGACTTCTATTTTACCAATTCCCATTGACTTCAACGTGTATTGGCTTAGATCTTTGATATCATCATGCATGATGTTGCTGCCCTCTGCAGCCATTACAAGAGCAGGCCTCTTCAACCCGCTTTACAAATTGCATCCTAAATCTCTTCGGAGTTTTCTGTAGCCTCAGACTCTATCAGTGCAAAAGAAAAGTTAGAATTGCTTTTGTTAATCTGCATCATCCTCTTTGTACCCAAGTTAAATATAATCCCCATGTAGGGTTCTTGCAAATTAGAGTATTCAGCATGTTCACTAGAATGCAGCTAGGGTGACCAGATAGCAACTGTGAAAAAATGGGATGGGGTTTGGGAGTAATAGGTACCTATATAAGAAAAAATGCCCCAAATACTGGACTGTTCCTATAAAAATGGGACATCTGCTCACCCTAAATGCAGCAGACCGGATCAGATAGGAAACAATGGTATATAGACCCTCTAGAATCCAAGGCCCATCTTGAATAGACCAAATTTAATTCTTACCAGTCTTCACAGCGCCTATAATCACTTCATCAAAATAACAAGAAAAACAATATATTGCAGATGACGCCAAGCTGGGGGATGGTGTTGTGAGCACTTTGGAGGATGGGTTAAAAATTCAAAATCACCTTGAAAATTTGGAGAATTGGTCTGAATTCAACAAGATGAAATTCAATAAATACAAGTGCAGCGTACTTCACTTAAGAAGGAAAAGTCAAATGCACAACTACAAAATGGGGAGTAACTGGATAGGTGGTAGTACTGCTGAAAAGGATCTGGGATTATAGTGGGCCACAAACTGAATAAGAGTCATCAGTGTGCTGCAGCTGCAAACAAGGGCTAATATGACGCTGGAGTTTATTAGCTGGAGTGTTGTATGTAAGACACAGGAGGTAATTGTCCTACTCTGCTCTGCACTGGGGAGGTCCCAGCTGGAGTACTGTGTCCAATTCTGGGCACCACACTTGAGGAAAGATGTAGACAAATTGGAAAGAGTCCAGAGGAGAGCAATTAAAATGATAAAAGATTCGGAAAACCTGACCTATTAGAAAAGGTTAAAAAACAGCTTGGCATGTTGATTCTTGAAAAAAGAAGATTGAGGGAAGACCTGATAACAGTCTTCAAATATGTTAAGGGCTGTTATAAAGACGATGGTGATCAATTGTTCTCCATGTCCACTGAAGGGAAGACAAGAAGTAATGGGCTGAATCTGGAGCAAGGGAGATTTAGGTTAGATATGAGGAAAAACTTTCTAACTCTAAGGGTAGCTATGGTCTGGAACAGGCTCCAAGGGAGGCCTAGGTTTACTTGATCCTACCACAGCACAGGGGTCTGGGCTTGATGACTTCTTGAGGTCCCTTCCAGCCCAACATTTCTATGATTCTGTGATTGGCCATGGTTCTGGTATCACTTACACCGGCTTTACACTAATATAACTCCATCAGCTTCACTAGTTACTCCTGATTAATACCAAAGAGATCAGAACGAGACCCAACCAAAAACTGTCAGTAAGTACACTGTTGCTTTTAAGGTAGGTCAGATGTTAGGTCTATTGATTTAGAATGCTAATTATGCTCAGAAGTCTCCAAAGTTCCTTATACTGTGCAATGAACCAGCACTCTGGCTTCCTTCGCTCTTGCTCAAGGTTTTTTGATTGTACAGCAAACACTCTGCCCAGATGTTTGCTTAGCACTTTGCATTTAACTACATTTTTATTGAATATCCGCCCATAACGAGGCAAACTGTACACAGTATAATCCACTCCTATCCAGCTCTAATTGTCAGCATTACTTACAAAAATAATTGTAATACTTCATGGGAAGCTAGAATGTGTCAGCTGCACAGAAAGTGCTGCTTGTTGACTCTAGCAGGCAGGCTGCAACATGCAGAGCTGAAGTTGTGATAGTCACATTATCCCCATATTCCAAGAGAAGCAGAAATGTTGAATTCGGACAGAAAGCCCATTAACGGGACTGTAAATCAATTGATAATGAAATGCAGTATAGATGAGTTATCTTCCAAGTGACTTCATGATTTATCAGATGGCATCACACAGTTCTGTCAGTCAATAAAATGCAGCGGGGCTATTCCTGCCTGTTGCTGTCTGTTCTCGAGTAGCACATCAACGAAGGAGCCGGATGTTGTTTGTTGAGGCCTGGCAGAAAATCTCCCATCAGCCCAGCACCACATGAGGGTTTACGCCTTCCTCTGAGGAAGCTAGCTTGGAGCTGTGTAAAGAACTTGACACTGGCTAGATACCCTGCCTAGCAGTCTCAAAGGAGTAAATCCTGATCCTCTCTGATTCTGGGAGCAAAGAGTGCAGGGCTCTTGTTAGTTCCCAGCTCCTGAATATTCCTGGTAGATCGTGAGGCAAACGAAGACACTCATGAAACCCTTCAGAGAAGGGAGGAGAGTTTACCTCACTAAATTCCCTCCTGAGTGGCCCTGTGTGGACACCTGTTCTCCCCAGTGCCTCTCGCAGCTTGTAAAGATTACTGCATTTCTGGGGCTCCAGTAACACCACAGACCAGCTGACTAAGACAGAAAAATGAAGATGGGCCATGGAATTTTTACCCCAAAAGTGCATCTTGGTAGAAATTGGGCTAATTGGCTAGCGGTTGATCAGAGGGGTGATATTTTCCCATCACCACAAGGGAATCCTCCTCCTGATGCATACCATCACACGCCCAGGCTGACAGCTACATTGTGGAGAGGACCTGATGGAATTTAATGTCTCTTTAGCTGATGTTCCATGTCTTATTATTATTTTATGTGTATTCAAATGGGTCTAAAGATGCAGGTAGGCACCTAGGCAAACCAATGGGAGTTAGGTGCCTAATCTACTTTGATACCTTTGAAAATCTCATTAATCACCTATCTGCATCTTTAGTCATGGAAATATCCTTTGAAAATCTGGCCTTTGTTGACTTGCTCAGCATCACAAAAGCCGTTTGTAGTGCAGCTGGGATTTGAAGCTGGATTTCCAGACTCCAAGCCCAGTGCCTGAAACACGAGCGCCTTATTGGTCAGTAACTGTAGAAGGTTGGGAAGACTTTATTTAAATACAAAAGAAGTTGATTAAATAAAGCCCTGTAAAAAGGGTCACCTGCCAAGCTGTTTAACTTTTAGGAGAGATATTTTTATCAGTTTAAAAGTCTTTTCCCTAATCCTCACTGGAACAATATGGCCTTTTGTTAAAGCAGATACATTGCAAAATAAAAAAATCGATAACTCAGGGGGAAAAAATTTCAACTCTGACAGAACTACTGTGTGATAGTTAAAAGTATACTAAACCCAAAGCAGCAACAAATTCAAAAATAGTATTACTAGTTTGAATAATTAATAGTATTTTTAAAAATATGTAAAAGGATTAAATATCCAAAACCATCATAAAGTGTGGACATGAACAAGTGTGATACTTGTTTACTCCATTATATCCCATATTTACCCCGTTACTTAAATACTGCTAAAGAAGCATAGTTATATTATTGTAAGCAGATTGTGATTGCAGAACAGAGAATCAAAGTTGTGTATCCAAGGCTAAGAATGATTTCTTTAAAAAAATAAAAGTTTACAGAGTAGAATAAAGAGGTCAGCAGCCAGCTTTGTGCAAAGCAGTTTTCAAGATTCAAGCCAAAAACTCCAACTAGTTTGTTACTTGAAAGCCTGGAATTTTTGGTTATTCAGTTATTGTTTGCTCTTCTGTATTACTACAAATAAGAAAAGATTACCATTGTATTTCTCTGTAATTTTTTGATTATATTGGAGAGGCAACAAGAAAGAAGAAAAATATTTACACTGGTTGCTTTGATAAATTGATATGCTTGTCATATGCCAGAGTATGAGTAAAGAAACACTAAATCTTCTGAAACTGTGAGAAGTGTGTCATTTGCAGTTGCAGTCAGTCAGGCATGCAGTATATTTTAAAGTGGAAATTGACTTGCTGGGAAATTGTACTGAGTAGTGTGTGTGCAAGGCAATATTAGTCTGAAATTCAGAGAGCTAAAACTTTTCATGCTTTTTGAGCATTGAAATTTTACGCAGCTGTTTGTCATTAATTGCCTTCACAGTTCAGGACTGATTAGAGACAAGATGCTGGAAAATGAGTTTTGTTTTAATTCTTAAGAAAAAATAATTTAAAAAATCAAGTTCTCAGTGCTGGTTTCAAAACACCAATATGCATGTTAGCATTTAGCATATGTAGATTAAGAAGCAGAACTGACTGCACAGAAAAACTCTCACTGGTACTATGGCATAAGACAGATCGTAGGATATGTCTTCACTGCAGACTTAACTTGGCTCTTATTCAAAGGCAAGTTTTATGACCTCTTATTCAGCACTTCGATAATATGGTGCTAGGAGCTATGGAAATTCCTGAGATAAATATTCCAAAGGACAGGGAGCCAAAGGAATTGAAGCCCAGAATTTTACAATATCACCGCTTGAGCTATTAATCTGCTCAGCATTTCTCCCTTCTTTGCCAAGCTGTCTTGCACAGTATGTTCTCTGAGCTCCTGTAACCCCATGATCTAAGGCCTGATCCTAATGAATTCATTGGCAAGATTCCTACTGATTTCAATGCCAAGACTCACACTAGAGCCAGATTGGGCCATACTTAGAAGCCAGATCTGATCTAAGTCCAAAAAAGGAGAGGAATAGGTAGAGAAGAGATAAATATGTTACCTGTAACCATGAACTCATATTAGTCTGCAATAAGAACCTGATCTGAAGTCAACGTGAATTTTTGCACTGACTTCAAGGTGTTCAATTGTTATTCTTTTGGAAACCAGTCTGGGAAGATTCTCCAGAGATCTATAGTAAAACAGTATTACTATTGTTTCCTATTGTCAGTCTGTGCAAAGATCCAGCAGGGTTAGTGGCTTTGGTAAATGTTCTCATTAGCTGATCCTGAAGTAACGGTCAATCATTTTGAGTGACAGCCCAGAACCCTGGGATTTGTGTGTGTATATATGTGTGTGTGTTGGGTGTTTGTCAGCATTAATGCCAAATGTTCAACAAAATCATGAGTAATAACTTTGATGAAAGGAGCCCTGACATACAAACACTTAGTAGCTGGTATAAGAGTAGGCTATGGAGAATTGCAGTGAACTGAAATATATTTACATTCAGAAATATTGTAAAGCTGTTCAACTATGGAAAGGTTGCCATTGACTTTGCTGGGCTCTGGATTGACCATAGCTGGTTTGCACTGCTCTGACCACACAAAGCAGCTGCAAACCTGGCTTAAGTGCCTGTATACGCGGGATTTATGGCTGTTTTCATTACAGGAGTCATGCAAGGCAGCTGGAACACATAGTGAATCTGGCTCATTGTTTGCACTCATCTTGTTGCCACTTTAGTGAAGTATTTTTATTTGTTTTAAAAGAATTTGTTCATGTGTGTCTTTGTTCATTAACAACACATGTCATGAGCAGACAACTAAAATGCTGCTTTGTCTGAACACTGTACAATGGGGAACATTTGTTTTTAAGATAAACCTTGCACCAAAAGGTGAAGAATGAAGTGCCTAGGCATGTTTGAGTCAGGAACTTACCTGAATTTGGGGTTCTTTGTCATTATTCCTCATGTCACTTTTAATTTGTAGTGATCAGATTTTTTTTTTTTTTGCTTTATAATGAACTGTGCACCAAAGCAGAACGTCGTTTTTCTGTGGGTACTTCTATAAAGATCAGACATGGTAGACACTTGACTAGTGGAAAAGCAGCTGCGCTAACATTATTTTTGTTTCAGCTCTGGGGGAACTGAAATATGTTCTGCAGCCTTTGCTATATTTTTTCAGGTTTTTGGTTACCCTGCTGACACAGGAAACTGTGAATAGGTATATTTATCAGCTTTTACCGTAAATGTTGTCTTCCCCCTTCCATCCCACCCCCCAAAAAACCCCAAAAGATTGGGGTCAGATAGTGCCACTCTTACTCAAATTGAGTATTAACCCACTTTGCAAGGAGACCCACTGATATCAAGGCACTTATGCAAGGAATAAGATACTCTCCTATTCAAGGGGTAAAATGCTGGCTCAACTGAAATCCGTGACACTCCCACTGACCTCAAAGGAGCCAGGATTTCACCCAGCGTGAATAGTGGTAGCAGAATCTGGCCTGTAATTAAAATTTATTAAAGAATAAAATAAATCATTTCATATGTAAATGAACTATATAAAACAGAAATGGCTATTTTAATGCTCCTAATTTCAAATATATTGTTTAATATTCAGAGAGTTCTTCAGGTTATAGCTACCAACTCCTCAGTTGTCAGGGGCCAGGAGTGTCCTCTTTGTTAGAGTCAGGTTCTGATCTTTAAGTGGGAATCCTAGGCACTTTCATTAGTACTAAGAATAATAAAGTTGTATTAACAGAAAATTACAGTCTGACTCTCTTCTCGGTTATGCCAATTGAAATCAGGGAGTGATTGCATTTACACCAGTAGTAAACTGATATAAATGAGATCAGAATCTGATCCATAGTTTCCAGTCAAGAATGAAGAGAACATTTTAAACACATGTTTATAGTCGTGTCTGGTACCACCACTATTTGTAAGGGCCTTTCAGCATTCCATGATTAAGTGGTTTATAACTGGGCAATTAATATTCGCACTGAAGTGCAACAGTTGGATTATATTTCCTTTTAAAAAAAAGGTAAGACATTAATAATTTACAGGAGGGTAAAAGAAGAAACATGAGTAAGGCTTGAATATGTTTCTATAACAAGTTTAGATATTAAAAAAAATATTTCTTGGCACTAATTTGCAATGCTTTTATTTAGGTAGTTTTACAAAAGAGAAATCATTGAAAAAGTTGCTACATTTTGAAATTTCAAAGCACCTGCCATGGATCCATAATATGTTGTCAAGCTTTGCAAGATTTGTTACAGTACAGTCAAGTTAGTGCAGCTACAGCAATTTCCACCAGCTGGAATCTGGGCTTTTCTGATTCTTCTTAGGACTAGTAGGGGAAATATAGTTAAATTTATTAGAGGCACCAGATTCTTAGCCAGTGGAAATTGGTATAATTCCTTTGAATTCAAAGGCACTTCAGAGAGAATCTGAGAATCTGACCCTAGACTCATTCCCATACCCATATAGTGGAACACATAATTATCCACAACGTGCTCCGCAAAGGAAGCAAAAGGTTAAGAGGAATATAAATTAAAATGTGTTATTTATTTTGGATAAGCAAAAATGTAACTGTATTTTAATGGGGTTTATAATGTGATCTTATCTTTTAACGGATATCAAACCTTAGAGCAAATCAGGTTTTCCCCATCTATTGTTTTTGTTTTTTTTTTACTTTCAAGCAACTAAACTCTTGATACAACTATCCAATTACAGCAGTTTTCAAGAAAGTAAATTGTGCATAGATTCACTAGTAGGGTGGGATCCCCTAATGTAGTTTTCTGTTTGAGGACCTACACAAGGCTTATACATTACTTAAGTCCCCATTTAAGCCTTATTTTCAGGGTCAAGTAGTACAGAGATCTCTTCTAGATGGGGAGAACTTTATCTACTATGAATATCTGAGCATCACCTTGATGATAGCAATGAGGGGGGGAAGGGCAGGGGAGGAAATGTATTAAAATATTTAAAACGTCTGTAACCGCTGAATCATGTTAATGTCTTAAAACATAAGAATGATGAATAGCCTATATAGACATTGACTCTGCAGGTCTAGAGTAGATCTATATTTTAAAATCTCTAGCACACACATACAAATGAATTAAAATATCCAAATATTATACCTATTTCTATAGAAAAGAGAGGAACAGAAGTATAAGGAACGTTTTGTTTTATCAGAATTTGTCGTATCTCTAAATAAATTATTTCTAAGTTTAATTATATTTTAAATTCAATATTTGATATTATTTCAGGACATATTTAGTTATACTTAATAAATAGAAGGGCCAGCCAGGTTCTTTAGAAATGGGAATTTGTCAGCTGGTATATTTACAAATCAAAGTTCACTGAAAGTATAAGCAGTGAAAGCAGCTAAAGTGTTTATCAATGTTTTTATAACGATCAGAACTTTCTGAGCTTTGATACACCACAGCTGCCTTCTGCCACTAATTGCCCCGGATACTTCATGTAAGATAAAACTCAATAATATCAGCTACTGAAGTATTGTACTTCTCTCTGACTCAAAATGTCATAAGATTTTTATGATAGGCATTTTAGTTGGCTGCCAGCTTTGCTTTTCAAAGTGGATCTTAGCAGTTTATTGGCTTGAGCCCTGGGATCTGTCACTATGATAATTGGCCACAAAGCAAGAAAAATCAAAGAAGTGTATTAAGAAGCGGGAATGTTCAAAAGAAAAACACTGTTAAAGTAAATCAATTGTGGAAGTAGTTAGCTTCCATATCTCACACTCCTGCTAACCAATTTTTAAACTTCCTGGGAAGGCAATACACAAATCTTGATTTGGAACGGAATGTGGACCCAATACAGGACAGCACTTAAGTATATGCTTCAATTGAAGAATTTGTTTAAATGTGTTTCTGAATTGGGGTGCTTTCCTGAATTGGGACCTGTGTTTGCAGTGTACATGCAACAAGAGGTATTACATATTCCTATTCTATATTTTGGATTTATCTATATATAGATCAATATAGGCATGATGTGTATATTATATATATAATAGGAATGTTATTATATATTTAATAGATATAGATTACATAGATTATAAATTAGATCTATAATAGGATACTAGTAGCTAAAAGCCATCAAAATTGCTGCAGGGTTTCTGCCCTGGGCGGGGCACATGTAACCTTAGCCCCCTGCCCAGGGCTGAAGCTTTGGCCCTGGGTGATGGGGCTCAGGCTTCGGCTTTGGCCCTGGACCCCAGCAAGTCTAACACCAGCTTTGGCAACCCCATTAAAATGCAGCCATGACCCACTTTGGGGTCCTGTCCCACAGGTTGAGAACCTCTGTTCTAGTCACCCTTAACCTGCTCTTGGTTAAACTAAATGGATAGAGCTCCTTGAGTCTATCACTGTACGGCAGGTTTTCTCATCGTTTAATCATTCTCATGCTGCTTCTCTGAGCTTTCTCCAATTTTTCATGCTTCTTCAATTTTGGGCACCAGAACAGGACATAGCATTCCAGCGGCGGTCACACCCGTTTCAAATACAGAGGTAAAATAACCTGTTTAGTCTTGTTTGAGATCCCTCTGTTTATGCATACAAGGATTGCATTAGCCCTTTTGGCCACAGTCTTACAGTGAGAGATCCTGTTCAGCTAATTATCTACCATGATCCCCAAATCTTTTCCAGAGTTGGATACAGTGAGCCTGACTCCTCTCTTGCAGTCTCTCTGAAATAGCTCCCTTGCAGTCAATGGGATTAAACCTGTGTAAGAATGATGCAAGTGAAAGGAGCAGCAGACCCTGTAAAATAAACCTTTTTTTGCATGCTATAACCACCAGGTACCTGAAGAAAACAATATTTCAGACATAGGGATTATGAAAAAAGTAGATCATATTTAAGGGCTCAGTCCAAAGCTCATTGAAGTGAAATGAACTACATGAGATTTATAGATCATTTTATGAATCAGGGCTTTTTATTATTTCCCATTCCATTCGTGTGTTTGTATTTTATCTACTTAGATTGTAAACTCTTCAGGGCTGGACCTGGTCTTCAGACTTGTCTGTAAAATGCCTAGAATTGGGCTGGATGGACCATTGGTTTGACCCAGTATGGCCATTCTTATGTTCTTAACTTTGTTGGTACTTTCTGATTGTTTGTTTATATGTGTGTGTCTATCTATATGAAAAAGAAATCATGCCCGAGTTCTGCTAATATCCATGCCCTTAATGAACACAGCATAATTCTGCAACAATTGTTGATATTTAAGGTAGGACATATTGTACTATATAATAGTGGTCACTTTTCATGAGTAACCATGTCCTCAGAGACTTTAAATATGAGTGGACTGATATCACAGTTTATTTATTTAATAGAATCCATTCACTATATGTTGGTCCTGATGTATTACACCAGACTGCTTCGATGACTAACAATCCTAGTCTTAGGGTAAGGGGATGGAGGTTTTGTTTTGGGAGGTGAGGGAGTAATAGGTGGGTTTGGCTTTACTGCCAAGTCTGCAGTATTCTGCCCATGTTTTTCATACATATATTTAAAAAAGAATTTTCTTTAAAATGGACAAATATTGGGCCCAGTCCTGTGGCATCTCTGCAGGAAATTATAGCCAAATGAGAGTACTGCATGCAGACCTGCTCATTTCATTTTATCTTGCCCTGATGCTATGCAGATTACCTTGGAGAATGAGTGCACTGTCAGCGTGATATGTATGATACATAAGGAGCACAAGTCTGGAGACAGACTGCACCTTTTTAGTATCAAGGAACAGCATTAACTGAGCTCAGGAGAACCTGTTCTAGGAGACAGAGAGTGATAATGACAGGGCAGTCTGCAAAGAAGGGATCTTCCTAGATGGCGATTATGGCCTTGCGCTGATATAGGGGTGAAGGAAACTAAATGTCCCCAAAATTTATTTCTCAGCTTCTGCTTCAGAGCATCAGCAGCAGCCAAGACCCTATCAAGGCGTTCGTGTCAAAGAACCGGTGAAGGAGCTACTGAAGAGGAAACGTGGGAACATTCATAATGTTAATGCAGCAGCAGCTACAACAACAGTAAGAAAAAATACAGAATGCATGAGGAAAGCTCTTCCTTTCTGACTGAAGAGGCACCCAGCCCTGTCTCCATCATGTACTCCCATTGATCTTAATGGAAGTTGAAGGAACTCTGTACCTTGCAGGATCAAGCCCTTAGACGGGAACAAAAGGAGGCAGAGAAGTTAGGTGACTTGCTCAAAGCTACAAATGAGTTCAGTTTCAGAACCAGGACTAAAACTCAGTAGAGTGATGGCCAGTCCAGTGCTTAGATCACGTATCTTTCTAGTGCTCATTTATCAAGACAGCAGGTTACACTAGCATAATCGGTTCATTCAAGACCATGAAACTCAGCAGTGCTGAAGTTATCAAAGGAGAGAGTTAGGTGTCCAACTTCCATTGGCTTTCAGTGGGATTTGGGCCCTATCTTCTTTAGGATTCCTTGAAAATCCCATCTTAAAATACCAAAATCAACAAAATAAATCACAGGATTCAGGATAGTTGTCTTATGCAAATGTACTTTGTATCATCTGGGATCCAGAAATGTCAAGTTCTGAAAAATCCATAAAAACTTTGCGGAGCTATTTCCCCATGGAGTCTAATTTCCTATTTTGTAGTGTGCTGAAAACTCGGCTATACAGGTGACCTGTTGTGTATACTATATACTGTTCCAGACAAAGCAGGCAGAGCAACCTTAAAAGCTACCAAAACTGTCCAAAAGAGCTCTCTGGCCCCTCATTTCCTAGACTTAGGCTAAATCAATTTATTTATTGTATCTTCATTAACAATGAAATTCACTCTTAGCAGTGGAGCCTCACAAGGTCATTAAAATCCCACTTAAGTGTCAGTGGAGCATGGATCTTGCAGAATTTCACCCTGAAGCAGTTTTTAATGACTGCTCACATACCTGTAAAACACCAGGCACATGGTACCTTCAGCCAAGCAAAGTCTAAGCAGCAATGGATGATAATATATTTATTGCTACTTCAGCTCAGAGTAAGAGTTTCTCAAGATATGTTGAGTTTAAATCTTTTAGGAATAACTGATATCTGAATATTCTTTTTTATTCTCTAGGTTGTTTTGCCCCATCAGCCACTTCCGTCCTATTCACCAATAGGTAATGCTTCCAAACATTTATTTTCATTTGTTCATCAGCTTGGTTTCAGCCCATGCTTTGGCCGACATTTGGTACAATTCTCTTCTTGTTTTGCAGGCCAGCCTTGCATTGATATGGATGTTACTGCCTCTTCATTGCCCATTACCGATGAAGGGGCATTATGTTCTGGTTGGCTCTCTCAGCCTTCTCCTGCTACCCTACAGCCCTTAACCCAGTGGACAACTTACCCAGATTATATGTCACACGAAGCAGTCAGCTGTCCATACACAGCAGACATGTACGTTCAGCCCATGTGTCCTAGTTATACACTTGTTGGACCCTCTTCAGTTCTGACGTACGCATCCCAACCGCTGATCACCAATTTTGCGGTAAGCTAAAGTTACCTAGAAATAAAGGCAAAGCTCCTTTCCAGTAGGAAGTATGAGAAACCCCGTGTATCTAAATTTATCTTTATACTATGTATTGCTTGACATTGTATTGTCAAGGATGATGTCTGCAGTAAAAAGCTATACAAGTGGTGCGGAAAACTCAGAAGTAGTTTCCTCTGCCATAACTGCATATGCAAGGAGAACAGTCCTGAGGAGTGAGATTGAGTAGAGAAACATGCCTTAGTGACCCTCTCTACAATGGTCATGCAACTCTCTCTTCTCGGTGTGAGTCTCTCATATAGTTTTCTACCAGAGCTACAAATTCCTGTTAGTAACCTAACTGCCTAATGGGTTGGCTGGATTTACTCTCTGCCTGGACCTGGAAATTAGGGGCATTGCTCTGAGAATCATTGTGGTTTGAGAGGGATTGAAAGATTTGACTATATTGAAGTCGGAGTGAATCCAATTTTCTTAACAAAGCTTGCCTGTTCCACTCAAACCCTCCAGCACTCACCACCTAATTAACTCATGAACCATTCTGCATTGTTCTCATGAGACCCTCGCCAGCTCCCATTGAAGTCAGGGGTAAGACTGCCATAGACTTCAGTGAGCGCTGGATCAGGCCAGTGGGCAGATTTTATCTTAGGAGAGTATTGTCTGCAGCTCAGGAAAAATAATGCAGAGCAATAAAGTCATGTTGCCGTCAGCTCCAACGTAACGAGGAATCCTACAGCTTTGATTCATGGTGCTCATGAGGTTTCAATTAGAGTGGATCATAAATTATCATCTTCTGTCTAGATGCGCAGAATATCAGATATCAAATATACAATAGGCTCTGTTGTTTGGACAAACAGCTAGGACAGAGCTGCACTTGAGAATCTGGACAGGATGTTTCAGATGCTGTGTCTGAGTTTATTGCAATACCATTTTTTCAATAAGGCTGTGGGTTGTTGGTGTTTTTAATAAGCCCTTCAGGGAACTTGTTTTCACTGGGAAATCTTATGGTGTTTAAATATGACCTTGACTTAGCTGACGTGATGCTGACCATGAATGACTAGTGGTCAATAAGACAAGGGCATGTTCAGCATCATGTCAGCTTACCTGACACATTCCATTCATGTTGCAACCTTATCAGAGAGCCACAGATGAGGACAGCAGGTCCAAAATACAATTTATAATAATCTTGAAAGGATGCCTTGCATGCTTACAAAAGTGAAGGCAGGAGGGAGACCGGAAAGGTGATGGGAATGTGATATGTAGGAGTATATTTACCACTGCAAAAACTTTTAGATGGCTCTTGCTGGCAGCTGGGGTTTTAACCGAGTTGCATCCCTCTTTCTGGTGAGCTTGTGAAAACTTTCATACTGAACAGGAAACTTTATGGAGCCAGAAAAAGACATTTTAACTGTGATAGTGACTATCCTTATTCTTAGTCTCTAAGGTGCCACAAGTGTTCTTCGTCTTATTTACGGATACTGACTAACACGGCTGTTAATCTTAAACCTATCCTTATTCTGATACCTTTGTACTTAACAGCCAAGAAGCACCACTCCAGCAGTTGTGCCGCAGCTGGAGGTGACAGACCAGCAATCCCCTCTTACCTATTTCCCATGGGCTCAGCCCATTTCTGCATTACCAGCCTCTACCCTGCAGTACCAGCCAGCCTCATCCTCGCTTCCTGGGCCCCAGTTCCTTCCACTTCCCATTTCAATTCCAGAGCCTGCCCCACAGGAACTGGAGGATGCAAGAAGAGTGATCAGCACTCTGCCCATTGAAAAGCTACTTCTAGAAGATGAAGACAATGATACGTATGTTTTAAATCACACTCTCTCTGTTGAAGGGCTTTAAAATCATGCATATGGGGCCTGATCCTACATTTCTTGTTCACCCAAAACTCTAAGTGAAATCAATGAGAGTTTTGAGTGCACAAGAAAAACAGGTTTGGGCTATTTATTTTCTTAAGATTTTTGTTGTCAACCACCACTAATGTTCCCTGAATATGAGATTTGCACTCAGGGTGAAATTTACCTTGTGCACAGGACTAGCAAGAGATTCATGTACTTCTAAAGTCGCTTTTAGTCCTTCCTAGTGGAAATTTTCCAGTGCTTGCCCCCGGCAAGGAGTAAATTTCACCCTCATATGTAGATCGTGGGCTCAAACTGACATGGGATTTTAGTAACGTATTTACTAACCCTGTAGGGTCTGACTGTAGCATTTGGATACACTTATCTTAAGGGTGTCTTAGAGGGTTTACTTTACAAGCCAAATTTTCTTGAGCTATGTGTAAATATCACACAGCTATATCTTTGCTTTGTTCAGATAAAAGTAACTACTCCAATACCTGTGCTTAATAAATATTTTTGAAAAAGGCCAGTTTAAGTGTGGGGCCTGAAATGAGATGGTCGTTTAATTGATAACACTCTTGAAAAATTTCATTGTATGATTATGAATATTTTTACTTTTGTGGTAGCACCAAGTGTTAGCCAGTCTGAAGACCAGTAATATAAACAGAACTGGTGAGATATGTACTAGTGTGAAAAAAGGTCACCAGCCACAGAGGAACACAAAATTACTTAGGCAAAGAATTGTACAGTTGCTTCTTAATTTCATTTTTCTGATGATTCTTGCAAAATGTACAGATTGGTCTTCATACAGAGCTCTAGCTCAATGTGAGAGAGTTAATTGGACTGACGCATTTTCAGCAGTCAGTTTGTGAAATGTTCCCCTTTAAAACTGGTAGAGTCATATTTAATGGCTGCCTCGTGATGTTATGTGTTGCACTGAGACAGAACCTGGTCCCAATGGGATTGCAAGATATGGCCCTATGTCAGGAGATCATTGAGAAGACTGGGCCTTCCAAAATTAGAATGGGATTACTGGCAGCACGGTCATTCATTCTCTTGTTCTTGGGCCTTAGTAGAGTTCAGTTTACAGCGATGATAAACAATCCTAAAATTGGAGATAGGCCATGTTAAATTTAAGACCCTTAACGTGCCATATTGACAATGAAAGTTTCTCTGTATTCCAATCTTTTAGAGTCACAGGCATATGCAGCATCATTAATGCATTTTGTTTTTATTCACTGGAAAATTAATAGCATATACTGCCCCCTCTAAAGCAATTGTAAATATCACTACTGGTGTTCCATGGTATGCCACAGACAGAGGTATTTGCGTGAGGACATATCCATTTTTAACATTTGTTAACTGTTTTCTTAATAAACTAGGGACTCCTAGATGATGTACACAATTTCTCTGAGTTTTTCTGCTTCATAAAGCCCAGGAGCCTTAGATGATTGAGGCATTTAGAAGTATTTTTGGAATGAATTTATTCAAAGAGTTGTTACCTTACATTGGTTAACTAATTGGTGCCCACTCCTCCTTCTTTTACCCGGGCAATATTCCAAATAACTTTACAGTTTTTGCCTGAGTAAGGACTGCAAAATCAGGTCCAGTGGTTATAAGACTATCAAAGCAGGTTTCACTACTGACAAATCTAAAGGATTTAAACAACATATCATGCAAATGACCATAAAGTTGTCTGAAAACTGCAGTATCTTAGGCTTACCGGTATTAGTGGCTTAAATTTGCAGAAAAACCCAGCAAAGAAATTAATTAGATGAGGCTTGATGTACCACTGTGCTACTCCTGTTTTATGCTGGTGATAGAGTAATACCAGCATAACACGGGGGTAGTGCAGTTGTGAATCAGGCCCGTGTTTGCCAAGATTTATTTGAAACTTTTTTTTCATTTCATTGTATGTAAAATCTCTCAGTTGTATATAAAGTGATGATGTGATGTCTATGGATTTCTTTCTGGGTTGTTCTGTTAGATTAAAAAAAAAATTCAATAAAGATCTACAGTAACTTTCATATGCCTAGAGTGTTTTTTTCATACTCAGAGAGGTATCCCGTGGCATTTGACACAATATGAACATACTGGCTTGGAAATCAATAATGTTAGTTTGATAGCATGGTTACAAGACTATAACCAGTGATTAATTACATGGCTTTGTGTTGATTTATTGTATACTAAAAGAGACTCTCATGAGTCAAATATAGGCTCAAAACCTTCCTCACTCAAGTAGTCCTTACTTACGCAACTGACTCTGCAGTCACGTTGTTATTTATTTGTGTAACAATAGGGTCTAGAGAGACTTCAATTGAGAGTGGGACACATTGTGCTAGACACTGCACAAATACGTGCTAGGAAGCAACCCCTACCCTGAAGAGCTTACAGTCTGAGTAGACAAGACAGAGTGACTTGTCCAAGGTCTCAGGTCAGTGGCAGAGCCAGGAATGAAACTGAGATCTGACTCCCTGTCCAGTGCCCTATCTAGGATCGTATCACCTTCCACTAAAGATAATAAAGATATCCAGGATCGTATTCTATGGACCAAATTCTCTGCTGGTGTATATGGCTGAAGTGCCAGAAATCACAGGAGCTGTACCCACTTATATCAGCAGAGAATTTGCTCCTACATATCTGCATTTACTTTGTTTGATTGTTTCCACACCCGTGTATCAGCATTTCAGAAAGCAGATGTATGGGGTTTTTTTTTATTAATTTGGCCAAGCTAACAGGAACTTTAACCCATCTAGGTATTGACTGTTAATTCACGTGTCAGCACCTTTTATATATTTTTCTCTTTATGTCCAGGGGTGTGGTCCACCTGCTTTAGCTCATATATTGCCTAACATGGCCCAGGTTCCACAAAGCTTCATTCCGTGTACATCATTTGTCCTTATTTTGGCAGAAATAATCTAGACAGAAGGGCAGGGTGAGTGAGGCTACACTTTATACCGAGGCTGGCTGGGAATCAGATGCCCAGTTGACATTGTACGTGTTTTCTAGAGTGCAGACTGTGGCCCTGAGGCAATAAATTGTGACTATTACATAGGATAGAACAGAGTTGTCTAAGAAAACAAGCATTTGTCCATCATTATATTATTCTAAATGAAAAATATAGAACAATATTTAATAAGGAGAAGGATGCCCAGCTGGCTAACAATACTAATCACAATACTAATGCTTACGAGGTGAAATTCCCCCCTGCACACAGGGCCACCACAAAATTATGCACAGCTTAAATCCCACTTGAAGACCTCAAAGCAGGGTTGAAGTGGGACTTAAGTGCTGCATAGGTTTGTGGTAGCCCTCTTAACAGGGGAATTTCACCTAAACTGCAGAATTAAGTGCAGGCTATGTGTAGGATTTTCCCCATCATTAGAGACCTCAGCTCCAAAGAACCCTAATCTGTAAGGAATATTTCTACTGTTATTTTATAACTTGATTGTACTGTGGATTTAATAGAATCAACATACCATTCTGTCCCTCAAGCCACTGACTTCGAAAAACAGGTAGAGCTACCCTAACAAGAAATTCTGGATTTATCCTCGAGATGAAATCATATAAAAGAGGATCTTTGTTACTTTTGATGCACAGGTATTACCCATGTGTTCACTGCATGTACATGGGATAATGTAATACTATATATATTACTGGACCACTGCAAGTATCACATTGTGGTTCTATTAAGTAGGGCTTAAGAACTGCCCAGTGCACAGTAGAGTGCATTCATCTGAAAGAAAGCCTGTAACTTGTCTGCGCAAGAATTGAGTAAACTGCATGCTATTGAAATCAACAGGTTTAACTCATGGTAGCAAGCAGTATGTCTGTTTTTGAGATCAGACCTTTAAATGACTCCTCAGTGCACACTGTACTTACTGAGAATCAGAGTGGTAGCCGTGTTAGTCTGGAATAGCAGAAGTAACAAAGAGTCCTGTGGCACCTTAAAGACTAATTAAAATATTGAAGCATAAGCTTTCGTGGGCTAATACCCACTTCGTCGACATGCATCCAAGTGGGTATTAGCCCACAAAGGCTTATGCTTCAATACTTTAGTTAGTCTTTAAAGTGCCACCGGACTCTTTGTTACTGTACTTACTGTAGAGTCCAGCACTCATGGTATAAAATCACCGACCAGATAGTGCTGTTCTGTAAAACTGTTAATCTCCAGGATGATTCGTGGTCGGGCAATGATCAGTGTCTTTATTTACTGTCTTAGAATTCTACATATTTATGCAGCTAAAGGTATGAGGGAATACACACTGGCAGCCGCAGAGCGCATGAGAGAGCTGCGAAGACTAGATGCCAAGGAGCACAGAGGAAAGGTAATGCAGACACAGTACCCCGCTCACACCAGAGCTGCTGCATTTAATTCACTTCTGTGCCAGCACTAAGCCTGAGCATCACTTCATCCCCACTGAAAACCACATCTCCCATACAGGATTCATAAACCTTCTGAACAAGGGTGAATTTCATCCTGAGAACAAGTACAGGATTTATTTCACGGTTTCACAAAAGGGCCTTATCCAGGCATGTTTCGGTCTCTTTCTTTGCTCGGAAGGGAACACTGTGTTTCTCATAACACTGCCAATGACAAGAGCTCCGTGCCTCTCTAACAGGAGCATCCTTGGACAACATGAGGGCTCAGTCTTCCCATGGTCCTGCATAGAGACCATCTTCCCTCCTACAGCCTTTTCTTTTTTATTAGTTTCACGGTTGCCAGAGTCTTGTATTGTATCTGTTTTGCTGCTATTTTCAGACTCCCCTGTTGGTTGCGGTAGCTGCCAGACAACCAGCCATAGTCTATGATTTGATACTGACAGGGGCTGATGTCAATGCTGTGGACGATAAAGGGCAGTCCGCTTTACACCTCGCGGCAATGTACGGATATGCACAAGTCCTTCAGGTAGGAACAGCTTTAGACAAGAGCTATTGATGTGGATTTTCAAAGGCCCAAAGAGGAAGTAGGCATTCATGGCAGACCCTCGGCCAGTGTAAATTGTCATAGCTCCATTGATGTCGGATTGATCAGCTCCCTTGCTCCAATTCTTACTGAAAGTCAGTTACACCTGTTGTGCCTTTGAATATCTCTTCTGTTAATGATAGCAATAAACTTTGTGGGCCATCTGTCGAGCCATTATTTCCTCTGTGTTTCTGCCTGCTTTGTTGTATGGCCAGGTTCTGATACACTTATCACACTGAACTGTGCTTTAGTTAGGGTGAGCATATATCCCATTTTGGCCGGGACAGTCCCTTTTTTTAAGCCCTGTCCCAACAAGCCCAACATATGTTTTTTGTTAAAGTGGGCATTTGTCCCGTCTTGCTGACTCGATCAGTTGGCAAGAGCATAGGGGACAAATGCTCACCTTTGTCAAAAAAGTGGGGTGGACTGCGGAGGAATGTTCGGTGGGAAGGCAAGCAGAGAGGTCAGCCCTGCACGAGGGTGTGAGAGAGGAGGCAGCGTTCCAGCAAGCAACAGTGTTGAGACTGGGGGTGTCCCATTTTCCTTTTGAGAAATAAGGTCACCCTAGCTTTATTCTGCCAGAAATCCTATTGACTTGAACAGGATTTCTTGCAAAGCAAGGCACTGCCCACCATGGGTGAGTGTATTGGAATCTGGCCCTTTAGTAGACCATCGATTGCTAATAAACTTTAAAGAAATCTTTACCTCCCTTGCTATTCATACCAACAGACAGTGTAGGCAGCGTCTCTGACAAAGTTCTGGCACCCGCAATGATAGGATTAAGGTAGGGCTGTCCTCTAATGATGGCGTCGCATTGTAAATGAAAGAATGTAGCAGGATCACCTTGGTTCTGGCAGTTGGAATTCCAGCACTGGTTAACCATCCCTTATACACAGCCCTAAGTTAATTCATAAATAGGAAGTTAATATGTAACTTGAACAGTGCTTAAGACATTCTTTTCACTCAGCCTCATAAAGTGCTGAATATGATAAGGAGGATTCCACTGAAGGAAATGTTTGTGGGGCACTTATAAAACTACAGAACCCTTTTTCATGGAAATGCATCTTTTCCACTTAAAATAAGTGCTGCAAAATACATTCAGGCTCCTCAATCTGTGTAGGCAAATCCTTGCATTTTTAAGGTTTACTTCTGAACTTTTATTCTCCCCCTTAAGGAACCGAGATTAATAAGGAGGAAGTTCAGAGCTATTTGTCAATATTTTATCTGGATAAATCACATTCACATTATGTAAAGTTGGCACTGATTCCAGGTGTCTCTGAAATTGGGGCCAAATTCAATCAAAGACTTAGTGTCTCATGCTTGTATGTTAAGTATTAAGGGTTCTGAATGAGTCGTCACAGTACACCTATTTATATTTGAAAATCTCAGCTAAGATGCTAAACTATGGGGGAATTAGGTTATTCAGCAAAATAAGGAAAATGTTATACTTTCTAGTATTTTAGATGAAGAACCTGTATGAAGCACCACTTTAAATCACCACTATCTGAATGTTTTCAAATGTTGCACTCTGCAGTAAATCCAAACAATGCTCATTTCCATAGAAATTCTTAACTGCTTTTACTAGTTTCATTTGCATACTGCCCCAGATATTAAAGCAGGCATGTTTGCTTCAGCCTGCCATATTGCTACACATGAAAATTTTACAATATGAACATTTCCAATGTCAACAGACCTTTAGGAAATGAAGTTATGCTGTAAATGATAATATGTGGTGACAGCTTGTTATTTATATTTTTTTCTAAGATAGCTCTAGACACACGTGTGTTCTTGTTACAGGGAAGGTTAAAAGGCCCGAGTTTATATTGTTTGTTAACCCAGTATGGAGTGTGCTAAAGAAAGTAGTCTGAAGTAGTTGACCATCATTGACATAAATGCACTGACTAAAATGCATAGCTGTTAAAATAGAACTCAACAGAATTAATATTAAGACCTATTCTAAGGGCTTAAGTGGGTCTTTAGTAACACAACAGGCCCAAATCCAACCACTCATATCCTGACTTCCTAGTGCTTTCCCAAAATGTGATAACGACGCTCTAGCCCTTAGATCGTGGTGCAGTGATCCTGATCTCTGCCTGTAGCTTTTAGTTGCTACTGATGTACAGATTATTATTATTATAATTATTACTCTCTAGAGTTATTTGAATTAAACAGACTTTTAAAAACAAACCCCCTCTATGTGACAAAAATAAAAAAATCTGTTTGTTAATGATTCAACCCCTGCCGTATCCCTTCAGTTAAGGATTGAGAAAACTCCCAGTCCACAATTCTGCATCCTCCAACTAGACATCCTGCAAAAACAGGTAGGATTTAATATTCCTGATATTACTAATTTAAAAATAAGCAGAAAAAAATCCCTTATCTTGCACAAAAAAATATAGGCCTTTGTATCCATCATAAAGAAACAGAAAAAGTACACAATACTGTTATTTCTCCTACTCCTTCTACCTTTAATACCAGACAACATTCCCAGACAAGATGAAATAAAGGACCCCCATAGTTTTAAAGCTGGGACAAAATAATTGGCAGGTTTGAAACAATCGCTAACTCCAATATGTAGGCTAAGTGCATGAACATATAATTGGATTCATCTGTATTATGGCATCAACAGAAATTCTTGCCAATCAGCTGGCTCTGGGAATGTTACAAACGTTTATGGATGCTTTGACTGGTTTTTGCTTTAAACAGCATTCTGCTGAATTTAAATTCTCCTGTGCTTTTGTCAACTCTAGGTTATTATGTCACTAGGTTTCCCGCACGATTTAGAAATGAAGGATTTTGAAGGTAAGAGAGTTTGAATTTTAACTCTTTCCCATTTTGGTTTTGCAGATTTTTATGGTGGCATTGTAATAATGAATAATAATAATAATTGAGAGATGAGGTGGATGAGGTAATATTTTTTACTGGACCAAGCACTGTGGATGAAAGAGAGGAGGTTTCAGGTTTACACCACCTTTTCTTCATGTCAGAAAAAGACACGCTCAAATGTTTCTGACCTGAAGAAAAGCTCTGTGTAAGCTTGAAAGCTTGTCTCTCTCACCAACAGAGGTTAGTCAAATAAAAGCTATTACCTCGCCCACGTTGTGTCTCGAAGATCCTGGGACTAACACAGCTACAACAACACAAATAATAATTATAATGGATATTTGGAGCCCAGATATTTGAATTTAATGAGTTTTTGGGTGTGCAAGAATATCAAGGAGAGTGTTAGCGTCATAGGCTCTGTTTCAGGAAAGCACTTAAGCTATAGGATTCAATCATACTTAAACACAGGCTTAAAGATAAGCACATCTTATGTCCCCTGCCTGAATAGGAATGTTTTCCTGAACTGGGACCATAATGGATAACAAAGTCCTGTATAATATATAATACAATGGGATCTAAGGTTTATAGTCTCTAATCATGTCTCATGTATTCCCAAGCAATTTGCCATTCATCGCTTTGAGTTACGTGTCACAAATATTCCTGGAATTCTCTCAGAATAGAGGGAACTGTATTGGAAAAAGAGCTGAAAATGAGGCAAAGATTCAGAGCTAGTGCAAATGACCAATGATGATTGATTGGTTTATTTTTGTACAGCGGTAATGCCAAAAGGCCCCAATCACAGATCAAGGCCCCAGTGTGCTAGGCACTGTATAAAAGGCTAGAAGAGCTCACAATCTAGGTTTAAGGGAAGATGCTGCACATAGATGAAAGAGACAAAAGAGGGAACCCTGACTTTACGGAACAACTTACAGTACAATGTTGTTTTCAGTGTTGTTGTAGCCGGGATACTGTGCACTGCAGACCAGGTGAGTGAGGCCTTATCTTTTATTGGGCCAGCTTCTGTTAGTGAGAGAGACAAGCTTTCGAGCTTACACAGAGACCTGAAAAAGAGTTCTGAAGAATTTGAAAGCTTGTCTCTTTCCCCAACGGAAGTTGGTCCCATACAAGATATTACCTCACCCACCTGCTCTCCCAGAACAACTTAAGGAGTTAACTCTTCTCAACAGGTAAAGATTCACTTTGGTTCCCAGTGCAGCTGGCATTTAAAATCTGTGTTCGAGACCCGTTCTGTGATTTCCCTCTCCCTTGAGGCCTGCGTGTTTGGGGGCACCTCAGAATGTAGGTGTGAGATCTCTGTCTCTCATGAAACCTCTTTTGTCATAACTGTGAAGTCACTTAGGAGGAAAGGGGCCAAAGTTGTCTTATTTATTTATTTTCCCCTTTATTTAAATCAACTCTTTATTGAAACCATTTTAACCTCATTTACTGTTTTTTTAGGCCATACCCCACTTCACTGTGCTGTTCTGTCCCATAATTCCCTCTTCCGAGAGCAGCAATGTCACCTTACACTAACCGAGGAACAGAAAAAAGAACTTCAGTACCAGAGTGAGGAGGTGCTCTCGTGTATCCACCTGCTGGTGCAGATGGGAGCCGCCATCCACAGCCGAGTAAGGAGCGAACATTGTTGCTTTCTGTGGTTGAATGACTGATTACTGAACCTGAACCAGATTATTCTTTGACAAAAGCCACACTTTTGAAGGCTGCATTCTTCTTCTTCTTCTATTATTATTATTATTTTATTTATTAGCTTCCACAACATCTCCCTTTTCACAGTCTCAAAGCAGAGTAAAATTTACTTCTGTGCAAAGGTCCAACACAAGGTCTTTGCATCACTTAAACCATATTTTAATTAATATATAAAAGATAGATATTATTAACATTTTTATTATTTATTAGCGAGAGAGATTCCCCAGTCCCTCAAGTTTACTTTCCGCATTCATCTCCTCCTCCCATGATACACAAGGCTTATGACAGGGTAACAGAGGTAGTTCTTACAGGACCCTTTTACGGAAGACATTTTTGTATATATACGAAGAAAGGGATGTCAGTACTAAATTCATATCACAGAGATTAGAGCAGAGATGTGTTGACACTATATTCCCAAGTGAAATAAGGTGCCTCATCCTTTTTCAACTACGTGATCATGAAATGTTAGCCAGTGGCATACTGGATGAGAATTTAGGGGCTTTCAGATAATTTATTCTACAATGACTTTATTGTTGCATGTTCAGGACCAAATCCTGTATCTCCGGAAGTCAGTGCCGATTTACACCAGTTGAAGAGCTAGCCTTCAGTCTTCTCCAGCATACTTACATAACATGCTAAGCTCTTTTGCAAAAGCTTTGTTGTTGTTTTATTAACAGGATGTTAAAAGCAACAAGACAGTCCTTCATTACACAGTACAGGATGGGAACATCTCCCTGCTCAAGTACTTCTTAGAACTAAATGCTTTCATGTCTGAGGACTTTATCAACAGTAAGGTGAGTTAGGGGTGGGTCTGGTGCATAATTTGCATGAACCACAACACATGGGATCTTCAAATGAAAAGCAGTACAATTGGATTTCACAGGAAAAGATTTTTGCACGCAGATATAGCAAACTATCCAAACTAAACACAGGAAATCAGTGAACTGGGCAACATTTCAAAGCTACCTTGAACCTGGGAATCTTGTTTCCATTTATAAAACGTATCGCAGGTAATATTTTCTAGAAGGCATCGTGCAGGAAGCTAATGTGAGAAACAGAGTATGGAGCTTTCCATTTTGACCATAAATAAAATAACATAATTTGTATTGCTGTTGTAACACTCACATACCCAGATTGGGTTTGGAATCCCATTGTACTAGGAGCTGTATTAACAAAGATGAGTGATGCTCCCTGCTTACAGTCTAAGGCTCTTATTTAGGAAAAGCAGCCCTTGTCAGAAAGGCATTTAAGCACATGCATAAATTCCATTGAAGTCGAAGGTGTTTATCCATGTGTTGAATGTTAAGCATATTCCTCAGTACTTTCAGAGTCAGGGCCTAGAAAACACAAAACAGATGAATGGTATGAGGATAGGCTATGACATACAAACAGGTGACAGGTACGGGGATGAGGAAGAGGATAGAACATACAAGCAGAGGAATATGGGGAGGAAGTGGCACTGCTTTGTTAGCTATGTGTTTTGTTGCATCTTTTATTATTTTTTTAAAATTGGGAGTAAGGTGGGGGGCAGGGACAGGGGTGTTAGTAGAAGTAAGGAAGTAGAAAGGGAAGGAAGGGGAAGAGGGACAATTGTAACTCGTCACCTTCAAAGACATAAACAGCAGACAGGTTTTGTGGGCATCCAAGCAGTGGTAAGCCTTAAAGAAGGATTTAAAGGAGGATTGAGTACTGGCTGCATGGATTGTATTCAGGAATGGTTTGCATTAGGGATCAGTGTGCTAGATGCCATTCACACACATAAGAAAATGGCAATCCCTGCTCCAGAAAGCTTTGGGCTGAATTTTTAAAGGTATTTAGGTTTTGTGGCGCTAGGCATTGCAATGCTTAAATATTTAGGAGCCTAACACTCATTTTCAAAAAGGATTTAGGCACTTAGGAGCCAAGATCCCATAGACAGTCAATGGGATTTAGACTCTCAGTGCCTAAGATTTGACAATGAGATTTAGGGCTTCCAAATTTTTTAGGCATTGCAGTGCTGAGTGCTGCAATGCCAAAATATCTTTAAAAATCTGTGCCTTACATTCTACATGGAGCATGGAATCTACCCTGCATTGTGAGCAGTAGTATTCAAACCTGGATCTTTGGCCAAGCAGTGAGAAACTAACACAGGGAGTGAGGGAGAGCAGAGTAGGGGAAGGAAGGAGAGGAAAAGTGATTATTCAATGAGGATGAAGATCATTACTGAGTCATGTTGCAAGTTGAACAAAGAGGCCTGAAATGATCCATTGTGCTGTTCCACTTCCTAGCAGTATAATGCAGCGCCTTTCAGTCTGCATGTCTCCCCCATCACCTGTGCCCACCCACAGTACGGAGCCAGACTCTTGGAAACACCTCTGCTGCTTAGGTCCTCATCCCAAGGACCATCAGCACGATTGTTTTCTCTCCAAATTATTTACAACCTTGAAGCAAGTCCCAGAGCCGTGTGTCTATTTTGTCACAGATCAGTGAAGTTGTTCATCGTGACGACTAGCTGTAACTTTGGGCTTGGGGAATGTAAATATTTTACCGCACATTTCCAGTTCATGGGAACAATAAGGAGAGCTAAGGGGAGATAAAGAAGTGATAAACATCAGCCGATGAAAGCAGTGATCCAAAGTTGCATTTCAGGAGAAATACAAAAACATCAACCTAGTACAGCTTGCTTTGTTGCCAAGCCTCTAAGAGGATGTCTACACTGCAAAAAAACCAAACCACCCACGGCAGTGAGTCAGAGCCTTGGTCAATTGTCTCAGGTTCACACTACAGAACTAAAAATAGCAGCATAGATGTTCCTGCTTGGGCTAGAGTCTGGGCTCTGAAACCGAGCGACGTGGGAGGGTCTCAGAGCCTGAGCTCCGGATCAAGTGGCAACATCTACACTGCTATTTTTAGCTCCATGGTGCAAGTTTCCCGAACCTAGACTCTGGGCAATGGCTATTGTGAGCCAATTCCATGACATTTCTGCTTTAGTAGAGACCATCCCCCTGACATATTTCCTGGAGTTTTTACTCATAATGGCTTGCCTGGCAGCTAGACATAATGGGCAGAGCCTCAGCTGGTGCAAACGGGTGCCATTCTGTAGGCTTCAGTACAGCTATGCCCATTTATGCCAGCCAACGATCTGTTCAAGCTGTCTCAGTCTGTTTTTAAAAAAACCTTCTTATTGATCATTTTTCACATCCTGCAAGCATATTATCAGTCCAGCTGAACTTAGTATTGCAACATTCTCCCCACAGAGTGACATCTGGGACAACACCTAACAACAAATCATCACCACTAGTGGTAGATTTGTTTAGACTCAATGTACATTTTTCAGCAGCTGTCATCAGCTCTGAACAAGGGGGGAAGGGAGTTCTTCATCTAATGTCCAGAAATGAACATGGTTTGATACAGAGACAGAGAGAAAGGTGTACAGTTAAATATTATGTAGCTCCATTTACCCCACCTGAGGCTTATAAACACACAGATTCAACAGCAGAAACTCACTGCCATATGTTGACTGCTCTGAAGTGTGGCTTCCTACTGTCACAACAGCCTCTGACTTTTTAACGTGGCCTTATTGAGGAATCCTCCTTGTCTAGTTGACTTAACTGTTCTCCATGGGATTCAGTATGAGAGAAGATGTTATTCAGTTCAGTTAACCCCGGCGCTCAGTTTTGTGGATGCACAAGTCACACTTGTATGATTCTTCTTACAAAGTTCTATTTGATGGGGACTGGCACGTGCCTTTTGCTCTACACGGTGGGACAAAGATCTGTAAAGAACAGTCTCTCTCCTTACCCTTCATTTTTTGAAACATCCTGGTCTTTTTTGCATCATTCTCCCTTTATCTCTTAGGATCCATTGCACGGGCAAAAACTTGTCCATGGGGTTCTGGTATCTGACACTGTCTCCTGATAATAATCCTGTAGGCTCTTTCTACATTGATAGGATCATCTGGAGTCTTCAGCTGCACTCCTGTGTCTCTGGTAATCATTATTTCCAAGAAAAAAAAGATTAAATCATTGTCCTCTTGTCTTTCCTGTAGTTGAAGAATGTGAAGAATTTGAGCCCGCACCTGGCCCTTAATTTGCTCTAATTTCTTTTCAAAGAGTTTCAGAAATTTCTGCGTGCTGTTCAGCTTCTGCTCTTATTTCTTCACATCTGCATCAGCCTTGGCCTACGGGGCAGTCGGGGCCTTCCGTGCTCTTTCTAAAGCACCCAAGTGAGAATCTAGAGAGTCCCATTAGATTCCTGTCTGACTTTCTCCAGTTTATGTTTAGCAGTTTACTAAAAAAAAAATATCCTTGAAATATTTACTAGCCAATGAGATCCGGGGCAAGACTTCTTAAGGGAATACTCAGATACTATAGGCCAGATCCAAAGCTCAGTGAAAGAAGTGGGAATGTTTCTACTGACTCTAATGGGCTCTGTCTTAACCTTATATAAATTAGTGGATGGAGGGGTGGAGGGGTGGTGAGGGAGTAGGTGGGTAGATAGATGGGAGTCAGGGCATGACCTTGTCTTCTCCCCAGCCACTCCATCCTGTGTGTGGAATCTAGTGCACAGCTGGCACTGGAGTCACCAGGCTCATCCTAATCCTGCATGCATTGAAATCATTAGTAATGCTCCCTCCATTAAGCCATAAAATCATGCCCCTGTACCGTAGGAGAGAAGGCTCCTTGTGCTCTCTATCCCTTTTCTTCTGGCAGGACTGGGCATCATTTTAGCCTATAGTGTCCCTAATCCAACTTCCATTACAGCAAATGCAAAGGCTTTAATGACAGTTAGCTCAGGCTTTATAAGATTAAGAGTCTTATCTGCCTAGTTTAGTGCTTGGTTTCTGAAGATACCCATGTTTCTGCCTCAAGACTGTTGTCAAAGATACAACATATAAACACAGATGTTTCATTTTTTTTTCTTGAAAAGTCATATAAATAGCGAACTAACAATCATTTTGTTTTATAGGGTGGTAAAGTTCACATAACAGATTTGCTGATTCAGAACTTGTAAAAATACCTTGCTTCCCTAAGAAAAGCTTTTAAGAATTTCATATTTGTTTGCTATTTAGAGGTGTGTTTTAGAGTATCATCTGCATCAGTAGTGCACGTGGAACAAAAATTGTTAACCACTCCTTCTAAAATTGGTTATCATTTGTGTCTCATACCTTTCAATGTCATCCCCTTTCCAATTGAGCTCATAAAATAACTGCAACTGTAAGAGCTAAGTGGTATGATTTGTTATTTCATCAATTAATAATAAATAGAACAGAGGGAAATGAATTAGAACCATAGCAGGGAAAATTATAATACAATGCTTAACAGAGCAGCATCTATGATGAATACATGATGATTTGAAAAATAAAAGTTATGGGGCTGGTTAAATATGTTATCAGTATCATAGAATCTTTAATAAATTAATTCCTTGCCGTCTATATTTCTTTTCTTAATTCTTTGTCACCAATCCCATTGACTCTTCTGGCTGTGCAGCATGACAGGTTTTGTCTTGTCCTGTCTGATAACTGTGATAGAGTTCCTCTCCTGTTACAGAACTCAGTCTCAGGTCACCCACCGACCTGGCAAGGAATTACATTTTATTTTATTTTTCATTTTTAAGAATGCTTATGTTGAAGGACCCAAGAAAGCACTTAAACATGTTCCTAAATCCCGTTGCTTTTCATGGGACTTAAGCACATGCTTAAAACTAAGCACATGCGTACATGCTGTCCTGAATAGGATGCTTTCCAGAGATGGGGCCAGTGACAGGTGTGATTTCTTTCATCTGCTCCAGTACCTGAGCCCTTATATACAGTAGACTCTCGATTATCTAGGATGATAGGGAAAAAAATAATTCTGGTTAATAAAATCCTGGATAATCACCATCCATAGGAAATATGGGGAGTGGGGGTTGATTAACCAGCCATCCTGCCCTGGGGGGAGGGGGTGTTGGTTCACTAGCTGCCCTATGACCTGGTAGGGTTTTTTTGTTTGTGTGTCTGGGGCGACAGCAAAGCCAGAGCCGGCCCTGCGAGTTGCGCATATTTTTTTTTACATCCGGGTTAATCCACATCCTGGTTAATCCAATCCTGGATAATCGAGAGTCTACTGTACTGTCGGTCCTAGCATATATTCTTAATAATATTACATAGAGATACAAGGACAGCAGTAACCCTTCAAAAACTGGCCACTTTCCAGGTGGATCACTTCTTATCTGAGTGATTTGCAGTAAGGACACTTGCCCAGTGATCTGGAACTTGGAGTAGCTCTAGCAGTAACAGGCAAGATGGCTGGGACTTATCTTTTTCAGACAGGGAAGGCCCAGTGGCCAGGAAATCAATGTCTTTTAGCTCCAAATATAATCCATTAAATATTGTTCCTGATCCTCATTCACACTAAGGCCCTTTTACACTCTTCTGGTGGAGGCCTTAATGTGCATGGGAGGGCAGTGTAAAAAGGCATTCATGTAAATGAGAATCAGGCCCATTCTTTTCAGCTATGATGCCCTACATGAATTGATCCATGCCATCACACAGTTGTGTATAGTGCATCCATGTGGCACTAGATTTTACTTTGTCTATGTAAAGTTAGTTTCTTGATAAATGACTTTTCTTTAGCCTTTCAACTTCCTTCTACTTTATACAGACTAAGCCCTTCTCTCTTTGCAACCAGCTAAGCCCCTGCCACCTAACAAGATACGGTGCTGCAGACATTTGCAGGTTCGTTGGGCACATTACTAGTCAGATGTCTTTTGCTGGCCTTTGAGGCGCTGATACATCCAGGTATCCATTCTTAAGGCATCAAAAGCCACCAACTCTTAGAAGCAATGCTTCTCCAACTTTGTAGCAGGTGTTTAGAAGAGGCATATATAAGTAGCAGATAATGGAGATATCCAAAGGTAACCAATATTTTCTGGCCTCTTCATCTCTAATTGACAGTTTTCCATTTTTTTGTACCTTTTTTAAACTGACAACATTTTTGCCGGGAACTGAAAGATACAATTGAACCATGGACTGTAAGGTGTTTTTTTTTTCCGTTGTGCTAGGCTCATGGTAACACTGCATTGCACATGGCAGCTGCTCTTTATCAGGACAAAAATCAGGAAGAAATTATCAAATTGCTTCTGGACCATGGGGCAGACCCAAGCATCCGAAACTTAGACAACGACCAGGCAATTCACATGGCACAGTCAGGAAAGGCTGGTGATCGGGTAAACATTACATATGGTTTATACTTTATAACTCTACCTGCCTATTAAACATAGACATCATGTACCTTTTTGGAAAGAAAGAATTCAATTATGAGCTTTTGCTACTGAAATTCCCCGGTTGAAAGGCTCTGAAACAATGGATGTTCATTCCATTCATAGTGGAGTGTCCACTATGCTAATCCTCCAGATCCCCAGCAATTACCACCCTTCAACTAGGCATTAAGGCCTAGATTTTCTAAGGTGACTGTTGATTTGGAGTACTTCCATCTTCGGGGGGTGAACTTGAGACCTTTTAAAGGGCCCTGATTTTCAGTAAATACTGAGCAACCATCTCTGAAAATCAGGCTCCTTTAAGGTCTGTCAAGTTGGGCATTGAAAATCACTAGCCATGTTTGAAAATCTTGGCCTAAATACTGTATTTCAATGTGATTATCCTGTTCCCCTCCTCTGTTCTATCTAAACTGGGGTGGAGGAGAGAAATTGTCACTGCTCCATAAAGTGTAAGAAGAATTTCCACCTCCAGTGTTGTTGTGGTTGTTCCCAGCTGGAGTGAAGAAGAACTAGTCTTCCTACAGTGGCTTCCCACAGTTAGGACCTAATCCATGGCCAATTGAAGCCAATGGGGGTCATCCCAGAGGCCATCCCCTCTCTCTCACACACGCACAGTTCCTCCTGCAGCTGTATCAGGTGAAGGAAGCCTCTGTCACCATTCCCAAGTGAACAGGGCTAGCTATTATGCCAGATAGCCTCTCCTCTGTTACAGTGGATTTCGGTCTCCACTGTACCGTGGGTGCACACAAAGGGCCTATGCCTACTTTGGCAACTCCATAGCCAAGGAGCATAACAGAAGTATTAATGGATGCTCTGGAGATCTTAAGAGAACTGTCAGCATATAGCTCTTGTTTTAAGAGAACAAATACTGACAGAAGATTAAGTTACGGTGCCAGCATGTGTGAAAAGGTCACTGGAGCACATTTTAATTGACAATAGGATCATATATATCCGTCATGTACTCCTCCATCCACAATTTTACATGACATATTTTAAGTCTTTATATTTGTTGGCAGGTCAGGCATTTGCTGAAGAAAGGGAGAGTCACATCAGCATTTGTTACCTGCCGTCGAAACGCCAGATCCTAGATCACCTGCCAGTTCAGACAGGGTTTTGTCTTGGTTTCCTGATAAGGCACCTCCTTTCAGAAAAACTGGAAGTCTTTAAATCAAGACTGAACGACTTTCTAAAAGATACGCTCTAGTTTTGCCACAAGTTGTTGGGCTCGATTATGGGGATGACTGGGTGGCCTTTGTTATGCAGGAGGTCACAGTCTAACTGTCTCTTCTGGCCTTAAAATCGATGAAAAACCAAATGAACTGTATGGTGCAAATGTACAGGAGCCACTAAGTTGAGCTCCCCATAGTACGAATCACTTGCAGGTTTAAACTAATGTAAATGGTGGATTCTCTGTAACTTGAAGTCTTTAAATCATGATTTGAGGACTTCAGTGACTCAGCCAGAGGTTAGGGGACTGTTACAGGAGTGGCTGGGTGAGGATCTGTGGCCTGCCATGTGCAGGACGTCATACGTCTGAACCTAAGACAGCTAAAGTGAAAATTCCTCTTGTCCATGAAGCTACTATCAAGTCTATTCCTTGGTATTTTGCATGAGAATATTGAAGTAGCCACACTTGCAACTATCTTAGGTATCATGCTTCTGACTCTAAGAGGGGAAAACAAATGCTCACAAGGATAAACATATAGGACCAGAACCTCAGGTGGTGTAGGTTAGCATACCTCCACTGAAGTCAATTCAGTTCCACTAATCTACACCAGCTGAGAATCTAACTCACATATTCTATTTAGCATTCAGAAAACTTAATTTATCAACAGTCCCTGTATATAAAAATAATAGACCCAGCTGATCATTTGAGTTCTTCTCTTCTTTTAGGATTATTCTCCTATAGTATGTGCAATGACTAATGGGATTTTGCAGTTCTAATTATGCAGTTAAAAGAGTGCAGGAAATCATCTTGTCCTACAGAAGACAGGTAATGATTACTGGGGAATATGGTGATGTTATCTAATCTGCTTAATTAGTTTAGTTAAATTAATCACAAAGGCAAAATAATCAGCATCAAGCCTAGACTGTCAATCACGTGCCCCAACTAATGCTAAAAGTAGCCCAGAAAATCAAAAGTCTTGAAGAAAGGCCTGCTGGATTTTGTTTTCAGGACTCTATTTCATTTAAAATGTGTTAAAATTATTTTTTACAAAACAAATTATTTAAACCGAGGAAATTACCCAGAATAGTGACCAACATTCAAGATGTCCAGTCACTGAATCAATCAATCACTGTCAATCATAGCAGGAATTATGGTCCTGAAAGCATTAAAATACAGGAAGCTAGATTCATCTCAGCTGCAGCCAAGGAGCACGGGACATAGGTCCTGGCAGAGGGTGAAAAGGTGGCATGAGCTCATCTCTGTACTCTCTCAAATCCTCAACTCACTCTGTGTCATTCCAGTCCCATGGTGTAATTTAGAGCAGTTGCCGATGGTCCCAAAGGCTTTGGGGAATCAGCAGACTGTAGGGAAGCCCCAGTCTGCCCATTCACTATGGGCATCCACTGTGGGCACAGTGGAATTCACTG
This sequence comes from Sternotherus odoratus, assembly GCA_032164245.1. Lineage (NCBI taxonomy): Eukaryota > Metazoa > Chordata > Testudines > Kinosternidae > Sternotherus > Sternotherus odoratus. The sequence goes on from JAVMKO010000019.1 coordinate 4,730,733, forward strand.
CAGGAATAGGGCCCAAAACATCAGTGGAGAAGATTCATAGTAACATTCTTAGCGGAATGTGTATTGTAGTAGACTCTTTCTATGAAAGGATTTGTGGGTTGCTATGCAACCGTAGACTGAAAATAATGTCTCTCGTGAGTCGACAGAAATGTGGGGGAGTAACGGTGACATTCTGACAATCATTACCACAGATGGTAATTTTCATTAATTATATTTAATAAGTTGACTAGGGAGCATTTTGATTGTACCTCGCTGTCTTCTCCTTGTAGCACAAATGAATTTTTAACAAGTGTAAACAGGTAAAGGATCATTTTATTTTATTTTATTATTTTTGCTGCATCTATGTGACTTAGAGGCCTAAGTCCCAGCATCTTAGCTGTTGGAGCATGCATATCTGAAAGTGACTCTTTCAGACTTCACTTTCTGAACATTAGTGCTCAGTGTGTCCCTCTTGAATCATGCTGTTATATTGGGAATCACTAGTGATTTCACTGAGACTTAGGCTCATAAGTTACTTAGGAGGTTTGAAAAAGAACGTTTAACCAAATGTTTAGCAGGTTTAGACTAAAGCTCTTCAGAAACACTGCTATAGTTATTGTATTTACAGATTGCTGTAACTCTTAGCCTTCCTCAAACCTTTCCCTCCCTACTACCTCCTTTCACGGCATCATGTCTACATACCTGCCAACATCCTCTGACACCCCCCCTCAAAAAAAGAGTAGCTTGTATATTTGCATATATTTGCATACATTCAGGCACAAATCAGCCAAAGCACGTGCCTTCTCTTTTTGAAGCTATGCTGAAAGAAACTCCAGCGTGGGAATGAATGCATGCATGTGTGAATGTTCAATAGCGGACACATGTGTCAATGCAAATAAATAAATAAATGCAGTTGTTTTAACTTGCTCCCATCGGAAATCTGTGAATAACACTGAGCATTTAATACACTTTAATGCAACCCCTCATGCAGACTTTTATGTGGAAATTCTTATTTGTGAAATGAATTGAACGCCATCATATAATGCATGGAATAAAACCATTCTTGAATTAAGGAGCGTATACATTATTAGCTCTCCTAATTACTTTCTTTAATATGTTTAATATTTAACCCTTGATAATAACAGCATATAGCTCTTGTATAGCACTTTTTGTCTGCATAGTTCAAAATTCTTTACAATGAAGGAAAAGTTTCACTATCTCCATTTTACAGATGGGGAAACTGAGGCACAGTGCAGTACTATGACTTTCCCACTGCCAGACAGTGAGTTAGTGCAACAGCTGGAAATAGAACGTAAGTCTACTGCATTCCAGGCAAGGTTCTTATCTGTTGGAGCATGCAATCTCCAGGTTAGGTTTGTTAATGGCTTAAGTCTCAATTTCTTATAAGAAGGGAGTTATCTTAAAATAAAATATCAATATTTTATATGCAAGCTATATAATATATACGTATATATATTATATAAGCATGGCCAAATTCTCAGCTGATGCAAATCAATGCAACTCCAGTGGTGCTTTGCAAGTTTATATCAACTGAGGACTTGGCCCAAAGTGGTTTCCTTTAAAAAAAATTGAAAACCATAAACCAAAAAAAAAAAAAAAAAAAAAAAGGGAAAAAAGGTCTGCATTCCTTGTTGTTGAAAAAGCCCAGAAGCAATCTTTGACGGATTGTCTTCTGTCATTTCTTTCTGATGTTAATAAACAGTCCATCTGTGGGTCAATAATCAGCAAGCTTTTACTTGCACTGAATGAATCATCTGAAACGAATGAAAGACCTGAGGATCTGGAAGCATAACAACCCAAAACACCAACAAAAGGCTGTAACATATTTGCCGTCCTAGGCTTGGACTAAAAAAAAACAATAGACAGAATTGCAGAAAGACGTGACGGATGGCATTATTCAAAAGGTCTATGAAAGAAACTCCCCCCTTCCCCCAAAAATGGTGGCAGTTCTGAGCCCTGAATTTGTAAAGGGCAGGCACAGAAACATGGCCTGTGATTACCATGACTCTGGCATTCATCTGGGCTCCAACACCATGTTCCATTCCAACAGCTCTGCCATATTGATCTTGGAGTGATGCACAGCAGTCGTTCTCCAGGGGCCCCCTCCGGGAGCAGCGAGGGGTGAACTGTGCACCCTGTGGCTCTTGAGAGTCTGAGGGGAGAGGAGAGCAGAGCAGATCCCTGTGGATCCCTGACTAGCCGTGGGGCTACCTTTCCCCTTCACACTGCTAGCTACTCTGGAATCCTTCTCCCTAACTCACAAGCAGATGTGTTTTTCTAAAAGATCTGCTCTAGGAATTATTGTGGGGAAGTTCTCTGGCCTGTGTTATACAGGAGTCAGATCACAATGGTCCCTTCTGGCCTTTGAGTCTATGGTTCTATATTTCTCAGGTACACTAAGGCCTCTTCACACCCATCATAAGGTGGCTCCTTTAAGGAGAGAGGAGATCAGATGCCCCTGTGCCATAATTAATTATCTGTTTCCCAGTCTGAGGAATGGGACTAAGGAGGGTCAGGTGACAGCTTAATGGGCATCTGGAACTTATAAAAGGTTTGAGAGCTCAGTCTAGGAGATGGGACCACTATGTATGGGAAGGTACCCGCAGAAGGCCCTGAGCTAAAGTCTGCAGGAGGCTGGGTGCTCTGCAGTGGAACCACAAGGAGCGGGCTGGCCCTGAGCTGTAGGAGGCTGGGTGCTTCAGGGGTCCAAGTTCTTCCGAGGCCTGGTGCTTCACACCAGCTTGGGGAAGGATGCAAGGAACAGAGCCCAGAAGGGGCTGTGAACAGTATTCCAGGGGAACCAGCCTGGGCGCTGAATGCTCTGTCCCAGAGCCAGAAGACTCTCCAAGGTAACCCACGAAGGGGCTGGGAACAGGGCCCTGAGGGTGGGCTGAAGAGAAACCCCTGAAGGGCCGCAGGACCTTTTGTTTGTTGGGACATTTTTAGTTGCCCTGTTGCTACCCCAGGAGGGATTGTTTTGCTTGTCACTGGGCTGGAGGGCTCAGCTGCATCTTTAGCACATCTCCAATGTGTGGAGAGCTGAGACCCAACTTGCTGAGGGCAAAGGTGAACATGATTTGCAATTTCCACCTGCTTCAAGGGCCTGCAATGCTGTCAGAGCCAAGTAAAAGGCCACTAGTGTAAATGACAATCAGACCTAAAAAGTATGATCACCTAGGGCTGGTTCCCTGCTGCCCTCTATCTTGTACAGTTGTTTACAGCTATGCAAAGGATAGTAGCGTTTACACTAGGGTGACCATATGTTCCAATTTTATAGAGACAGTCACGATTTTGGGGTCTTTTTCTTATATAAGCTCCTATTACTCCCCCACCCCCTGTCCCGGTTTTTCACACTTGCTGTTTGGTCACCTTAGTTTACACCCTTCTGTGTGTTCACTCTGCACAAGGTGCGAAGCAGCAGGAATCAGAATGAGGCTGCTGGCCTCTCTGCCTGTCAAATCCTGACTCAAGCAATGCATGGGCCTCATGCCAACTCCCTGCACAAGGGATGAATTCCACTCATGGGAAGGTATTTATCCAGGACCTCATTCTCATTTCCATTAAGCCCCCTTTATATCACTTGGGGAGAATAGGGGTGCCCTAGAGCAGTGGTTCTCAACGAGGGGTACGCCTACCCTTGGGGTATGCAGAGGTCTTCCAGGGGATACATCAACTCATCTAGATATTTGCCTAGCTTTACAATAGGTGACAGAAAAAGCACCAACAAAGTCAGTGCAAACTAAAATTTCCTACAGATAAAGGTTTGTTTAGACTGCTTTATATACTGTACACTGCAATGTAAGTACAATATTTATATTCCAGTTGATTTATTTTTTATAATTATATGGTAAACATGAGAAAGTCAGCAATTTCTCATTACTAGTGTGCTGTTACACTTGTTTCTATTTTTATGTCTGATTTTGTAAGCAAGTAGTTTTTAAGTGAGGTTAAACTTGGGTTACACAAGCCAAATAAGACTCCTGAAAGGGGTACAGTAGCCTGGAAAAGTTAAGAACTGCTGCCTTGGAGTGAGTGTTAAGGTTCCCTTTCTGTTTTTTCCGTTGGACAATGCCAATTTGTTGGAAGCTAAACACTTTGATGAAACATGTTGATTTCAGCAGAAGTTCATTTTGACAGAAAAATTGGAAAAAGCGCTTTGCTAGGGTCCATTTTGGAATGGAACACTTTGTTTTCCTGTTTCACCATGACCTTTCATTTCAACTTTTAAAAATGGGACATAATGTAAAATAAGTAGAAATTGGAATGAATGACTGATTTTATTGAACCAAAATGTTTCAATTGACCAGAAACAAAGCTGGGGATTTTGAGTAGGAAGAACTTCTGTTGTCTTATGTCAAGTCTCCACTGAGGAGCTATGCTAGCATTACTATACCAGCAAAGCTCTGTACTGTAGACAAAGCCCCAGGACTCAATTCCTCATCTTCTAAAATGGGAAAATACTCCCTTTGTCTGTCTTCCTTACTTAGATTGTGAGCTCTTAAGGGAAGAGACTGTCCTTTATCAGATGCTTGTACAGTACATAACCCTGTTCTCCATGGGGACTTCTAGGCATTAATGTAATACAAATAACAAATGCCTGTGAATTAGTAACAATGGGCTCTTGATCCTACAAGTGTTTACTACTAGGTTTAGGGCTTATTGCTATGAATAATTTAACTGATTGACATGCCAGTGTAAAGCAGCACTGGTAAAGTATAGTGTATAATCACTGTTTATAGAATAACCAAGAAACATAATTTACAAGCAGCATGCAGCCAATCCTTAGCTGAGAAAAAGTATTTAATCTTTATTATTTAAATTATATGTAACTGCAATCAGATAGGAGATAATAAACATGTAATATTTTGGCAGTGTGTAGCCCTGGGCCATATGTCTAAGGCTAAACCTAGAAAACATATTGATGTGCCTCAACACACCTGTCACACCTTAGCACTAAAATCCAGATGCTGATTTCCTAGCAGGTACTGTTCATCTGATACTTGGCTGGAAGTATGTTAATTACAAGTTGTGAGTAATTATTGATTTCATTCCAGGAAGATGATTCAGTGAAAGATGGTTTAGCCTCTGCGTTTTTACATTTTCCTTTAACTTTTTTGTGCATTATTTTATTGGATATAATAAAGACTGTTTGACTAGACCTCACAAATTCAGGCTAACACTTTTAAAACTGAGTAGCAGATTTGGTCACCTTCTTCCTAGTAATTTTAATGGGAATTGAGCATCTATATCCTGTGTTGGCTTTGACAATCTCAATTCACCCTTTATCTCTTAAAACTATTAATTCCTACAAGCCTCTATTACATGTAAGTATTCTGACAGATTTCCATGAACAAGTGTATGGGGCCAGGAACTGGAAATATAGAATCAGGTGCTTAGGTAATATGGTGATGGGCACAGGATAAAAATCTGCACAGACAGAAAGGTAGATTTTAGCCTAAATGGCCAAATTTTTCAAGCCAAGGTCTGGAAAAGCTGCTGCTGCTGCATTCGATAAACCAACCAACAGAAGGAACATCTTTCCACTGTTTTAGAATCGTGGTTATCGCTATATAACTTTACCTAGCCGCAAATCTGAGCAGTAACAAATCAATCTATTCCAGTCCCCAGCAAAGGAAAATGCAATGCATAAGTTGTGAAAAGTCTGTAAACAGTATATTTTATGGCTGACCAGCAAACAATTCCATTTCATGAACAGCATTTTTTTATTAGAAAAAAGCTTTGTTGAAAACTTTTCAACGCACACTAGTTGATTCAGTAGGTTTTAGAAGATTAAGAAATAATAATGCTGCTGGGTTGTTTTTTTCTACCATGGAGAAAAAAGACAGCTCTGAAAACTTCCATCTCTGTTGCCATCTGTAATCCCCCCAAGCAATCCAAGGGTACACAGGCTCCTCCAACCTTTGCATTTTTAAAAACACTTCCTGGGGAATGCTCAACCATTAGCTTTTAAATTAAAATCCAAAGATAAGGCATCCAGAAGGAAGCACTATTCAAGTTATGGCTTGCACAGCTTGTTAATAATGGAAGCCAGCTGGATTAATATGGGTTTCTGTAGTTGTTGTAGTCACTTACTATTATGTATTATGTATTATGTAGTATTACTGTTATGCATGTGGAGCCCCTGGAGGTCTCAGCTGGGACTGAGGAAAAAGGAGGGACAGGATGAGTAAAGGAACTCAACTGTTTAGAGTAAAGCGAGCGCTAGTAAAGTTTGTCGGTAACCCACCTGTGTACAGTACGTCACCATTCCTTTGCATTCAAAAAGAATCTCAGTACATGGTGACCAGGAACACAAGCAGGGATGCAGCTTTGCTTTTTCCAGCAAGTAGCATCATTCAAATATGACACCAAGTATTATGTTTTCATGTCGGGACGTGGCAAAAGCTCTGCAGATCTAGCAGAAGTAGCCACAAGCTTTCTAGTGACACTTTAACAGATATAGGAAACAGTTCTTGTGGGTTTTTTCTCTTAACAATGACACTAAATACTCACGGTAACCCAGATGTTTAGGAAGGACAAACTATAGTGACAGGTTTAAGAGTTACTTAGTAACTTTAGTGAGTAACTTTTGGGGAGAAATGATGGTCATGGCTATGCTGGACCAAGGAGATCAGGATTCAGGTGTCAGCTCTTAAAATGAAGCACACGTCTAATCAGCGCCTTAATGTTTCTGGGGCTCAGTTCCCCATCTGTAAAAGACAGATATAAAAATTCACACTGCAGGTCCTTGTTTCAAATGGCATAGTTAACTGAGTACTGGAGCCTTTGCCAGCAGAGGTCATTGTTTTACTGAGCCAGCGGGCGATCTCTTTCTGTTTCATCTATTAATATATTCAGCGTGCCACTGCAGTAAGGCTGAGAATGCAAACAGCAGGAAATTCTCAGTTACGGGTTCTGCAGCTCAACCCCCTTCCCGGGGCACAGGTAGAATTTTGCTTTACTGCATAAACAGCTAAATAGATCCCTGTGTGAGGAATATGACTGGAATACTGTTACTACAGGAACGCTGGCTTGGATATCCTGGACCACATTCTACTCTGTCCTCTGTCCCTTTGGCACCACTCAGCTAGTGTGAAGGGGATGGATTCCGGCCACAGCTGATCAGCAGACAAATGTCCTTCTGTGGAAAAAATAAGGCAGAGCCAACTTCTGTGCCAGCCCCCTCGACCCACCACCCCAGCAGACTCGCATCACAAATAATGATACAGTTTTGTGCTGTATTAGTGTGATATTGTTAAACATTTGTGTCTAATGCCATAGATGTTTGTGGCTCTCTTTATAGAGAAAAGAGACGTAGTTCCTGCCATGGGGAGTATGAGATCTGGGTGGTCATCTATGACATCATACAGGGAGTGATACAAGGGAGTGATATGGGAATGGGAATGACAAGAAGGAATGGGCTTGTTTAGTACCTGTAAGTGTTCTATTTATTCACTAGCATTGTTCTTGTACATCCTCAACCAGAGTGTGACATAGCAGAGTGAGACTGTGGGAAAAGCAGGATTTGTCAGTAGAGGGACAAGTTATGTGATGAACCAGGCCAGGCAGGTGGTGGTGGGAGCCATCTGGGAGAAAGAGCCAGTGGAAATGAAAGAACGTGGGACTAGTAGAGTGAGAGTGGCAGGAGATGAGAAAAAAGCAGGAAGTAGAGCTTTGAGGGCAAGAATGACGATTTGATGCAGAAGCAGGTTCAAAGTGGGAAGATGCCTTGGATGGAGATGCGGGAGGCAAGGAGGAATTTGGCAGTGGACAGGCTGACCTAGCAGGAGGCTTTCATCATGTGCTATAACTGTGAAATGGACCAAAATGGACCGTGAATTTGATAGCGCTACAGATAATGGAATGGATGGAAAAGTGGTAATATACACAACTTGTGAAGGAAAATATACTGGTTTTAGAAGAGGGTGTGTCTTGAACTAGGGGTGGTGAGGTATACTTGGTACTCGTGTTTTTTCTTACCTGAGAAGATGTATTTGAATGGTCCGTGGAGATTGGCTTTTTTTGTTTCGGTTTAATTTAGGGAAATGCGTATTCCTTTCTAAATCCTACTTGTGGCTGGAGGATTAACTGAACGTGATTCTTTCTCCTTCTGCTCTATCAAAAGAGCACAGGGACACTGGCTAGGAAAGAGCAGAGGTTGTGCGAGCATTGGGGTAATGAGGCTTCCGACATGAGAATTTTCTCATTTAAAACCCTGGCACTTGGATTGACAATTGTTATGAGAGCTGAAAGTGTGCAGAAGGCTTGGCAGATCTAATCACACCCTATCTCGTCCATTTAGATTAAATCATCATTAAAGTGCTGCTTTTTTGTTTCATCTGGCTGTCCTTTAAAGTGAAGAATGGTTCTGAGCAGACTGACATTTTAGGAGGATGCATTGCTCTAAGGAGATTTCATTTCTACAGTGACATAGAGAGCCTGCAGTTTGTTAAAATGCCATAGGCCAGCTCCTATGTGGTGTGAATCAGTATAGGTCCAGTGAATTCAAACAGAGATGTAGGGTCTACATGCAACATCCCTTTAAGTCAATTTGCTGATTTGCACCAGCTCAGAATTTGTCCCCGTTTCTCCTTGTGCGGTCCAAATCCCAAACGGCAGGCATTACTCCAACCTATAGTATCTGAGATGAAATGTTGCTAGCTCACCCTATCATTGTTGCCTGGGCTGATCAGATTAAAGCTAGCCCTGGTATGCCTACCCATTTCACAACTGCACCTTCCCTTGCAGGGTAGATGACCCTGCAATAAAATTCCCTTAGGCTCCTTTTGAAAATTTCAGCCAAACGTTTTCCTCTACACATAGGTGAAAGCGCACTCACTTTGTGTGGTCAGGATTCCTGGTGGATGTCTCCTTCCCAGAGCCCAGCCCCATTGTGATATTTAGAGGTTCCATGATTTTTCATGGTGCAGACAATCTAAGATTTTGCTTGTTGTGTATCTAAGATAAAAGCAACCACCTGGGAAAATTTCTGTCTTTGATTAGTCTGACCAAGGGTAGTGAACAGTTGTTGCAATGACAGTTGGGGAGACTGGGAGGAGAGTACTTCAGTGTTGGAAAGTTGTATGAATATTCTGACATGTGACTGGGTACCGGGAAAAGGACAGCAGATGTTTATTGGTTAATCGTCTCACTCTTCACAGCAGATGGGAAATATAAGATTGTATTGGAAGAGAAAACTTTGGCCCTGATCCAGCAATCACACAACTGAGTAACTTTCCAAATTCCAGCAGGGTTTTGACTTCATGTTCAAAGGCCCCAATTTACTCACATGAATATGTATTTGCAAGAGCAAGACTTTTGATTATAGCAGAAGTGACCCTCCCCCACCCCCACTCAGTGGCTAGATTTCCTCAGAATAACCTAAAGAATATTTTATAAACGTAATGGGAAGGAATGTGCTGCAGGAATGTGTACAAAATTATTTATTTGTAATAACAAAAACTTGTTTAGTGAAACATTGACTGAAAGATAGTTTGTATTGTTTTTTATGAAATACAAGACAGAAGGACAATTGTAGCAATGCTGTGAGTCTTAAAACATTGTTACCTATGAGGACTAAATTAACACCTGGAGCATACCAGGCTAAGTAGTGTAGAGTAAACTGAACTTTGTGTTACAGTGATGCTTTGCATAGTTCATAGGCAGTTAGCTGATTTGGATACCTGCACATATATATAAAACCATCATCTCCATTAACTGTAACAGATGTCATAGTTTCTATCCCGTCTAAAGAAATCATCGGTCATCGTCATGGTGCCAGGATAGTCCATACAGTCTGCACTTGGGTAGGGGAAATACTCTGATACTCTGAATGTATCCAAGTGCTCTGAGACACAGGAGGAGCAGTAACAGGCCGAGGGGGAGCAGCTGTACTGCGGATGTGAGCACTCCTCTAGAGGATAGCCGTAGTTCGTGGTGTCTAGAGGAGAGAGAGGGCTGTAGTCCAGTGGAGCAAAAGGAGGCAGTTGAGGTGAGGAGTAGCTATAGTCTAATGGGCTGGACAGGTCAGACGAGGCAGGAGATCCAGGAACCTATAAAAAGGGAGAGAAAAGAAAATGTGGTGTTAAATGAAGCCCGTAATAATGGGCGTTCAAATAACTACACACACCTGAAAAAATACACTTGTGATGACAAGGCCCTGAATGCACAACCACATCACACCCCATTCTGGAGTAACGCTGGTCCACTGATAGTGCCGGAAATCAATGGGCTTCACAAGGTGACTGGGAACTCCTTAAGATGTCAGAATGTGTGTGTGGTTCTTCCCAAACTACCGCCCTGATCCTGCAGTGAGCTCTGTGCACAAGGGCCTCTGCACCCACCCAGAGTCCCAGTGACTTCAGTGAATGTCTGTGCTGACAGAGGGGTCCATCTGGATACAAGTCACTGCGGGGCCGGCACCTTAGTGCTGAACAAGGGTGCGTGCTAGAGAAAAGTCCCAGTTACGCCACGTGATAGCCCTGAACAAGGGCTGCTCTGCCCCAGTTCTGTTCTCTACAAGTTGGTGGAGAACAGCAAGTTCTGCCAAGACGTCACTGGGGTAACTGGCCTTGCCACGATTTCTTCTGATGAATATTTGAGAACACTGCACTCTGCGTTTGGTGTTGGCCCTTTAAACCTCCTGCCATGAGCATGTAGAAAGCAGGTCACTACATGGCATGTTACCAACGTAGCTGTTTTCTAAACTGCTAGTTACATGCAGTTTTAAACCCTCCTGCTTCACGGCATAAGCCAACCACACCTGAGGAGGGTCAGGAAGGAACTTTGTAGTGGGCAGGTTATTCCATTATTGCCCCCTTCAGGGGCTCTTGCACCTACCTCGGGAGCTATCAGAACAGGATACTGGATCAGGCAGAGCAATGGTCTGACCTGGTCTGGCAGTTCCTATCTTGCTAAGCATGAATACGTCAGTGGTGTTAATTTAACCCTTAGGATCCAAGGGGGTGGATAGGGGTTCTTCCCTGACCCCTCCCTAAAGAGGTGCCATGGAATACAGGTAGGGGAGAACAGTGTATTGGTAGTGACACTCCTCAATTCTGCAACCTCTGGTCAGGATCAGCTGATTCCTCATAGCCTCTGCTCCTGTGGGAGAGGGCATGAGAGAGCCCCAATTTATACCTGGAATCTCAGACTCTCCCCTCCAGCTGTGGAGTTGTTGGAAATGAATCATGCTCATGAAACAAGTGAAGTCTTCAAAACTGGCCCAGAGCCTCAGGGAGTGGGGATTTTTATTTTGCCCATTTTGTTTCCCTTCTTGATTTCCTTGCTGGATGTGCTTAGGTGATTTCTCTCAAGGTGGTGCAAGCTTATAGCTACAGACACCACCAGTCCAAGCTCAGTAAAGAACACAACCAACTTACAAGGCTCTGGTTAAAGCAGAGAGGGGTTGACTGGAAGGTGTCCGGGTTATAGTGGGTAGAAGTCTGTAGAGCACTCAGGGATGGGTCCATGGGTGGCTCTTTCTGGAGATAGGTATCAACAAGTTGCTCCAAATAACTTGGGTTTTCTTCACAGGAAATGCAATTTGGAAACTGCCACGGCTGGAAATAGTTGGGAGCAGAAGAGACAGGTTCCGCATCAAAATAAGGTGCTAGGAGATGAGGGGGAAAAAGGAGATGGTTCAATAATTGTGCTTACTACAAAGAGAAGCCAACCTACTTGTATGTTTCCTTTGGGTCAGACTGTGATACCCTGGGCTGGGCTGAGAAACATCTTGCATGGCAACCAGTCCCATGGAACACAGTGAGTCGAGACATGGAGAAAGTTCAAGTTTAGACTGAAAGACAATGAGGGCTGGGGGGAATTCTTCAGTAGTGCCTGAATGACTAGGGCGCTTAAGTCCCCTTGGTTTCCCATAGGGACTTAGGCTCTAAGTCACTTAGTACTTTTGAAAAGTGCGGGATCCAACTCCCTTAGACTCCTTTGAAAAACCCACCCTGACTGAAAGTAAATCCAAAACAGCCCTGAGAGCAGGTAATGCAGGGCTGTGCTGCTGCTATTTTAACAGCTGGGTTTTGCCTTTAGCCTCTTTAATGGAGACGTGCATCTCCATGTTCCAGGGATGCACATCTCCATTAAAAAGAAAAAAAATGCTTCTCATCTTCATAAGCAACGACAGAGGCAAAACATGCAGCAGAGAGACCAGAGCTGTCCCTAAATTACTTCTGAAAAATGTAGCAAGTATGTAGATGATACAGAGCTAGGTTCAACTGGTGTCATTTGGAAGATGGCAGGAGTCGAAAAGGCTCGAGGGCCAGATTTTCACTTACACCAAGGTCTCTTTGCACCACAGTACTCTGGTAATTAGCAGATGTAAATAAGAATTTGGCCCTCTAGACTTAACTGTAGTTCATGCTAAATTCAGCTGTTCGCAAACACAGTTAATAACAAAGCTCTGAACTTGCAAACATTTACCCATGCAGGTAGTTCTGTTGATCTCAATAGGATTGCCAGCATGTGTAACATTACTCTCATGCGTAAGTGTTTACAGGACTGGGACCAAAGTGTTTAACTGGACAGTGGGGCAAAAAACATGCACCCGAATGAAAGAGAAAGATCTACTAGCCTGAAAAAGGTTATGTGCGTCTCAAGTTTCTATATTAACATAAGCAAATTTAAACACCAAATATTCATTATTTAAGCATTTCCTTGTCCACACAATGTATGTGTGCACACATTTACAAATGAAAGCAGAAACTTTCTGGATTTTTTAGCTACCAACATCTAGAGAATAAAAGATCTGAAAAGTCTAAACTAATATTTTTTTCTCCCAACTCCTGGATATTGGTGGCTAGCAGGAAGGGGCTGTTTATGCAGCTCTGTTGAAATGACTGACACCCCTTCTGAACTCTTTGGGGAGAGGGGGAAAGAGAGTGACAGACTCTGCTGGAAACTGAATGATCAGCGAAGACAACTAATGCTTTAAGAATTCTGGTCCCATCTGACAATCAGATAAAGGCAGTACCAAGATATGGAAATCTTGATGAAGGCACCACGGGAGCATTATTCTGCTGGTAATAAATATTACCTATTTAATTGGAGCCTTGATCCTCTGTAGAAAAGGCAAACTACATGGATATGAAAACAAAATTTCTGCTAGAGTGAGGACAAAATGTACCCTGCTTGTCTTACTGCATCCTCATCTGCATTTAGTGAGTCCTTTTCCGGTTCTGATTGGTTGGATTCCTAATTAAATGGTAGTGCCTGCCTCAAGCCTTTGCATCGAGGGCTAAAAAGACTTGGACTGGAGGAATAGGTGGGGGAGGGGAGAAGGGAGATGCTCTTTGTACCAACCTGTGCAGGGAGGAGAAACAGATTCTGGAAACTGGACACTGCTGCTGCCTCGGGAAACCTGACAAAATAGAACAGAAGGGAAATACCAAATGCAAGTGTTTCTGCTTTAAAAGATCAAAGGAGATCTTTTTCCTGAACATTGAGGTAAGTCACAATTACTTTTCAAACTTACTTATGCAAACATTAATGATTGATGTTTGTATTACCTTTGTGTGTATTACATTCAGTTGGTCTGTTAGTTATGTAGCACTCTCAATCTGTATAACATCGTATTGTTCCAGAGTGCCACCCAGATAACAATAGATGGGCATTACACTGAATTGTTCTAAATATGTGGTTCCTCTGATGTGCATTCCATTCCATGGCTGTTAATTCACCATAGATGTGTCTATACTTGAATTTTTAGTCATGTTTTAACATTTGTTAATTAGCAGGATTGTAAATTCTAGTGTGGACATGACATAAAAAAACTCTAGGGTTCAACACAAGTAGGAATGATTTACGATCGTGTCAGCTAACACATTTAAAACACAACTGAAAAATCAAGTGCAGCTTACCTGGTGTAGCACCACACATGCGCACCAGACTGAATTGTTCTATTGCACACTTCACTCTGCAACGTACAAGTGTGATTACTCTAATACTGCAACACTTAGAAGAAAACTGATAATGTTGTCTTCCCTGGGAATTTGTAAACTGAATCTTACAAATCAAAAAGCCTATTAGAAAATCCCATCAAACATTATGGGTGAAATCCTGGCTGCACTGAAAATAAAGTGAGGTTTGCCATTAACTTCAATGGGGCTTCACTCTAGCTATTCAGACTGTGGCTTCTTCTGATCAGATGGTTTTAACTTATGCTGACCAGAGCTTCATTTCTTCAAAATGTTCCTGAGTTAGAGAGTGGCAGATTTCCCTATCAAGAACTTCCTAACATTTGCCCAGTTATTTAACACTTAAACTGTAATTACTCTATATGGGAGGGAAAGAAACATTATTTGAATCCTGGCTGTTCTGGAAGAGTTGGCAAGGTTGATACTCTCCATTTTCTCTATACATACACAAGATGTAGCCTCTGTAACCTTCCCGCTAACAGTAGAGTTAGTTTAGTTCTGTGCTGCAGAACGTTTTAAAGTCTTGCTTTGCATTACATCTGTGAACAGTACCTAGCACAATGGGACACTGATCCCTGAGCCCTCCACCATGCAAATAAATAATAACTAGTATAAATTATATTAAGCACAAAACTAATTTCCTGCACCACCGGCTTTGAGTCTCCTTAGTGGATGGAACAATCACAGTGTAAACTTTGAGTGAATAGTAAATTAAGACTAGTTGAGTCCAGCCTCTTAACAGCTAGCTAGAAGATTTACAGAGTATGTAAGTACTTAGCTGTTTTATAGAGGAAGAAGGAAGGGGTGACTTTACGCTTAAGAGACAAGTATACTGCAGCATTTCAGTGCTAGAGGGCTCCATTCACCAAGCCTCTTTATTTGTGGTTGCAGGTTGCAGTCTGCTCAGCTTCTTGTGCAATCAACCGCTGCAGAGCGCAGGAGGTGGGAGATTAAATCTGAAAACCATCCAGGCTGTAATGTCATGAACCAGGAAGCAGTAATGATTTACCAACCTCTTTATGCAAAAACTCAGGGCAGCCTGAGCTAAAGGGCTCACTTACAAGAGGGTGTGTGTGTGGGGGGGAGGGGTGTGTGTGTGTATGTGCATGCGTGCGTGTGTGTGTCAAGTACACATCAGTGTGTAGGTCTCCTTAACCCCTTTTCTTCTCTCCAAATAGTTAGAGTTTTGGCCTGGTTGTACTGAAATGCATGAAAGGCCCTGATTCCGCAAAGCATTTAAGCATGTGCATAAGTTAAAGCACACAGTGGGCCTATTCACATGCCTAAGTGCTTTACTGGATTGCAGACAGATCGTCCTGCATTAAGGGCTTGATCCTGCACCATTAAAGTGTTTTAATTTATTTACCTGGGAATGGGATCAAGCACTGTTTAAATGGCTCTTTGCTCATAAGCACTTTCTAACTTTCTTTCAAGACAAAAGGAAATACACCTTTTGGGTTGTTGTTTTTTAAACATTAACAAAGTTGCATTACCCATTATACAAATCCCAAATTTTCAAACATCTTCTAGGGGTTTTTAGTACAGGTTGAGATAAGAGTCGACATTTCCATTGTTACCAGCCTTAACAAACTGAAAAGAAAAATGTTAAAGGAGAAAATTTATCCCCTTGAGACAACAAAGGTAGAAGATGTATGCACATTAAAACAGGGCGCCAGAAACTACCTTTTATTGGGCAAGACTGAACTTCAGCTGCCAGTCTGTTGCTCATTCACCAAGCCTGGCTAGGTCCCTGTGAAATTCCTCATCATAACTTCCAATGTGCAGTAACCTAACTAATTTTATGTCAGCTACCACACTGTTAACCCCTTGTCTAGATCATTGATAAACATCTGTCCTAGGACACATAATTGGACACTCAACGTTGACCTTTGGTAGGGTGACCAGATGTACTGACTAGATAGGGACAGACCAGATTTTTGGGTCTTTTTCATATACAGGCTCCTATTACCCCCCATCCCCGACCCGATTTTTCACACTTGCTGTCTGGTCACTCTAACCTTTGGTCATGTTGAAAACTGACCGTTTTCCCCTCCTCATGTCTCCTGGCCAGCTTCTAATCCCTGACAGCACTTTTCCTTTCAACCCCAGGGTGACTAAACTCTTGTGCGGCACTTTGTGAAGGAATGACATGATTACCACTTACATGATGTTCTCCAGTTTTCCTGCAGGCACAGTTTTGCAACCACGCTTAATTACAACAGATTACAGAGAGGTGATATTCCTTCACAGAAGCCAGGCTGGTGCTTCCCTGTATCGTGTTTTGTAATTTCAGTTTTAATTATTGTTTAGTTTGGTTCACCTCATAATGAAGTAAGGCGTGCCAGGATCACCCCTCATGCCTTTTTTTAAAGGGTGGTAACAAATTTGCTCCCGTCCAGCTCAGTGGTACAATAGCTGATTCTAATGAGAGGCTACAGATTCTTGCTGAGAGGTCAGCCTCTTCATTCTTAAGTTTCCATATCAGGAAAGAAAATAAACTCTGAGTTTTGCCCCCTGGGAAAAATCATTTCACTGAGCAACTCCCTCTGCACATGGTAATAGCTGTGCAGTGGCAGAACAATGCACTAGGGATCAGAGCTCATTCCTGGGCATGGATACAGCACACCTGTTGAGAGCGGAGCTTGGCCTTTTGCTCTGAGGCCACTGTAAGTACCTGAGCGTTCTATGGAACCACTGCTTTTGAGACCCGATCCAAAGTCCATTGAAGTCAATGGAAAGACTCACATTGATTTCAACAGGTTTTGGAGCTGGCTTCTAGCCCTTAGGGATCCAAGCGAAAACCCTCCTTCCTAGGCTAGCAGGAGTTAGGAGCAGTATGATGCCAGCACATTCAGCCCTGGGAAGATTTGGCAGTGCACCCTCCCCAAGGGCCAGCAGAAGCTGGAAGCTGGTCAGAGCTGGTGCCTTCAGTCCCTGGCTGAGGACTGAATTAGCCACTGAATAATAGAAGGCCTTTTAAGGGTTTTTTGGTGGGGGGAGGAATGATGTTCTTTTGGGCTCTGAGAGCTACTTCTTGGAGGGGAGAACACGTTGGGGGCCTTTGTACAACACAGAGCTTTGGTACATGGGAGGGTCCTCAAAGCAGGCAAAGTCAGATAGAATATACATTTTCCCCTGCTACTGCACAGAGATTCTGAGCAGGCCTGTCTGTCAAGCCTTGTCTACATAGGGGAAATTGACTAGCAGATTTATTCCAGAGCTGTTGTTCCAGTATAAGTGAGCTATTCCAGAATAGCTCCCTTGTGGGGATGGGAGTCACTATCTTCTGGAATAAAAGGGAGCAAAGGAACCAGTCCAGAACAAAGTAATTTTTATTCCAGAAGAGAATGTCCAATTTGGGGGAGTTATTCTGAAATAGCTATATTGGTCAGTTTCCCCTTGAAGACAAGCTCACAGTTTTGCCTGCATCAGGTGCCTCTGCTCCCATCGCTCTGAGTTCATTACCGTAAGTGGATGGAAGAGACATTAAGAGAAATAGTTTCTTATTCTTAAATTACAACATGGAAGAAGCTAGTATTTTGTCCTCACAGTGGTATCAGCTGCTGCTTGTCGTGCTCTCCTCTGCTGCAATAACTCTTTCACAGTGATCTTTACTCGAACACCTTGATACACCTTGGGTTTTCCTGAAAAATGAATTTGCATGGATGAAAACAACAATGCTGGCACTTTAGAGTGGTGAGATATAAAATATCCACAAGTAAATTCAGTGTGTTCTCGGTCACACTTTATATAAAGGGTATATTTACAAAGAGTTTGTAAAGGGTTTATAAATTATGAATAGATGTTTTAATAAATGGCTAGTCAGTTATTACAGAATACCATAGGTCCCCAGTAACCATGACTTATACCCATTTCATGACTGTAATATGCTTGTAACATTTATTAATGCTTTGTAGACTATTTGCAAATGTACCCTTAATATATAATAAATATAATTGTGACCAAGTTTTCTTTTTCCTTAAGAGTTTCTTTTTCTGCTTAGTAACAAAGGCTGGAGAAATAAATATCACTGAACCTGAAATTCAGAGAACACTTTAGAAAGGAAGACAAGTACATTGTCTCCACTTTACTGATGGGAAGACAAAATCAGAGAGAGACTAAGATCCCAGTCTTGCAAATACTTTACACACATGCTTAACTTTTAATACTGTGAATAGTTCCACTGATTTCCATCAAAGTTAAGCACATATGTAAGTGTTTCCAGGTTGAGGGTCTAAGCAACATGCATAAAATCACATAGTAAGTCAGTGGCAGAACCAAAAATAAACCCCAGGTACAGCCTTGTCTGCTGGACCACACGGTCAAATTAATTTGAATCTCTACAATATCCTGAAGTGCTCAGTCCAGGAAACAGACATGGGCACTGCATTCATCCACCCTGTAGAGAACATGAATAAAAACAATGCAAATATGTGGGTAGTTATTCTTGTATAGGACTAAACAATACTCTGAATAAAATGATTGCGCGTTCAAGAATCACACTCTATGAGACCCAGTTTTCTTTCCTTTTTTAATGAGAGGAGTCATTCGCTACAGCTCCAGTTTGTTTCAGACATGCACATGGGCCTCCATCAATCAGCAAAAACAATTGTCATGCACTAGTTTAGTCAGAACTTTGTATTTGGAATAGTTAAGAATTTGCCTATTAACAAGAAACCACCCCGGACACTCTTGGTGGAAGAAACATTTACCACCCATTGCAGTTTAGTTCAGTTTTTAAGACTTGCTTCATTATGCACTCAGTATATTTCTCTCTGTAATGATCCTGCAGAGGCTTGTGAAAATAGACAAACACACTGTAAACCTGGGATTGAATCTTGCAAACCCTTAGTCATGTAGCCCCAGTCCTGCTATCAGTCCTGGCCTGGAAGCTCTGCACAGAGATCCACCCACACAGATCTGATTACAGGACCCAGCTCCTACTCCTATTGCCTGGCATAGGAATACTTATGAGTAAGGGCTTGCAGGATCAGGTTCACAGTGAATATTCTGCCTTTGGAGACCCTGCAACATTAACCTGGTCCTTGCTTCGAAGGGCAATAGAGCGGGCCCATGGGGAGCAATTACCTAGCTATGCCTGGGTATTTATAACACACCCAGCTATTGCCTGTTTGATCCCCTAACAGCAACTTTCAGCATCTCCTTTGCTGTGACAAAGGCAGAGTGCATATGTTGATCCAACACTGGCTGGCACTTGCCACCTTTCACTCCTGCACTGCCAGGGGTGCTAGATTGACAGTGGAACCTGTCTCTCTTCTCAGCACCACAAGCCTGTGTAATGACAGCCTGCTCTACACAGTCCCATTGTCTTTAATGGGGTGCCTGGCGTTAACTGTCCTAGTCCCGCATTTCAGACCACAGGCCAATGAGTGTGGTATCCAGAGGAGGAGGTTCTAGTGAGCTGCAAACTCAGCTCTCGGGGGGATTATTTATCCTACTAGTTTCATTTTATTTTTGAAAACTGTGAAGTATGTTTCCTTGAATCTGAGGGAGAGAAACATTTAACAGGAACCCTCTGCTCCAAACCTCTCCTGTTAGGAGGCCTGACATCTTAGGCCCTGATCCAGCAAACCTGCTTAGATTTACAGTAGACTCTCGATTATCCAGGATGTGGATTAACCAGGATGTCAAAAAAAATATGTGCAACTCGCAGGGCTGACTCTGGCTTTGCTGCCGCCCCAAACACACACACAAAAACCCCTACCAGGGTGCAGGGCAGCCAGTGAACCAACACCCCCTCCCCCCCGGCGCAGAATGGCTGGTGAATCAACCACCCCTCCCCATATTTCCTATGGATGGTGATTATCCAGGATTTTATTAACCAGAATTATTTTTTTCCCTATCATCCTGGATAAT
Organism: Sternotherus odoratus; assembly: GCA_032164245.1. Lineage (NCBI taxonomy): Eukaryota > Metazoa > Chordata > Testudines > Kinosternidae > Sternotherus > Sternotherus odoratus. The sequence goes on from JAVMKO010000019.1 coordinate 4,750,538, forward strand.
GGAGAGTCTACTGTATGTATCCAAACAGTCTCATTAGCTGGTTGGGGTTACTCCCAGACAACCAACTAGCCCTGGCCACACCAAAGTCAAAAACATATTTAACATCATGATAGTTACTGTCTTTTTGGATGTTGCATCTTCCCAGCATAGACAGTAAATTCTCCTCCTGCACAAGGGTTTTTAGGATCAGGGTCTTCCACTGACTCTTGCCATCCACTGGTGGCACAGAGCACTAGGGACAGGGGGCCTGGGCCCACTTCAGCCGGCTCTGGGCCAACCCTGGGACGGACCCCTCACACCACACTCCCTGCTTCATTTAACCTTCCTGGCAAACCTCAGCACCCAGGGGAGAAGGGGAGGGGGGCAGAGCCTGTTCGAGCCCCATGAAAGGTGAGAGGCAGGTGACAGTGTGGGAGGCGGGGGGGGGGGGGGGGGGGGGGGGGGGTCGTTGCAGGCACCCTCCGCCGGGGGGCTCGCTCGGCCACCTCCGGCCAGCTAGCCGGGCCCCACTGCTGCACCGCGGCCGAACTCAGGAGGTCGCCCAAGGAGCCCCAACGTCCCCCCAGGCGGGGAGGCCGGGCTGAGGTGCGCAGGGAGCCCTGCAGGCAGGGCGCCCGGGGGACATGGGGGGGCGCCCCGGGGTGGGAGCGCGCCGGGACTGGGACGCGCAGGGCCCCGTGCGCAGCTGCCCGCGGCCCCCAACCAGCTCCACTCCCGGGCGCGGCGCAGCCGGGCGCCTTCCGGAGGCGGCGGGTCCCCGCTCGGAGTCCGGGATCCCCGCCACCGTGGCCGGGAAAGCCCGGCGCTGTGAGTAGCTCTGATCGCGGACGGGGGCAGGCGCCGCGCCCCCGGGTTCCCCGCCCCATCGCGCACCCCTCGGGCTGCCCGGTTGCGCGTCCTTTGCGCCGGGGCACCATGCCACTTGCGCGCCCCGCCAGAGCTCCGCATGCCTTGCGCCCGCCGCCCCCCTGGGCCGGGACGGGCCCCCGCAACATTCCCGGCCTGGCTGCTCCACGCTCCCCTAATTCCCCCGCAGCCTGGCCCCGAAGCGCGGCTCCCCTGCGGCCCCGCACCTGCCGGAGGTGAACACGGGGGCTGCCCCCCACCCCGCATCAGTCTGGGACCCCCCCGGGGCCGGGCTGTCCCCCGTCGATCATCTAAGGTTGTTCCCCCAGGTGCCCCTCCCCTGCTTCCCCCCCCCCCCCGCTACTGGGCTCTCCGGGGCAGGCGCAGAGCCGGTGTGAGGTCGGCGCAGATAGCTGGGGAGGGGGCTTGGGGGTTGCGCTGGAGCTGGGGGGGGGGGGGAATCAGCCCCCCCGATACCCTCATGGCTCGCGGGGCGTTTGCTGCCCGGCAGCGCCACTTCTGGTCGCCGCGGACGTGGCACCAGGACACTGGGGTGGGGGGGGAGGCAATTGGGGAACTAGTGTAGGAGGCACGTCCCCCCCCCCGAAAGGGGAGACCTCTCCCTGCCTGAGCAGCATTCCCCCCCCCCCCGGGGGGGCTGGCTCGCTCAGGGGAGCCCTGGGCCTGCTGAGTCCCACTCGGGGCAGATCGTCCCTGAATATTAAAATCCACAACTAATCACCTGAGAGCGCCGAGTTACGTTGCCTGGGTCTTAAATTGCACCCACGATTGGGCACGTTAACCCTGAAATCTGCAGCCCCTGAGCGCGAGCGCTCCCCGGAGCCCTGGCTAAAGGCACCGAATTTGCAAAGCGGGTTAGGGATTATCAGCATTTTTTAAAAGGCTGAAATACTTTAACAATGGTTATTTAGAGCCCCTGCATTCCTGTGCACAAACCACCTTTGCTTTTTCCCTGTATCTTGCTTTGGGTGTGTGTATTATTCTACATATAATGTGTATTGCATACGATCAGTTTCCCTTCTATCCACTTAAAAAAACTGATTTGGTTGCACTTCCCATTATACAAATATTAACTTTTTCTTTCTTTCCCCCCCTCTCCATTTTGAAGGTAAAATGACCAAAAATGGAGGATAATTAAAACATTCCCCAAATTCATGAAGAAATAAACTCAACTTACCAGACATTCTGACCTGAAAGAAGAAGCAACTTTTATAACAGTTGATGTTGCAGCAGAAGAATCAACCACCTGGGCTCCTAGATGCTGGGGGGAAAGGGAACAAAAAAACAATAATTTTAAAATTTAAAAAAAGAATACCCAATACCATTGTGAAAATTCCAGGTGGAGACCAACAATATTAATGTTTTATACCTACAGATATAAGTTTGAGTTTTTCTCCCCTAATGCCAAGTATTTAAAACCTCTAGAAACCAATGATTTGACAATCAATGATTGCGCGATACTTTCAATTTGAATATTCAAAGGCTTAACAAAATGGGCTATCTTTTTGTGAAACCCAGCACATCCCCATGTAGCAGAGGGTCTTGGGGAATAAGATTTGGTGGTGGGGCCTTCCCCGCCCCTTGCTTTTGGGACATTTTGAACATTTTATCCACCTTTCCACAAACAAAGCAGATGCCCCAAAACCTGCTCAGTATTTTCATCTCAGATACACACACTTGGCTCTAGATCTCTCATATTTCACTTGCAAGCTGGGAAGGACTTTCTGCAGGGGAGCAGGGTGATTTTTGCACAATTTTTCACATTTTAAGGGTAAATTTGAGGATTTTGGAGCAAATTGGTAGTAGGTGGGCGTGGCATGCTAGAGACACTGTCTGGGGCACCAGAGTAGCTGTCACTGACCAGCCTGGGCCTTTATTTTATTCTGGTCCCCTCCCTCATCCCCCATTTGTGCTCTTCATCTGATTTTATTTGTATTTTCCCCAGTTCATGATCTTTACACCTATTCCAGAAAGTGGCCTCTTTCAGAGTAGAGCCCCCAAAATTGACCTGTGTGGGGATCCTTGCAAGGACAGCCAATTTAGCTCTAGCCAACGGTAGCTTGACATGTTTTTGGCCAACATTGAACAATCAGTATAGAATCCCAATTTTTTTACACTGTATGTAAACATTCCCTATGCACTGCAGTTAATGCCCTCCACCAGGAATAGCTGCTTAAAGCTTAAAGCAGGGTAGGCTGTTAATCATCTACCAGCAGTTTAATTTAGCTATTGTTACTCTTTTTTTCTTAAGTTCAACAAATATACTTGATTTGTGTTAGGGAGTGGTGCAGAGGTGGTCTCAGAAATGACCCTATTCCAGTCCTGAAACATTTTCATGCAAACACTGAACTTTGTTGGGCCAAATACTGGAGCAGAGTAACAGGAGAGAAAGCCCCTAACTTCAGTATAAGTATAAAACAGATATAATGTCCCCATATTAATAATGGTTTTATATCTGCTTTTCACCATATGTACTCTAAAAAAAACCAACATGCTCTGCTTTAAGACTCAACTTGGAGGTGGATATTTTGTGAAAGGAATACTACACATTTCCACAGCCAGTATAAATCCTCCTGCAGAAATGGGCAGATTTCTACTAATGGGACTTGATTTTAAAAGTTAGGAAATCTCTCTTCCTCCAGCTGTGACATTAGCTTCTACTTGGCTTGAAATATACATTGTAGATAGCTAGAGGCATGGGAGAATCCTGTTTATGTTCCAAGGGGGTTTACCTTGAAAAATGCTCCAATACATCTGTAGTTAGATTTCCCTTTTGTAACTGAAAAGTGTGGGCAATGGCTCATGAAAGCTGCCAAGATCAAATATAATTGGTTTATGAGTCTTAAGAAAAAATGACTTTATCGTAACAAGAAAGACGAAATGTTTTGGGTGTTAGTTCCTATGGCCCAGATACTCAAAGGTATTTAGGTTCCTAACTTCTAATGATTTCTTTGAGGATTTGAGCCTTTGTGTCCAGATGTCAAATGGCTTCCACTGATAAACAGTCCCTGATCTCTTATTCTCTGATTTCCATGGAAGGGCAGCTGATCAAATACTCACTGTCCTTTTAAAACACAATGGAGTGAGGGGTGTAAAAGCCGCTCTGTGCCCCTTTTTCTTGTTGAAGCATTTAAGATGGATGCTGCCAATGTAGCATCACTGGGGGATTTTTCAGAGGCATTTAAGAGGGGTGCAGCTAATTTAAAGCAGCTTTGGTATCATTTTAATTCCTTTGAAACAGCACATTGTTCCATCAAATACAACTATGGATTATTTCGCCTTGTAGCCCAAACAGGCAGTGAACCTAGAGATTTAGCAGCATATACATTCAGTGTGTATTGATCTGAAACGGGGGCACATCTTTGAGGTGCAAGAGGAGCTAATACCTTGGAGGCATTGGCCGTTGTACAGCACAGGTAAGTGTCAGGGTTAGCCTGTGCTGCCCTCCGTGAGGATGTGGTGGGTGTGAAAATTGAGGGCACATCCTGGCAGCTAGCCAGGGGAGGAGCTGTGAGGCCTGCAGCTGGGATTTGGGTGGCGGTCCCGTGCTGGAGGGATGCAAAGGCTACTTTTGTTGTGGCCATCTTTCCACCAGCCCCTCCGGCTTTCCCACCCTCAGGGTGGCGTCTTGTAACCGGCGTCTGCAGAGTCCCTGCAGCTGGCCAGCGCAGGCTACCGTCTCCCCTGGCACCTAGCCCGGTTTTACAACCCAGGGCTCGTGGCAACGGGCCCAGCTGCTGGCCTGGCTCGGGACACGGAGCGAGGGGTTTATGGGAGGTTATAAAATGGCTGGAGTGGGAGGCTAAACCACCCCCACGTGCTCCATTAGCCGGGGGGTCTCGCCGGTGCGGGGCGTTCCCCCACCCCCAGTGGGTGCCTCGCTTTCTCCCGGGCGCATCCCCGCTAGCCCCGGAGGTTGGAGGGAGCCCAGCGGCTGCAAAGGCTGCGCGTGACAAGCAGGGTGAGCCGAATCCGCGCCCTGCTCCCCTGGGCTCGTGTGAACCGCCTTAACCCAGTTCTCCGGCCCTTTCACTGGGGCGGGGGGAGGCGCTGGGCCCCCCTTCCCGACTCGCTTGAGTAGAGGAGCCCGGCCAGGAGAAAAGTGGCAGCCACCCAGAGGCGAAGGGAGCCGGGGAGTGCAGGGGGGGTTTACACGCAATAAACGCCTCGGGGGGTTGCTTCGGAACAGGTCTGAACAGGGCTGGAGAATCAGGAAGTCCCAGGAGGGAATTTGAGCCACTAGAGCTGGGGGCCAGGGCGGCCCCACCCGGCTCAGTGCGACTGGGCTGGTTCCCCCCCCCCCCCCCTTCTTAATCTTGGTTACAGAGAAATTAGAGGAGCGAGCGGGAAAGCCGGGAACACCTGCCGCCTGGGCAGCAGGGGAAGGGCGGGCCAGGCCCAGGTAAAATAAAACTTCCCCAGCCTCTGGCCCTGGAACAAAGAGCGCCGCCTTCAGGCCGAGTCCAGAACTAGCCGTTGGACGTGCTCCCTCTGGGGCAGGGAGACAGGTCTCCTCTGCACCCCTGGGCACCCCTTCTGGCAAAGGTCACAAAAGTGCCTCTTGTGAAGGGAGCAGGGGTTTCTAAGGACAGGTGAGGCAATACCAGGGTAAGCACTGGTGCTAGGGGTGGCCTTCAGTACGGCAGCCGTGCCCAAACCTGCCCTTGGATGCAAGTGTACATGGTGTAACTGATGCTCCCACAAGGCAGATCCTAGAGTCACTGGTGTGACGGGGCACAAAACCAAACTACACTGAAAGAAAGGTCAGAAATGGAACCCACCTGGAGAAGGGCAATGAAAATCATCACAGCTTGGGGCAGGGGTGGGGGGCTTCATAGAGGAAAGACTTGTCCCTAATCTGAGATTTTTTTTAACATGGAGTTTTATTATTAGACGGGTTTAAATAATCATTGCAAATGAAAGGGTTGTTTCCCCCACATAGCAAGACCCCTCTTCCCCCCCCCCTCTAAATTTGTGGTTTTCTTTCTTTTTTTGCCATGACACCCAGCCAATCTTAAAAATAATGAATGGTACCAAGAAAGATGCTCCAATTGACCCTTTCTTATCATAGGCGGGCAAAGGGGGTACATAGCAAACTCTCGTGCATTAGGGGCATTGCTGGGCAGGAAGGTGATTAGTCACCAGTTTGCGTTCTGGATTGTCATGTACATTTGAAGAGAGAACTGACGAGCTACTGAGCATTTCAAAATACCTCATTATTGGGGACACTTTCTAACATGCTCAGCATGTGTGATTGGGGCCAGATTTTAAAGGACAGCAACGCCCAACAGCCCCCAGTAATTAGAGTAATATCAACGTTCTTGGGGCTGCATTCCCTTCAGGATATATTTTAGTTCCCAATGGCTATTAGCCAAGGTGTTCAGGGATGGAGTCCCTAGTCTTTTTGCCAGAAGCTGGGAATGGGTGACAGTGGATCACTTGATGATTACCTGTTCTGTTCATTCCCTCTGGGGCACCTGGCATTGACCACTGTTGGAAGACAGGATACTGGGCTAGATGGACCTAAGGTCTGACCCAGCTCTGCAAGCGCAGTACCAGAGGCTTTGGATTTTTAAATTAGCCATTCATGGTTGTGCAGCACATTGTGAAAGGCAGAGAGATCCCTGTTCCTGGGGGTCAGACACAGGGAAGAGCCCTCCCTCCCTTAGGAGGTTTGGAGAAATCCTTGAAGATACTCGACATACCTTTAGGAGCCACGATTTCTCAGTGCCTGATTGAGATGTGTGAACAGCCAGAATGGGAGGAGCTCCCGGCTACGCTCATAACTGATTTCTAATAAGCCGCTGAAATGGTCACTGATTGTGAGGGCCAAGACCTCAGTTCCATCTTGGACCCTTTGGCATTGCTGCCAGGTAGATAGTCCCCCATTGTGGATAGTCCCTGGCTGGTATACTAGCCTCTACACCACCTCCTCGTGGTCCCAACCCTTCTGGGTTAAGTGCATAGTAGGACAAGAGAAGGTGTGGCTGGAGTACCTTTGTCTCCTTGGATCCCACTGACTGTGTAACAATCCCTAGATTGCTCTTACTAGCTGGTGGAGATTAGAGCAGCCGTGATACCCCTGGCTGCCCCCAGGAGCTAACTGGTGAGGGGATGGGGTGCAAATATGGCTTTAAACCACCTTATCACCCCCATGCACCTTGGGCCAGACAGATCTGAGGATTTAGCCCATGATGCCATGTCCGATGTCTCCTAAACTAAGATTTTGCTTCTTCCCTGCTGCCACGCTAAGGGATCATTCCCCATCAGGGGAGAAAGCAGCAGCTGCTCTGGAAACAAAATAGCTACTTAAAAGATGTTAACTAGAAACATTATCATTGATGTAGGTTGTGGTTAGTGCTTTGTGCAGACAACAGGGACAGGCCAGGTTACATATGTGTTTGAACAGCTACCTCTAGTGGCCACGCAGAGCTCCTGGGGAGCACACATCTTTTTCAACTCACAGGACTCTTTTTGCAAGGGAGCGAATAGCCGGTTTTGGGGGGTGAACACATGAACACACATTGTTTAAAGTTCTGAAGCGCTTTTGAAAGGGACACAGCTGAGGTACTTTGCAATGAGTTTAAAAATGCATTTTCTCACTTCTGCTTCTATAATCTCTTTCAAAGCATGAAACTACAATTTGTTTCCTTACAATTGTTTTTTTTATCCATTTCATATTGCTCCCCCCGCCCCACTCCTTCCTAGCTGGCTGTTCTAGGGCTGCTTGTGAGACCTGAGCTTCTGAATTTCATCACATGAGAAAAATATAGCAACTAAGTGTCTTCTTGGCTAAAAGAGGCGTATGATCCAGTGTACAGGCCATTGGCCGCGATACGGAGACCCGTGCTCTATTCCTGATTCTGCCAGTATCTTGCTGTGGGATCTTAGGGATGTCATTTTGGCCCAGATCCTCAACAGTATTAACTCCCAGTGAAATCAAAAGGCTTCCCCCTCTGTGCTTAGTTTTTCCTCCCGCCTTTTCTACCACTTGTCTAAATTTTAAGATCTCTGGGACAGGGATTACCTCTCACTATGTGTTCGTACGGCACCTAGTATAGCAGGGCCCTGATTCTGGTTGGGACTGATAGGTGGTGGTACGGTGCAAATCATAATAAAGGAATATTTTGAGTTTGATAGCAAGGTCCATTAGGAAAAAAAGGGGGTTGGGGTATAAAATTATGGGTCTTCAAAATATGATAGTATCATTTATATACACACCCCTCTTCTTCTGTGCTTCAAGAAATACCTATTCAGCTCTGATTTAGAATGGCTTTGGGAGAGACATTGGCCCTCAACCTGCAAATGAATCTGTGTAGGCAGACCTCTGAGTCTACACCCAGGAGCAGTGCCTTTGAAGTCAGTGGGACCAATTACACATTTAAAGTTAAGTCTCTGCAGGATCTGGGTTTTAGATTAAAAGCTCTTTGGGCAAGAACTGTCACTTACTGTGTATTTGCATAGCACAAGGGGGCTTGGAGCTGTTTGGAGCATTACGCACAAATGAATAGTAACAAACATTAATTATTTAGGTATGAAAACCACTGTATCATAAATGCTCATATACTGCAATAATAATTTTCCTTGAAGCAATCTATTGTGGCTGATTTCAGGTTACAGAAGTTTATTTGTCATTGCCTGGTATGCTGTCTGTCCAAGTTTACCATCTATTTACTATCCCCTCCATAACTATAACCCTAGAACAATGCCATATTTACATAACATTGGCATTTGGAATGTACATGTATGTGGTATACAGTAAGATATCACTATACAGAACTTAATTATTTGAAAAGGCTTCCATCCATCCCTCCATAACTATCTTTTTGTAGAGTGACTTTCTAGAAATCTTCTAAGGTTGTTTAAATAGACACGGTTTATCAGCAATTAAAAAGATGAGATCCTTTTCTTAAGGTTGCTTTCCAAACTGGGACTGGTCCAAAGACTTTTTAAGTTGACTTTGACTTTCCCTGGGCATTGGATTGAGACCATTGTCTATAAGCTACACAGTAACCCTGACAATAACATTGTTAAACAGAGCATAAAACAATGTGCTGATTTTAGAAATGAATATTTCCTTCATCTGAAATTCTTCTTAGCATTTTTGCCACTGTCCTAAAATTTCAGTAACTGACTATAGGGAAATATCCTACAATCAATCCAGCTGTCTGAGTGAAGGTTAATTCTGATTTGTCACCAGCTGTGAGCTTTCCTCAATAAGTTCTTCGGCATTCATATGTCCCCCAGACTGGACTCCCGTCTTCTTTTGCCCAAGAGGAGTTGTCATGAAGGGAGGTTGTCTCTAAGGGTTCCTCTGATGAGAGGTGGAGCATCTTGGGAGGTAGGTCATTCGCTACAGTCATAAATGGTGAAAAGGAATAGGACGAGGTGGCAGGGTAACTGGGCACGTAGTGGACATCTTCAAAAGCATGCAAAGGGTAGGACTGGGCTCCCGGGATGGCAGAACTCCAGCTTGAGCTTCTATACTGGGAAGTGCTTCCAGTCTCGTGTGAGGTGAGGCAGCTGGTAGTTGCAGGCAAGGTTTGTAGGGAATCTGAGCACACAGCATCTGATTGGTTGAGGCTGTCGGGCATGCCCTGCTCCCAGGAGTCTCTCTGCTGGAAACAGGGTAAGGGAGAGCTTTGAGAATCATGGCATGTTCCAGAGCAAAAAGACACAAACACCTAATCTACTAGGTTTTATAGCTGCTTGGTAAACTCAGAAGCTAGTCCTGCTTTTGAACCTAGCAAAGTGTGTAAAAAGTGATTAAGGAAAACAGAGCCAGAATTTATGGCATGAGTAATCTATATTGCACCCTGTTCCAGATCAAACTTCATTGTCTTAGGCCCTGATCCAGCAAAGCACTTTAACTGTAAGCCCAGGAGAAGTCCCAGTGAAGTCAATTACAGTTAAGCATAACCGTAAGTGCTTGGCTGAATCAGGGGTTTAGTTGAAACAATCCACCCCCCCTTCCCTGAAAAACAGAGGGACGCACACCACCCATGTACTTATCGCCTACACCACCACTGACTTGGACTCTCACTACACCCCATGGGTGGTGTACCCTAACACACTTATACACTGACGCTTTAAAAACTCCCACACCCCAATCTGGATCTTTGCTGGATATGTGATATACATGTACCTTGTAAACCCTGTACCTGTTTCCTACAATCGCCCATAACCCCAGCCTGACTCCAGATGCCCAGTACCCTACCTATCAATCTATGTATGTTTTCATGTTGAACATTAGCTTTAATAAAAATTTTAAATCATTCCAGTGTGCTCTGAAGAGGGAGGGTGGAGCATACAGATTCATACTTGCTAGGCAGGAGCAGTGGGTGTGGGACTGAGCTTAGTTCTTGCTCCTTGGGATGGTAGGGGCAGGAGAAACTTTGTGACACTTCCAGTCAACTCTCCTCCCACCAACCCACAAGCAGAACGGACAGGTCCCAGCTAGACAGCCAGGGAGGCTTCGCTAGGCAGAAGGAGATCGGAACATAGCAGCCTAGGAACTGTCATAGTGGATCGGACCCAGGCTCCATCTGCTCCAGTACCATGCCTTCAGATGTGGTGCACCCACTACACCATCCAACCCACCACTTAACCCTGGATACCAAATTCCAATCAGTATACAGACTCACTATTAAGAAGTGTGCTGAGTCATTGGGGAAGGGCGGCAGGAGAGGGGGCAGTGAGGAGGTGCTGAAAAGGGAGCTGGTACTGGGTGTTACGGCAGCGGCGCGATAGTCCTCAGTGAAATAGGGGTCCAGGAGCGGTGGGTACCCTTGAACTGCAGAGGAGTCACATGGAAAGGACTTTGCCGCCAGGGATGAAGCATAAACATCATTTGAAAGTGGCTTAGTGTTGTGGAAATCCAAATCGGACATGAATGATCTCCTAACTCCGCAGTAACCAGACATGGCAGTGGAACCTGCTGGCAAGAAAGATGGAAGTCATACCAATGAAAGGTCGTGTCAAAGTCACCATCCACTGAGCCAAAACTCATTGGGCAAATCAATAGAGCTGAAAGCCACAGAACTCTCCCCTCCATCTGTAACAAACATCAGCCCACTTCCCAGGACAAGAGAGAAGTGTCCCCACACGGCAGCTTTTTACCCCCATGGTTATTACAGGGGCCCCTTGGTTGTTTGTTTGTTTTGTTTTGTTTTTTGCCTTCCTCTGCAGCATGGGGCATGGATCATGAGCTAGGATCATCTTGGAAGATCTCACCTAATCATTTCCCTGCCATTGCAGGGGGCTCAAGCATTGGTCACACATCAGTTCCTCCTGTTCTCTTCCTGTGGCACACACCAGTTTAGTCTATCCCAAATTATGGGGCTCAATATGGTGGTAACTGAGTGAAATTTAACAGCCTGTGATATACAGGAGGTCAGACTAGATTATTGAATGGTCCCTTCTGGCCTTAAACTCTGTGAAACTAGGAAATTATCAACCCAAATCATAGCATGGCCTTCCCCTTCCTCTCAGTCTTGGTGTGTATTGCACCAGTACTTGACAAACTCTCTTTACTGAAGATCCAGAAACCCATCTCCCATAGATGCAGGTAAGCCCAATTCAGAAACTGAGCCTCATTCTCCTGTAGTTCCAACTACAAGACTGTCCTTTCCCTCTCGGAGTTGGTTCACCTTGTCTCCCTTCCTTTCGGGTTTCAGGGAAGGGATTGAATGTCATTAGGATACCGTTCTGAGTTAACCCTTCAGCGAGTCTCCTTTATGAGTGTTGGGTGGCATCACCACAGGTCTTCGTGGTCCCTTCAAGTTCTTTCACAGGAAGAATGAGATAGAAATGGCACTGGCTTGCCGACACTAAAGTCGTGTGATTTAGTGAAAACACTCACCTGACATTTGGACAAATGGAGACGGGGTGGTGGTAGCACAGCCCTAAAAAATAGAGAGACATTGAAAGTGTTTTCCTCTGCAATCCAGAGTGTAAATGTGTAGCTTGGAAGTGGGTTTTGCATCAGTTCGATGTAGTTTTGGAATCTCAGTAAAGCTACGAATAAGAAGCAATTAGGCACAAGATTTGCAAGCTCTGGAGAGAGGAAGTAATAGCAGATGGAGGCTAGGAAGAGATTTCAGAGCACTCAGACAAACACTGGAATAATGGCAGGAAAAGCAAGATAACTGGGCTTAATGCTCATTTACACTAAAGTTCCTTTAGAAACTCAAGAGTGGTGTAAAGTGGCCTTCGCGTGAGAATCAGCCCCAAATGATTCAGTGTCCAGGATCCTCTGTGTTAAAAATTGTGCCTGGTACTCCATAGCTCTGCACCCTGCGCAGTCATATAGACCAGTAGAAAGGGGGTATAAATTGTTACGGTTCTGATTTGTAGCACTTCATACCCACTCTTCACAGGTGTAAATTACTCTATGTGGGCAGTACAAAAGAAAACCAGGCTCTGTATGGGTACCACACTGGCAAAGTGTGTGTCATGTCCCCCTCTAGTGGCTGGTCTGCTTGTGGATAACAACTCACTACTGCTACCAGCTAATGGAGTAGCTCATTTAGCTCAAGGGGTCGAGGTTGTGTCAATTTAGATGGAAAAAAGGAGCCTAAAATGTCAAAGCTGTTAACGTGACCCAGTCACTGTCCAACATTAAACCATTTTAAACAAGGTTTGGGATAGAGCGGGAGCTGGGGGAGGTAGCAGCAGCATCTGAGTCCATCTCTGTGGCCCAATCTGGGCAGGACATCTCTCGGGATCAGGATGATGTAGGGCCATGGTCCCAGAAGACCATGGAGGGTGGCAACCATAATGTCGAAGCTCATACCAGTAGCCAATTTTTTCTCCCCAGTCTTTCTTTAAGGACCCCAAAAGGGAGTGATGGTCAGAATAGCCTGTCCTGTCATTATTTTGTCTATCAATGGGTCTAATTTCTTTCACACCAATTATGGTTCATTGATTTTTTTTGGTCTGATGCTGTCTTGTTTACCAAGCATGATCTTAAAACAGTCCTTTAATTATATCAGGAAGCCTTTATCAGCCTGTCTCCCTTTTGTAACTTTTCCCATCAACTTTTATTATTATTGGATAGTGGGTCACTTTATGAACTTTCACTCACTTCTCACGGCTGAGCTCACAAGTCGGGAAAATTTGTAGGGCCAGCTGTCCCAACAGGTCTGTGCTTTGGGACTGATGATCTTTGAAGGTGAGTCGTTGCACATGTACTGGGTGTTGTCCTTCACAATGAATGGGGGGTGATGGTGGCAATATTTATGGCTTTGTAGCAGAGTTTCAGTTGTGTATTCTAATCCTACACTCCTTCTCTGGAAGTCATTAACAGATCAACCATCTGTAGTGCTTGCAATGTGAGCCTGGTCATTTTTCCACAGTGTTATTGTTTCAACTCTGGCAGAATTACAAGGCACCAAGATCAGCAAATGAAAGTAAAAGGGTGGGGCCGGGGGGGGGGGGGAAGGAGTTGTATAAACTGTGGCAGATTAATCAACAAACATTAGGTTGTGACAAGCCCCAGGATTTATGACATGATAGTCCTGATACTGTAATTGAATCCACCTGGATGAATTCTTCCACCTGTGCAGAGTCCCAGTGGGGTTCTATATGAGTGCAGGGGTCATCCCACAGGGATCTGACTACAGGATTGGGGCCTATATATGTATGAATTCAGTTAAAAATCAGCCAAGGTTGCAGTCTGTTAACCATGTATCTATCCAATTAACGCAGGCCTGCGTGCTCCCCTCCTGCAGAAAAGTGGGCAGAGGAGAACAAATGGGGGGTGGGGGGCAGAGCTCTCTCTGTGCATTGCAGCCAGGAGTCCATGAGAGCCTCTGCAGCTCCAATCACAGAGCATGGGATGACTTAAGTGGGGTTGGAGAATCTGACCCATCAAATAGGTGCTCACATGCAGGGCCAATGCTTCTTTTAAAATACGTTTTAGTTTTTCAAAGAACAGGTACAATATTGATGCAAATGCACTCTAGAATGCGAAAGTTTTGCAACCGTTATTTTAGTTTTCACTAAATATTTTTTGTTTGTTTGTTATGCTGGGCCGGGAGTTTTCGATGAACGTAGAAAGCAAAACACTAAATACCAGTTTTATCATCCAGTGGAGAGGTTTAGCCATTCTATTAGTACTGTGCTCTGGATCACTATGGATCACTTAGCCCCAGGGGGAATCTTGCCTCCTTGGAATCCCAATTCAAATTCCTATGGTCAAATTAGCAGTAAATATACCTTGCTCAGAGCCATTTCTACTGTCATTTCTATGAGTTTAGGAAGCTGCATTTTCTTAGTCTTGAGTTTCCATAAAATATGGCCCAAATGAGAATGATTTGACTCATGCTCCAGGTATCCCTAAACTCCAACTGCCAGAAGCTGGGACTGGTTGATGAAATGGACATCCCTGTTCTGTTCATTCCCTCTGAAGCATTTGGCACTGTCAGAAGACTGGCTACTGGGATAGCTGGACCACTGGTCTGACAGAGTTCGCCATTCACTTCTCTGAGATGCTGAACGAGGCCACCGGCTTGGACCCTCTTTGTAAATGAAATGAGGGGCACCTCTGAACACCTAACTACTACTCCTTCAGTGCAGTTGGTACACAATGTTAAAAATATATCATCTGGCACTTGAAGTTCAGTAGAGGTCAAGTAAGCCCTGAATAATATTCCATACCTCAGCTCTCCGGTTCAGATTATCTCCAGTGCATCATACAAATGCTGCTATGACAACTGCAGGAGCAGATTTCTGCCTAACATTAACAGGCAGCTTTCTCTCTATGGAAAAGCTCAGATGTGCATCATGGTGAGCACTGACACAAATATTTTGTACAGTACTGAGGTCTTTCTCCAAACTTCTAATCCCTGTTTAAAACAAACAAAAAACCCCAACCCCACCAAGAGAGATTTTAATTAGTCCACTGCTTTTGACTCTGTAAGGTGGGGCAGTATACAATTTCCAGTTTGCATAGAGCAAACAGGAGGTTCCTGCCATGCCAGGCAACCAAATTTAGAGGTTTATATTTGAATTAAATTTGCCAGTGTTAAGACTTCCTTTAGCTAACATGGTACGTTCACAGCTGCCCATGGGCTCCTCCATGAAAATGAGCTCATTAGAACTAATAGGTGATCCAGCCTGCAAAGATGATAAAGAGATTTGAGGAAAGAGTATTCCACTGGCAGGACTGTGTAGGCAGTTTGATGGTGGAGTACTTTACAGTATTTATCCTACTTGTTCAGAGCTGCTTTGGGGAATATACTGAAAACACAGAAAAGAAGTGAATCCGCTGTTTTTCCCCCCTTTGTACTATTCTTACCTAGTCAATCAAGGGTGTTTCTCGTTTTTAGACATAAAATACTTTAATTCACAAAGTAAAAGCAATGGCTAGGATGTCAAAAAGAGAGAAATTATTTTAGCTCTGTCACTTTTTGAGGGGCCTGACTTCTGTCCCTTTAAAGGGTCTGGATTTTCACTAAGTGCTGAGCACCCACCTGTGAATATCAGCCCCCCTAAGACGGGTGCACTCCAGATCACTAGTCACTTGTGAAAATCCTGGCCAATGAATCCTGTTGAGCTTTGTCAAAGAGAAGGCACTATATTATACCAGGTTAAAACCTGACCATGCAAATCTTATTCCGACATCCTTCTCTTTGCATGTACGTACCCTAAGTAATCTTTTTCTAGGATATAAAGACTCCTGCTTCAGGCTTAAACCAATATCGAGCTATTGAGGGCAGAGTCAGAAACCTTCAATGGGGTCAGGTTATCCTATAACTGCAGGGTTACCCTGGCACCTTCCTCTAAAGCAGCTGGTACCAGCCACTGCAGGAGACAGGATGGAGCCCTGGTCTAGCAATTCTTGTTTGTTCTGATATAGTCCTACAGAGTTTACTGGAACTGTTCATGTGAGGAAAGATTACGCATGTGAGTAAGGGTGGGTTTAAGGCTAAGGGCCCAGTTGGGAAAGGAAATGGAGAGACCAGTTTCAGGAGAGTTACAGTCCAGAAAATAAGGGGTACCTTTCCATCAGACTGGGAAAGTTGCAGTAACGGGTCTGGAGAAATGCAGCTGCTGTAGAGACAGTGCTTGGAAAGAACTAAAGGCCAGCCAAGGGTTGGGAGAAGAAAGAGCCAAGAGGCAGAGATAGCTGTAATTTTGTGACTCTTAATTGCCCCTTGCTCCTCTATTGTGTTGCAGGGAACAAGACACCAATCCCATGGGGCTATGACAAGATGTCTGAGTCACTGGTCAGCAAATGCACACTGTCCCTCTTCTAATTACAGTCTCGCCTTCAGCACCAAGCTAGGGTGCTATTAAACATACACGTTTGCCTCAAAACTCTCTTGTTCTGCTGCCAATTTAGCAGTAAAGCTGAAGTCTTGTGTTATCTCCTCCAGTCCAACAGGTGCCTGACTCTGGATGGTATGTATATTTTGGCAGGCAGGAAACGTTTTTGTACTCTGAGAGAGAGTTCCAGGTTTACTGAGTTCTTGCTTTTTGGAAAATGTGGTCAAGTTTTATAGTGCAAACAGCAGTCTGCCAGAACTCCTTTAACTCACACGATAGCAGTCCCTTCTTTTGTACCTTAGGACCCAGATTCAAAACCAGCTGATACCCCATGCTAGGTTTGTTACCAGGAATGCAACCAGAATTTTGCTAAGGGGAAGTTACCAAGTTACCTGTCTGGCTGCTTCCAATTTGAGTTGAGTTGTAATCCCATGTCCCAAGTCGCATTGCCACTCACGCAAATTTGGCCTGGCCTCCCCTCCATCATGACACAGTGGGCAGGCCAAATTTGAGTCAGCTGTGTTGCAATTCAGTGTATGGAGCGACAACACCACTAACTTAAATTTGCCCCAGGCTGCCCATCCATCATCTGGTACGGGGCCAAGGGGGACCTCCGGCCCGGACTCCCCCTCGCTTCACTCTTGTTTGTTATATTTTCACTAGTAAAATGACTGTTTTGCCCTCTTATACATAAGATATATAAATAAAAAATGTTTCTACATTAACAAATGTTTCTACCTTGAAATTTAAGGTAAGGGAGACCTCTGCAAGCTCTGAATCAGTTGCTTTAAGATCTTGCTGAGCCATCATTAAACCACCCACAGCAAGTAGTTTACAATTTAAAAACGCCATCTTACAAATGCTGCAAATGCACTTAGTGGGCTGAATACTCAGATGTGTAGCATGAGCATTAGGAACTGCAATATACTGAGAATATCCAGCGTGCTGATACCCTCTGTTACTTTTCTACCTGCCTGGGCCGGAGATCTCACCTCTATTCATTCGTTCCTGTGATCTCGATTGAAAAGAAAGGCCATGCCTCTGATAGGGCAGCAGCCTGTGGAGAAAGGGCGTCTTTTGGGGCAGGTGGATGTAGTACATATTAGTCCTCTGGTCTCTACTGTAAAACACCTTGGAATACTGGCATACGTCAGCCCTGCAGATTTTTTTATTTTTATAATTAAAATTCCCCATTTGAGCTGTAATTCCATATGCTGCGGATCATCTCAGCAGACTGATTTCATTGATGGCTCCAGAGAGCTGGCAAATAGCACCAATTGCTTAACTTGGTTTTAGATGTTAACTCTTCTTGGAATGGGCATTGTAGCATATTCTCCCTGGCAATTAATCAGAACAGACACTGACATATTTGCCTGGGCTTAAACTTTGTATTTCACTCTGTTTCCCCTTATCAAGTGGTAAGTGGCTCAGATTATTTTAAACTCATTCGTCTATTTCCTCCCTGCATTATTTCGTTTCAGTACTGCTGGATTACGATAACTGTATCTTTCAAACAGCAGGAGTTGGGATACATCAGTGAGTCTGTTTAACATCACTGGGGCTATAGTTTTTAAAGCAATTAATAATCTTGGTATGGGCCCTGTTGTCCAATGGTTTACATGACGAAGCAATGCTTCCTGTGAGCTGCGAAATAAAGTGCATAGAGCAATGCTGCTGTTTCAGTTTCCCATTGTTATTCAGCAACATGGCTCGCTTGCACTATGAAACAAGCCACACTCCATTCACTGAGAGCCGGGTGGGGTGGGGAAAGGAGGATTCTGAGCAAATAATAAACAATCAGACCTTGGTTATGCAACTGTATCTGAACAGCCTGATCCTTGGGCCTTCATTGATTTCAGCAGATCCAACCACAAGGATCCAATTGCAGGACTGGGACCTAATTCAATAACAATAATAGTGATGCTTTCTCCTGCACAGGATCTGGTTGTCCTGCTATCAAGGCAGGTCAGCTCACTGTTCATAAAGCAGGCAGCAGAACTTAACAAAGCTGCAAGGCCCTTCTCACCCTTAGTGGAGCTGGTCAAAAATGCCAATTGTTTCTGGCTAGAAATTTTAAAAAGTGTGATGAGGTGAGTTGTTTTTTTTCCTTCCCTAAATATCTCATGAATTTGTTTTTTCACTGCAAAAATACCCAGAACTGTTTTTCAGACTGAAAACTGTACATTTTTATCCCATTTTTTTGTTTGTTGAAAAACCAGAAAATTTCAGCTAAAATATACAATTTCAGTGCATATTTTTTTGCATTTAAAACATTTTGATGAAAAAACTTCGTCCAGGGCTAATATTTAGAAAACCTTTACAAGAGGGCCTGTCCTTTGTAGAGATCCTTCTTTGGGTAGCAAGAACATGTATCATTGAAGGCAGTGCTGCCTAGTGGATAGAGTTCTGGACTGGGATTCAGAAGACCTGAATTCTATTCCTGGCTCTGACATTGGCCTGCTGAGTGACCTTGGGCAAGTCATTTTACCTCGCTGTGCCTCAGTTTTCCCATCTGTAAAATGAAGACTATGATACTGACCTGTCTTTGTAAAGCACTTTAAGATCTATGGATGAAAAGTGCTATATAAGAACTACGTGGTATTATTTATTTGTCCCCCTTTTTCTTTCCAGAGCGGAACACTTGCTCTCTCTGCCTCCTCCTCCCCAAACACCCAGATAGATCAGAGGAAATGGTAACATGGCATGGCAGTTCGTGGGAAATCAAAATGCAAATCGCCTATATATCATCACAATGCAAATTTATTTGATATCAACTGGAGAATAAAAGACCTGCTATTGCAGAATGGTGACCATTTTAATGTCACTCAACAGACCATTAGCTAACCTTTCTGACAATGATCAGGCCAGCCTGGGAGCACACATCTGTGACCATGAGCTTTTGTTGGCTAAGGAAGGGTTTACTGATTTCTGAGCAAAGATCAGATCCATGCAAAGGGTGCAATGTAATTACACCGCATCATAAATATACATTATTGTGCTCACTCACCTGCTGTTCACTCAGATTCCATAATATTATATCATGTTAGCTGTTTATCTCTTCTCATAGCAATTCTTTTCCAAACTAATCAGAGAGTTGTCCCAGCAAATAAGGAAGTTTGCCCACCTCCATAACTTTTATTGTAAGGAGCTAGCTGTAGCATAATTTGTATTATCTACATACACAAAAACTGTTCTGCTTTTGCATACAAAACAGACCTGGCAAATCAAGGTGGGAGGAAACATTTATAATACTGGCCTACCTATCTAGTGTAAGGCTTCCTAGAATACCCACTACTAACTGCCAGGACTTCACCCAATGGGAATTAATCATTTTTCAAAATCTCAGCCTAGGTGTGTATCTTTGGGAGGGCAGGAGCTATCTGAAGAATATAAAGTCCAATTATTCCAAGATTCTGAACTCCAAGGCAATTATTTGGGGTTCTGAACAGGGGTATAATAACTAAGAGTAATTGGATGGAATTAAGAAAGACAAAATGTAGCCTGACATCGCGTTACATGCTTAAATTAGTGCCAGAGACTTGGTCGCATGGGGTGATTCCCAGGGTGTATTCTAAAGGGTTAAACACTAAGGGTTTGATGCCGGTTTTATGTCCGTTTAACTGCTGAAGTCAGTGGAGTTAAACTGACACAAACATACTATGTCTGAATGGAGAATCGGCCCCTGAGTCTATTGGTGACTTGCAGTGCATGAAATAATGGATCCATGCCCACGTATAGTCAGCATGTATAATGGCAGCTCCATAAATAATGCATGAGTGACAGTGATTGAGAATCACATTTGGAGCATCTGAAGTATAGCTCTGAATTCATTTTGTTTAAAATGGAAGAAAAACGGAAAAGTCTTTGCAGCAAGAGGTGCTGCATTTGCTTGTGTTAGAGTACTTAGGGTCAGATGCTTAGCTGATGAAATTTGGCCAAAGCCACTGAACTCCGTGTCTTCAAAAGGGTATTCAAGTGCTTTCTGCCACAGATAACCTTGAAGAGGATTTGAAGAGCTCAAGTCCAGGGTTTAGAATTTGAAATACACACCAGTGACTGAATCTCAACTAAGAAGTTATTCAGAAGAGACAGAACTTTAGTTGGGTTAAGACAGAGTCTGCTGTTTCTTCTAATTAGTTCTTCCCCGATTTGTAGAGGTTCTCCTTTAGTAAGTATAGTCAAGATTATCAGACGTGACTAGTGAGCTTCTGGTTTTGGGTGCCAAATGTGGGACACCTTAAAAGGGTCTGATTTTCAGAAAATGCTGAGCAACTACCTTCTGAAAATCAAGTCCCTTTAAGGCATTTCAAGCTGTTAATCTCTTTTGGGGAATCTTTTAGGGCATACGTATGACATTGTACGTAGATACAGAAATTCCAAAAGGGGAGATTAAATTGAAACTTTGAGCTGTTCAATATCTCCAGTGGTCAGCAGTTCTTTGCCATCTTTTCTTTTATGATTAGCATCCCATCCTGAGAGACGGCTGCATATCCAGGAAGTCAGTGAGAATTCTGGCACTGTACCAAGCTACTCGGCTACCTTTTTCAGTATTTGCAGAGTGAGGGAAACAAAATCTTCTCTGGGGGTGGTCCAAGCCAGAGGACTCCCTCAGAAACTAAAGACTATCACAAACCTCGCCACTTTCCAGTCCAAATGAAAGGCTCATTTCTTTGACCTTACGTTCACTAGTATATAAACATATAACAACAACCAACCAACCAAAACAAAACACTATTCCACATGCTTTTCCCTCTTGGGAGAGGATGAGAGAACAAACCACACCTGACAGGTGTGTAATCACGTTGCTCAATGCACTGCTGGAAAGTGCTCAGATAAGCATGGTATAAAAACATATATAGCATAGCATAGAACAGAACACAGTAGTCCGTAGCATAGGATGTTCCCTGACTTTCCAAGGGAACTGTCTTTGCCATAAATCAGGTTAGGAAGAGTAAAAGAAGAGTAATAGGTTGCGTCAATGCGAGGTATTCTCAGTTTCTGTAAAATTCAACAATTTCCAAGCCTACTGCATTACAACTGCCCAGTTATAGAATTTCCATTGGGAAAGTTAATGCCCATTTCTTGTTTTCTGCCTTTGGATCCTCAGGAAGCTGATTCGCTTTTCATGAATATAAAATTCACACGCACATTCTCTCTCTCTCCAAATAGGACTTGTGGGGGCGGGGTATAGCATTTGGGGTAGGACATTCATTTTTATTGAATTGATTTGGTCAGACATAGATGATGGTAAATTAATCTGTCGTCGAAGGCCATAACATACAGTTTGTGAAAGGCACTGGAAATTTAGTGTTATCAGTTTAGTTAAGGTGGGAAGGATTTGTGCCTCTTGGGATCTTTGTCTCTTAGAGTTTCATTGACATGAAAAATGGCTTGGAGATTCAGTGATCTTTGAATCAGACCCTAACTGCCCAAATATTCCTGCTGCTTGCCTTGACAATGGTGGTTTCTGACATCCTACAATAGCTCATCTTACGTTAGACTCCTGAAAGATCCTCCTGGCTCTTAATCCTTTGTTTTAAACTCCTATACCAAGAAGGCTGCCTAAGGACAAAACTTTGTGAACACTTCGGTATTGCAGGTACATGTGGTCAGTGCAAATCCTCTTAAAGCAAGAGGATTATGTACAATGACTTTTCTGTTTAAAACATGACTTACGCTGAATCGGGAGCCGCTGTTCTGTCTCAATCTTTTTTCGGCAAGGAGATCTTTGACTGTGTGTTTTACTCTCACTCCTTGGTAAACTCGTTTGCCATAGTCTGTCGGAACTAAACAAAGGGAGCAGGTGTGAGTAGAATTCAGCCAGTAAGTAGAATAAATGGAATAGCTTACGAAGGTAAGGATAGTCAAATTGCCAAGTGTCTTTAAATCAAGATGGGTTGTATGCCTAAAATATTATTTTTTATTATTTGTATTGCGATAGTGCTTAGGAATCTCACTTGTGGATCAGGGACTGTACTATTGTGCTAGGGACTGTACAAACACAGAACAAAAAGACAGTCCCTGCCTTATGGTCTTGTTTATTAAGAAGTTATTGGGTGTGATGATGGGCACTGGGGAAGAATAATTTTCTATGCTGCAGGAATCGGTGGGTGAAATTCTCTAGCTTGTGTTACGCAAGCGATGACATGGGGATCATAAGTGATGGTTGAGATTTTCAAAGTTAACTAGGGATTTTTCAACGAAAACTTTAGTTAGTCTTTAAGGTGCCACAGGACTCTTTGTTACCTCTGCTATTCCAGACTAACACGGCTACCTCTCTGATTCTGAATGTTAACTCTATTAGCTTCCATTCATCTCAGTAGGAACTGTCTGGTGAAACTACTACCCGACTTTGAAAACTGGTAATAAGGTGCTTTGGAAGCCCGGGTGTTGATATTTAGCACATACATTCATCCTCTGAGGTAATATTACTGTCAGCGCAACTTAGACAAAAACAACGAAGGTGACTCTTTTATCCTTTCCACTGGAGTCTGCCTATGTAAAGAGCTCACACCTGTGGAAAATGGTAAGAAGTTTAAAAAAAGTCTTTTATTCAAATGTTACAAATGGGAAGTTGATGCTTGAGTAAAGCCTTTGGAAAACAAAAATATCTGTGTTTCCGGACAGAAAGCAAACACAAACGTACCAGAGGGGAAGTATCTGATCTCTTTAAAATTCTGATTTACCTTGCTACATCTATGCCTTTCATCATTCTGGTTTACTTCATCATTTTAATACTTACAGTATCGTTATCCACAGGTGTATTTAAACTCATAAAATTCTCTTTGATGGGGCATTGTTTGTATTATTGTGATTCATTTTATTCAAGTAATGTCTGTGGCCCCAGCGATGATTGGGAGGGAGGGGCTCTATTGTGCTAGGTGCTGTACAAAGAATAAGAGACCAGCCCTCCCCTGAAAAGTTTACAGTGTAAACAGACAAAAGATGGGAGGGGAAGCAGAAAGGGGAAGTGGCCTGCAAAAGGTCACATAGCAGGTCAGAACTGGGAATAAAGCGCTCATACCTTCTGAGTCCCCTTCACACAGCTGTCTTCCCACTGACTGAGTCTGACTCATCCACATATTGAGGCTTTCCATTGACTCCACTAGGCATTGATTCAGGATCGTAGTGAACAGGCTTTTGTTATTTCTGCTATAAGACACTATTATTAAGGATATTTTCTGCTGCATTGGTCTGAAGCACAAATTCTGAGCCTGGGCATCATTGTTTTATTTGCAAATAATTTCTAAAGTGTCTTAGTTCTAATAAAAGTATGTTTGGGCTTCTAATCAAGAATAAGCAAGCAAAATTTTACATGTGTGTACGGGTGTAAAATTGATTGCTATGGGGTATTTTTAGGAAGTTTAAATATTTATATTAAACTTTTTGAGTTGTCTAACTTTAAAATAAAACAGATAATGCATAGGATGCATCCACACTACAGATCATATACCAAGGCAATACAGCAAAAGTGGCCAATATATATATAACAGTACTTGCACTTAGAGCTTTCCACGTCTATGAATATGTCTCTAAATGTTAAATTAACCATTTTGTATTAATAAAATAATTCTAATAGAAGTGCCCAAATAGTACAGTATAGACATATCTTGACAAGTAAAATAATTAACTCAAGCCCCTTCTGTTTGAGTCCAAATAAAAGATTCAGGCCCCGATTCAGCAAAACACATGCCTAATTTTAAGCATGTGAGTAGACTCATTAACATCACTGGGACTATTCACATGGTGAAAGTTAGGCATGAACTTTTTAAATTGGGACTTAAGAGAAAAATATAGCCATGTTTGATTATTGCTAAATTAACAATATTTTTTTTTAAAACTCCCATCAAAAATTACTAAAAGATGGTATAATAAAGCAGAATCACTAAGCAAACTAATATCTACAGTTGAGATTGATTCCAGAGGAGTTATTCTTTACAACCGTTCAATTTACAGGTTTCTGTTTTAGCAAACTATTTACTTTCAGATTTATATACTGTTATCCTGGATTTAAACTGGTATAACTGAGATCGGAATTTGGCCTACAATTAAGAAAAACTTTCTAACAGCGATATCAAATAGTTTGTTGAACAAGGTTAACAGAAGTGACAAAGAGTCCGGTGCCACCTTAAAGACTAACTAAAGTATTGAAGCATAAGCTTTCGTGACCTAATACCTATTTGGTTGGATGCAAAATAGCAAAAGTCTACTTTTTTTTTTAGCTATTGAAAAAAAGAAAGCGAATATCCTCAGATTTGTAGGGCTCTAGGTATAACTTTTTGCTTTCTCTGGGTCATCAGTGTGTGGCTACTTTTAGATGGCGTCTCTTATACAACTGTACATTTGTTTTAGAAGGAACCCTGTGAACCAGACTATGGACTGTGAGCCCCTTTCCATAATACATTACCCCAATTCCACATCCTGAAAAAGAGACAATTGTTACTTGCAGACTCTATAGTCAAATATTCCAGAATCTCATTAACTTTTTTATTAACTGATTTTACTTCTGTCATCAGTTCCTCTGATAAATGTGCGAGATCCCATGTCCATATATAAATATAACTGTTTACATTTTTGTCTTTACATAGACAATATCTCAGATGGGACTGGGCTGATTTCACTGTATTTCTTGTAAAAATCAAAGGAATTATTGTCAGGGATGGATTAACTTCAGATCAAGGAATAAGCCAATTTTCATACCAATTCTTATTTTAGTGAACCTGTTTACTCAGCTCTAACCCTGAACCACTGAAGCAAAGCATATGAATGTTATACTGAAAGCGGGTTTTAGCCCACGAAAGCTTATGCCCAAATAAATTTGTTAGTCTCTAGGGTGCCACAAGTACTCCTCGTTTTTTTCTTTTAAATTAGTGATTCTATTTACAAAGAAAGACCCTGATTCTCCAAACACTTATGCCCATGCTTAATTTTACTCAGATGAGTAGTAGTCCTATTGAAGTCAATTGGTCTTCTCACATATGTAAAGGTACACAAGTGCTTAAGTCATAGCAGGATCAGGGCCTTTCTAATTTATCAGCTACAAAATAAGGGCCCAATGCTGCAACTTTTTCTCACCTAGATAGCTCCACTTCACATAATCAGTTCCACTGAGTTCAGTGAACCTGTGTCCTAGATCTGACAATGAGATATTAAAAATCCAAAATAACTGGCAGCATGGAGAGGAGGAAACCTAACTGATCAGAATTTATTGCAATTTTACAGTAAGTTCTGAAAAAGTGTATTATGACTTAAATAAGCATCCTAAATTGTATTTAGAGAAGGCTGAAAATATTAGTTAATATTGCTAAAATACTAAAATATTGAAAATACCAAACAGCGATTTAAAGGCATATTCCTTTCTTTGCTTTTCTACTTTAGTTCAGACAACACATAATGTGCCCATTCCCCTGTTTTCTTTTCTACCATTGACATTTCAATTAACCATCGGTGAGATATACATTTTATATTTTGGAAAGTTTTGACCGTGAAACTCACCAGTTTCCATTCTGAATGCTGCTGTGAATTTTCCCCTTTCAAACTCTGCAAGCTTTCTGAAAATGAACCGTCAGGAGCTCTCCAGTTGAGAATGAAGTCAATGCTCATTCTCCACTAATAAAGTTCTCTTTGAGCCTGACGGAAATGTTTTTTTCACAATTAAATGATGCCTCTGAAATAGGTTGTTTGGGATTTGTTTAAATGCAAAACTTCCACTGTCTGTTTCACTGCTATTTGCATGGTCAGTGCTGATCATTTTCAAAGGTTCTTTCTCTTGATTAAAAAGACATTTCATGGGTGAAAAAGGAATTTCACGTGTTGGTTGAAGAAAAGTTATTTAAAATGAAAAACCTATAAGTCATGCAGTGATCAGTGGTCTCCATATAGCAGAGAGGATAAAGGACTTGGCCAGAGAAATTGTGCTTAGGAAAATGCCATATTACTTGTTGCACAGGATCAGCATCATTTGGTAGGCACTGTACAAACAAGTAATAAAACAACAAGCCCTGCCCTAGGGAGCTCACAGTTGAGTTAGATCAGGGCATCACAGTTGAGTTAGATCAGGGCATCACAGTTGAGTTAGGATCAGGGCATCATTTGCTAGGCACTGTACAAACAAGTACTAAAACAACAAGCCCTGCCCTAGGGAGCTCAGAGTTGAGGTAGATGTTAAAAAATGTCAAATAAATCTATGGAAGACTCCATGAACTGCAGTGGTCACTGGATGGGTCTGGTGGAGTGGACTGAGACCACTGACCAGCTTCACAAAGACTATCAAAGACTTTCAGTCAATAACACTGAACTGGAGATGAATATCCATGTGTCTTTACCAATCCACATTCAGTCCTTCCTCCTAGAGGCTCTTTTTATAGCTCTCCAGTAAATGAGCTTGGCTTGTTCTCCATTAGCATGCAAGACGCTTCCATTCTATTAATACACTGGTGTCACTGTCTCTAGGTGAATAGTATTAGACTCCTTGCACATAGCAATGCACTCTGATGAATTCTGCATTTCTGCTCTTCCTGAACCAAGAGGCAGAGTTAACTCGATTTACTGTTCCTTCTTCAAATGTTGTAGCTTATACCTTGAATCAGAAACTTGCCTGGATTATCAGTTGGGAGATCCTTATTGTGTGACACTACTGGCCTCAACGTGGAATTATGTAGGAGGAAAGGTACAGTAAGAGGGACAAGGTCTGTAGTGTTTTGTTTACAAGAACAGCAGGTTGTTGCTCAATATACCATGTCCTGCATAAGCAGACACTAAATTTACCTATGTGAAATATTGCCAGTACATTCTTCATAATTAAATAGTTCATTTCTTCTGGAATCTGTTGACAGCTCAAGGGTCTGCCAATCCAAATGCATTCCTCTTTGTAACTCCACTGGCAGCATTACTGGAGGAGGGCTTTTATTTTTCCATCCGTCATGTTTTTTCCCGGAGGGATGGGGGAAGAGCAGCTGCTGGCAAAGGCTGCTCCTGTCAGGCATGTCAAGGGAAAGAAAAGCCACTCATGGGGAGCTGAAATAACAGAAAAATTGAAACTCCCTTCCTGACATATTGAATCTACATCACTTGGAGTGCGTCTCTGGCCATATAATGCAACAAGACAGAGGTCTGACCAGAGAGGAATGATGATAAAAACATAGAGCCAACTTCACGAATGGAAAAGTCTGATACATGACCTATCCGCTGAATTTGTAATTTCTGACTGATCTCTTCTTTCTCCAGCCCTATGGAAGATTCTTATTTCAACCACACCCTTCCTCCATATCCGCAGGCGTCTTATGCTTGGAGTTTCTACTAAAGATATACTGCCTTCCTTTCCTCCTTCAAACTCCCTTTTTCTGTGTAAGCCTCTGTTGTTTATATCTAGGATGACCATCTGTTCCATTTTTAAAGATTTAGATTTAAGTAACCTTTTATGACAAAGTCCAGTTTGAGTGTCAAGAAAGGCTGGAGAGTCTAAGGATCTGTGACTCGACTCATAGTAAGACAGTATAGTGCTCCAAAAGTTCACATTTGTTACTGACTCGGTGAAATCTAATTCTAAAACATACCACCAGTTTGGGATGTCTGCCTTTGTTTTCAGACAGTCTGAGGTAGGCACTCACAGTTGTGAGCCGCTCCAGACTGCGTGACACATGCTGCATAAAGTTAATGGATAATAAATCAGTTAATTTACCATGCTTGCCTGTGAACTCCAGCTGCCAGTAATTTGATTGTAGCAGTCTGGGATGAGAGGGGTTTACTTATTTATACAACAAATGACAATGTTTGCCCTGTTTACCATGGAGACTAACTGTAAATTTCACTTAACATAATATATTGCAGGATCTCACACTTTGTCAAGTTACACAGAGGAAAAAGAGAAATTAAATGAAATCTCATGATATATTCAATGCTTGGGCCCCAAAGCAACTACTAAAGTGGGCCTAAAGTTAAGTATATGCATACATGATCGGGCCCCTTGCATTACTTTTTATATTTTCAAAAGTGTTTTACACCTATGAATCAAGCCATACAACAACCCTGAGAGGCAGGTATACGGATAGTGAGATAATATGATATTAATAAGCCCTCAGACCAGCAAAGTACTTAAGAATATGCTTAACTAAGAGCAGATGGGTAGCCCTATTGAAATCAATACGTTTTTAAGGGCTTTGTTGGATCAAGTCCTATATATAAGCAAACAATTAACCATAATGTTAAGGTGGAAGCAAAACACTTACAAAATATGTATGAAAATCTGCATATGAAATATACAATTTGTCCCCCCTCCCCTCCCCAACACTGTTTTCTTTAGAAAGTTTGCAGCAGACATGTTTTTTTAAATAATTTGTATTTTTCCATTGTGGGTGTAGACACCTGTTAAAAAGCTGGGCTATGGGCATCGATATTATCTCTTAACAAAAATGGCATTGAACATTAAGATCCTGATCCTGAATTCCTTATTCAGCGGCAGCTAGAGAATAGAAAACACCAGTAGTTAGATGGACTTTGCAAAGAGGGGGTGTGGGGGAAGGTTATTCAAATTATGGCCCACAAACGTCTGCAATGCCCTTTAATAGATGATGCTGATCATAAATGTGATCCACATTACAGAATGCCAAAGAAACATGTTATCACGTTTTTTGCCTCATCATTTATGATTCAGGTTATATACTCACATCACAGGAAGAATAGAAAGCATTGTTCTCAAATAAGATACTGCAGGAAGGTTTCAAAGTCCCAGTGGTGTGTATCTGTTTTCACAGCAGGATCTTTATGTGTATTGACTGACTCAGAACTTATGCCTCTTATTTGCCTAGTGTTATTTGCATGAATTTTCGCATTGGCCTTCATGATTTTCAACATTAAATAAAAGATGCACCCAATAAGAAATATTAACATTTTGGGGATAAAAATCCTATTCAGTAAGTTTCAGAAGCTTACCCACTGCCCTACTCCTCTGGCCCAATGGTCCATTTATATCTGAATAATCATGATGAAACAGAAGCAGTGACCATGAGGTTCACTAATGATAAATCATAAATTGGTCCCAGAAAATGAGAGAGTTCCTGAGGATGAGGACTAGGTCACATTATTTCCTAACCTAGCGTTAAGGCTTTAGGTCCAGATCTTCAAAGGTATTCAGGTGCCTAATTCCCACTGATTTCAGTGGGAGCTAGATGCTTAAACACCTTTTAGGAATTGGGCCTTGGAATCATTGAAATGTAGGATTGAAAAGGACTTTCAGAGTGAGGTCATCTAGTCCATCCTCCTGTCCTGAAGCAGGACCAAATATATCTAGAACATCTCTAATAGGTATTGTTCAACCTGTCCTAAAAAACCTCCAATAATGGGGGCTCCATAACTCCAATTGGCAACTTATTCCAGTGTTTAACTATCCTAATAGTTAGAAAAATTTTCCTAATATGTAACTTTAATCCATTTTACTGCAGATTAAGCCTATTACTTTTTGTCCTCCCTTTAGTGGACATGAAGATCAATTGATCATCATCCTCTTTGTAACAACCCTTTACGTAGTTGAAGGCTGTTATCTGATCCTCCCTCGGTCTTCTTTTCTCAAAACTCCCCAGATTTTTTAATCTTTCCTTAGAGGTGGGGTTTTCAAAACCTGTCATTTCAGTTGCTCTCCTCTGGACTCTCTCCAGTTTTCTCATCTCTCTCTTAAAGTGTTTTGCCCCTAACTTGATATGCATGTATGTTTCTTTAAGTGATGAGCATTGTGTGTATTTGTAGTGTGTGTAGGTTTTGTGTTCAGTAGTGTATGTATGTTAATATGGTGTGCAGAGCTTTTTGCAGCATTGACAGCCCTAGTACTATAGGCCTAGAATGGCTACGGGGTCAGTGGCACAGTGGGGTCATGGATGAGAGTTTATACTGGGGTCACACACAGAGAGAGCGGGTGGGTGGTCCCTGCAGGGGTTGCACCTTGTGCTGGTGGGGTGATGACGCTTCGTGCTGTATAAGTGGCAAGTGGTGGTTTATTCTCACCCCCACCCAGGTGACGGGTCGGTGTCCTCTGCCTCCAGAGACTGTTCCTATAGCCCTGCCCGTGGCTCCTGGGAAGGTCAAAGGGCCGCTGAAGCCAGAGTTCAGAAGGTCAAAGGTCATAGGTCACCGAGATGGCTGACTCCACCTCCCCTAATGCAAACGGGGCAGGGGTCGAGAGACCAGGCTCACTGGCAGCTCCTGCCCCACGGGGCTCAGAGGTCACGGACAGCCGGTAGCAGGTCAGAGTTCAAAGGTCAAATAAGAGCCACTGAGGCTTCCGACCCCTGCCGGGGTCAAAGGTCAAAACGGAAATTAAACGTTTCTATTTTATACCCCAAAAAGGGGACTCCGTTGCATATTTCCGCTTCCGGCCCCATTTTCGGGCACTTCCGTGTACAGAGGCAGCCGGAACCTTAGTGTCGCGGCCCGGCGGGGGGGTGTTTCCGGCCGAGGCCTTCCCGCCCGACCCCCCTCGCTAGGATTGGCTGCCGGGCTGGGAGGACGAGCTGCCATTGGCTGCAAAGGCGACCGGCCGCTCGGTTGCTCCCCCCAGGCGGGCGCGGAGCGGGGAAGCCGGCAGCGGCCGGCGCGAGGAGCCGCAGGTAACGAGGGATCGGGTCCTTGCTCCCCACGCCGCGGGCGAGGCCCTGCCCCCGCCCCCACCCCCTACTCTCGTGGCTCCCCGGGCAGGTGCCCCGGCTCATCTCCGGCCCCCCAGGGTCCGATCCGGCCATTGCCCCTGCGCTGTGACCCGGGGCCCGGCGCTGGACCGCAGGGTTTGCGTCCACACTGCGCTCCGGTTCCGGCGGCAGGCTCCTGGCAGCCCGCTGGGGACGTTTGGGGAGGAGGATGTTGGTGGGGGACGTTCTGGATTTTCCCGGGGCTCCTACTGGCATCTTATTCCTGGTGTGACTTGTCACAACCTCCTTGTCCCGTCCCCCCCCCCCCCCCGCGCTCCCGATTCAACCTGGGGCAGGGGTTGTATCTGCAAAATACAACGTTGTGTTGTGGTTATTTTCCTCTCTGAGCTGACCACAGTTATAGTGCTGCTCTCATTATAGTACAGTGACCCGTAACCTACGCTGCATCTAGTGACCCGTAACCTACGCTGCATCTAGTGACCCGTAACCTACGCTGCATCTAGTGACCCGTAACCTACGCTGCATCTAGTGACCCGTAATCTACGCTGCATCTAGGAAGCTCCCGGGTTTTGTAGAGTGCATCTTTTTGGGTGGTGTTTTGGTGATTGAATGGCATGACAAACATTTTGTGTCTTTGTAACATATTCTCTCAGTGCCTAAAGGTCGGACCATGCCTCCTGGAAAGGCTGGCAATAAGGAAAAGTTGGTGCTCCAGTGTGAGTGGGAGATGTGCACCTATGTGGCCTCTAAGATGGAGGAGTTTTGTGACCATGTGTCGGAGCATTTGCAGCTGCATCTTCGTGGGGAACATAGAGATGAGATGAACCCTCTTGGTAAGGGACAGTGAGTGCAATTGAAAACTTTAACTAAGGTTGGACTCTTGGGTTGGAAGAGCCATCAGTTGGGTCATCAACTCCCTTCGTTATTCTGAACCACCCATAGTAGAGATGGAGAAATTTCTATAGTGAATTTCCCAGTGAGGGTGATGCCACAGGGTCCACTGGTGATAACGTGTTCTGGTAAGAAAATAAACTTTCCAGTGGATCTAATGCATACTGCTGTCAATTAACCTATTAGAGTGTCTGCTCATGATTCAAGTCTGTGATGCAGTACTGCTTTGTATCAGGAACTTGGAAGGCTTTGTTCTACCTTACCTGACACAGCAATCCTTCATTGTCTGTAGAATTAAGGGACAATAGCAAATCCTTAAATTACAATCCTCTTCATTATGTGACTTCATTTAAATCTATAAAGGGCTCTTCAATGAGATGCTTAGCAGCATTAACTAGCATTCTGAGCACAGGACTGGGATCTGTGAACACCTGAGCTATTAACAGAGCTAAGGAGATTTATTTTTATTTTTGTAAATGGTTGATGTTTATATTGACTGTCTTGAGAGCAAGGTCTTGGCTGCCTTTGTAGTGGCTCATAAACCAGAGGCTTAGACTTCTAGAACAGAGTCCAGAACTGAACAAGAAGGAAGACGAGAGTTCTCCTCTCCCCATAAGTAGATGGTCCCACCAGTTGCAGGGAGGGAAGACTATGAAGAAAACTTCTTCTCTTACTTCTGGGGACTTAAGTTTCAACAGGGAGACAGTTACTGGCAAATCTGTAGCAAATGAGTGTGTTTCCTGTTCGTGTTGCAGAAGAATACACCTGTCTGTGGCAGGAATGTGGCTTCTGCTCCCCAGAGAGCTCAGCAGACCTGGTCCGCCATGTTTACTTCCACTGTTACCACACTAAGCTGAAGCAGTGGGGGCTGAAGGCCTTGCAGAGCCAGTCAGACGTGAGCCACTGTCAGCTGGACTTTCAGAGCCGCAACATCATCCCGGAGATCCAGGAAAACTTCTTGTGTCTGTGGGAGTACTGTGAGGTGAGAACAACGGGGAGGGGATCTGCCCTCCTAAATCCTGTCAGATGGGGGGGGCTTATTCTCACACAATGAATGCTTGGGAACTGGAAGATTTGCTGTCAATCTGGTGTGATCCTTGAGAACGCACACCAGCTCAAGTGGGGGCACAGACAGGGCCTTACAGGTCCAAGCCAATAAAATCTCAGTTCTAGGGAAGGGAGATGATCTCAGCATTATGAGCACTGCAACCATTTTGGATGCCCTGCTTGTGCTTTTCTGTGTTTGCTCCACGGGAGAGGAGGGAAAAAGGTCTGTTAAAGTTGAGCTGTCCCAGAACTGCTAATATGCACATGCTGACCCATATTCTTATGACTTTGTTTCCCCCCAACAGAGATCTTTTGATAACCCTGAATGGTTCTACCGGCACGTGGAGGATCACAGCTTCTGTTCAGAATACAAGGCAGCTGGAAAGGAGAACCATGTGCTCTTTTGTGGCTGGAAAGGTATTTGATTTTATTTATGTTACTGTAGCACTTAAGAACCCAGGTCATGGACCGGGGCCTCACTGTGCTTGGTGCTGTACAAACACGGAACAAAACACAGTCCCTGCACGTGTGAGAACTTGAAAGCTCTCCTGGGGGTGGGGGTGGGGAGCAGCTGACAAACAACAAGGCTTTACACTTCTGTAGCATCTTTCCATGGAGGCTCCCAAAGGGCTTTCTAAACTGCAATGAGCTGGGTCTTGCCTCACTCGTTTCCCTGCGGGATGGTTTCAGAACCCAAAATGCACACGCAACTTGCTGGGGTGCCCGTGGTATGTCAAGGTAAGACTGAGGAATATAACCTGGGACTCTGGCTTCTTAGTCCCGAGTTCTTTTGACGTAGACGGCCCTCCTTTCCTGCTAATGGGGTTCTCCGTCTCTGAAGGGTAAAGCTGCCCGAGAACTTCCCAACGCCAGTCAGAGAACTGACTGGAAAGGGCTCAATACCTGGTGATTCCAGTTGAGGAATTTAATAGACAGTGTCAATACCTCTGAACTTGCCCTTGCCTCTGAACGGAACAGCAAAGGGGAAGTGCTGGTTTAACTTAACAGTAACTGCTGTCTTTCACGGGGACGTGACCGTCTCAGCTGCTCATGTGTCCTGTGGAATGACAGATCTGTGCTGTATGTAGGCCTGTATCCAGTCTTCTGAATATCTGCAGCATGCCTGGCCTCGCTTGCTGTCGGGGGCAGCATTAACCTCCTACACAGCAGAACAAGTTAGAAGCTTCCCCGTGGTTTGGGGCTGTTAAGACAAGACAGGCACTTTCCTCTGCCTATACCACTGAAAGTTTCTTGGAGCTGTCTGGTCCCTTGCCAAGGAGGTAACCAGTGTCTCTGCCTCTTATGTTCAGAGTGTGACTGCACCTTCAAAGGGCGCTGTAAGCTGCGGGAGCACCTGCGCAGCCACACGCAGGAGAAGGTAGTTGCCTGTCCAACCTGTGGCGGGATGTTCTCCAACAACACCAAGTTCTTTGACCATATCCGCCGGCAGACAGCCCTGGATCGTAAGTGCCTGAGTGGGGGTGGGATTGTCACTCATCTACCCTGCTGCTTCTAGCTGGGTCATTTGATTTGTCAGCAGCTATCTCTGTTCTAGGAGCCAGGCATTAGCAGGGCAGGACCACTGTGAATGTTGGCACTGATTGGCTCTCAGGCTCATCGGAGAGACCAGTGGCTTGAATAGGCCATTGAGACTGAATTGCCCACTCGGGCTGGGGTGGGGCAGCACGGGAGGTTTGTCTTGCTGAATCCAGTGCCGGTCTTGTTCTGTGGATATGGGACTAAAGTCTCGGGCTGGCAGTCTGGCCCTTGTACCAGTTCTCCATTCATTTAAAATCTCCGTGAGCTCCTTTGTGCCATACTGTGTGCTGGAGTCAGTTCTGTGTTGTGCATGCTCTGCGTCAGGCCAGGCCCGTAGCTAAAAGTGAAAGGAGTCTCTGAAGGCAGTAGAATGGCTTCGGGGGTGCTTCCTGAGCCGTGCAGTGGTAGCACTGGTTCATTGGAAGGCAAGACAGCGGCTTTCTAGCTAGGGACAGCGTCCTCAGTGGCTGTGAATGAGGAGAAAGGGCTCTTGGCTCTGTTATAACTAACTCTCTTCCCCTTGCGTGTTGCTCTCCGTGCTATATTCTCTCTGCTTTGTTCTTTCTGTCCTTTCCCCTCCCCCCTTGTGCACTCTCTCCTCTCTCCCCCCACCTTTCCCCAATGTTACAGAGCAGAGGTTTCAGTGCTCCCACTGCTCCAAGAGGTTTGCTACCGAGAGGCTGCTACGTGACCACATGAGGAACCACGGTGAGTAAAGGCCCTTCTCTCTCTTCCAGCCGTCGCTCTGGCAAGTGCGTTCTCTCTCCCCACTCCATGGTGATGGGCTTCCCTCTCGTTTCTCTCGAGCAGTAAACCACTACAAGTGCCCCTTGTGCGACATGACCTGCCCACTGCCCTCCTCCCTGCGCAACCACATCCGCTTCCGGCACAGCGAAGAGCGGCCCTTCAAGTGTGATTACTGTGACTACAGGTGGGGTATCTGTGATTGCACTTCCCTAGGGTAGAGTGCGTCTGGGGTTCAGAGGTGGGGCCTGGGTCTGTCGGGGAGAAGGTAGGGGACTGGACTGTCGGCAGCTGTGGGTGGGAGAGAAACACTGATGGGCTGGGAAGGAGAATAGGATAGGGGTCCCTCACCCATTTGGCTTCATTCCCACGTTCTTTCCTTTCAGCTGTAAAAATCTCATTGACTTGAGGAAGCACCTGGACACTCACAGCAAAGAGCCAGCCTATCGCTGCGAGTTTGAAGCCTGCAGCTTCACCGCACGCTCCCTCTGCTCCATCAAACTGCACTATAGGAAAGTTCACGAGGTAGGGCGGGAACCAGGAGATCAGCTGCTGTTCTCCCTGTTTATATTGCAATAATGTTGAGAAGCCCCAAGCAAGGTCGTAGCCCAGTGTGCCAGCCCAGTCTTGCTCCCAAACCTGCCTTAGGTGACCAGCGTTGACTCTTCTGTCCTTTCTGTTCCTCTCTCCACCTGCTGCAGTGCTTATGGGTAAACAGGTTCTGATTCTCCGATGTCACAACACAAGTTATCTGGGGCGGGTGGGTTTCTCATGACTTTCCTTCTGGCTGTCTAATCTCTTTTGGTCTCTGCTCTCTCGCTGGGAACAGAGAATTGCTCCCCCTTTCCACGGCAGGGCCGAGGGCGGGAAGAGGAGCAGTTCTTAAGTGCGGGCCATTTAGCAAAGATGGACAGAACAGTAGTTGATCCCTGACAAGCGAGTAACAGGTCCCTGCATTGAAGACCCTAAAGATGCAGAGAACACTAACCAGAACTGGGCATACACACCCAGTAATTTAGGCGATGTGGTGTGTTAACATGTGCCTAACATCTTGCCTGCTGTTTCCTGTGGCTATAAATAGTGGCTCATGGGAGTTCTCCAGTCCTGGGCACTTTCCACTAACCTGGCAATTATGCTACTTTTACAAGCCTTCAGTTTGTATCTCCTTTTGGCTAATCCTTTGGGAGCAGCTGGCAGGTGTCCACCTGCCCCTCTTCTTTATTGCATGGCTGACTGCGTATGTTCTGCTTCTTCTCCCTGGTATTTCGACAGACGTGGGTGTGGCCCCAATATTTAGCCCTGCCTCAGTGCAGGTGACTGGACTAAATGACCTACTGAGGTCCCTTCCCGTCCGACATTTCTATGATTCTGTGGCCACTTGGCAAAGCAGCCCGGGCACGGGATCCCCTAGGTGATGAGATACCCTCCATCCCGTGGACTGGAAATGCCAAGCCCACCAGAAGTGTTACTAGTCCCGCACTTCTTCGCTATAATGATGCTTGCTATAAAACTTGTAGGATATTTGTTCCTGTTGGAAAGCCTGGAATCCCATGACATTTACATCCTTCCTTTCTTCCCGCTCCCTCCCCAGGGTGACTCAGAACCCCGGTACAAGTGCCACATCTGTGACAAGTGCTTCACGCGTGGGAACAACCTCACCGTGCACCTAAGGAAGAAACACCAGTTCAAGTGGCCCTCGGGCCATCCTCGCTTCAGGTACCGCTGACCTCCAGCCTCTCCTGTGTGCAAAGCTCTCTTGAGCCACAGGGGGCAGTAAGGGACTGGCAAGCAGGCTCCCTGGGAACAGTCCTGGGGAGGTGTGGGCCGGCGGTATGGCTCCTAGGTTCTCTGATAGGATGCTGAAGGGATGGAGGGGGCATATCAGTACCTCGAAGACTAGGGCTACTGGACAGCAGGCATGCTAATGCAGCTGGATCTACTGGGATGCTTGTAGAATTGGCAGGCTCGTGCTGCAGCCAGATCCAGCTCTCCTCGGCCTAAGAGAGTGTCACCCCAGCCTAAGCCCAGTCACGTTTTGAGGATGCTTTATACCAGGGGTTCTCAAACTGTGGGTCGCTACCCCTCGGGGGGTTGCCGGCCACCTCCTGAGGGGTCGCGAGCTGCTTGCGCTGCCGAAAAGCCGCCGCCGCGATCACTTCCGCATCCGGCAGCTATTTTCGGCGGAGATGCCAAGCACTCCCGAAAGCGCTCGGCATGTCCGCCGAAAATAGCCGCTGAAAACGTAGTTAATTTATTCAGCGGCTTTTCGGCGGACATACAAGGGTCCGCCGCGCCGAGGGAGAGAGGAAAAAGGGGTCGCATTTCTCAATAGTTTGAGAACCCCTGCTTTATACAGTGTCACCTCCAGCAAGCTGCAGGCTTCCCCAGACATTCTAGGGCTTACAAGGTTGAGCGAGCAAAGGAGGGCTTTCAAATTTGCCCATGGAAACTGGACAGGCAAAGAAACCAGACCTGGCCTGAGTTGAGATACAAATCCTCTGTATGTGGCGTGTTGCTGTTGCAAGGATAAGCTGCCCGTTAGGGGCTGGGGATGAAAGGATGTACCCTCCCCGACACCACCTATCCCACTGCGCTGCCTGTTAACATGCTGGGATGTTTGCCCCATAGGAATATCAGTGCTGAAAAATAACCTCCTTGGGGTAGCAACTGCCCCTGATTGGCACGTAGCTTGGTGTTGGGTGCGCTAGCACGCTGGGCAGCACTCCACGCAGTCAGTCCTCCCTCGGCCACACAAGCCCTCTGCCTTTCAGCCCCGTTCTAACCCTTGCCTCTCTCTCTGGCCTGCCCAGGTACAAGGAACACGAGGACGGCTACATGCGGCTGCAGCTAGTGCGCTATGAAAGTGTGGAGCTGACTGAGCAGCTGCTGAAGGACCGGGAGAAGCAGGGCGAGTTGCTGGATGGCACGGCGGAGTGTGTGGTGCTGACAGAGGGTGAGGGCAACTTGCAAGGCATCATCCTGGAGCCACCGGCAGAGGCCTCCCTGGAGGAGGCCAGTGACCTGGAATCGCAGGTGGCCCCGCTGCCACCACCAGCATATGCTGCTGCAAACCCTGACCCAGCTCAGCAAAGCACCTTCACCTCGCCAGACCGAGAGCCCAGCGCCCCGCTCGGCCCCATCATCCGCGTGGTGAACAGGACCAACGAGCACGGGGAGAACGAGACGGTATACTACGTCATGGCCAACGCACCCTCGGAGGAGCAGGCGGCGGTGCCCGGTGGGCTGGCCGTGGAGCCGGAGGAGAACGTCATGGACCGCCTACAGAAGACCGCTGAGGAGCTGGGGATACAGATTATGTGATGTCGGCGCTGCAGGTGTCTCTGCTGCTTGGCGGGCAGGGATGGAATCCTAAGCACTCTCCCATCACCCTGCTGGGGTCCCTCCACCGCCTTGATTACAGACCAGAGGAGTTGGTGCTGCCGGTGGGGAGGTTCTGAGCACGTCCCCACCCAGCCTCTGATGTCCCCCTTGGCTGTCCTGTCACTGAGGAGCAGCTGCGCTGTGCTGGGTGACCAGATGGAGGAAAACTCTGGGCAGCGTGTGGTGGGAGAGAGGGATTGAGCTCCCTCCCACCAGCCTGGGAGTGGAAGGTGGCAGTGGGATGCTGGGAGCAGCCTTAGCTATTCTAATGGCAGGAAAGGGGGGTTGAGCTGGGAGGAAGATGAGGAATGGTCTCCCAGCACAAACGCTTTGTGACTTCAGTGCCCTCCGTCCCATGGGAAGAGGGTTGGGCTGTGCCCCCTCCCTTCCGCCCCCCCCCTCCCCCCCAAGCTCCCTGGCAGAAGGGTCAGACTCCAGCTGCTAAGAGACTCCATCCCTGTGCTTGCTGAGAGCCTGTGCTCAGCTGGACTCTGCACCTGGATTTGCTTGCCTCCTGAGATGCTGTTTGACCTTAAACAGGCTCGTTCTGCCCTCGGGTGAGGAAGATGCCCCGACCCTGACTTAGACATGGCGGAGTGTCCATTGTCTAGCTTGCTCAAACAGATCCCTGATCAGTATTCGCATTGACACTGCCCCACCCCCTTGTTGATCTGAGCCCGGGAGGGCAGCCTAAGGGCCCATTTGTCCCTTTGCAGGTTACTGCTCCCCCGTGCACCGGCGAGGAGCTGGTGTAAGCTGGGGGGGGCCCTTCTCCACACTCGGGACCTTTGTGCTGCCTTTGTCCCCCCCTCGGGTTCTTGCTCAGGGGCTTTCCCCACATTGGGGCCTGGACTCCTGGCTGTCCAAAGTGCTTTTATAATAAAAATAAATAAATCCAAGTCCTGCGTGCCGGGTGCAGGTGTCTGCCGGGGTCGATGTGGCTCTCACGGGCCATGGTGCAGGGAGAGCACCAAGCAGTGGGGGGGGGGAGGTTTAGTGACCAGATCCTTGTAATATCTAGGGTGCAGGTGACACGTGAGCTCCTACCACATCTCTGTGGCATGTCCAGTGGCACGTAGAGCCATCTTCATGCAGCCAGAATCCCCAGCTTCGGCGTAGGAGCGTCTACCTTTGCTCTGTGCCTCCCATAGCGTTCCATGCACACGCTGTCTCATCAAGTTGGATACAGCACTCTCCAGCCTTCCCTGCACATAGACTACTCAGCCATTCCTCTTGACCCAGACTTTTACTTGCCTTAACATAGGGCTCACTGTCAATTTGCAAGCGTCTCTCTACTCCGGGACCAATAGCTGGCCTCTTTCTCTCATGAGATCCTGAGGGGTCTCCAGTCTAAATTTCTGTTTGTAGACTCGGGAGACAACTCTGCAACCCTCCTACCGTCCAAGTCCTCATTCGATGTATTTGCAATACCCTCACCAGTGAGGTGTTGACATGCCATGCGTGTTAGGAGGGCTCTGTCCTGACCAACCTCCAACATGGGTAATTATGGTCCCCTGAGCCTCTAATCCTCCTTGCTGTTTCGGTGACGGACACGGTTCTCGTCTTCCTTTCCTGAGCCATTATATCATGTTGTGGGGAATCAAATCGTGCTGTGTTTCCTCCGGGTGCATTTCAAAGTGAGGCCCGCTTGCAAAGTTTGTTGTTGGCTGAAAGGCACTAGCCAAACCTCATTGGTTAACGTCACGTTGGGGGCAGTTTTGAGCAGGTTGCTGTCTAGCTTGGGTTGGTTCTGGTTGCTTGACCTTACTGACCCCATCCTACTGGGATGTGGCAGGAGCATGGCTGTAAAGTGTGGGTAAATGGGAAGCCCTGTCTCACCCTCAGACCGGTAGCTGGGCTCTGGTGATGATCAGT
Source organism: Sternotherus odoratus (assembly GCA_032164245.1). Lineage (NCBI taxonomy): Eukaryota > Metazoa > Chordata > Testudines > Kinosternidae > Sternotherus > Sternotherus odoratus. The sequence continues at coordinate 4,790,788 of JAVMKO010000019.1, forward strand.
TCCCTTGGAGGTGCTGAGCTCTTTCTAATCCTGAATAACCTTCCCTGTTTCAGCCTGACCCCTCTAACGGGGGCACCTGCTGCTCTCCCAGGACAGCTGTAATCGCCTTAGCCAGTGTATTATGGACCTCGTCTTACTGCGGAGCTGCCTCCTCTTTCTGAGGGCGCAGCAAAGACAGCCTCTGCCAGCGAACAGCCCCGGGCGGTTTCGGTCTGTGCTGAAGCCTGCCTGGCAGACGGACCAGGAGCTTGGAAGCGCTGAGAGCCCAGCTCAGGGCTTCTCGGCAGCCCGGGTCCCTGGCTCTGGGACAGCCAGTCCGGCGTGCTGCCGTAGAGCTGGGGCGCCCGTCGAGCCAGGTGGAAAAGGATCATTCTGGCTGGTGGAGAATTTGAAATTTGGGGTTTTCGTTTTGAAATCTCAGGATCCCACAAAGCAATTCCGCCCCCCCCACACACACACTTCCCCCGAACCTGCTTCTGATCAGTTGTACCAAGGATGCCTTTGCAGCAAGAGCATTCCAGGCAACAGAGCCTAGCTGGCACCTTGTAGAACCAAATCCCTGCCAAAAGCTGCAGTGAACCAGGATGTCTCCAGCTCCTTTCCATGGCACTATTTAGGTCAAGGAGATGGAAGCTCCACAGGTGGATATATGGGCAGTGCCCCGGCTGTCCCTGGCCTGGAGCAATAGAACCTAAGGTCAGGAAATACTGTAGGGCCCAGTTGCAAACTTTCCTGGTGCTCCTGTGTGGGATTGTGGCCTCTGGGGTCTCCTGCGGCTGCAGAAGGTAATCGCTTTGTCACAGGATTATCTGCAGGGAAGAGAGAATGCGGATTAAATGGAAGCCTCTTCCTCCAGGCCCCTCCCCTCCTCCCTGGTCCTCCCCTAGCTACCGGACCTGTAAGGTGTCTCTGTCCTGAGCAGATGGAAGCGAAGTTCCCCTCCTCCATGGGAAGGCTGGGTCGGGTCGGGACAGAGCCTGAGCCTGGCCAGCATCCCCTGGGCGAGGGGGAGATGGAAAAGCAAATACTCCTGGTCTTTTGAAAGCTGGAGTCCAATGCGAGTGGGAGAAGGACGGGACACTTCAAAACAACTAAGGAGGGCAGCATGTGGAGAGGGCACTGGACTGGGCCGGCGATGAGCGCCGTGGAGCTGGGACTCCTCGTCTTAGTCGCACTGGCTGGGGTTGGCTCTGGTGAGGACGACGGTAAGTAACTGGGCAGGAGGCGTGGGCTACACACAGTATGGTGCCCGAGAGCCACTAGGGAGGGAGCCAGCTGTGTTGGGATCCAGCCACTTCCGGTTGGCGTCCTTGCAGGGAAGAGCAGCTTTGGTTTGGTCATAGGGCAGGAAAGGGGGTGGCTGCTGCTTGTGCTTTGTCGGACGCCCTCCTGGAGCTGCAAGGCCAAGGGCCGGCAATGCTGTAAGCGCAGACCCCACCCTTTGTGTCACAGCCAGTGCAGCAGGGCACGGTGGTGGGTCACCCCTTCTCCATTGCCAAAAAGCTGATGGTGGCATCACACTGAAACTGTGCCCACCTCAGTCTTTGCCCAGAGCTGGGAAAGCTCCTCCATTCCTGTCCTGCCGTTTCTCCTTGTCGATCCCGACTCCCCAGCATAGGTTCTGTCTGGCAGTGCCGGCAGCCTTGAGTCATCCCTGTCTCTCGGGGGCGGAGGAGCTCTGTGCTCCTTTCTGTTTCACTTCCCCGGCACTGGAGAGGGCAGGAGCCATTTCCCCAAATGGAGTCTGATGCCAAGGTCCGTCTCGCCTCCCTGGCAGGCCCTGGGCTGAGTAGGGAAGTTCCAGTGCTGATCTGGATCTGCTGGCGTTGGCACTCTTGGCAAGGCCCCCATACTCCCACCCCTCACTGCTTCCAGACCCTTGCAGCGTTGTCAGGGTGCAACTTCGCCGGTCCCACGTGCAGCCAGGAAATGCAGGTGCCCCCTGTACCGAGTCCCTTGTTGGCAGCATCAGAGAAAAGCCCTTGGGAACGCCATGGCAGGGCTGAGACCTGGTGGCAGGATCAGTTTGAGCTGCTGCCCAGACTGCACCTTTCCAGAGGGTAAAGAGGTTTCAGATCTCAGGCCTGCTGCTCAGATGTGCCATACACGCCATGGGAGCCAGGACTCCTGGGTTCTATCCCCAGCCTTGCCAATGACTCCTTGTGGCCTGGGGCAGATCATTCCCTTTGTCTATGCATCTCCCTGCCCCATACCTGTTTGCCGTGGGGCTGCTCCCTCAGCGTCCGTGAGGTTCAGAAGGGCCCCAGGAATGCAGAATGCTACTTGGGGCTTTGGAAAGGCCTGGGGCTGACCCTGTTGCAGAGCAATGGCGAGCAGGGTCCTGCTTGACCTCCCAGCTTGGTTGCCTGGGGCTGGCGGACGTCGCGGCTCCATCTGGAGCTCGGGTGCTGGAGCCCAGCCCGGTCACATTGGTATTCCTAGCACTCTCGTGCCCGCTGCAGTATGGACACACCCTGGCAGGCTCAGTGCTCCTGCTGAGCCCTGGGGGAGCCTGGCCCAGCTGGGAAAGAGAATGGGGGGGTGGACAGAATCATGGGGGTGCCCCAGGACCTGGGAGAAGAGAGAGGCCCCAGCCCATTTCTCCCTGTTGTTCTGCCTTGACCTGTCCCCTCTAGGAATCTTGGACACGTACTGGTCTGGCACGGCCCCTATCTGCATGGGGGGCTGCAGAGGGAGACACAAGGAGCTGAGGAGGAGCCAGTGTGGGAATGGCAGCTGCTGCTGGCTGGGATACAAATCCTTCTGTCGAGGTACAGGGGTGCCGGGGAGAGAGCAAAGGGGAGGCTGAGCTTGGTGTGGGAGGGACTGTGCAGGAACCTCCCTGACCTCACCCCAAACCGGAAACATGCCTGACTTGGGGAGTGGCTATGAGTGAAGACGGGAGACAGAGACCCGTGGCTGTCCCAAGTCCCCCTGAGGCAGGGGATTTTCACATGTGGGAGGCTGTCTCCAGTAGGAGCCCGCTGAATTTGTTTCAGCAAATAGAAATTTGGCTGAAAACACACAAAATCATGTGTCTGGAACTATTTGTAAATTTTGGTCAAACTCAATGAATGGCTTCCACTGGAAAAAACCCAGATTTGTTTGAAGTTGAAATGCTTTGTTTAGGGGGATTGTTTGTTTCAACCTGGCATTTGGTTCTCAAAGTTGGCCAATTAAAGAAAAATTAAAGGGGTGTGCATGAAAATGTGACTAGAAATGAAAAAATTCCATGTCAAGTCAACCCAAAACATTTTGGTTGCTTTGAAATGAATTGTTTTAATATTTGGTGAGATATTTAAAAAAACCAACAACAGTGGTTTTGGTTTGATTCAAATCTGTTTGTTTTGTGTGTGTATATATATGTATGTGTATATATATGTATATGTATATGTATGTATGTATATGTATATGTATGTATATATATGTATATGTATGTATATATATGTATATGTATGTATATATATGTATATGTATATATATATATATATATATATATATATATATATATATATATATATATATATATATATATAGTGTGTGTGTGTGTGTGTTTGTGTGTCTATAGTTATAAATACACACAACATATTACATACATCTCTCCTTCTCTGTATGACCCCAAAAGCCCTTCTTATCTCCGACAAAAACTGTCTTTGGCCTGGAGGATTTTGGGGGCAGCATGGGGCATTTCTTGAGGGTCCCCTTGGCAAGGATTTAGAGTAGCTTTTGGCATCACAAGGCATTGACTAGGTTAATGCAACAAGTCTGTATCCTGGAGCAGGTTTGATGGTTGAAGAGGTACGGGTTGGGGGCTGAAGCAACATCGCGGTATCCTCTGCCGCCTGGCATCCAGGAGATGGACCAATGGATCCTCTCTGGGATCTGGTAGCAAGCATTCAAGCTGTGGCAGATACCCTGGTCATTAGGGGTTCCAGGAGCTTGTCATCCATAGCATATGCTGTTGTCGTCTCTTTGGGATCAAGAGCCCATGCGCCCAGGGATCTGGTATGTACCCATGGCATCTTTTAAGGCTGTGGTGTTATGCCAGCATCCCTTGGAACCCCAATGATGCCAAGCATGTACCCATAGCGTGCTGCTCTCTGGTGCCCCTTTGGTCTCTGGGGTGCTAGTGATACCTTCAGACTTCCAACCTGAACCATTCCCTGGGACCTTTCTCTTCTCAGTGAACTGCGGACGGCCAGAAGCAGACTTCAATTCCATGGTCTACGGCAACGACTGGTGGGTGGGCTCTGTGGTGCGCTATGGCTGCCGGCCCGGCTTCCTGCTGGTGGGGGACCCGGCCAGTGCTTGCCAGTCCGATGGCCACTGGACACCCAAACCCACCTGCCTCCGTGAGTACTGCGCCATGCTGCACCGATGGGCAGTAAAGTGGGGAGGATTGGGAGGAGCTAATTGTTCCACCCCAGAGGTGGCTGCATCACAGTGATGGCTGGAGTGCCCCTTATTTGGAGTCAGGAGCAGAGGGAGAGAGCGGTGTCGCTCTCCTATCCCAGCCTGGGGCTGCACCATCAGCTTCACCTCACTCCCTTGAGGGTGTTGCAAGCTCTGGAGAGTGTGCTGGGTCTGCCCGGCTTGGGGACCTGCAAGCTAAAGGGCTGCGGGGCTGGTTATTGGAACCCGGGGCTCCTAAGTGCGTAGAGTCCTGCTGTGCTGGTGCCGTTGGCAGCCTGGGAGGCCCGGCCCACACTGCTCTGATAACCATGGCCCAGCCTCATGCGAATAACTCCCAGGTTCCGTTCTCGGTGCCTCCCGCCAGCCCTGGGGTAACAGGGCTGCTGTCTCCCCAGCAGGGATATGCCTGCAGGGCCGGATCGAGATTAACGAGCGGGACATCGACGGCAGCTGCTCCTCCGCCTGCACCGACAAGGCTCACCTCGGGGCCTTCCTCAACCACGGCTGCATCAAGATCTCCAGCTGCGTCACCAAGCAGTGGGGCTGGACCCGCTGGTTCACGCGCTGCGACTTCTGCGAGTGCGACTGCTACGTCCCCTGCTGTAAGTGACCCCTCCCCATCCAGCAGTGAGAGCCACCTCCCCAGCCAACCTGACTAGGGACTTCCCTGCTGCTCCCATCCTACTGCAACACAATCGCTTCTGCTGCCCTGTGCTGAGTGGAATGTATTGGACCTGTTCTCCTGTGCGTGTGTGATCATGTCACTCCCTAGTGGCTACTCCCCATAGAGTAAAAGCCCTAATGTGCTGCTGCTGATGGAGATTCTCCTTTTGCTGTCGTAGTCAACCCCGGTGTTCTTTGATCCTAAAGGTCCTGGGTTTTTTGCCTGGCACTGCACGTGCGTAGTTTGGCTGGTCTGCTTGTGACCACTGGATCGGTCAAGTTTCTTTCTTCACCTCTTGTCCTAAACTCTGGTGCATTGTCGGTGCAGGCTGTTACCAGCTGCCAGGTTCCACCCCAGAGACGTATGCCTTTTCCAGAGCATCCCTGATGGGATATCTAAGTAATCTGATCCCAGGGTGGAAAGGGCTACCCTCTGCCCATTCTGTGTCTTGTGTAATGCAGAATGACTCTGCCGGGTGCACCAGGGTTACTCCCCAATTGGCACCAGCTGAGCCAAGAGCTAGGAAATTTGCAACTTTGTTTTGCAGTTGGCTGCATGATCAGAGTTTTGCTCTGCTGCTCTTCGCTGGCCCACGGAGCACAGGGGAGCTAGTTGCAGGCCAGTCCAGATGTGCTCATGTGGCACCCTTGACTTGGGGCACATGGCAGGGTGAGGGTCAGGATAATCTAATATCAGATGCCCGTTGTCTGAATGTGTTCTCGTTACAGCTTCCTCCGGGTAGAGATCTGGGGTGGATGGATTCGTGGGGAGCTGTTCTGCTGTGAAGGGGAGCTCCGTCCCAGGAGGGGCAGCCTCCAGTCTGACGCTCACTGCGCAGTAGGCTACTGTACTTTCGGGCCAGACTCCTCCATCCGTCTGGGTCCCTTCGCATGATGCTAGCCTGGCGCTTGTGGAAATCCATGGTTTTGTCTGTCTCCTGGGCTGGAACCATTTGCCGGCCTGTCTTTTTAGGTTAGTCGCTGGGATGCAGCATCGACAGAGGAAAGGACTGCCTCCCCCATAACTTAACCCTTTTCACCCTGATTTGTTCCAAACAAGTACATAGGAGGGGATGAGTATATACAGTCATCTCCCTACTCTGCAGGGGGTTACACTATGGGAGCAAGGGGACAGTGTTCCAGCAATGCGAGCGGAGGACTCTGGACTTGAATGCCCTCCTCTGAGACCTTGGGCAAAGGACAACACCTATCTCAGATTCCCCATCTACTTCATGGGGACAAGTAATCCCCACCACTGGGTGTGGGAGCATGTGGGGATTCGGTGTCTGTAACATCCTTTGCATGAGGAACGTCGTTATCTCGGTGCGGCAGATTGTTGCAACCTCCCCCGTTGCTTCTGACCAGAGTTGGAGTCTACCCAGGCAGGTTCCATTGGCAGCAGGTGCAGTGAACCAAGCCACCTGGCCAAAAGGGACTGCCCTTCCCTCCCCCCTGCGTGCCTGCCCTGGCAAGTCCCAGTCCCTCTCCAGGTGGAAGGGCCTGAGCAGAGGCCTTCAGCCTAAAGGAGCTTTAGTCAGGGGCAAACTGTGAAAAAGGGGAGTTATTCTGCAAGTGCCACCTTTAGCCGGGGAAATGCACCACCCACAGTGAGACGGGCAAGGGAGCAGCAGTTCTACAAGGGGGAGGGTGCTGTTCTTGCCCTAATGTGGGATTAGGCACCAGTTTCCTCTTCTGATGCAGCGGGATGGAAGGCAGTTGAAGGGAATCCCCTTCCTTGCCTGCTTTCCTGCAGTGCCATGCTACTCCCTGGCACCCAGACACCTCTGTCAAACGCTCTCCCTCACCTAGCAGGTGGGGAGGGTCTGTGGGACACAAAGGGTTCAGATGGTGGCGTTCTCCCTCCTGGCCATGTGTGGGGTAAGCCTGGGGAAGGTGAGGATTAAATGCTGTGTATGGCGAATGCTCCTCCTGCCCTAGGTGCATTGTCTCTGCCCACTGGCTCTAAGCCTGTGACCGTCGCTCCAATAAATCTCTCTAGAGAGGACTAGTGTTTCAGTGATGTTATTGGAGGTGTCTCCTCCCCCTCTGGCTCCCCTCCACACTCCACCCATTTAAGTCCCTGTGTTCAGAAGCCCCATCTCTCCCCAACCACCTCCGGCCCCAGCACGGGAGAAGTGCTTTGTTCCTGTGAAATAGTCCCATGAAAAAAATGAATAGTTTGTTTTAAAACTATCAAAGAAACAGGGCCTGTTTTCATTGAAGAGCCAAACCCCCCACAATGGGTACCAAAAGGTGGATGGGGTTTTTTTTAAAGGAAAAACTGAAAAAGATCATTGGAAATGGCAATTTTTGTAAACACTGTATTCATGTTTATGAAGAAGTTTCCACTGAGAAAGTTTGACCAGTTCTAAGTGTGAGCTGGGGACAGTTTGCATTCAGACTGAGGTGGTAGTTCTCAGTTTGGCCAGCCGTGTTCAGCACCAAATGAGGAGAACCAGTATCCTCTCCCCTGGCTGGGGCCTGCTGTTAGTCCACGTATTTCCAGAGCATTGTGTTCACTGTGAATTTAATTTGTGAATGTAGCAGGAGCTTGAGTTCAGAGCTCGTGTATTGGGTGCAGGGTCACAGGGAGCGGTAGCTCCTAGCACCCAGGAGGTGATCTACACAGACAGTGTTACACCTTCTTAGGTGTTGTACCCACCAGCTGCCTCTCCAGGGTGTTCCAACCCCCCTCCCCAGCTCTGGGAATCTCAGTTACAGGTGAGAACAGATAACTGCTCCCCTCCTCTGTCCCTCCACAGGTAAAGGCTGGAGGCTGTTCCTGACCCAGAGCTTCCTGGGCCAGCTTCTCTACCACCTTCTGTCTCCAGCGAGTCCACAGGCTGCTCCCCTTTTGGGGTCAGTGTCAGCCCCATGAGGGCCTGTCCCAGCTACTGGCCCATCCTGATTCTCCAGGCGGCTGGGGCTGATTACAAACCCAGCCCGCCGTGAAATGCAAACAGCTCTGGGGGAGCCAATGCCCTCCCCAAGAGTGTGGGGGAGGAGAAGCTAGGCCACTAGGGCAGGGATATTTAATGCCCTTGCAAAGGGGAGAGGCTGTAGCTTCCAGTAACTGCACAGACCTCAGTGTATCCAGCAGGGAAGGGCAAAGGATGGATGCTGCTGAATTTGACCCTGTGGGTTTCTGGGGTTTTCAGGCCTGTTGACTGTCCTCTCCAACCAGAAAGCAGGAGACCTGTGGTTCATTTAGCCCTGTCCCAGCTCCAACCAAAGCCAACCGCTGGCACCTCAGAGACACATGCAAGAAAGCCCCAAGTAGACAGATGTGCAATAGATGTCTCACCCCAACCCATAACAGTTAGAGAGCAACTTGTCCTGCGGAGTGTGAGGTGAAGGTCCCTAGTAGAATACGTTAACATTGAATAGCCTCATTTAACTGGAAGGGAGGATGGACAGTGTCTCACACCCTATCCTAGGTTCAATTCCCTGCTCCGGTACAGACTGTGTGACCTTGGACAAGTCTCTTAATCCCTCCGTGCCTCAGTTTCCCATCTGTAAAATGCAGATATCAACAACTAGCTCTTGTAGAGTCCTTTATGTTTGATCTCCAAGAGTGGCACCGTATCTCATGGCAGGCCAAGGGTATTGAGGGGATCAATAGGGTGAAGAGTGTGCAGTGCTCGGATACCAGTGGGCTGGAGGCAGGTAAGGACCTACAATAGAGAGCTAGAACTCGGGATGGGCATCTTGTGAGCAACAATCAGCAGCTGGCTCTTGGGCTTCATGCAGGAGGCACTAAGGGGAGTTCTCAGGCCTGTGCAATGCTGCTCAGATCAGCCCATTATCATCTCTGACCTGCAGAGGAGTCCGGCTGCAGCCTCCCAGTGAAACAGGTTGGCCAACCTCAGCTACCTAGAAGCCACCCCCACGGGGGACTTCAGAACCAGCAACTCTGTTCTTATTCTTGTTTGTCATGTACAAACACTGGGGAGGCGAGGGGGGGGGAACCAGTGTGATTCTTAAAATAGCTGTGACAAGGAGAGTCACTTTCACCCCAGGATCTCCTCCCCGAGCTGCCCCCTTCCTCTGCGGGAAGGGGAGGGGCTGGGAAGGATGGCAGGTTTTTCTAAGGCAATGGAGCTGAGCAGCCGTGGCTGGAGTTTGACTGCGAGTAACCTCACTGCAGCAGCAGCAGCAGCATCCCCCTCCCTGCCAGAGGAGGCTGTGAGCATGCACAAGTGACAGGTAGGGAATTTAAAGCGACAGGCACAAGCACACACACAGCTTGTCCTCCAGCTGACTAACCTAGTTACTTCCAAGGCACTTTAGTATGTGCACCCAGCCAAGCGCCTGGGCAGCCGACGCGGGGACAGATCTGCTCTGGGGCTGGAGTGCGGAACAGAGGAGCAGCTTGGGTAAGTGACATAGAGGGGACGGGGAGCTAGTCACCAGCGGGGGAAAGGAGCTCTCTGAGCGGGGGGAACTGGTCCAGCTGGGAGGCTGGGTTGGCAAAGGAGGGCTCAGTCCTTGGGTTCAATTCTTCGAGCAAATGGTCTGAGAAATGACTACGTTGGCGGAGTCAGGGTGGGTGGAGAACAAAGCGGCATGGGATGGGTCCGTGACTGCAGCACAGGGGCAGGGAGAATGCAGCGCCACCCCCAGGCCCTCTAAGAATACAGCACGGCCTGGGCTGCAGCCCCCGGGGCTCAGGTGGGCCAAAGAACCCAGCGTTGTGTGTCTGGACAGCATCCCAAGGCCAGAGCTGAGGCAGGGCTGGGTCTTGGCCCCTGGGGCTAGTGGGAGTTAGAGCTGCAGGGAGTGGGGAAAAGGGGAAAGGGCTTGACCATGACCCTGTCAGCCTGTGGGAATTGTTTCAACTGGATTGGCCAAAGCCCAGATGTCTGTCCTGTGAACAGTCCTGGCCTGGCTCCCTGGGGGCGGGAGTTGATGGGCCTCGTCCACCTGGCATGAAACCTGCGCACCCGCACGTGGGGAAAGAGTGAGACTGGGGCAAGGGGCATCCTGCCAGGAATGAAGGGGTGAGAGAAAGGGAACCTCGTGGGTCCCTACATCTCTGGAGCTCAGCAGGAGAGAAATGGACCAATCCCTCCTCCCAGATCACACTAGCACTTTCTCCCTCAGCTCAGGGAATGGGGAGATGCAATCCAGGATCCCCTGAACCCGATACCGGCCAGCCCTGCAGAGCGGAGACCTTCCCCTCTGGTCCCGTTGCTGGAGGGAGAGACCAGGTCAGCTCAGGAGCTGTGTAGTCAGTGTGGGTCTGGGAGCAGGGCTGTGGTTGTTCTGTCTGTGCCCTACATTCAGCCAGGGCAAAGACCTTATGCCAATCCCCCACCCCAACGGTCCAGCGATAAGAGGGGTTTAGCTGGCAGGCGCCGGGGCCCTCGCTGCTGCCCCTAGGTGAGCTACAGCCAGTGAAGCAGTGGGTTGGGTTGATGGACAGGCCACTGTTGCCTAAGCCCTTTGTATAACATCCATCATCTGAGCAGATGAGTTATTTTATGGATTGCAGGCAGCACAAACACTACCCCTGCCGCAGGCGCTTCTCATCCAGGCGGAGAGTCACTCTGAGCTACCTAGATTTCTTCTCTCCTTTCATTTCCAGTAGGAATAAATATTCAACAGCTCCAGTGGGCGGTGAAGGCTTTTAGCCACCCAGGTTCCTCTCCATTCGCATTATGCTGGCTCCAGCCGGAAGCAGCCTTTTGGTCCCCAAGGGAATCTTCCTGGAGCTCAGTGTAACCCCATCTCCATTCCAGCCCTGGAAATGCACAAAGGGAGAGGAAATGGATTATCCTCTCCAGCAAGCAGCGTGTGTGTGTTTGAGAGCGAGAGAGGCAGAGGGAATTGGAGGCCCATGTGCTGTAAGGGTAATTAAAATATGTTTACAGCAAGATCACAGCGATTTTCCAGCATTACCTCTGATTTAAAAACCTCTTAGGGGAGCTTCTGTATTCTGTCCCAGTTTCCAGAGCCATGGTGGGGATAATACAGACTATAGAAGGTCTCATGTGTTTCGCGTCTGTGCAATGTGTCCCGGATCCAGGACCAGGTGCGGAGGTGCTACTGCAATACAACAACTAACAATTCTTAACCACTATTATTTTATTACATAGGCACAAGGAATCATGTGCTGCATTGAATAGCAATAAACGGAGAGCCGGTGAAAGGAAATACCATTCCATTCCCACTAGGTATTCTTATCTTTCTGTATGATTATACTCAACTTGTGGAACTCTATGCTGCAGGAAGTCACGGAAGAGGAGGTTTTCAAGAGCACCTAAATGACTACGGAGCACTAGTCCCAGTGAAAGTCCACAGGACTTGTGCTCCTGAGGCATTTAGGTGCTTCCAAAAATCTCATTAGGGCTTGGCACATTTTAATCACCATTTCAATAAAACATTGCAAGTGTCGCAAGCCAAGCTAAACAGGATGGACAGATCTTTTGCTTCAGGGCTAAACCTCAAGTACACAAGGGTCAGAAGGAATGCACAGATTCACACCTATGGCACCCTACACCATGGAGTTTTGTGTCATTCTCCGTTGCAGCAGCTATTAAGCATGGCTGGAGGCAGGTGCTCGATTAGGTTCAGGCTAACAGACCAGTGGATGTAGTCCCTGACCCTGGATACAGTCTCTACAGTGTAATCCTATGCTAGGTCCATATGTCACCCACAACTGCAGTCCATTGCCCACCAGGATAGGTTATCCCTCAGCCAGGGTGGGGGAGAGAGTACCTATTGTCATATCCTTGGGGGTACATTCATCAAGATAGACTCACACCTCTATGAGCAGCACTGTCCCCCTACTCTCATATGGCTGTACCAAAGGCGGAGTGGCCAATGCAAAGCTAGGGGTGGCAATGCAAATGTGGGGTGGTGTCAGAATTGGTGTGAGGTCAGTGCTGGGGGGGTTCCACCCAGGAGAACAGCAATGGGGACCCTCTTTAGAAATGTCCACAGCCGGCTTGTTCACACCACACACGCTGCTCGTTCACTGCCTCACCTGTGTGGTTCAGTCTTCCCTCGAGGGTATTATTAATTATTTGTATTGCGGTAGCAACTGAAGGCTCCAGCCAAGCTCAGACCCCATTGTCTGAGGTGCTGTATAGAAGAATGAGAGCAAGAGACCCTGCCCCGAAAACCTAAGTTTGAAAAGAAGTGGTGTTAGCTCTAGGGGTGTTCAGTTTCCATAGTCTCTTCACTCCTGATCCCAGAAAGAGGCCTAATTCATACTAACCATGATGGTTTCTGACCCGTAGACACTTACAACCTAGGGACTGGACTGAGACCCTACCAAACTCATCTCACACATGGGAATGCCCAAGAGAGGGGATCACCTTCCCAGTGCTACTGACATGGCAGGAATGAGGCCAAGTCATGGACTGGATAGGCAGCGGTTTCTGAAAAAGGCAAACCCAGAATTGTTGAACTTCTGCTATTAAAGAAAAATGACATAAACAATCCAGAGCATAGAATCGGCTTGTGAGTTTACATGGAATGTTAAATGGCTCTAACACATGAACCCAGGAATGTCTTAGGCAAATCCTACCCTGGGTGCCTAACTCCCTTAGGTACCTTGGTTTATCTCAGCCTAAGGCTTGGTTCAAAGGGATTTAGGCCCTTAACCCTTGATTTCAAAGGAGCTGAGCTACCTTTGTGAATCTAGGCCAAAGTGACTTGGGAGTGCAAGTCAGAGTGAAAGTCGGCAACACTCAAATCATTTAGGAGCTATTGGAAACTTCACTCCGCCCCCTTTTCCAGCTCCCACTGACATTCAGCGGGATTTGAGGTGCTTAATTCCCTTATGGCACTTGTGTAAACTCACAGGATAACTGGATTATTTTGGTGTCTTAAATGAACCAAGAATTCACCACACTGAGCCTTGTTCTGTGTAGAAGCAAGTCCCCTCACAGCTCCCTGGCCTTTCTAATGCCCTGTACTCCTTTAACCATTATACATGGCTCCCGCCTGACCCACAGTTTGACTGATTCCCAGTCTGTTTGGTCCAACCCATTGTCGCAGAGTCACCGTCTCCAGCTGTCTCCCACCCTCCCCGTGACTGGCTGTGGCAGCGGGAAAGCTCTCCACAGCTCAGCAGATGGTTTTCTAATTAATATCCTCATTAATGTTGCTCATTTCCATATGTCTTCCATGCTTTAAGAAATGTGGTGGGTGATATGTGTGACTAATAGCAGTGGCACAAGCAAGGCACAGAGGGGCTGGGGCTGCGTGAGCTGAAGTGAGGAATGCCAGGGTCCTGATACCATGTTGATGGGTGGCCTGAATAGAGCGTGTGATCCTACTCCCAGACACCCCACCACTGCCTGGCCGGTGCACCTCAGTCCTGACCTGCAGCCCCCACCCCCAGCTCCTCTACCCCCCGTCACAGCCCTGTTGATACATATTCCTGACCTGCAGACCTCAGGTGTTCCAGTCCTAGGGCATCCCACCACCACCTTGCCGGTGCACCCATCTGCATCATCCCTGCTCCTCTCCCTGCTCAGCTCTGCTGACACACGTCGTTCCCCACACAATCCTCCTCCAGCGCTCCCCGCTCTTCCAATCCTTGCGCTCCTGAATGGAAACAGAGCCATTTGCCAAAGGGGTGTGTGTCTGTGCGCGCATCCATTAATTACACCCAGTAAGGCCGGGGGGCTTTTGGTGATGGTCAGGCTACCTGATCTCAGCTGCCTATCCCAGCCAAGGAGGTAGCTGCCCTCTGTCTGCCACCAGTGAGCAATGTGGGTATCCCAGGGGTGCATCCTTATAGGGCATGGCCTTTAGAAAATACCAGTGGGTGCAGCACTCCATGTTCTCCAGCCTCCGGAGAACCGGGCCCCTGTTTCTCGGGGGGGCTGGGTACAAACCCCGCTATCTAGCCGCTGCGTCCTGACAGTAACACAGCCCCTGGCCACTGCAACAGGGCCAGCCGGGCCAGTCAGAGCCGGAGGGGGGACTGTTTGCAGTGGGCCGGCCCTGATGAACAGCAGGCCCAGGCCTGCAGGATGAGGTGCCCTGGGCTGCCCTTACCTTTGGGGTCCTGGACAAGCCAGCGCTTGGGTTCCTGCCCCTTTAAGAGAGGCTGGTGTGTGGGGAGGGAAGCCAGACCTGCCTGGGAAGCCCAGCCTCCCGGTTCTGACATTCAGCAGACGCTGGGACCCCACTGGAGAGGACCCGAGGGATGCAGGGAGGCGGCTCTGCCCAGCCAGGGGAGAGGGGTGCCTAGCCGGCTGCTTGCGGGAGAAAGCGGCGCTTCCCAGCCGGGGGGAGACGGCAGCCCGGACAGCACCAGCTGGGGGCTGATTGCGGCGGGGAACGTGCCCATCCCGGGACGCTGCAAATGTGATGGGAGAGGCGGGTGCCCGCAGTGCCCTGGCAGCCTCTCCCTTGCGCCGGTCCCCCTCCGGCGCCGGCGGGAGCCACCTCGCCGCTTTATCTGCAAGGGCGGAGGTGCGGGTTTGCGCGGCCACGCGCCGCCCGATGCCGGCGGCGCGGGGACCCCAGGCAGGCGGCGGGGGCGCGGCGCGGTAGATCCGTCGCCTCTCCAAGGACGGGGAGCGGGACCCAGCCAGTCCCGCGCTGAGGTGAGTGTTGCAACCCTCCCCCCCTTTTATTGCGCGGCTGTCGGCTCGCAATGCCCCACAGGAACCCCCCCCCCCCCAAGACACTGGGGGTGGGGCGGGGGGGGGGTCAATTTTGCTGCAGTTTGCAGCGGGGGGGGGGGGGGCTCTGAGGACTATTCCTGGTACATCTGCCCCGGGGGGGGGGGTCGGTCCCTGCGAGGAGCCGCGGGAGGCGTCAAGGTGACCCCCGAGGGCTCCGGCTGAGGCCCAAACTTTGCCCCGGACCCTCCAGCTCCGGCACGTGGGAGGAGGGGGCGCCTTGGCGTGTGGGGGCGCCGGGGGCGGGGGGTTGGCCCGTTGCCAGCCCTGCAAGGGCTCTGCCCGCATCGGGGAGCGGCCCAGCCAAGGATGCGCTGCCCGGATTCCCCGGCGGGGCCGGCAGCTCCAGCCAGGCTGCAGCCCGGGGGAATGTAGGTTAATGAGGCTTTGGTGCCCCACGCCAGGGGCCCGGGCTGCTCTCCTCCCCCCACCCCCCGACCTCCCGCAGCAGAGCGGGCCCTGCGGGGCTGCCCCATTTGCGGCTCTCCCGCGGCCAGGTGAGGTGCCGGGGCCCAGGCAGTGCTAACAGTGCCCCCCCCTTCCCTGGACTAGCCCCACCGTGACCCCCGACGCCCTGCAGCCCACTCTGGGGTGGAGCCTACTGCCCAGCGCACCGCAACAGAGCACTGCAGTGCAGGGTGGGGAGCAAAGGTGGCTGGGGAACCCATTACTGGGGGGGTGACACCAGGTAGACTTTGGCGGGGGAACTGTGGCTCATCTGGAAAGGACGGGGGGGGGGGGACGGACAAAGCCAGGTTCCCCCGGGTCCCCTCCGCAGCCTGGCACCAAGCAGGGGCCGATTGGCTCATCGCCTCCCCTGGCAGCTCTGCTACCCCAGTGCTGGCCTAGCGCCCGTTGTCCCCACAGCCTGGGCTGCTCCCACAGCTGAGAGCAATCCAGCGGGCCCTTCTGGAGTGAGGCAGATGATGGGGTCGGGCTGGTTTCACTCAGGAAGGATGAGGGGGAGCCTTTTGCCCCAAGAATTGCAATGCATTGCAGTGCCGTGGCTTTGTCTGTCATCCCAAGCCCCTGCCCCCTTGCCAGACAGGAGGGGGTTTTCCCCTTGGGCGCCCCCTGAATAAGTATCCTAGTGGGATTTACAGGGTACGCCCCTGACTCCCTCCATCTTTCTCTCCAGTCTCTCCCTGCCCTTGCCCAGAGAGGATGCAGCAGGAAGGGGGCGAGGGGGGGGGGGTAGATCCTGCTCCCCACTTGGTCTGGAGGAGGGAGAAAGCCTAGTAAGGGAGCAGGGGGGGATCAGGTGGGAGCGCAGGGCAACATGCTGCTCCCTGATCTGCTGCCTCAGCCTGAGAACTAGGCCCCACCGGCAGAGCCAGCCGTGGTCAGAGCTCCATGAATTATTGACACCCCAGCTGATCAGTGGGCCTGCCCCCAGATCTCCAGGACCTGACTGAGGTACATCAGGGGAGAGGTTCCCCACCAGACTAGCTAAGGGAGCAGGATCATGGATAGCAGGATCAGACACTGAATTCTTCTCCCCCTTGGACGGGGTTGGCACCTCCCGGTTAGGCATGAAGGGGCTGTTATCTGGATCTAGCACAGGGGGCAATCTCTCTCTCCCCGTGCACACCTACACCCAGGGAGTTTATACTCAGCAGCACCAAGCAGGTCCCTTGGGAATCTCCCGTTGGTCCAGGGATGCTAATAGCTGCTGCAACATTTAATGGGGAGGTAGAGGCCACTTGGCAGCTGGTCAAAACCAAACCAAGCTGCCCTGTTCTAGAAGGAGCAGGGTGGGGGCTGGCTGCAGGGGAGCTCCCAGCTACTCCAGCCCCTGCATCCCGGCAGGAGGTGCTGTAGCAATAACCCCATGCCACTCCTAGCAGTGGCGCCTTGGAGCAGGGGCAGGGGTCTCTGGCTGCTCAGCATAGAACCAGCTCCAGTGAACTGGTCACGGTCTGTCTCCATGGTGCGTGTGTGTGTGGTGTCCCCCTCCAGAGTGGAGCCATGGCTGAGAAGGGGATCGACCCGACCTGTGTCTCCATCGCCTTGGAGGACTCCGTGTGCAATGCTGGCTCCCAGGACGCACCTCTCTTGACCACCCACCTGAAGAAGGTGGAGAATCACATCACAGAGGCGCAGAGGTTCTCGCACCTGCCCAAGCGTTCGGCCGTGGACATCGAGTTCGTCGACCTGTCCTACTCCGTCCGTGAGGGCTCCTGGTGGAGAAAGAGAGGTAGGGCGTGGCAGCCCCCGGGGAGGGCACAATAGTCCTGTGCGTGTAGCATCCTTCAGGGCAGTTGTGTTCCTGTGGCCAGGGAATGGAGAGAGCTAGCCAGGGTAGGGGGGAGAGATTTGAAAAGAAATCACGTGAGTCAGCGTCTTGAGAAGACACTGGTGGCAGGAGCGGCAGAGGAGAAGGCTCTTGCGCTTGCAGTGGCAAAGGGACTGTTAGGATATGCATTTTGCACTGTTTTATTTTCATCTGGTAACTGAAGGCTTAATTGTTGTGGCATGTATGAGCTAGTATAGAGGCCCATGTGAGTTGCTTATATTCCTGTTGGGTAGATCATGTGAGTGCCAGAAAAAAATACCCAAGGCTTTGTTGCAACTAATGTTCTATGTTCCATCTGAGCCTGGGAACAGCCCTGTACTGCAGAAGCAAAGTTGGTTAGTTGGTGGTTTAGGTCTCCCATTCCCTGGGAATTCTTTTCTATGTTTAATGCAAGTGCAGTGCTTGGTTAAGGAAATCCAAAAGGTGCCAGAAGACAGAACTGGATGAGAGGAGGGAGGGGAGGAAAGAGAAGACAAATCCAGGGAGTGCGATGGGAGCGAGCCTATGGAAGGGTGTTTAAAATAGGAGTGGATTCCTACAGGGGGTGGGCAGCCAGGGGAGGTGGGGGGGGGGGTCAGGCTGCTCACTGCATTGGGGGACTGATGAGCTGGGGCTAATGGGGCAGGGAGGAGGGGGTGGAATGGGACCAGGAGAAGAGATGGGAGCTGGTTGCCAATTTTAGCACCCATCACCCAAGATGGCCAGAAGTCAAGATTGAACTACCCTTCTGGCACGTTCTCCCCCACATCCAAAGGCAGTGAGGAGGGGAGAAAGGGCCAATCGGGGATGGCTGTGTTTGTAATCCTGTGATGTTCGCCATGTCCTGGAGCGGGGTGTTGAAAGCATCAGTTCCCTGCTCCCCCAGGTGATGATGTTTCACCTTGGTGGTTCCTGGTGTCCGAAAGCAATGTCCCAGACATCTCTGTCCCCTGGCACCGCCTGGGGGAGAGCGGGCGGAGTCTCTTCCAAGGCTGAAGAGGTTGTCTGTGCTGGCATGTTTCAGTGCTGGGATGTGCTTGTGGCCAGGAGAAGGGGGAGATGCAGGTAAATTACAAGCGCTTAGAGCAGCGAGGTCAAGTTGCCACGGTCGCACTTCCTGCCCAAGCACTGGCGTAGCTAGGCAGGTGCGGGGGGTGCGGACCGCACCGGGTGACACCCTCTCAGAGGGGTGACACCTGGCTCGGGCTGTCGGCGCCGGGCGCCCCCGGGCCCACCCCGCACTGCCTCTGGCCCCGGGCCGGCCGCGGGGGGCTGCAGGGTCCCGGCCGGAGCCGTGCGGGGAGCCCGGGGGGGGGGGGGCGCCCCGGCTGCTGCCTCCGCACTGGGTGACACCAACCCTAGTGACGCCACTGTGCCCAAGTGCAGTGGGATCCATGCACAGCAGCTGAATGTTGCTGAATTTGACTCTCCAGCTGTGATGAAATATAGATTTAAATGAACCCCCCTGGGGACATGTTTCCAAAGGGTCATGTGGGGTTCCAGTCACATGGCTCTTGTGGAAGTCTCTGCGAAACCCCGGGGACTGTGGAGATTCCCCCACCTTGGGCAGGGGCTGTGTTTGTTCTGTTTGTACAGTGCCTAGCACAGTGAGGCCCTGGGCCAGGACTGGGACAATACAAACAACGAATAACAAGGGCGTTTCTGTGCTCCCACCCAGTGGGAGTGACAGGCTCTTCCCCGCTGCTCCTATTTTGATCATCCGCGTGGGGCTGTGGTTTGATAACGAGTGTAGTCAAACCACCAGACAGGAACTTGAAGGAGAGGCAGTTGTCACTTCCTGTGTCTGTATAAACTACAGTAACCTCTACCCCCATAGGGATGCGCTCAAGTCACAGAATCTGGCTGTTCGGAGGACTTTGCCTGCAAGGTCTCGGCTCCAGCCTCTTTTTGATATGGTGCCTTTCATCCTCCGCCCCAAAGCACTTTGCAGGGTGTCACGGAGCGCCCGGGGCGATGGTCTGGAACTTGCTCCCTATGAAGCCAGTCAGGACACGGGGGGGGGGGGGGGGGGGAGGAGGAGGAAGCATCCTCTCTCCGTACGCAGCCTGTCTCCAAGGCTAGGAGCTTCACAACTTCCAGCTTCCACCTTCCTGGGTCTGATCTCGGAGCATTCAGCACCTTCTGCCCCTCCGTACGCTTGCCCCAGCGAGCCCGCGGACCCGGCACCCCAATTCCACAGTCAGTCGTGACTCTCAGCCAGCCAGTAAAGCAGAGGTTTATTCGATGACAGGTACACAGTATAACACAGACCATACAGCGAACCTGACCCCTCAGCTGGATCCATTTTGGGGGCCCAGGGAGGCCAGACCCTGCCTGGGCCTGCCTCCCTTTTGCCTACCCAGCTCCAGACAGCTTTAGACTGAAAGTCACTTTCTCCAGCCCCTCCTCCCCCCTGGATCAGCCAGGTCAGGTCACCTGACCTCCCTCCAACAGGTTCAGCCGGCCTCTTTGTTAGTCAACACGTCCAGCCAACACCTTTCAGAGAGGGGGAGGGGCAGGCCCCAAGACAGCTTATGCTGTCTCTCTGCTTTGCATCAACTACATACCCTTAGCCCTCCACATAGACACTCAAGAAAGGCATAGGGGAAACTGAGGCACTCACACTATTCACAGGAAACAGCAAGAGCATTCCTACTCCGTCACACAGGGGTTATTCACCCACCACTGAAATGCAGCCACCTCTGAGGTGGGATGCAGCAGCTGTTAAAAAGCACCCAGTAACACCACACAACAGTTGAGGAGAGGAGTGAAGGAGAATCCAGTGAAACGGCTGGGCAGGATTGAGGGAGGCAGAATGGAATTGATCACATCTCCTGTGTAATGACCCAAGATGGCCACAACCTCAGTGACGAAAGCACTCAGGGTTTCAAATCCCCCCCCCCCCCCCCCCAAGAGACTGGTTCTGTAGGAAGCTGCTCAGGCCTGTCATCCTGGTAGGTGGGTTGGATGGCACTTGAAAGACCCTGATTGATGTGTCAGATCAGCGCATGAGCAGGCTGAGAGGGGAGTAGGTGGGGGGAGGTTAGTTTCCTGCTCCCCCCACTGCCCCACCCCTCAGGCCCTTTGAGAACGGCTCCTACCAAACCATGCGTTGGTGGCATCCCCATTTCATGTCTGTAACTGGGGGGGGGGGGCAGAGAGCCGGGGGAGGCTGATGGCAGCAGGTAGGTGGTAGTCTCCTTTAATTAGCTCCCCTCATTAACGGGATGCCAGTCAAATGGCCCCAGGAGGCAGAAGAGAAGCTGATCCTAGAGGGGTGAAGAAAGACAATTTTAGAGCCCGGGGTTTGGTAGCAGCAGGAGAGAGCAGAACGTCACAGCAGCTGCAGAAAGAGCCGGGCTGGGTGGGATGCCTTAGGGCAGCTGCGCAGGCGTCAAGAGGACAGGATGTGCTTTTGAAGGTGACGTTACTAGCAGGTCCCAAGTTTTATAGGATGTTGGCTGGGGAAGGGGCAGGGCTTCTAGGGCAGAGGTCGGAGCGGGGTCCCCCACCTAAGGCTGGATTTGGTATAGGTGCAACCCTTCCATCTGAAGGGAGATTTGAGCCCCACCGAGGTAGCAGTTCATTGGTATCACCTCCCCCAGGTGAGACAAAGGGAGCGTCCCCCTGCCGGACCAGAAGCAGCCTGGCTGGGGTTCTCTGCAGCTCTTCCAGCCAGGAACGCACCCATCTGGGCAGAAGCTCAGGGTGCCTGGATCCTCCGCTGTAAATGATCCACGTTCCAGCCTGTGCAGGCAAACCGGGGAGTCCTTCTCCCCCAGACACAGACCCTCCCAACTCGGCCTTTAGGAAGTTCTAGAATTTGGCCTTTCGGGTCCAGAGTTTGTCCATGGCTGTCCACGTGGCTTCTGTGTGAGACTATCTGCCAAGTATCCTTATTACCCTCTTTGTGCCTCAGTTTCTCCAACTGCAGA
Source organism: Sternotherus odoratus (assembly GCA_032164245.1). Taxonomy (NCBI): domain Eukaryota; kingdom Metazoa; phylum Chordata; order Testudines; family Kinosternidae; genus Sternotherus; species Sternotherus odoratus. The sequence continues at coordinate 4,811,721 of JAVMKO010000019.1, forward strand.
AGGGGGAAGTGACCTGTCCTAGGCCACCAAGTGAGTCGATGGCAAAGCCAAGACTGAGGCCCAGATCTCCTGACCTTACTGCACTGCCCCATAGGTTCTCCTTGACTAATGCAGCTCTGTGCCCTGCGTGATGGACAGAGCCTCCTCCCCTCCTCCAGGGCCGCACCGGCCCACTTGGGGGTTGTATGCACTGTCTATAAACTGTTCCACTGCATCAGAACTTTCCCCCCGTCTCCCGTCTGATCCCTTTTCCTACCGTGTCTCCTAAGCAGAATCTATTCTGAACCCATATGGCCTGAGTCAAACGTCCACGCCCGGCACCTTCCGTCGGATTCAGAATGAGGTGGAACGAATTCATCCAGCCCTGCCAGAAACAATGAGCTGGGTTTAGTCATCCACCTGTTAACAATGGGACGTCACCCTAACCCCCTGCTCTATGGATGCTGTCACCCTGCATATCCTGTAATGGTGATGTCACCCTAAATGTCCCACGCCTAACGATGAGGTCATTCTGCATCTCCCCAAGCTGGGCTGGGGATCTCTGGGATCAGCCCCTTGTCTGCTGTTTGCATGGACTCCCCCAGAGCCCACTCCACCCTGCCCCTTGCACTCAGCCTGCCGGCGGCAGGAAGGGACCGGCATCAGCTGGGTGCTCTCCCTATCGCCCAGGGATGGGGGAATAGCAGGCAACATTCTGAGGCCTTTCTCAGGGCCTGATCCTTACTCCCGTGAGCAACCTTTACTCAGGCAGGTAGTCCCTCTGGCTCCAATGAGTGGCAGTCCTAGGGCCTAGCTCTTTATTGAGGCAAAACTCTTCTGGAGTCGATGAGACACTCGCCAGACGGAGGGACTCGGGGTGTATCCCAGTCACAGTAAATACTGTACCTGGTCCCTTTCAGAAGGGGGTGCTCAGGATCCTTCTCCCCACTGAATTACTGATTGAAAGCTCTTTGGGGCAGGGACTGTCTTTTTGTTCTGAGTTCGTACAGCCCCTGGCACAATAGGGTTCTGCTCCGTGTCCGGAGCTCCTGGCATGACAGTCATGCAAACAACGTGCCCATGGCCGCGGACGGGTGCCCACAGGGCTTCTGCATGTGTCTGGGTACCCAGCATCGTTATTCCCCCTTCTACATCTGGGGAAACTGAGGCACAGAGACTTGCCCAAAGTCACCCAGCAGGCCAGTGTCAGAGCCAGGTACAGAACCCAGGAGTCCTGACAGTTTGCTCCCCACCACGGGGCCATGCTGCCTGCTAAGATGGAAGCTTAGGGTTCCCAAGCAGAACCGACTGAGCCAGACTGAGAGAGATTCAGGGGTGATGGGGATGCGAGCTTCATCCCCTGCTCAAGGGGGTTTAAAGCACATGGGCTGTTGGGAGTCCACTTGCTGGTCCTGGTGAAGCTTCCTCTTGGAGGTGGTCTCCTGCACCCCCCACCACCTCACATCAGCCCTTGTCCCCACCCCACAAGCCTGCAGATCTCCCCTCCCTGCCTCACACGTCTGTGGAGGCTGGGGTAGGGACTGAGGGCTGTGGGCCCTGGGGGGGGGCAGCTGATGAGGCAGCTGGTGGGTGAAGGAGGGGGGCTAGTTTAGGCCTGACCCCTTTAGTGAGCACAGCGCTGCAGGGCTCACTCAGACAGCAGAGGGCTGGGAGGGGAGGGAACCCGCAGGAAAGGCAGCTGGGGAGCAGGCCCCATAACCCCCCACCCCCTCCATCTTCACCTGCCGGAGCTGACAGACAAGCTGCAAAGTCCCCGCAGAGCCTGCTGTCCTTCCCCAGCCGCACGCGGGGGTGGGCTGAGGGCTCAGCTGCTGCCGGGGGTTACTGGCTGTCAATGAACTCCAGTAACCGGGCTGCAGGCTGCGGCCCTTTGCAGGCTGGAGCGCGACGTGGTTTGTGCGCCGCGCAGAGCCGCCGGCAGTGCAGGGCTGGGGGGGGGAGGGGGCGCAGTTCAGTGCCTGGTTTGGCTGGGCTGCTGCTCCCGGTTTGGGGTAGTTTGTCATGTGCCACCACATCCCCATCTTCAGCATCTCGCACGAGCCTGGCCAGGACTCAGGAAACCTGCAGCAAAGGCACCGACGGGCTGTGTTATCATAGTGCTCAGGAGCCCTTGCTAGGGACCAGGCAGTCGCTGCAGGGCCATAAAGCTGCCCCCAGATTGCTCGCTGGCCCCACCAGCCCCCTCCTTGTGTCAGCTGCTTCAGACTGTGCCGTTAATTTCCTAGGGTGCCCATGGATGGCAACAGTCAAGGTTCTGGGGTGCATGTCCCCACAGGAGGAGAGGAAAGGGGCAGGTGAACACCGACCCAGATGAGGAGAGCAGTCCCTGGGCCCTGAAACAAGATACACATCTTCCCAGCTGATTAGGGAGGGGAGATGGAAATGCTACTTCCCTAGCACCTGATCCAAGGCCACTCAGGGGCTTTGCAGCAGCAGGGATAAAATGCAGACTCTTCCTTCAGGGAGCAAGAGGAGAATCCCCACTAGCTGCTAGCAGTATGGGGTCCAGGACACACTGTGTGCAGTTCTGATTCTTTCCAGCAAATGGAAGTAGTGCCCCATAAACCCTAGAATTTGGTACCCAGGAGCCTAGCCGGGCTGGTTTGCATGTAGCTCCTGTGATGCTCTGGGCTGCAGCCCAGCCTTTCCTTTTCCTTTGAGGAGAGGTTAGGAGGGACAGCACAGCTGGGTGTTTCCAGGAGAGTGACCCCAGCGCTGTGGTCATGGAGGCTAGGGGTTAACCCTTCCAGAACCACAGCGGTTTGCTGAAGGATGGAGGTGTGGTCTTCAGTTAATGGCAGCTTGGTTCCTGCCAGCTGTGGTGCTGCCAAGATGCAGAGAGTTGTGAGCCACCCCCACAATGCCTGTGTCCCTACGGCTGTGATTGCTGGGGGGCAGGAGCCTCATTGGGTTGGTTCCTTATTTTTACCCTGGTGTCCGTCTGAGAAAGCACAGCAGAGGGGGCGTCTGCACCTGGCATCTCTAGGAGAGCAGAGGGTTTGTCCTGCAAGACCTCCAGACCCTGTTTGTTTGTTTATTTGTGTTGCGGTAGCTCCGATAGGCCTTAATTGGGGAGCAAGGCCCAGCTGTACTAGGCACTGTCCAGCCATGATGACTCTGCCCCAAGAGCTGACAAGCGACAGCCGGTGGGCAGCAGACAGATACAATTTAGGTCACTAGATTAGAAGGATATAAACCCAGCATCCTCCTAATCTAATCTAATCCCTCTCTCTGTTCTCTGGGCTCTTGCATTCATTCGGTCTGTCCTTGCTCTCTCTGATCTACCCCTGAGCATGCTGCCCTCAGCGTCTGAAGTTGGAGAGAAAGGTCCCAACCTTCGGCTGCACCGATCACTTCTGCTGATGCATGGGGGTTTGATTGCCCTTGTTTGAGGCTGTGACTGTGGGTCAGGGAGTGACCCAGATCTAGCCCCAATGTCTGGTTCCACTCCTCGGACCCTGGGCCCCTCCCGCTGCGGTTCTTTGACGCCCCCACTGGAAAAGCCCCGAAATTGGCTTCGGAAGGTAACAGCTCCTCTGAGAGACAAGGCAGTGCCTGTCACACGCCCCCGAGACATCTTGTTCCTAGCGCTGCAAAATGCTAATCAGCCCCTTCGAGTCCCTGATCATTCTGGGGCTGATTAGCAGCTGCCGCCAGGTGCCACAGTGGGAATGCAAAGTAGGTCGATGGGCCATCGATCGGTCAGGCACAGGGCCTGCGGGCTGGCGAGCGGTAGTGCTGGGGACTGCTTCCCAGAAAGCCCCTCGTGGGCTGAGCCCACCCAGTCCGTGGGCCGCTGGGTGCCCCGGGCAGCAGTGATAACTCAAACACCAGTAAAGAAAGATCCCTCTGTGAATCTTACCCCCCAGGACACTGCACCAGGGACCCCTTGTTCGTCCGCGTTACTGGCCGGGGCGGGCATTGGGGCGGTTATTGCGGAGGCAGTGGGAGAGGTGTTCTTTAGCCCATGGTGGGCTCTCCCCATTGGCACACATTGCTCCTTACATGCAGAACAGTCTCCTGCTTCCCCCACCCTCCTAGAGCTTCCCTCTGCTGCCCCTAACCTCCCCCTCTAGTTTCTCATCTGCTCGCTTGTCTGTGTCTTGAGCCCCAGTCCTGCGAGGCGCTGGACGTCTGCTGGAGGGGATGGGCCAGAGGGCTCAGCACCATGCGGCATCGGGCGGGTAGACTCAGGAAGCTCCCCAGGGCATGCGGACATCCCTGTTGGGCAGAGCAGGCTCTGCTCTTGGTTTCCCCGAGGCCAGTGTGCGGCAGCCGGGTAACAGAGCAGAGCCCAGCACACCCATGGTGCCAGAGAATGAGTTACAGTGACTGCCCATGGGGCAGATGTTGAGAGGTTGGGGAGAGAAAAGTGGGGTCCCCTGGGATTCCACATTTTGGTTTCCACCATTCCATATGCTCCTCTCTCTGACCATCCCCATGCCCTGCCTTGTCCTGGCATAGTCTGTCCCATTAGGATCCACGCTCCATTCCAGTGTGACCTGTATGTGCCTATCTCTGGGTGCTGTGCCCCACCCCTCGACTAGTCCTGTCATGCGTCCTTTGCTTTCTCATTTCTGAATGGTCGCTGAGGCCCCGGGCATGCAATTTATCTGCTGCAAATCGGACAGACTCCACAGGAGGCTGGAGGGAAGGGGGTGGAGGGAGCCTGCTGCTGACCTTGGCTTGCTGGAATTTACAACAGAAATTGAGGCAGCTGTGCTGCTGGAGCCAAGCTGGGCTGAGCCTGGGGCAGAGGCAGGCTTTGCTGCTAGGCATGGGCCTGTGCGTTTGGATCTGAACTGCCCCCCGGTTATGGGGCTGGGTCGCATTTCCTATCCCAATGGATGCCGTGCAAAAGGCTGGGGAGGCTGCTGCCAAATCACTGAGCAGCTACTGCAGAAAGACATGCAACCCCTAGTCCCCCTGCTCCGAACGAACCCCCACCCAGCTCCCGCTCTTGGGAGATTCCATCTCCCCTGCCCCAGCATGCGGCGACCTGCCTTCTGTAGTGACCCTTAGCACGTTCCGGCTTGCCCTGCGTCTAAGGTCCATAGCTCCAGGCAGATCCAGGTCCCCCAAGAGGCTGGGCTTCCCCCACTGGGGGAAGGAAAACCAGTGGGGAGCATCTGTCTGCAAAGTCAGTGCAATGAACGGGGATGGGGTTTCACCATTCAGGGCAAATGCACCTGTATTCCCCTGCAAGGGCACCCACTCATATGCTTCTGGCTCTTGGGTGGAGACCCACATCTCTCTCCCACCTGACCAGGCTGCACAGTTACCTGCCTGCGCAGTGAATTCCCCAGCCAAGACAAGACAAGACAAAGCAGGTTCTGCCTTGCTTTCTCGTCGAAGGTTTTGAACTGCATAATGGCCCACAATTATGTCACTACACTAGATTCAGCTAGATTCAGAGTCAAAGAGCTGAAGGCCAGGAGGGACACTAGATGATCTAGCCTGGGACCTTCTGACCGCAGCTCTTTCTAACCAAGCACATTTATTCGTGAGGCAACAGCATTACAAAGAAAATGTATCAGGAATCTACATGCATAGTAAGAAGTGTGGGTCTCTGACTTTCTCCTCCTGTAACAGTTGGTGGGGTTTTCATGCAAAGGGGTGGGTACATTCCCTCTTTTGATTGATAGAGCCCAAGGCCAGTAGGGACCATTAGATCATCTCATCTGATCTCCTGTATAACACTGGCCATGACATTTCACTCAGTTACCCCCGTACTGAGCCTGGTAACTTAAATTCGACTAAAGGTCTCCCAGAGAAGCCTCTAGTCTGGATGTGAGGCCAGCAAGAGATGGAGAATCCACTACTTCCCTTGTGGAAGGTGCCAGAGAAGGGCCAAGGGCTGGGGTTGTTCTACTTTCGTGAGGGATGGGGTCAGCTCCTCCACCCTAGAGGAGTTACAGATGTAGGGCTGGTCCTTGACATCATGGCCACTGACTCCCCGGCCCTTCCACGCCACCAGGGGCTCACTCTGCTTTCTTCCCCTCTTCCAGGGTACAAGACCCTCCTGAAATGCCTGTCGGGGAAATTCTGCCGGCGCGAGCTCATCGGGATAATGGGCCCCTCGGGTGCTGGGAAATCCACGCTCATGAACATCCTGGCAGGTTACAGGTGAGGCAGCTCCCTGGTGGGGAGAGGGCGAAGGGTTCCCTGCTGAACGATTTGCCTCTGCGTGGGACCGAGAGCCCGTGTCCCCCTCTCTCCAGCCAGCCCAATAGGGATGGGAGCGCAGTGCACTGTGATGGAGGCTCCTGTGGGGGATTATCCCGGTGGGAGGTGGGGATCTGCACTCGCTCCGCCTCACCAGCACCCTGCTCTGGGCCTCGGCCCGTCACCCGCAGGGAGACGGGGATGAAGGGCCAGATCCTGGTGAACAGCCGGCCGCGGGACCTGCGCACCTTCCGCAAGATGTCCTGCTACATCATGCAGGACGACATGCTGCTGCCGCACCTGACCGTGCTGGAGGCCATGATGGTGAGTGAGTGGGAGGGGTGGGGGTGGCATGGCTTGGGGGGGGGGGGCAGCCAGGCTTAATGGCTGGGGATCCTGCTCCGAAAGGGGGGAATAGCAGCGACGGATTGCTTGCCTGGAGCTGTGTTTTGGCTCCGAGATCCCAGAGCTGGGTGCAGTTGACTGGCACAAGACCTGACCCGGGTTAACCCAGTGTGGGCATGCCACTGAGCCCATGACTGTACAGAGATGTGATGGCCACTTTCCGCCTCTGCTAATACTCCTCAATCCTAACCCACAGCCCCCTGCTATCCCAGCTCTGGGCTCCTCCCATCCCCACAGCTCTGCCAATACCCTCAATCCCAACCCACAGCCCCCTGCTATCCCAGCCCCTGAGCAGAGCTGAGGGCAGAGTGCCTGGTCTACCGTGGCATCATGTAAGGAGGCCGGGAGACTCCCGGCCGTTCTGTCTGGGAGCTGGGCAGGCCCCGGTGCGGCTGGCCTCAGGCTCTGACTGGCCCCTGTGTGTGCTCCCTGCCCCGCAGGTCTCTGCTAACCTCAAGCTGAATGAGAAGCAGGAGGTGAAGAAGGAGCTGGTGAGTGGGGAGGTCCCTGCTTGGTAGCTGAAGGGTTTCAAGGGAGGTGGCACTCTCTGGGCACCACTGCTATGCCTGTCCCTTGGCCCACCGGGTAAAGGGCTCCCAGGGCTCGCCCTCCCTTCCATTGGGCTGGGGAAGGGGGGGACACGGGCTGGCACGGGGTGGGGGCAGGGGGAGGTGGGGACACAGGCTGGGCCCAGGGGGAGCAGAGGTAGGCAGGGGTACGGGGATGCAGGGGGAGGTGGGGACACAGGCTGGGCCCAGGGGGAGCAGAGGTAGGCAGGGGTACGGGGATGCAGGGGCAGGTGGGGACACGGGGTGGGGGCAGAGGAAGCAGCAGGGGGTAGGAAGAGTGTTGGGGGGCCACCAGCACCTTTCAAACCCTGGCCCCGGGGAGGCCGCACCTCCCTCCCAGTGGGGCTGTGGCGAGGGCAGCGAGGGGCCCCTGTGGCCCAGTGACCCCGGGGCCCAGCCAGGAAGTGACTCTCTCTGCTCTGTGCTGGGACCAGGTGCAGGAGATCCTGACGGCCCTGGGGCTGCTGGAGTGCGCCTACACCCGCACCATGTCGCTCTCCGGGGGGCAGCGCAAGCGCCTCGCCATCGCCCTGGAGCTGGTCAACAACCCCCCCGTCATGTTCTTCGACGAGCCGACCAGGTGAGCGCCCGGCCTCCCTACTCCACCGCTCCAGGCCAGCCTGGGGCTCCCCCTCCCCGGGGGCCTGCAGCTGTCGCCGGCCCCCGGAGCCACAGGGGGGGAGTCAAGCATGAGAAGCGGGGTCGTGTCTCTTTGCTGCAGCTGAGAATTTGTGTGTGGTGGGGTGTCACAGTCAGGGATGAACGTGGATTGACCAGGACGGGGTCTCTCCCCACACCAGCCGGAGGGGGGAGCTGTGAGGGATGTTGTCAAGCTGGAGGAGTGGGGAGCCCTGTTCTGTAACCCCAGCTAATGGCTCAGGGTCACAGATAGGCCCCCCAGAGTTGGCTCAGGGGCTGCCTGAGGTGTCCCTGCGTCTGGGATGCTCATTCTCTCCCCATCCCCATTCCTATCCCACCTCTCTCTGGCTCCGCTCCTCTTCCTCTCTGCATTCATCCTTTCTCCCGCTCTCTTTTTCCCCTTTTCTATCCATCCCTCTCACACCTCTGTCCCCCCCTTTCCCACCTCCCTTCCCTACAAACCCCGTCCCCTCCCCTATCCTCCCCTTTCCCACCTCCCCTCCCTACAAACCCCGTCCCCTCCCCTCTCCTCCCCTTTCCCACCTCCCCTCCCTAAAAACCCCATCCCCTCCCCTCTCCTCCCCTTTTCCTGGCTGCAGTGGCCTGGACAGCGCCTCCTGCTTCCAAGTCGTCTCTCTGCTGAGGTCCCTGGCCCAGGGAGGCCGCACCATCATCTGCACCATTCACCAGCCCAGCGCCAAGCTCTTCGAAATGTTCGACAAGGTGGGTGAGTCCCCTGCCCGCCCCTGTGCTTTGGGGAGCATCGCCTGCTAACCAGAGCTCAGCCTCCAGGGAGCAAAGGGATCTCTCTAGCTGGGGGGCAGAATCCCAGTACCCTGGGGCAGCGTCTCTCGGCTGGTGAGCCCCCCGCCGGCTCCCCCTTCCCCGCAGGGCAGAGTGCTCCCTGGCCTGCGCAAGCCCCAGGAGTGGAAGGTCTCGGGGTCTGGACCATGATGTTTAGTGGGGGGGGGGAACTTGCTGTCATTGCCTGCCCAGGCAGCTTTGTTCTCTCTTCCAGCTGTACATCCTGAGCCAAGGCCAGTGCATCTTCAAAGGGGTGGTGACCAACCTCATCCCCTACCTGAAAGGGCTGGGCTTGCACTGCCCCACCTACCACAACCCGGCTGACTTCAGTAAGTGCCCACGCAAAGCCTAGCTTCCCATGCCTGTCCCTGGGCCTGCAGCCGGCCCCGCTTCTCACCAGCTGAGCAGGGCCAGGCTGGGCCAGGACACCACGGGAGAGCTCCCAGGAGCGGGAGGGCAGAGGGGTTGGTGATTCAGCATGGGACTCCTGGTGTGTTTTTCTGGGAGTTGGAGAAGTTCGTGCTGCTCTCCTGGACACAGCCCAGCTGGTGTGGTTCCATCCTCCACCGGGACGCTCACCGGATGTGAGATACTCCTTCACTTCCTGCCCTAAGCACTTGTGTTGTGTTACTGCTAAACAGCTGCCGCCTTCCACCCCAGAGATGGCTGCATTTCCTCGGGGATGAGTCCCCTCTAGACCCTTTGCAGGGCGAATGAACATTGCAAGGTCCCACAAGAGCCTTTGAGGGAAGGGAGTCTGGGAGAGCAACGCACTGACCATTCTCCATGCAGAGTGGCTCCAGGCACTCGGGAATTGGATGGGGTCTCCCTCCCCACACCTCCCCACAGTCTTGGGGGGGGGCTATGTCCCCCACTTCATCTGGCTTGGGTCAAGAGGCTCTGCCTGGCTACTCCAGCCTTAGCACCTGGCCATGGGGAGGTGGCAGCTCCCCTGCGGTCGCCTGCCGTTTCCTGATCGTCCTGCCTCTGTCATAGCTCCCCATCCCATCTGGGGGACGTTTCCAGGAGCAGACAAGTCTAATTCCCACTCAGCCCTGAGATGGAGGTTAGTACACCCCTCACAGTGGGCCGGGGCCAGGGCTGGGGTGCCCAGCCGCCCCTGATTGTCAGCCTTGGCTGCGAAGGGCAGGGTGGCTAGGCCCGAGGGGTCTCAGAGCTTGCTGTTTGGGTCCCCCCCCCCAGTTATCGAAGTGGCCTCCGGCGAGTATGGAGACCTCAACCCATTGCTGTTCCGTGCCGTCCAGAACGGGCTGTGCACCATGGCCGAGAAGAAAAGCAGCCCGGAGAAGACAGACTCCTCCTGCCCCGTCCCCTGTGTGACGGTCAGTGCGGCAGCCCCGAGGCAGGCAGACCCCGGGGGTCTTTGCCCCCGATGCCCAGAACCCTGTGGTGCTGGGCTCTGTCCCTGTGGGGCTGGGCTGTGGGTCAGTCCTGGTGTATCTAGGGAAGGTCCCTGGGACAGCAGTGTCCCTGCCCTCATCACACCGTCCCAGACCCTGGTCGGCTCCCCGGGGGGTGGGCACGGGGCGGAGGAGGGAGTCATGTCCGTCCACCTGTGGAGTTCGGGGTGCCCGTCACCATGTTAGCTGGGCACTGAGAGAGCACAGGCCCCCGGCAGTAGAGCCCCCCTCCCCCCCCTCCCCCGCACACCAGAGCACCATGGGGCCGCCATGCTGTGTCTGCCCTGCTGCCCCCCTAGTGCCAGTCCCCAGTATGTGTACATCAGCCCCTCCGTGGCCCAAGGATGCCCAGGGTGCTGTAGGGCATGGGATGGCGTCAGGGGCGTGGCAGGTGCTGGCCTGGCCTGGGCCCATTGTCCCTGAGGTGCTGGGGGTAACAAGGCTCCCGTGGGTGGGGCTGGTGCCGCACTCCCAGGACGGTGGGGGTCTGCGTGTCAGGACTGGGTGCTCCTGGGTCCCTGACTTTCCATGTCCTCGTCATGGTCCCCCACCCAGGACGTGGATCATATCGAGAGCCACACGTTTGCCACCAGCACCATGACTCAGTTCTGCATCCTCTTCAAGAGAACGTTCCTGTCCATCATGAGGGACACGGTAAGGGCAGGAGCTCTGGGGGGACGGGCCAGGGCAGGGACTGGTGCGATGGGGCGTTGGGAGGCAGAGGGCGGAGAGGGGATGGAGGGACAGAGGGTGGGAAGGTTGGAGGCGGGACTAAGGCACATGCAGAGGGAATGGGGTGGAGGGACAGGGCCTGGCGGCTGGAGGAGGGAAAGGAGAGGCTGCATCCGGGGAGCCCCTTTACCGCTGGAGCCAGGGGGCGGCGGGGGCCCATCGCTGCCCTTACCGTCGGGGGTGAACGCTCACCAAGCGGCCCGGCTGGTGATGGGCCGTGGCCCGGCCCCTCCCTGAGTGCTGAGCCCGTCTTGCCCCCGCAGGTCCTGACCCACCTGCGGTTCATGTCCCACATCTGCATCGGGGTGCTCATCGGGCTGCTCTACCTGCACATCGGCAACGACGCCGGCAAGGTCTTCAACAACACCGGCTTCCTCTTCTTCTCCATGCTCTTCCTCATGTTCGCCGCCCTGATGCCCACCGTCCTCACCTGTACGGCACTCACCTGCCCCCATCACCCCTCGGGCACCGGCGTCCGTCCCGGGGGCTTGCGGGAGCGAGGGTGGGGCAGGCCAGTTTGGCAGCTGGGAGCTTTCTGTGCTGAACTGAAACACCCAAAGCAGTAACTCCCTCTGCCCAGGCCTGGGGCTGAGCTGGGGTCACCGCAGGGCAGGCGGGGCCAGCCATGTGCCAGCCAGCAGGGTGGGGTGAGCCCTGGATACACTCCATGCTGGCACTGTGGGCAGGAGCGGATGCGGCACAGGGGCTCCTTTGGGGTATCAGTGGAGGCCCTGGGCAGGTGGAGAGATCAACCCAGTGCCCTGTGACGTGCAGGTCGGCTTCTCTTTGAGCGAGGAGCCGGCGGGCCCTGGAATGGGGCTGGCACAGGGCACCGCTTGCTGCTAATCTGCTTTGTCCCTGCAGTCCCTCTGGAGATGTCTGTGTTCCTGAGAGAGCACCTGAACTACTGGTACAGCCTGAAGGCCTATTACCTGGCCAAGACCATGGCAGACGTGCCTTTCCAGGTGAGGACTTGGCAGGGGGATGAAATGGATTCTCCTAGGTTAGGCCCCTGGGCTGCTCTGCCTTACAGGGAGCTCCAGGGCTGGCTTCTACCGGGTTCCTGCCGCTGGTTGCACAGCCTGAGCCCTGACCCCATTGGAGAGGTGCAGAGAGGGGGGTTCATGGAGCTCCAGAGCATCCAGATCCCTGCCCTGTGGCGCTCACGGTATAACTTGGACTGCTGTGATGCTTAGGGCCACAGAGCAGGGGAGCAGAGACCCCGGCGGTGCAGGGCGCAGCACAGACCCTTAATGGAGGTGGGTCCTGCTGAACCATCTCCCTTCCACCCCCTGCAGGTGATCTGCCCCATAGCCTACTGCAGCATCGTGTATTGGATGACAGGCCAGCCCCCCGAGGCCACGCGCTTCCTCCTCTTCTCTGCCCTCGCCACCTCCACCGCCCTGGTGGCTCAGTCCCTGGGGCTTCTGATCGGAGCAGCTTCCACCTCCTTGCAGGTCAGAGGGGGAGGAGGTTTTGGTGGGGTTGCAGGGGGGACGGCCTCTGGCAGAGTTTGCACCCCTCGACTTTGTCAGGGTCAGTAATTGAGCCCGTGATGGGCCAGTGTGTGGACTGCAGGTGTGCGAGGGGATGTCAGCTGTGTAAGGGTGTCGCACTGAGAGCATGAGCGTGCATGTGCGTGGCAGGGTGTGTGCACACCAGGGCGTGTGTGTCGGCGGGGGTTTGCCTGACACTGGTGGTGCCTGACTCTGGTCTGCCTTTGCCTTGCAGGTGGCCACATTTGTGGGACCGGTGACTGCTATCCCCGTCCTGCTCTTCTCAGGCTTCTTCGTCAGCTTCAAGACCATCCCCACGTACCTGCAGTGGACCTCGTATGTCTCCTACGTCAGGTGGGACTTGGCAGCGGAGGGAACAGGGCACAGGCAACACTGGTGCATGGATGGTGACTGCCCTGCATCCCTGCTAATACTCCCCATAGATGTCTGTCTGGGAAGGATTTGCAGGGGACTCAGGCCTGACTTTAGGGCTTGAGAGGACATCCAGCTGCCAGAGACCCCCTCTCAAGCCATGGTACCCTGCTCCAGGGATGCTCTGGCTGGGGTGTGGTAGGATGCAGGAGAGGCAAGGACCCTGGAGGGATGGTGCCCCCTAGTGGCTACAGATGGGTTGCATGAGCCTGCCGCTTCTTTGAGGATGGAGACAGCTAGCTGTAAGGGAGATGCTTTTACCTGTATCTGTCTGGCCCCTGGCCACACAGCAGTGCCAGTTCTGCAGCTGGCCAGCCTGATACCCGCAAGTGCTACCAGCACCGCTGCTCTCCAGCTCTTTGGTGCTCGGCTGTGCTGGGGCCTCTCCCGGCCAGTTCCCTGGCGTGATGTGATGCGGATGCCACTCTTTGCAGGTGCAGCAGTATTGGTATCACCCGTGGCTGGGGTTTCCCTGCTGCAGAGCAGCCCAGAGGCTCACCTGGCCTGGGGCAAGTGAACATCAGCCACCCAGTGTGTGTGCAAATCTGGGGTGCAGCGGGCACTAATGTTGCTTGTGTTCTGGCGCAGGTATGGCTTCGAGGGTGTCATCCTCACCATCTATGCCATGGAGCGTGAGGACCTGGAGTGCCGGGAGACTCCCTGCCCCTTCCAGAATCCCATCAGGATCCTCCAGGAGCTAGACGTGGAAGAGGCCAAACTCTACCTGGACTTCATCATCCTGGGCATCTTCTTCCTTGTTCTGCGGCTCCTGGCTTACCTGGTCCTCAGGTACAAGGTGAAGTCTGAGAGATAAGGGGGCCACCAGGGCCCGATGCCTTTCCCAGATCTGATCTGCCACAGCATGGACATTCCCAAGGGGACTCTCAGTCTCTGTGGATGTGGGACCACAAGGGAGGCATCGGGGAGGTGACGGCCAGTCCCAGCTCAGTCGAGAAGATTTTTTGGGACATCTCGGAACTGTTTTAACCTTTCCACACTCTTCATCGCAAATGTTTTGTATCGTCCTGGAATGCCTCATTCTTGCCCCTGGAGCCACGTCATCAGATGGATCTTGGATTCCTTCCTCCACCCCGTGCCCCAAACCACCACCTCAGGACACCCTCGGTGGCAGCTGTCTTCCAAGCCAGACAAAGAGAGAGCAGCCCACCAAGGCTTTGCCGTTGCGGGAGGGGTTTGTGCCGGTCTGAACCCCGTTTACCTCCCGCACAGCACAGTTTTGTAGCGCAGTGTGTAGTGCAGTTTTTTAACTTGCCTGCCAGTCGATGTCCAGTAGCATGTGTATCCGTATTAAGAAGAAATCAGAAGACAACAATAGGCTAAGTGGCAGAAGGCATTTGTGTTTACCTTAGCCATAGCAACAGCCAACGCCATAGCCCCTGTCTTTTTTGTAAACTTCCCTTTTTCTTAAGGAAAACCAAACCAAACGACAGCCTAGCAGCACAGGAACAAGTACAGCAGCCCTGGAGGGATGCAGGTAGATCAGGCCTCTGCATTTCAGATTAGGCAGGATGTAGTATTGGTAGAAACACTTCAATGAGATTTTTTTTAATGCTTTTTGGGGAGGTGGGAGGTTTGCCACCAGGGCCCTGCCATGTTGAACTACTGCATGAGACTCAGGGAGTGATGGAGCAAACCTGCCTAGCCATGAATTGAAACTGACCAGTTTCCTTGGGAGCTGAGTAGATGGTGGAAAGGTAAGGGGCAGATTCTCCATTCCCTTATGCTGGTGTGAACAGGAAGCAGCTGCCCTGAAGCCAGTGGAGTTAGGTTGGGTTGAGAGGAGGATGCTGCTCCAGTGTGAAATCAGAATCAGTTCTTAGAGGCCCAATTCTGCAGAAACTGTTTACCGCGCATAGCATGTTGTGTACAGAGCATTTTGCAGGGAGATATTATTTAGCTGGCGTGAATCGGCACCGCTCTACTGATGGCAATGCTGAGTCACATCAGCGGAGGGTCTCCCTGTCACGGAGTGCCCGGGCGATGGTCTGGAACTTGCTCCCTATGAAGCCAGTTGGGACTTCAAGGGAAAACGTCCTCTCTCCATACACAGCCTGTCTTCAAGGCTAGGAGCTTACAGGTCCCTGTTTACACCTTCCTGGGTCTGACCTCGGAGCATTCAGCACCTTCTGCCCCTCCGTGCGCTTCCCCCAGCAAGCCCACCCAGGCGGAGTCCTGAGGGAGCCCATGGGTTCTGCACCCCACTCCAGTCAGATGTGACTCTCAGCCAGCCAGTAAAACAGAGGTTTATTCGTCGACAGGTACATGATCTAACACCGAGCTTGTAGACCCCCGAACCCCATAGCTGGATCCATTTTGGGGGCCCAAGGGAGGCCAGACCCTGCCTAGGCCTGCCCCCCTTCTGCCCACACAGCTTCAGACTCCAAAACCTCTCTCCAGCCTGCTGCATTCTCCAAACTCAAACTCACTCTCCAGCCCCTCCTCCCCGCTGGCTCAGCCAGGTCAGGTGACCTCCCTCCCCCACTTGGGGTCAGATTACAGCTTCAGGTTTGGACACCTGCAGAGAGGCTCTGCTTTGCATCAGCTACACATCCTTACCCCTTCACATAGACACCCAAGAAGTGCATAGGGGAAACTGAGGCACACACACACAGTATTCCTACTCCGTCACACTCCCCTTGTATGAGCTGATTTATTTTGGTGTAACCTGAAGTGGCAGCTCTCTAAAACTCTAGGTATTTAAAACACGAGCCTAGCTAGAACTGGCAAATAACTTGTAGCAGAGGGAATTTCAGGGGGAGGGGATGAGAGAAGATGATTTCTGCTGAGATCTGGGAAGAACTGGGAGGCCCAGAGCTGAGCTATTTGAAAGCGATTCCTCCTGTCTTTGACATGCCAAGGCATGAGCTCACTATTCCCCATTTCCCCTGCTGTAGCTGACGAACCAGTGTCCAAAGCAGAGTGTTTTCCTGTGCTGGGCAAAGCATTTGCAGTGCCTGCAATCAAAGCACCCCGCTCTGCTGGGAGCAGGTCAGGTCCTGCATGCTAATCAGTCAGGCCTGGTCGGTGTTCGGATGGGAGCAGTGTTGGAGGGTCGGTAGGAGCTGTTCTTCCCTGACTGCCATACAGTATGGCCTCAGTATGCCACAGAGGCCATACTGAGCCCACAGTGCCATTAGGGGGAGCTTGTAGTCAAAGAGGTGTCCTTCAGATGTTTCCTGAAGTCCAGACCCTATAAACTGCAATCTTGTGGCTTGTTGGTCATCAGGGCGTTAGCCTTGGAGCCCTGGCCAAATTCCAGATCAGGTTTCCCTTCCCTAAAGTCCTTAGCAGTTGCAATCAGAGACAGGATCCTCCTTTGTTTCTTTCCCTGAGCTGTTATGCAGTGTTGCTGTGCTGTGCTGGGTTTCACCCCGGAGAGAGCTGCACATGTGTAGTTTGGAGAGCGCTTTAGGACCATCCCAGGGGAACGGTGTTCTAGAAATGGAGGCTCCAGAGCCCTGAACTCGGGTGTTTGTAGGGCAGGGAAGGAGGAGCTCAGTTAAGCGCCACATCTGCTCTGTTACTGGTTTGGGGCTTAAACAAGCCACTGCTACTCCCGTGTTTCAGTTCTCACAGAGGAGATGGGGAGGGAGGGGATTATTACCGTGGGGCTGAGCATACTGTCTAGAGCCCTCATCTTGATAAGCGGCAGTATAGAGAGGGCAGGGGATTCAGGTGTTGGAGGGGGAGAGCCAGTGAGGTCAATGCGATTCCAGCAGCCTGGGGGCTAACAAGGACACCTCCCCCCCATCACCACTCGCTCCTCTTCCCTCCTTGCTTTCGCTCCTTCCCCCCTCTCTTTCTCATTCTCCTTCTCTCTGTCCCTCACTCCATGGGCACAGGCAGGGCAGGTCCTAGGTCCTCGCCTCTGGCCCCTGCTGTTGCTGGCAACCCCATCATACAGCCCCGTTCAGAAACTTACCACGCAAGTCAGGCTGTTGTCCCCACAGCCCCTCATGGGAGCTTGGCTGGTGGTTAGAAATTGACCCTTTTCCCTGCTCCCACCCAGCACAGCTCAGGCAGCGAGCCCGGGAGGAAAGCCTGTCTGCTCCAACCTGCTTGCAAGTGAAGTCTTCTCGGTGACTCGCTGCCCAATGCAGCTGTGGACTCCAGCCATGCTGCTGCTTCAGGTCAGGGATAGCCACATCACCCAGAGGATGCCATCCCTCTGATCTCTCCTTCCTTCTCTGCCTGCCTGCCTCCCCATTGCCTACCTCTCCTTGCCCGGGGGAGATGAGGCGGGGGGGGGGGGTTCCCTCCTGTCTCCCCTAGCATCACAGTGTGCCAGGGTGTGGGCTGTGACTTGTGTTCCTCTCGGCAGGATGGGGAGAGGTCAGGCAGTTGCGACCCACCACTCAGGGTAATAATGCCGGCGGCTCATTCATACGTGGTCTGGCGGGTTGGTGCAATCCTGTCTCTTCCTTCTCTTTCCTTAAACGGGTTCAGAAAAAGCAACCAAAGGGCCTCCCGCCATGCCAGGGGGTTTGACATGCAGCGCACGTCCGCCTGGGTGTCGGTGGCAGGGCGTGCTCCAAAGAGGGCAGCTGGGTGTGCCAGAGCATTGGTAAAGCTGTTCGGCACGGCCCGCTGCTCCTAGGATCGTAACAAGTGAGTCCGATGCACTTTAATAGAGCACGCTCCTCGGGCACTTGGACATTGCCAGTCACTTTGGGGGGCACTAGGTTGCTTCTGGATGCCAGTTTGGGTGGCTCGGTGCCCTCTCTCTGGGTAGGGAAGTCCTGCGTGTCTCTTTGGGAGAATCAGGAGGTGAGGGAGGGTTCTCTGTCCCCTCCTGCTCCGTTTTCCAGGCCTGTCCCTTCCTGTAATGTTCCCAAATGCTGGGGCCCAAGCCACCAACGGGTCACGGGAAGATTTTGGATGGGTTGCCATATCCAGGGCTGGATTAAACCATCACTGGGCCCTGGGGGAACATACCTTCTCCCTGCCCAGTGCAGAGGGGGTGAGTGTCGCAGACAAACCTGCCCTGCGCTCCTCCCACAGAGGTAGCTGTTGTTGCACGGGTCTGGGCCTGGCTCCCCGCTCCGGGCGTTGTGACTGGCACGGGGGTTGCAGCGCCACTCCGTCTGGCCTCAGATCTGAGTGACCTTGTGCACCAGCTCGCAACACTGGGAGTGGGAAGCAGGACTCAGCCCTGCAGGACAGGAGCCGCCATTGTGGGGGGGCGGGGGGAGTGCAGGGCAGACTTGGTCTCCAGTTCCTCCCCCAGGACCTCCCCACACATGGGGCTGTGTGCGGGGCAGAGGGTGCATAAATGTAATGGTAGGCCACCAAAAAAAGAAACTGCAGCTGGTGGATCACCCTGGTATAAAGTTTGGGAACCGCTGCGTGTAATGCACTTTTCATGGACAGCAAGGCCTTGTTCAGGCTGCTAATTAGGGTTTGTGTTCTTTGCAACATAACCTGGATGATGTTACGTGTTTAGCCTCTTTAAAACTGCTCCGCCCCCCGGGATAGCTACTCCCATCCAAAGGCATGAATGCAACATGTGCTGCTTCTCTCCGTGCACTCATGTAAGCACACACACACTCACTCTCTGATACAGTCTGGCACACTTGCATGCCCTGATGCTCTTATTCACACGCACAACCGAAGCAGATTCACAATCAAACCACTGGTGCTAAGGCTTGCAAAGGGAGGGGGCTGGGCCATGGGGGGCAGGGGGGAGCATTTCCAAGGCTCCACCTTCCCCTCGAATCAGGCAATAAACGTGTTTTGTTTCGTTCCGTGTGGACAAAGTTGGTGTCATCTAGCCACCGAGTGAGCTCCTGGGCCAGAAAGCGTCACGTGGCTATCTCGACTGTTCCACATTTCCCATCGATATCTCAACATGGCTGGTGTGTGTGTGTGTTCGTAAGTCTCTTTTCCAGTATTCTTCATGTTTGTATAACCAGATGGGTTTGTATAGGGAGTGCGGGTGTGTGTACATGTGTAGCATAGAGAGGTCTGGCCAACAGAATCTGTCACGGGCCCCTAATCATGAGAGGTGTGTCTGTTTAATTGGGACAGTGTCCCTCAACCAATGCATTTCAAACCATGGCTAAGAGAGCCATCATGTGCAAACCCTTTGCTCCAGCTGCCAGGTGTGACGTGCTGTCTGCCGCCATTCAGGACACGTTCCGCGATCTCTTTGTTCACTGATGGTGGCTACATGGATCCAAATGACCTCGCTCTCATTTCCCCAAGTCTGGCCTTCTGTGTATCTCTTCAAAACAAGTGGTGAAAGGGAAGCAAATCTCTCCCAGCCCGAGAGCTCCCTGTGGGAAGCTGGCACGTCTCTTTCCCGACGAGGGTCAGTTCCAGTGAAGAGGATTCTGCTGTCTGCACACACGCACATGCAGGTATAGTCCGGCTGTAGCTCCTGACTTCATAATAGTGTCTTTGCAGAGACGATGCTCGTTCAATCTCGACCACCATCCAGATTCACAGGGTGACAGGAGTCAGCAGCCAGGCAGATGTTTTGCAGTTTAATTCAGTGTTCCTGAGAGGCCAGCTGGATTTCACACCCCCTAATAAAACCTATATTTATACTGTGCCTGTCCGCGTGCCTCTTCCGTCTCTGGGGGCCTGCAGGGCGTGTGTGCATGTGTGTAGGGGATCTAGGCAGTGAATTTGTTTGCCAGTGTATACATGCTACTCTGGAACTGTGTGTTTATGTGGGATGGGTGTGGCCACATGGTTTTGGGTGGTTAGGGAAGCAGGCATGTGTTTATTTGGGGGGTACAGGCGATTGCTCATGTATATTATGTGTAGTCAGGTATGAGTGTGTGTGTGCCCATGTGGTGTGTGTCGCTTTGTGTGTGGAGATGCACATGCACTGAGTAGACCTGTGAGCATGCGCGGGGTATGTGTGTGCGCAGGGGTGTGAGTGTGGTGGTGAATGTTTGGGGTCAAGAGTGCGGGGGTGTCATCTCGGCACCGTGCCTACCCAGGAGCGTGGCTGGCAGAGAAGAAACCTGACGGCACATGAGACAGACCCAGCATAAGGCTGGTGGTTAACCCTGCTCTGGGTGGTCCAGGTTTAATGACCCAGCTTTGTCTTCATTGTGGCGAGGTGGGAGGATGATTCCTACAGGCATTTCCCATTGCAGAAGGCTCCCTCCTGTCCCTGGTAGAGACTTGGGGGCTTCTCTCCTCAAGGTTACAAGCAGGTCTCCCAGTTATTCGTTGCCAGTGTAAGTAATTTAGGACTGGAACTCTGTCCCTTTCCCAGTGACAATGGGCGCATGAGAGGGCCTACAACACAGGGCTGACACTGCTCCTGTCGGGAGACACTGGGACGGGCATGTCTGGGAGCTTCCCCCCCCCCCCCCCCCCCCCGCCTCTCTTCCCCATAGCACTTCACCTGGGCCTGGGAGAGCAGGGCGTTCTCCTTAGACCACTTCCTTCTAGGAGAGGTTGGGACTGGAGCACCTGGGAACTTCCCCCATGGAGTGCTCCTGTAACCACCATCTGTGCAAAGCCTGAGGCACTGGCAGGGGCGTTTGAATTTTTACCCTTCTCGTTCAGTGCCTGGGCTGGCAGGAAAAGCCAGAAAAGCTCTGAGTCACCTCCCAGGGCGGATCCTTCCCTAGAAGGACGGGTTGCTGGGTGCCAAACCCCGAAAGATCGCTGCGCCTGTAATACTGAGGGAGGAAGTGGAGAATGACTCCACCCTACCCATGTTCCTGCCTGCTGGGAGCTGCTCCCTGCTCCATGCAGCTGCAAGAGTGGAATCACCGGCTGTAACTAGCGAGTTGCAAAATCCGTCTTAGGGCCTTGTCCCTGCCTTTAGGTTTTGCCCCATAGCAGGGATGGTCTTTGTTGTCTATGAATGATGTCATCGTAGCGCCTAGCAGCCATTGTCAGGGATCACCACCCCCCGAATCCACTACTGTCGGTCGTCATTGCTCTTTGCATTCAGCGTGTTACCAATTCACCAGCTCCAGAGGGCAGGAACCTTTCCCCTGTTTAGGTCTGTAAAGCCCAGTTCACCCCCCTACGGTGCTGAAGCCATACCAATCATCGCTATGGCCCGGGGGAAACAGCAGGCGGGCCTTGCACAGAGCTTGTGCTGCTGATTAGTGCGGACTCTTGAATTTACACTTCATGCCGCTGTCTGATTTTGTGATGCGCCGGCAGCCTGCACGGTGCACAGCACAGGTGTGTTAGTAAAGTTATTTCAGCAAGGACCTGAGCGTGATCCTGCCCTTATTTCTACAGGTGTAAATCGGGAGTGATGCTCCTGGAGCCAGTGGTGTGAAACCAGCGTGCAAACAGAACCAGCTTCTATGGCCCAGCTCCTGCTAGGGCTTTAGGCTCCCAACAGCCATCGATTTCCATTGATTTTGAGACTCTGGGCCTTTTTGCACAGGAATAACTTTCGCAGTGCTAATGGAAGCGAGGAATACTAGGATCACCTTAGAGACTAACTAGTTTATTTCAGCATAAGCTTTCGTGGGCTATAGCTCACTTCATCGGATGCATAGACTGGAACAGAAGTAAGATGCATTTATACACACAGAAAGAAAGAAAAAAATAAAATAAAAATAAATTGTACATTAGCGTACCAATTGTAAGAGGGCTGTTAAATGTAGATGGGCCATTATCAGTAGGAGAAAAAATACCTTTTGAAATGGATTTCTGTGTCAGGGAAATTAATTCAGGAAATGCAATCAACGAGTGTAATGAGAGAACCATTCACAAGTCCTATATAGCCCCTGGTTAATTGTATTCCTGGCTTTCTTTATGGATACAGACTAACACGGCTGCTATTCTTGAACAGTGCTAATGGAGCCGCCGTCTCCTGCTCCCCTCTCCCCCTCCTTCTCTGTGGTTTCATCATCCCAGCTTATTCTTGGCAGCTTCCCCAGCTGTACGGGCAGTGGGATGGGCCAGAGCTACAGGAAGTTGCAGCTGCAAGGAAGCAGCCAAAGAGAAGCTGTCAGAGAGCAAACTAAAACCACAGAAAAGAAAGGGAGGGACGCTCTCCGGTGCGTTTAATAGCTGCTAGGGATGGCAGAGATACAACTCATGCAGTGACGGGTGGGGACGAGCGATGCCCAATGGACCGAAGGCTGTGGCACTAACACACAGCAGCTGGCTGAGAAATCACTCTAGGTAACTTTTGACCTTCCAGAGTCAACAAGACTCAGTCCCCATCCTCTGAGCTGGCCTGGTCCTGCTCCCCCTAGTCCCACCAGGGAGCAGCTCAGAAGTCAGAGCCCCGATTTTCTGCATCTGGGGCTTTCCCTGGCGGGCTGGGTTCTGAGCAAGGGGCTGGTTTTTAACGGAAGTGAGGGCTGCTGTGTTTTTGCTCTGGTGGCGGGGACCGTGCAAGACACGATGAGCAGGAAACTGGCTTGTCTCTCCTAGGCAATGGGGTCTGTGGGGCTCATGGCAGCAGTGACCTCTAGACTGATCCTCGTGGGGTTGCCTTGCAAAGGCTGCAGGAGAAAGTCCCCAACCTGGTGGTTCTGGGACACTGACCCGGTTTGGGTTTCACTCTAAACATGCCCTTCCCGGAGCAGCATCCCCACCCAGCTATTGATAGAACTCGAACAGCCGGGACCCCAGGAGTTGGCTTCACAGCACCTGCCTTTCAAATACACGGGATTCACTGAGCTACGGGAGCATGGGGGACAGCAAAATGCACCCGTGAAGCGGGTTGGACATGGAGCACTGGACTCGGAGTCAGGACTCCTGGGTTCCAGTCCCAGCTTTGCTAGTAAGTGTCTAGTGGTTACCACAAGGGACTTGAGAGCCAGACCTTCTGGATTCTGTTTCAGCTGTCATGGGCCTTCTCTGTGCCTCAGTTTCCCCCGCTGTAAAATGGGGATAATGGGACAGACTCTCCAACAGAAAGGGCTCTGAGGCGGATGGATGAAAAGCATCCGGAAGGGCTAGGGGGGTGGTTACAGCTCTGGTCCTGCGCAAGGGGTGCAGGAGACCACGGAGGTTCCATAAGCTTCCCTGGGACCAGAGTTTTCCTGTTGTTTGGTTTGGAAACTATCCGGGTGTCTGAAACACAAGGCGGATGAAATGTGAGGCTGAGTCACTGACCAAGAACTTGCTTTGTGGGGATTCCGGTTCAGGTAAACACAGGCTGGGGAGGGAAGGACACCCTGCTAGCATGTCACCTGTTAACCCTTCAGCGTCCTTCCTTCATCTACCAATGAGCCAATGCTCCCCAGACCCAGCCGCAACCACCACCAATCCCAGATGCAGCGACTGACTCCTTTTCTCACACTGGGCAGGAGTCTCTGAGCCTGGCAGCACAAGATGGAGGAGGCCCAGGGCTGGCACCCCCCTCCCAGCTCTGACACGCCTCACAGGAGGCAGTGCCCACAACCTGCTGCCCTGGAGACGGGCCTGGAGCAGAGACTGGTACTAGTCAGTTGAGAGGATGAACCATGCGGTCCTTGGACACAAATGTTCTTCTGTTCCGGCTGCTCACACAGATCATGGATTCAGCAATTGGCAGCAGCTGTCTGGGCTGGAACTGAGCTTGTTCCGCTTTAAATGTGACTCTTGCTCCAGTGACCCATGTCTTAGAGACACTAAACTCCCGCTGCGTTTACAGGTGTGCAGAGCTCGGCGGGGATCCATTCAGCCCTGACAAACGTGGATGGCAGCGGCTCCCCCTCTCCTGCCTGTTTGTGGCCCAAACTCTCCAAGGCAGCCTGTGAGCACTGCTCTCTGCAAAGCTTGAAAGCAGCAGGCCAGGTTTCAGCTTGAGAGCTGGAATCTCTCTCCCCTGCTGCTTTAAGGGGAGGAGGCTAGGGCTTTGCCCTGAGTCTGTATCTCATTGCTCCAGCTGAGCAGCCAGCACAGGCTGCCAGGCCCAAGATAGCGAGAGACATGCCGCCCTGGAGAGAGACATGAATGCAGCAGACAGTCTCCTCCCCATGCCAGGCGGCCCCTGGGATCTGTCTGGTAGAGGAGGAGGCACCGGCCTGTCCTTCCCCTGACTGCCACTGACAGGGCAAGGGGAAAAGCCTGTAGCCACTCAGGTACTTGGTGGGGGGAGGGTGTAAGGGGGGGAGGATGGTTCTTTCTTTCTCTCCTCTAATGCTACAGAGCTGCCAACTCCCCCCATGTCAGGTAGACTCTCACCTTCAGTCTCTTCCGTAAAGCCCCTGCCCGTGGAGTCGCCTGGTCGTGGGTGACTCTCTAAACAGCCCCAAAGTAAATGTGAAAAGTCTTGGCTGGGGAGAGAAGCCTGGATCCCCAAGAAGGCAAAGGAAGACTCCAATGTCATTATGGGAGGAGGAGTATGCTGTTCCGGTGGGGAGGGCCTGACTTATGATTTTGAAGGCGGGGGGGGGAGTGACACTTGTTCCTTCACCACCTCCTCTGTCTCTTTGGTTCCCTTCCCATAAATTAACTGAATGAGAACAGCTGCAGCGCCACATTCGCTGGGGTGATTGGTTAAAAACCATAGGTGCTTAGAGCCATTGTTTTGCCTGATCCAGAGACCCTCTTTGCCTGTGACTCAGGTGGCAAAAAACCTCCCAGCAGTACAAGAGGCTTGCTTCTCCTCTCGCTCACACCTGTGGGAATCCATTTCAATGGGTCTGAGAAGAGAGTCAGGCCCCTAAAGCCACAGGGGTCAGGAAGGGATCTCCCCAGGGCTGCAGACCAGGTAGAGGACTGAGCGGATGGCCTGAGTTTGGGGTTTGCAGAGGGGAGAGCACTGTTTACGCTTGCCCCTTGGTGTGAGAGTCCAAGGACAAGGGTGCATGAAGCAAGGTTTGGGCTTCCACTCATGCAAGAGGATGCTGGTTTCTCAGCCCTTAGGCGTGTCCTGGAGTAGGCTGGGCTTTGATCACCTGGCCCTCACAGCTTGGTGAGGGGACTGAGGACCCCAGCCTGTCCAGCTGGGGCACCGCAATGGGGTGATCCGCCTCCCCAAGTGACGGCTGTCTGCATTTCAGCTGAAGCAGGCTCCCTGCCATGCAGTGCCAGAGATGTCTGCCCCAGGCTGGGACCAGCTGGAGCCGGATCCAGGGACCCAAGATGGGAGGCCGAGAGATTACACGCCTGCTGTTGTCCCCGAGCTCTGCCCCAGGTAAGCAGCGGTTAGAACTGGCTGAGGTGAGAAGCCTCTTACCTGGCTTTCCCCAGAGCCCAATCCTTCTGGGATGAAATGTGCAGCTCTCTGGTACTGCTGCAGGTGGAATCACAGGATTCTACCTTCTGGGGCAGCATGACCTTATGAGCGGGGCAGAGGAGTCAGGACGCCTGGGTTCTATTCCTGGCTCTGAGAGGGTGGGAGGGTCTAGAGACTTCAGTAAAGGAGTGGGAGCCAGTTGTAATCCTGGCACTGCCCCACTCACCTGGTGACCATGCTCAAATCACAGCCACGTCCTGCTTATGGATTCCCCACGGATGCATTAAGACAAAAGCATTGTGGGGCTAAGGGAGGGGGCTGGGGGCTTGGGATGGCATCAGTTCTGTCTGGGCCCAGCTCATGCTGCAGCCGCTCTGTGCTGCTTTATCAGAAGAGACCTGCTGGCCTAGTTATGCCACTTGTAATTCCACTGTTACTTGGGGGAGGTGGTGTTCGTGCGAAGTGTTCCCTTCTAGTTCATGTAGAGGCAGTGGTCTGGGAGACAGACCTCCTAGGGTCTGTTCCCAGCTGTGCCACCGACTCACTGGGTGACTTTGGGCAAGTCACTTCACTACTCTGTGCCTCGGTTTCCCCATCTGTAAAATGTGGTTACTGATACTGACGTCCTTAGTGAAGTGCTTTGAGATCTGTGGATGGACAGTGCTAGGGAAGGGCTAAACACTGGGGCAATAAGTGGAAAATCCATCCTGAGTGGATGACTGGGGAGAGATATTCCCACATGCCCTAGCTCTGGCCCTGGCACCAGGAGACAGAGATCTCAGTGGGGAAATTCTCTGGAAGATTATTTGCACATGACATGGAGCATGGTCTGGTCCAGGCCACGTGGATCCAGAGTGCCGGGGAAGGTGCGGTGTCTGGGCCTGGGTCTCAGGGTCTCAGCTGCTGCTGGAGCAAGGCTCCTTCCTTCACCATCTTGGAGGGCAGAGGAGGAAGGGCGCTGAGGGGGAGCCTGTACCCGGGCGGGGGGTGTCAGGCGACGGGCCCCATCCTGCCTCTCTCTCAATCCTGCTGTCTCTGACCTCCTGCATTCCTTCCTTCCAGGTGCCAGGAGCAGCATCCTCCTTGGGAGGATGCTTCACCCAGCTGACAGGCTGTGCTCCAAAATGTCTCCCCTCAGGTAGGGCCTGGAGCCCCTGTGGCCGCTGACAGGGGCATGAAGTAAAGGGGACCGGAGTGCAAGGGGTGGGTGGCGAAGGCAGCTCCCCTCGCATAAAGCCATTGGTTGGTGTGGGTGTTCATTGAGATCCTACCCCAGGATGCATGGCTGGGGGGGGGAGGGTTGAAGGGGGAGGCTGCTGAGGCCCCCTCAACTGGGCTCTTACTGATCTTTCAGAGGGACTAGCTCACGTGGGAGGCTCTAGGCCAGCAGTGTTCAATATATTCACCACTAGCTACATGTGGCTAATAGGCTACTGAATTGTGGACAATGCATGTGGCATTTTTATAATGTGGCTAATAAGAAAAATTCAAAACCACAAGTGTGGCTAGCATTGAATTTTTACTGGACACCAGACCTGGTCTCAGGAGACAATGGCAGATTTTGCAACTTAGAATTCAAACCACGGGAGGTTCTCTTTGGGCTGAGTTGGAAGGAGCAGGTCGTCCTCAGGGTCCCCATTTCCCACAATGCCCCTGGAGCGGACATGGGTCCTGCTGCAGTTGTGTTTTCCCCAGTTCTCCTCGCACCTCCGTGTTTGCACACACACTGCTGCTCTCCTTCATTTCGGAAGCATTTTGTCAGTGGCAGGGAGGCTGTTTCCCCATGGCCGGTGCTGAGGGCTAACCACGCCTTTGGCTGGGGTGTCCAGCCTGCCCCAGCTCTGGGCTGTTGGGACAGACTCTGCTCTCCCACTCCGGGCTTTGCTCTCTCAACCATTCCCTGCCCGCTATCTTACAGGAGCTTTGCTCGCTACCAAGGAGGATTCCAGGAGGGTGTTTCTCAGCCGAGTTCCACCCGGCCTGGCCAGATGGCCCTGAGGAGCGTGGCCTCTTCCGGTAAGGCCCCGGGCTTCTGTCGTGCTGTAGGAACCTGTCAAGGAGGGGCAGTGCTGAGGTGGTGGTGTACGCACGGGACTGGGAGTCAGCTGAGCAGACTGGGACGCAGTCACTGACCCGGGCGCAGTGCAGTGGGTAGACCAGGAGATGGAGAGTCAGGACTCCTGGGTTCTATTCCTTGCTCTGTCGCTGACTCGCTGCGGGGCTCTAGGGCCAGTGGGCTCCTCGCTCTGTGTGACAGGGAGGGTCACCCTGCCCCTCCACCCCTTCGTAGTGTGCTGGGGAGGGGGAAATGCTACCTCTGTACAAAGCAAGATTAAAGGTACCTTCTTGGCAGGTGGGGATGGGGTGTGGACAGCCCCAGCACGGGAGCACCCAGGCGGGAAAACACGGTGCTATGGCATCCTCTGGTTCTCTAGTGTTGCTGCGATACAGGAATGAAGCGGGGAGCTTGCTGGATCCGGGGGTTCCTGGGCTTTGTTAGTGCTTGGAGTAGACGGTGCCTGGGACTGCCCTGAGGGACTCAAATGTTAGGGGTACTGGAGGGGCTCCTGAAATTTGGAAACTTGAGACAACCTTTCTCCCCTGCCCCGTTTGTGAGCATCTCTCTACTCCCCCCTGCCCCTCAGACGCCATCCAGAAGCACCGGAAGAGCCTGTCTGACTGGTTCAGCCACCAGCCCAACGAGGAGAGGCAGTTCGGCCCATCCTTCTCCCTGGACACCATCCACGTGGACCCGGTCATCAGGGAGAGCTCCCTGGAGGAGATCTTGAAGCCCTCGCCGGACATGACCATCCTGAACCAGCTCCGGTCCCCTTGCAGCCGGACCATCGGCCTCCAGAACCTGTTCGACGTGGACGCCTGCGGGCAGCAGGTGAAGAACGTGGTGCTGTACGGCACGGTGGGCACCGGGAAGAGCACCCTCATCAAAAAGATGGTGGTGGACTGGTGCCACGGGCGCCTGCCCCGCTTCGAGCTGGTCATCCCCTTCTCCTGCGAGGACCTGTCCCAGAGCAACGTGCCCGTCTCGCTGCGGCGTCTCATCACCAAAAAGTACCTGCACCTCAAGGAGGTGGCGCCGCTGCTGGGCTCTGCCAACCTCAAGGTGCTTGTCATTCTCAACGGCATGGAGCGGCTCAACTTGGACTTCCAGCTGTCTGCCACCGAGCTGTGCTGCGACCCCAACGAGGCCGTGCCTCCCTCCGCCATCGTGGTCAACCTGCTGAGGAAGTACCTGCTGCCGGAGGTGGGTATCTCTCCCCACCCGGTGCTCTGGGCCTATGGGGGGGCTGCAGGTAGAAATGGGGATCCCTGGAGCATTGCCCAAAACCCAGGCCTCTACCGGCCCTGACCAGCTGGTAAAACGCACAGCAAGGAGCGTTCCCACACTCCTGTGCTGGAAGGACACCCGCGGACCTTAGGAGGGAGAGGGGAGCCCAGTCTCCGTGGCTCATTCAGTCTTTGGCCTCTCTGCACTGGCTGGGAACAAAGAGGCCGACCCGGGACAGATGGGAGGATGGTTTCTTTGACAGCCTGCACTTATCGGTGTAACATCTGCCTGTGGCCCATAGCAAATGCAGCCCCGGGGTGGTTCCTGACCTGAAGAACACACCGCCTACATGGACGGTGGCAAATCCAGAAGACGTGGGGGGATGGATGTTGGCGGGGGGTGAGGCGATTGAACTGTGCAAAGGTGGCACGACGCGCCCCGTGCCAGTGCCAGAAGTTCTTACCGGTTGTGCCATCGGTACAGGCTGCGGTTGGATGTGAAGCAGCTGCCTTGAGGTAATCCTCACCTTAATCCCATCCAGTCCTCGCCCTTCCTCCTCAAGTCATTTCATCCTTTAGGGTCTGACCCAAGGCACTCTGACCCCAGTGAGAGGTTTTCCATTGAGGGCAGTGGGCTCTGGGTCAGGCCAGTAATGGTTTGACAGAGAAAGAGAGAGGCGGCGTTAAATCCCAGCTCTGTGCATCTCTGCTCTGGTTGCAGGCCAGCATCATCGTCACCACGCGCCCGTCCGCTGTGCGCCGGATCCCCAGCAAGTACGTGGGCCGCTACGCCGAGATCTGCGGCTTCTCCAACACCGACCTCCAGAAGCAGTACTTCCAGATGCGCCTGAGTCAGCCCGGCTGCGACGGCGGCGGGAGCAGCAGCAACTCAGACGAGCGGGACAACCTGGTGGAGATGCTCTCGAGGAATCTGGAGCGCCACAACCAGATCGCGGCTGCTTGCTTCCTGCCCTCTTACTGCTGGCTGGTCTGCACCACCCTGAACTTCCTCTACTTCACCAAGTCGGTGCCTCCCAGCCAGACCCTGACGGGCATCTACACCAGCTTCCTGCGGCTCAACTTCAGCGGGGAAATCCTGGACAGCACTGACCCCACCAATGTCTCCATGATGAAATACGTGGCCAAGACGGTGGGCAAGCTGGCCCACGAGGGGGTGATGTCCCGCCAGACCTGCTTCTCGGACGAAGACCTGCAGAAGTGCTTCGAGGTGGAGATGAAGACGGAGGGGGAGCTTAATCTCCTCCACGTCTTCCGCACTGATGTCTTCCGCTTCTTCCTCACGCCCTGCGTCCAGCCGGGCAAGGAGCACACCTTCGTCTTCACCATCCCCGCCATGCAGGAGTACCTGGCGGCCCTCTACGTGGTGCTGGGCGAGAAGAAGACCCTGGCGCAGCGGGTGGGGAAGGAGGTGTCCGAGGTCATCGGCAAGATAAGCGAGGACGTGACTCTGGTTCTGAGCATCGTCTCCAAGGTCCTGCCCCTGCGCATCCTGCCGCTGCTCTTTGGCCTACTCAAGATGTTCCCCCGCTTCTTCAGCCGGCTCAGCGGCAAGGACCGCGACACCATCGCCCACACCATGGCAGTGGAGATGTTCAAAGAAGAGGACTACTTCAACGACGATGTGCTAGACCAGATCAACTCCAGCATCCTGGGGGTGGAGGGCCCCCGGCACCACCCTGACGAGGCCCCGGACGACGAAGTCTTTGAGCTCTTCCCCATCTTCATGGGCGGGCTCCTGTCGCACCGCAACCGGGCCCTCCTGGAGCAGCTCGGCTGCTCCATCAAAAACCTGGCCGCCTTTGAGATTGCCAACGCCATGAAGAAGACCATGATCCGGAACAGCCGCAAGTGGCTGCCCCCGCCCGAGCTGATGGACTACCTCGTCTTCCTGCACGAGTTCCAGAACGAGCGCTTCACGGCTGAGGCCATCCGCTCCCTCAGGGCGATCAACCTCTCCTCCATCAAGATGACCCCACTCAAGTGCTCCATCCTGGCCTCTGTCATGGGCACCACCAGCCACGAGGTGGAGGAGCTGAACCTGAGCTCATGCAACCTTGATGTCAGCAGCCTGAGGACTCTCTTCCCGGTCCTGCTACGGTGCCGGAAGCTCCAGTGAGTGCCTCTCATTCTGCCTGGGGTCTAGGTGACCCATTGATATCAGGGGATGCCCTGATTGTACTCCCATCACCACCTTGCCTGGAGCCTGACAGCTGCGTACAGTGGTGTCAAACTGTGGGTCGGGCCCCAAAGTGGGTCATGATCCTGTTTGTAATAGGGTCGCCAGGGCTGGCGTTAGACTTGCTAGGGCTGAAGCCAAAAGTCCGAGCCCCACCTCCCAGAGATGAAGCTCTCAAACTTCAGCTTCACGTTCCCCCCAGCGGGGCAGGGCTTGGGCTGTGGCTTTGGCCTCCCTGCCCGGGGCAGAGGGGCTCAGGTTTCAGTCCCCCTTCCCAGGGCCGGGTCGTAATTTTTGTTGTCAGAAAAGGCTCAATGAAGTATGAGAAACCCTGGTGTTAACAGCTGCTGCCTTTGTCGGTTTTAAATACAAAGATACAGACCATGGAGCCTGTAAGTCAGTGTACACTGCTCCTTGATCTAAGCAGCCATGCTATATTATTGCATGCTGGGACTAGTAGTCTCAATGGATAGCAACTCTTTATAGACGACGGGTCCTTTATAGAACTCTGTGGGCTGCCGTTCGGCTGCTCTTTGAACCGTGCTTAGCATCAAGGCTCTTCTAGTGGTTTTCATCTCCATATTTCAGGTGTCAGTTCCCAAATCCCTGTTGCTTTTCAGGTCCCTTGCTGTTGTGGCATCCTATCTACAGGCACCACAAATCCATTCAAGTCCTTGGTTGATTATATTGCCAGCTATGCTAACTTTTTATTCAACAAATGGAGTGGGGGTGAACGAGAGGGAGAAAACCCTGATGTAAAGTAAAATCTAATGATGGGCGAATGGTTAAGATCATCATCTCTACTCCATGCAGGGTCTTTGGCACACACTGACTTTCATAGAATATCAGGGTTGGAAGGGAACTCAGGAGGTCTAGTCCAACTCTCTGCTCAAAGCAGGACCAACCCCAACTAAATCATCCCAGCCAGGGCTTTGTCAGGCCTGACCTTAAAAACCTCCATAAGCTTTGTAGAGTTGAATGATACCAGAGAGAGAAACTAAGACATAGGGACAAGGGGGCCATGAGATGCTTCTATCCAGATTGGATTTGGAATGAGATGGAGAGCTGAACAAGATGGAAAGACGCAATGTGGAGGAGGGGTGCTATTCCAGACTCCCGCAGCTGCAGAGCAGAAGGTTCTTGCACTAGGTCTGTTGAGATGATGTGGAGGGACAGAGGAGATTGTTGGTGTGGGAGTGGGGTGTTCGATAAGGTCTGTGAGATGGCTGCAGTGACACCACAGAGGGCTGTCTAATGGAGAAGGACCGTTTTTAACTGGATATTGAAGTGATTGGGGAAAGCAGCCAGTTGCATTTTTTAAAATATGTCCTGTTCAGATATTTGCACCCCTCCGATTGTTTCCCCCTTCCCTGGATCCTGTCCGGCTTCAGAAAAGGTGGAATCTAGAGCTGGAAAAGACTTACCTTGTCCGGGTCCTGGCCACTGCAAGACTCTTCTTGTCCGTTAGCTCCTGTTTTGAAATATGCCTGGTATTGCAATCATGCCTTCTACCAGAAGGCGGCAAGCTGCGATCAGGAAAGAAATACAGCGGGTATGAAAAAATGTCCCATTCCTTTGACCAGAGAAGAATCAATACAAAGACAGTCCGGGAGGGAATCCATGGTGGATCCCTCTCTCTTTCCCCCCTCCCCCCATCTGAATTTCGCTTCCTGCTGAGGACTGTTCTCCCAGGTACATATCTTTGGGATTCTGTCCGAGAGCTCGTTCCATTTAGTCTTTTGGCTGGTATTGCCCCTCTTCTGGTCTGTGCATGAAAATGGGGAGCATTTTCTCCCTGCTAGGGAGAAAATACTGTATTATCTTCCAAGCAGAGGTGATGGCTGCCCTATGGCTGACCCACTGCTCGGTGGGCCTGCTGGGAGTAATACTGAGCATTTACATAGCATCCTCCGAAGGCTTCACAGACACTAATTGGTTACGCCTGACATTCACCAGAGGGAGGATGGTGGGGTGGGAAGGTCAGTGTTGTTAATACTGATGGGGAAATGACTGTGGCAGAGCAGGGAACAAACCCCAAGAGTCCAGTTCTGTGCTTTTGGTCACAAGATGCAGGCTGCCTCTCCCATTGGCTGCCTTGGGAGAGACCTCATCCCTTTTGGTTCTCACTGCCTAGTCCTGGGGTGCCTGTCAGGCTAGGAGAGGTAGAGGGGGTATTAGTGGGGGGTACTAGGGCCAGAGTGTGGTACTCCTACAGCAGGGCCATGTGTGGGGAGGGGCTGGGTGTTAGCCCCATAACATGTAGGGTTGACTGGTGCCACTGTTGACCCCTTGCTCTTGTCCTGTCGCAGTTTGCAGCTCAACAGCTTGGGCCCAGAAGCCTGCAGGGAGATCCGGGACCTGCTGCTGCACGACAAGTGTGTGGTGAGCACCCTGCGGTGAGTGTGCTCAGGCAATCAAGAGCCTGTCCCCCGGAGCAGGACTCTCTCTGAGACCTACCCCTGCTGATGAGGTCACTTCCTTAGTGCGTTCGGCTGACCTGTGGTCATGGCTTTCTGGATCTCCTGGTCAGGGGTTCAAGCCCCATGTTGGGCTCTGCTTTTACTGGCCTGAGTCTGGGGGATCCTGGGAAGGGGAGTTATTAAAGGGTAAACAAATGACTGAGAGGAAAAGCTGGGACAGAGTCTTTTCCAACCAGGGGGACAAGCTATTATTTCTCCAGAGCCCTTGGTCACCTCACGTCCTGCATCTCTAAGGCATGAGCAGTAAACACCCCACTAGTCAGTCCTGCCGGGGTGGTCGCCCCATCTCCTGGCTGTCCCCTCTCCCTCTGTGACCTGCCTGTGTCATTTTCAGGCTCTCGGACAACCCCGTGACGGAGCAGGGGGCCAAGTACTTGGCTGAGGCCATCGCAGGCAACCGCTCCCTGACCCACCTGTCCCTGCTGCACACCTCCTTGGGGAACCAAGGCGTGGAGGTGATCACTCAGCATCTGGCCCAGAACCAGCATCTGAAGGAGCTCGACGTGGGCTACAATTCGGTGACGGACAAGGCAGCCCTGAAGCTGGTGGAGGTGGCGAAGAGGAATGAATCACTGAAGGAAGTGCAGTGAGTCCTTGGGTCCCTTCCCCTCCCCATACAGCCTGGTCACTGTCCTCTCTGCCCCATCTATGACATGGTCTGGGTCCTTGCCTTCCCCGCCCCGTCCATAACCCCAGACCAGGGAGCCACAGCTCAGGCATCCAGCCCGGTATCCCATTTATGGGCACCAGCTTCCCTCCTGGGCAGCATTCCCATCCACGAGACCTGGCCCCTCTCCCTCTGGGTGCTACCCCCACCCCACTTGCCCCTTACCGACTATTGCCCCTCGTCAATGGCGGCTGAGCTTGTCACTCATTGGCCAACCCCTCATGGCTGCTGGAGTCCTTGTCTCTCATTGGTCATTGTACCTCCACTCATCTCTCATAGGCTACTACTCCCCTAAGCCATAGCTCATGCTTCTCTCTGATTAGTCACTGTGCCTGTGCTTTGCTTTAGTGGCTTCTGCCCCATATGGCTGCATGAGTCCTTGTTCCTCATTGGTAGGGTGACCAGACAGCAAGTGTGAAAAATCAGGACAGGGGCGGGGTGATAGGAGCCTATATCGGGAAAAGACCCCAAAATCGGGACTGTCCCGATAAAATCAGTACAGCTCATTGGTCACTGCCTATCCCGCCGTATGATCTCATGCTTGTCTCTCATTGGTCACTGCATCATATCGCTGCTTGAGGCCTTGTCCCTCATTGGCCACCATTCATACACTCATTTCCTATTGGCCGCTGCTCCTCTCTGAGCCAGCTCTCATTGGCTACTGCCCTTTGGGGCCGCTCCTGTCCTTTCATTTCATTGGCCACTGCCCCCCATGCCTCTCTCATTGGTCACTAAGGGATGCCCCCCGTAACCCTGCTTCTCCCTTCCCCAGCCTGTATTTCAACGACATCAGCGAGGAGGGCAAGCGGGCCCTGCATGCCCTACGCCGGGACCGCGACGGCATTCAGGTGCTGGTGTTCCTCACGGTGGGCACCGACGTCTCCGACTACTGGTCCTTCATCCTGAGCGTGGCGCAGAAGAACCTGCCCAACTGGGACCGCGAGCGGATCCAGCAGCACCTCAGCCTGCTGCTGCAGGACCTGGAGAGCAGCCGCCGGCAGACCGGCAACCCCTGGAAGAAGGCCAAGTTCCTGCGGGTGGAGAACGAGGTCAAGAAGATTCTGGTTAAAATCCAGCAGGGAACCCTCTAGCACCACCCGCCCCCCTAGACCCCTCTCCCATGGGGCTGCACCAGCAGGATGGGAGGATGCAATGGACATAAGGACTTACCGGGGTCCGAGGGAGTCGCTCTGTTAATCATTTCCCTTACCACCGCCCTAAGAGCAGGGTTCGCTTGGGTGGCTGGGGAGCCTCTGCTGGGAGCAGATAGTTACTTGCGGCACCACAGAGTGTGGGGGTCCGGGCGGGAGAAGCCCCAGTGCTGGGACGGCAGGAGGCCTGGTGCAAGGTGTGTTGGCAGTGCTGGGCAGTAGAAAAGGAGGAGGCAGGGTGTGGTCTGGGCAGCTGGTTGGGGTGGGAGGGGGATGCTTGCACTGGCCCCGGCTTTAGATGTCACCGTCGCTCCCTCACTTGGATCCAGTCTGCACAGCCACACCTACCTCAGGGACACACCCTGTGCTAGGGTTCCCTGGGCTATTTCCCAAGCAGCTCCTGGCCTCTCCTCCTGGAGTGACGGAGGCCATGAGCCCGGCACTCTCATGTGCTGTCTCGGAGCCATGCCCAAGCGGAGCTGCAGTGGAACAGCATCCCCTGGAGCCACGGAGCATTGCCCCGTGCCTCCGGCTGGGAACCCAGCTGCCATTCCCAGCCATTGCCCAGGCTGGGGAGACCTTGGCTGTACTCCCAGGGAGCCGCTTTTGTTCCAAGGGAGCGGGGACTCTGCGAAGACTGAGAATGGTGCGGCCGTTGGCCACGGCAGCAATGGAACAAGACTCTTGAGGGCACCAGAGGGCTGAGAGTCTGTGATCAGACAAGGGCTTGAGTCTCCTGGACTTTGCGGTGTCTGATCTTCTAGGGCCCAGTGGCTGCTGAATGCTCCCATTCTGATCTGGGAGCATTTGACACCCACTGCGCGCTGGTGTGAATGACCGCGCAGGGGAATTGGGCCCATCCTGGGGGGAAGGGTTAGGGTGGCAAAATCAAGGAGACCCTTGGGTGGGGGATCAGGGAGTCTGGGAGGTGGGGAATGAAGGAGGAGAAGCCAATGGGCAGTGGACAAGCGAGGAAAGCAGGTGGGAGTCAGAGGAGGTTGTTTCGTGTGTGTTGGGGGGTCTGGGACGCACTGCACATCAATCCACCTCCCCTATGAGCCGTCCTTCAAGGCAGCCATGTCCCACTTAGCTGAGCCATAGCCAGTGTGTGTGTACTTCACACCCAAGCTCCTGGCCGTGTGGACTGGGGCAGTGTGAGGCCCAATGCGGGGGGAGTGGGCTGAAAGGCGGAGAGCTCTGGGGGTGACTCCCAGTGTTGGACTCTGTTGTACAGTTCTATGTGTCATCGAAACTAAACCACTTTTGTTTCCACGAACGTGCGTTGTTACCAAACTGGTCTGTTCTTTCGTGGCCAGAGCCTTCCCAAGCCCCCCCCCCCCCCCACGCTGCGTCTCTCCTGCCCTCTGCCTGGGGAGCGCTGTCTGTACGGGAGGGGCGGGGGGTACATGTCCTTGGCACTTCATGGGCTGGCTGGGGACAGGGGGAGGGGATTGGAGACTGTGCTGTAGCCAGGCTATGTGAGCAAGGTGTGGGGCAGCAAGCCAGGGAGGAGGAAGGGACCCACCTCCTGGCTCATCGGTGGGAGAGAAGCATCGGGGGTTGCAGGGCCTGAACCTGATGAAGCAGCTTCAGGCATGAGTCCACCTGGGGGTTGGCTTTGTGGCTGGCCTGGCTGTCTCAGCTGGGTTGGGGGGTGGACAGTAGAGCCCTTCCAGTGCCACGCTGGCTTGGGACCACAGTGCCTAGTCATTCCTCTGGACGACTGTCCGGTGCCCTGTGTGAACTGGGTTTGGAGGGGGTCTCAATGCTGATCCCTAGAACCCACCAACCACCACTGACATCCACAGCAGGGGGCAAGGATTGACTGGGCCATGGAGACTGAGAGACAAGCCTGAACTAGGCAGCCCGGATTCCCACTATGCCCTGAGGAGCAGGGGGCGGGGGAGAAGGGGGGGAGCGTATTTTATTGGGACTGGGAGCCTGAACTCCTGGGTTCCATTCCCAGCTCTGCCATTGACTTGCTGCATGACCTTGGCCAAGTCCATTCACCCCCCCTCCCCCACAGCCCTCTACTGCTGGGCTGGCTGAGGGGTGACCCGGAGGGGAGACTCCTGCCTTGTTTAAATATTAAACCGGCACAGTCTTGGAGGAGGCGGGGACACTAGCTTCACCTGCCACTTCACGCTGTACCTTGCACCTTCGCCACAGCCATGAAGCAAAAGCAAGGTAAGGAGCTGAGGCTTGTGGCAGGGGTGGGAAGCAGCTGGGGGAGGAGGGGGGTTGATTCTGAGGAACCTACCGGTCTGTCCCCCACGCCCTCTATGCAAGAGCCTGTGGGTTTCTTCACAGACCTCTCCGGGTGCTGGGGGTGGAGTTGGGTGGCTGCAGGGGTTCTCGGGGATCCTGGTAACATCTGGAGAGACAGACAACCCTTCATTTGGGGGTTCTAGGCAGCTGCCCTCAATTCCATGGGATTGTGGGGTCTTTAGGGCTGGTTTTCTCTGGGGCATTATCCCTGAGGAGTTCCTCTCTGCCCTTGTCCCTAAGCCCCACCGACCCCTCGTCCTGCCTCCCTCGAAGGCCCAGACCTGACCCTGAGCACGGTGCGTCCCTGGCTGTGAGCACTGCAACTCGGGCCTTGTTTCATTCCTCCCTCACTCGCCCTGGCCGGCTTCCTGCGGCAGCAGGCCAGGTTGGGCGGGGGAGTAAGTACCAGTTAAGCGGAGGTGAAGGCTGTGAGGTGCACTCTGCCGCTCAGAAACGCAGAGGTACGTGCCAGTGGCTAGCACGGGTCCGGACTGCACCCTCCCTCCCCTCCTGACAAGCCTAGGAACTGGTGTCCAACTGGAATGGGTGCTGGGGCCAGCCTGTGGGAAAGGAGGCACCTGGGCTGTGTTGGTGCCCATCTAGTCTGGGCTCTGCTTCCAGCCCCTGGAAGGGGACCAGCCACAAGAGGCTGGGTTGGTGTCCCTGTGGGGCCCCTCCTTGGTGAGTGCATGGCAGTGCCGTGGGGCAGGGGGTGGGCACGTGAATGCAGCCCAGGGGAGGTGAGCCGTGTGCCTGCACAATGCAATGTCAGGGCTACTAGAGATGCCATCTGACCTCAGAGTCTTTTCTTCTGCAGGACTTGAGGATACCAAGGAGTTAACCCTGTAAGTCCTGAGCTACTCCTGTATACTTGGGTTTGCTGATCTCCTAAGGGATCTCCCCATGCCCACTGCTTCCTGTACCGGTGTGTGGGACTGTGACAAATCCACGGGCATGTGACTTCCCAGTTCTCATAGGCTTCTGGGAACTTCTTGGGCACAATGGGGATCTCCCTTGCTCCAAAATCTCAGGCCAAAGGAGAATCTCCCTTAGCTGTTAGTAGTGCGGGGGCCATGACACACAGCTGAGCAGTTAAGATTCAGCGGAAGTGGTGTACAGACACGCCAGTCACCCCCTGCAATAGGAAGAGTGTGCTTCTCATGCAGGACTGGACTCTTGGTCTGCTTCCTCTGGCTGTAGCCAATACTTGATGCTACAAGGGAAGGCAGTACAACTCCTGGCTTGTTGCCATGTTGCATAGCAATGGTGTGAGGAGATTCCTTCCTGACCCTTGAGATGGTCGTCTCACACCCTGGGGCCTCCCACTGCCTTGCCCTCCAGGGTTCCACTCGAGTCCTTCTCCCTCCCCTCCATTTCTATATGAACACTGGAGCCTGGGAGCAAGATTCTCCCAAGAAAGAAGACAGTAGATGCAGCCCTCTCTTGCCTGCTCCCCTAGAAGTTTTGGGCTCCCAGCGAGATGGGGCTGGAATTCCCCACAGTGGCTGCCCAGGCCAACTGCTGCCCATGTGGCTGGCTTGCGAGCTCACGGCACGCCTTGCGGGAGTGGGGCCTCGTGGGTCTGCCTCCTGTTGATTGACTTTCTTCTCTTGTTGTTTCAGGAAATTTAAATTCAACCCCAAAGTCGGGATTGATAACCCAGCCCTGTCGCTGGCGGAGGACTCCGGTAAGTGGCTTGCTGCGGGGTGGGGTGGTTCCTCTTCGAGAGCAAATGGAAGAAACTAGGCTCAGCAGCATCCCCTCCCTCCAGGGCCAGGCTGGGCACTGTGTTTGTGGCTGGGGGAAAAGGGGACATGACCTGTAGAATGAGACCGCTCACCCGCAGGCATCTGGCAGCCCCATGAGTGGCCAGAACTGTTCATGACTGATGCTTCTTGGGCACTTCGATGCCGTGTAGAAGGAGAAGTCCCCTCTCCTGAGCTCTCGTGTTTGAGAAAGACCTGCCAGCGCTCTCACCCCTGCTTGGATTGGAGACCCTTGCCTGCAGTGCACCCCCCACCCTTCTGTAAGTGGGGGCCAGAGACCTGGACGGAGCCCAGCTTGCATGCAGTCTCTCCGCTGCTGTCTCTTTGGTGGGGGAGAGGTTCAGTGAGTCTTTTTTTTGCGTCTGGAAAAACCGAACCGAGGGAGACCTGCTCCCCGTGATCTTCCCCCCACGTACAGAAGGGTGAGGTGAAAGCAGAGAGGGGAAAAGTCCCTGCTGGGAGGCAGTCACATGCAGGGAGGTACACAGGTGCATATGCACCCGCAGTGTGACACGAATAGGTACAGACACACAAGACACGTATGAATCTGCATGTCCACAGCAATCCAGGCAGGTGAATAAGCACAGGTTGACGTGTGCCCACGCATGTATCCTGACATCATCCATATGATATGAATACGCAGAAGTGCCTTGAACAGGTGCACCAAGATGCAGGCCGGTACGCACACAGACACGGGAGTGTCCAGCTGGTACCAGGCCTGGGAACGAGACTGTGCAGAGCCTAGAATCCCACCTGGCCCAGAGAAGGTGGAATCCTGCCTCTCTCCAGCAAACCTGAATGACTGAGATTCCCCAGAGTGGGTGTGCTTGGAGGGGGGAGGGTACCCCAGTTTAATATCTCTATATGCTTACTAATTCCCTACGCGCTGCTGACCCACATCCCCCTCTGCAGTGGCAGCCTGGGTACCACGTGGCACTCACGGACTCTGTTTCCCCCTCAGATGCAGAAGGCGCAGGGAAGCCACGATTCTACCTGCTGACCAAGGGTGATGGGGAGAGCTTCGGGTTCTGCCTGCGTGAGGAGGTGGGGTACAAGGGGCACATCATCCGGCAGGTTGTCTGTGGGGGGATGGCCCAGCGCAGGGGCTTGCAGGACGGGGACCGGATTCTGGAGGTGAATGGCGAATATGTTGACAACATGGAGCACTTCCGGGTAAGGCATGGGCTGGGGTGGGAGGGGGGGCAGGACTGAGCGTTGAGGTCTGTGACTGGTGACATCCGCTCAGCCTGGTTAATGGGGGGTGAACTGCCATGGGGCACTGGCTGCCCCACACTGAACCCTTCTGATTGTCCATGGTGGGCGCTGGCAGAAACCTGGTATGGAAACATCTGGCTCCAGAACCAAACTCCCCTGATCAGGACCTGGGCTTTGGTTCAAGTCTGTCTCCCAACGGCAGCTGGGTGGCTCCCGTGAAATGAATTTGCTGGGCCTCAGCCCAATTCCTAATGCCCACAGCACAAAAACGACCACTCCCCCTGGCTCCTTGCTGGCAGCATTAGCCCAAAGCATGAGCAGGCCATGAAGGCAGAACCCCCTTCTCTGTCCTAGCAGGGTGGGGAGTCACATTGGCAGGGCAGGGTTGGGAAGCTTACTCTGCTGCAGCCCAGGTTCTCCCTGTCCTGTGGCCAGAGAGGGCTAGAGTCTCCAGGACTGTCGATTTAGTACCTTCCCTCCCAAGACCTATGTTTGGAGCCCCCTGGGCCCATGTGTGTGGGCTCTCTCGCAGGTGGTGCAGAAGATCAAGGCCAGTGGTAACCAGGTTGCTGTCGCGGTCCTGGATGGCAATGCCTACGAAGTCGCAAAAGCCCTCGACAAGAACCTGGCGGAGCTGTTGCCGGGCCACACCAGACCGCGGCTCTGCCACATCGTGAAGGACAAAAGTGGCTTTGGCTTCAGTGTTTCAGCTCCAGAAGGTAAAAGAAAACGTCAAAACCCTGCCCGGGCTCCCTGTGTGTGTATTCCACTGCCTGCTTCCCCACGGCAGGGCCAGCTGGGCCTCCCAGCACTGTCCCTTGCCATGCTCTCCATGCAGGTGTGAAGGGCACGTTCCGGCTGTCAGTGACGAGCGGCGGCCCAGCGGAGAAAGCGGGTGTCCCCTCTGACTCCTGGCTGCTCGAGCTCAACGGGGCCAGCGTGAGGAACTACACTTACGCACGGCTCGCCAGGAAGGTACACGCCCAGGCATGGCGTCCCACTGCCGGGCGGTTCCCTGGGGGAGCCGCCTGGTTGCAAACTGTCCTGAGTCTCTCCTCGCGTCCTTGGAACGTGTCTGTCAGACACTTGCTGCCTTTTTGCCTTTCTAGATCCCATTTCCCTCCTACCCACTCATCACTGAACACCTCTCTGCCCTGCATTGGGCCCCCTTCCTCTGCCTATCCGCTCCACTCACCATTCCTCGGTCACTGTCCCTCTACCCATCCTTCGCCTCTCTGTCCTCCTGTCCCTGCTTTCCCTCTTCATCTGCCTGTCCCTCCCCCACGGCCTTCATCCTCTTCTCCACCCCTCTCCCCCTCACAATCACGCCTCACGAAGGGCCTCTACAGATCCAGTCACCATCTGGGTCCACACTCAGCAGATGGTCGTGGACAGTCCCCTGGGGACAAAGGGCCCTTCGCCCTGGAGATTCCCCACCAGGTCAATGCCCTGTTCTCTCCGTGCTCTGAGATTTGGCTCCACAAGTTCGGATGAAGGCATGATGCCTAGGACCGTCCATCCCTGCCCCTGGTCTACAGGCTGTGCCATGCTTGTGCCCTGCGGGGAGGTGGTAGGGGGTCCAGTGCTGATTCTAACCAGGCCCACGTGGTGCTCTGGGTGCATGTTTTTCCTTCGGAGTCAGCTCAAGCAGAGTGGCAGCAAAGTGACCCTGCTGGTGATAGACGCCAAGTCGGAGGAGTTCTACCGGCTGCAGGGTGTCCAAGTCATCGCTGCCATGGCCAATGCCTCCACGCTGCCCTTCAAGGCCAGGAAGCTGCACATGGTGAAAGGGCCAGATGGCTACGGCTTCCTGCTGAAGGAGGAGAAGTGCAGCTCAGGGAGGATGGGTAAGGCGACCCGGGATGGGGAGCTAGGGCTATCAGTGCGTATTGCAGAGGTAGAGGCCTGAATATAGGCCTGGGAGCCCGGAGTTCCTGAGTTCTGATGCTGACCCTGACCCCTTAGGGACGAGCGCAAGGTCACCCATCTGCCTCAGTTTACCCATCTGTAAAAGAGAGAGATTGTCCCTAATCGCCTCCTGCCCATGAGGACCAATGCCATAGCTGGAAAGGGCCAGCCCCACTGTATGGACCCTGTCAGTAAAGAGATTTTAGCTTCTCTCTCTCTCTCTCTCTCTCTCTCACTATTTTTCTTCTCTCCTCTCCCTTTTTTTTTCTTCCTCCCTCTCTCTCTGGGTCCATCCCCCCACGCACCCAGGCCAGTTCCTGAGTGAGGTAGATACCGGCCTGCCAGCCGACAGGGCAGGGATGAGGGATGGAGACCGGCTCCTGGCTGTGAACGGTGAAGGCGTGGAAGGGCTGTGCCACCAAGAGGTGGTGGACCTGATCCGCGCCGGCGGCAACCAGGTGACGTTGCTGGTCATTGATCCGGATGGAGACAAATTCTATAGCTCGGTACGTCCCGGCAGGATCGCGGCGCAGTGTGAGGGCTGGTGGGCAGCAGGGAGAGATGCCAACCTTGCCCTTTTTGGGGGCAGAAGCCCCACAGAAATTCCTCCCAGGGCACCCTCTGCCATTCAGTGCTGGGTCACTATGTGGCCATGTGGGATGTCGCGATAGAGGCCTTGGCCAAGCTAACCTCCCCCTTCGGGGATGCTCTCCTCTGGCCCAGGACCCCAGTAGATATGAGGCTCAGCCTGTTTGGTTTTCCAGATGGGTCTGTCCCCGCTCCTGTTCTGCGAAGAGGGGCACCCTTCATCGGGCACTCACACCGCCCTAGGATCCCATCCCAGCATGCCGCAGGGAAATGGCGCACCCGCCAGCACGCCCCGCCTCTGCCACCTTGACAGGGGGCCGGAAGGGTACGGATTCCAGCTGCAGACCGTCACCAACGAGCCGGCAGTCTTTATCACGCAGGTAACTCCCCTCAATGCCCCTCGCCTCAGTGCCAAGGGTGGACCAAATGATCCCAGTCAGCCTCAGACCCCCACACATGGAGCCTGAGCCAGAGGCACCAGGTGGCACTGTCCTCTGGCCTGGGTAGCTTACAGGACGTAGACTCCCTACCCAGCACCCCTCTCCCCCAAGGCAGCGACTGAGCAGGGAACAAGCCTCCCTGTGTCCCTGGCATCCCAAGCTGCCTCCCCACCACTGATTTCATTCCCAGCTGGAGCAATGTTTGGTGGGGTCCGTGTTTGAGGGGTTGGGAGTCAGGACTCCTGGGTTCTCTTCCCAGTCCTGGGCAGGGAATGGAGTCAGGGATTATAGCAGGGCTGGAGGTTGGGAGCCAGGACCCCTGGGTTCTCTTCCTAGCTGTGGGAGGGGAGTAGTGACAGCAGGGGGCTGGGAACCAGGACTCCTGGCTTCTGGTCCCATTGCATTCACTAACTCACCCATGTGGCCGTGTGTAAAGAGCCGTGGGCTCCTCAGTCGGCTGGCATTGGGCAGAACCACCTAGAATGGTTATTAGAAGGGTTAGCTGGAAAAGCTTTGCCACCCAGAGCCCGGGACTGCTTGCAGCCTGCCCACCCTCGACAGCGGGCGTAGGAGGCCTTGGGGGGTGGGGGGATAGCTCAGTGGTTTGAGCATTGGCCTGCTAAACCCAGGGCTGTGAGTTCAATCCTTGAGGGGGCCATTTAGGGATCTGGGGCAAAAAATCTGTCAGGGGACAGTACTCAATCCTGCTAGTGTAGGCAGGCGGATCCTGCTAGTGTAGGCAGGGGACTGGACTCGATGACCTTCAAGGTCTTTCCAGTTCTAGGAGATTGGTATATCTCCATTTATATTTTATTTTTTATATAACAGACAACACCCCATGCTGGTGGTTGGGCAATGCTGGGGCAGCCCGCCTACCGTATTCCAAGGCTGGGAGAACCAGTGACTCCTCTCCTGTATCATCCACAGAGCATGGTCGGCAGCAGCAGGCTCTGACCAGCTCTGTGGCCTGCCCGTTGAATTGCACGGCTGAGAAGCCAGAGGGGCAGTGAAGGCTGCGTATTTCCTGACCGGCATGGCTGTTGTCTCCCAGGTGGCCGCGGGCGGCGCCGGGAAGCGGGCAGGCCTGAAGGAGGGGGACGTAGTGATTGAGGTCAATGGGAGGAACGTGGAGCAGGAGAGCTACGAAGAGGTGCTGGGGAGGATACAGAAGAGTGGCCGGCAGCTGACGTTGCTGGTGGTGGAGCAGGAGGCGCTCGGGAGCTACAGGGAGCTGGGCCTCGCTATCACGGTTGATCAGGCAGAGGGCGGCG
Source organism: Sternotherus odoratus (assembly GCA_032164245.1). Classification (NCBI taxonomy): domain Eukaryota; kingdom Metazoa; phylum Chordata; order Testudines; family Kinosternidae; genus Sternotherus; species Sternotherus odoratus. The sequence continues at coordinate 4,855,750 of JAVMKO010000019.1, forward strand.
ATGCTGGTGCCAGGGCTGAGGCCCTGCTGGGTTCTAAGCAGGTGAGTGTGAGCAAGGCTGGCCCTGCTCCTGCCTTCTATGTATCACCCCAGCCCCGACATCGCCCGGCCAGTGCATTCACCGGGGGTCAGGACTCTACAGAGAAGCCAGAGCAGGAGGAGGGCTATTCGCCTGGGCAGGTCCAAGAGCCAAGCCAGGATGGTTCGCTGTGGGGTTTGGTCTCAAGCAATGGGGCTTCCTCCCCTGCCTGTGGGGAGATGTTTCCAGGGGAGCCCCTTCCTAACGATCGGTGTGACTGCATCGGTGTGACTCATGTCTATACCCACTCAGCTACGCCCAGGGCTAAAACCTCAGTGCAGATAAGGCCTCAGTCGCTCCTCCGGGCCTTGGGCTCGCTAACTCTTCTCCCTGCAAGGCGTTTCTGCCCTTCCCATGGCCGGAGCTCTCAACAGCCAAACTCTTCCCTCTGCACCTGGGATGTTTTTTTATTGTTTGCTCCTCTCTGGCCTCCCCACAGTTCATCAGTGACTCATTAGTCAGGGGAAAGGCGACAGGCTTGGCTCTGTTGACTGGCTGTAACTGCCTAGAAGTCCTTGTAGTTACTACGCTGTTGTAAATGGGAGCAGAACCTGGACTGGGAACGCCGAGTGAACTTACTCCTAGCCCCTGGTGTAAATGTAGAGTCACTCCATTATCTTCAGTTGCTCTGGATTTAAATGGTTATTAGACTGAGATCAGAGTCGCCGTCTTGCTATCTGGTTCCCAAACGACATTGGGGGATGCCAGGATGGGGGGAATTCCAGGGGTGACAGAGACGTAATCAAACTGCTTGACCCACCCCTGCAAACTGAGATGGGGCAGGTGAGAGCAAAGGGGGAGGAGCCTCCATACAGGTGGTGTCTTGGTTCTAAGAACCTCTTCACTGTCCCATCTCTGCTGTTTCCCCAGTCTCCCTTTGGACGGCCCCTATCCTCAGGGTCTCCAGAAGGGCCAAGTAACTGACTGGTACTGACCTTCTCCGTTCCACGCAGGGGCCACGGTGTGAAGAATGGAAGGGCCTAAGCCAGTTACTCTAGCCACTCTGTACTGGACCTGTGGTTTCACTGCAATCCTAGCTCTGGAGTGGCTTCAAACCACGCCCCAGACCAACCCTGGACACACGATTTTGCACGTGTGATAACTTGCACTTTGATTCTTCCCTTGATCTGATTTCCTGGCAAGAAGCTGCACCAATCAGCTGATCTTTGGACTTGAAAGCTGCCACTTCTCCTGTGATTGGTCTCAAAGATTAAGGACAGGCCCAGCGTTGGGGCAGAGACCACAACAGGTGAGGTCAGTGAAACAAGAAGGCCCAGGGGCCTCCTACACCTAAGGGAAACCAATCACGCACCTGTCTGAGGCTTCACACTAGCTTTTTATTAACAGACACAGTGGCAACGTGTCTAACTGAAGGACAATCTTGTCTCTTCACCCCTTTTGCTGCTACCACTGGCTCTACCAAGGAGCTGTACCTGGAGGCGCTGCAACAAGGCATGGAGGTTTGGAGACAGTAAAGCTGCTGCATTTGGTCCTAATTGTGGCTTTTACAAGTTAACTTCCCCAGCTGCATAGTTTGGAGAGACTCTGAGGTTAGGGGCAGTGAAACCTGCCTGCTGAGAGGTTGTGGACAACGGGCTGGGTAGGAAGGGGTGCAATGGACCGGGCTGTCCGTCAAGGATGAAGAATTATCTGGGGGAGGAATGGGCTGGGGGCACAAACCTTTTGCTGGTGTAAAGTGGAGTCAGTTGCATTGTGGGGCTGGCTCTAGGGACTTGGGGGGGGGGGGGGGTGGAAAGTCTCCTGGGAGAAGATGTGGGAGCATTTGGCCACGTTTAACCCGAGGCGGTGGGTTATTGCAGGCAGTCCTTTCCCTGTGGCCAGGGGACGACTCTGCTTGGCTCTGTGGTTATCTTTATTCTAACTGGCCATCGGCCAGCAGCCTCCTCATCTCCCCTGTCCATGCTGAGCTGGGCTGGAGAGGACGTTTTGGTGGGTCAGAGACTTGAATTCCACCCAGGCACCGCTCTGACCGGGGCTTTAGAGGTCTGTTGATCCCAGCTCCTTGGCAATGGGGGAGAATCCAGAGTAGCCCCTCAATCTGCGGGAGACTGGACTACACGTGCCGTCCACTGCTGGGAGAGAACAGCCCGCCTCTGAGGGGCACTGAGTATGCTGGGGGGGTTGGTTCCAGTGGAGGAACGGAGAGCGGGGTCACCACACAGGGGGCAAGGCCCTGAATGGTTATTCCCTTTGCCTGGGGCCTGACTTCCATTGTGTAAGTTCCCAACTAGGTGATCTGGCTCCTTGTGTTGTGCTGTGTCCCACTCCGCAGCTGCCGTCCATCCCTCCTGCTGCATGGGAGCTGGCTCCCCCTTGCTCCTTTTATTCTCATTTTGCACAATTAAAAAAATTACCTAAGCTGATCTGAGAAGTAGTGAACCTGATGGGACGCGAAGGGGAGGGGAGGGAAGGGAGAAGGGCTGGTCTCAGCAGAGAAGCCAAGGGGGGCATGGAGACTGGATTGTTCTCTCCCTGTTAGCTGGGGGGGGGGCAGACCGAGGTGAGCTGAGCCTAGTGTTGAGAGAGCTGACGTGGGGCTACAGGACACCAGTCTCCAGGGCTGTTGATCCAGCTCCTTCCCCTAGTGCTAAGTCCCCCTCTATTCCCCCCCACTCTCCCCCAGTTAGGAGAATACTTGCTGGCCCTGCCAGGCAACCCATGGCAGCTGCCGCTGCTGGAGGGTTAGTGGTTGGCCATGATGGGATGTCCACGCGGCCCCTTTCCCCAGCGTAAACCAGGGCCCTAGATCTCCAGGGGATTGAGCCCGAACTCTCGCAGTCTCTCCTTGTACTCCATGTGCGTGGCTGTGGCTTCCTTCTCCCAGCAGCGCTGGGCGGCTGCCAGCTTGGAAAGGACTCGGTCCAGGCTGCCCTGGAGGGAGAGGGCAGAGAAGCAACAGGTGAAGAACAGCCGCTAAGGAGGGGGCCTCCTCCGGGGCAGGATGCTAGGGGCCTAACAGGGAGGCTCTGGAACTGGGTGCCTAGTTGTTGCACTGGGGGCAGCCGGAGAACACACAACAGATATCGGCAGGTTGCCCCTCTTCCTCTGGCTCTGGTTAATCTGGAGCTAGGACCCCCAGCTTTGTGGAGCAGGGCTGGCAGATTCCTCTAAGAAGAGGGAGATTCTTCCAGCCCACCCATGGCGCCAGACCCCTGGCACAGCGACTCACCTGCAGGATCTTTTCATACTCTGTCTCCATGGCATGGATTTTGCCCTGCAGCTGGGCGATGGTCCGGTCCTTCTCCCCCAGCACCTGCTCCCTCTCCGCCCGGGCCTGCTGGATATCCTCACGGCAAGTGACTGCCAGGGAGAGAGACCAGGGAGTGAGAGGAGGAGGGCAGTGGCGTGGGAATGCTGAAAAGCTGTCGGGAATGGCCAGCAGCAGAGCCCAAGACAGGGGCCTGGTCCTCTCCGCTGCAATGGGTAGGAGGTGAAGGATCAGAACTGGAGGTGGGGCTGGCCTGACCTTGATGGCAGAAAGCAGGTGAAGGTACCACAGCGATTGTGTCAATGATAACGTGCTCTCTGCCCCAGACACAGGGTGCTGGGCATTGGGCATCAGATACATGGCAGTGTATGGAGAGAGGCCTTTCCTTAAACGGCACCAGGGCCAGCCAAGGGGTGAGGAGTTCAGAGAGAGACCAGAGCACACCTTGGGAAGGGGTTGAGAGGCTTTTCCCAAAGGGGGAGGGGAACTGGCATGAGAGAGTTTTGGGGAGGGAGGAGTGTGGGGGGGAGTTCCAACCCCCTGGGAACCACGACACAATGGCTCCGTTGCTCTCTGATTGCAGCAGGACGTGCCTGAGCAGAGGTGGTTTCATCCAGCGGGGAAGGTGGGTTCTGCATGTGGGATTTTCCTAGGTTTGATGCATGAGGCAGAGCAGCATCGGGTCGCTCTCCTAGCGCTGCAGGGGCTATGAGGGGCTGGGGAGGGGGGGAAGAGGTCTCGTCACAGTGGTGTCGGCAGAGTGCAGAGCTGAGAGGTGCCCAGGCTACGAGATCAAAGACGGGATCCCACTGTTCAGTGTTCCCTTTGGACGGAAGAGGTCCCAGCCTGGATTCCAAGGGCCCCCTAAGCCCACAGGGGAAACGCTGCCGGTCCCGGAGAGACGCACGTTCCCAGAATTGCCATTCAGCAGGTAACAACGTGTCTCAGAAATTCCCTCATGTGCCAGTGCGTGTGTCCGCACTTCCTGGGGTGGCGGGGGGGAGAAACTGGAGAACCGCCCCGTCGGCCTGGGTCACCTCCCTCCACCCCAGCGTGCCAGGCTGCCCTACCGAGCTGCTCCTGTAGCTGCTTGGTCTCGGTCTCCAGCTGTTGTATCCGGGTCTCTGTCTGCCGCTGGAGCTCCTGGTACTGCCGGATCATCTCTGAGCGTCCGGGGGCACAAGGGTGGAGAGAGGAAGGTGCCAAACATGGTGATTCTTCAAGAGGGACAAAAATGCAACCCAGCAGGCATACTCCCTTCCTGTCTGTCACAGGCTCTTCTCGGGGCCCATCCCTTACCCCGGGAGGCAGGGCAGGACTATTACCCTTTTGGGGATTCGGGGAATCGAGGCACAGAGAGACTAAGGGGGGACAGGCCCATGGTTGCACAGGGAGGCTGTGGCAAACCAGGTTAACCAGTGAACCATCTGTCCCTCTCTGCAGAGGCGCTCCCTGTGGGGGACATCAACCCTTCTCCCCCCCAGCACTAACGGGCAGGGGGGCTGTATGTGCACAAGAGACCCCCAGAGGGGAATTTGGCCCATAAGCCCAGCTGCAGGGAGCCAAAGCAGCGTAGGGTTTAGCCAGGGGAGTGGGGCCTGGGCAGTACCTGAGCTTTACTGTCAAGAAAAGACCCCGGCAGGGGTTCGATCTATTGAAGAGAGAAGCGTTTGCTAATGGGAACGGCCAGTGGAGGCCCTCCCCATGAGGGGAGCCCAGATTCCAGACCTGGGGACAAAGGTTAAAGCTCTTGAGTCCACGCCGAGGGGCGCACCTGCCCCCGACTCGGAGGGTGCGTATCCAGTAGAGCCAGGGGGGTGCTGCTCTGTGGGGCTGGGCAGTGGGATGTCCAAGGGACAGTGCAGCCCCATGTAGGGAGGGCTGTGGGGGAGCAATGGGATTGTCCACGAGCCCAGTTGTGTTTCAGTCCTTTGGGACAATTGAGGTCGGGAGGGAATGGAGCACATGGCCTCTGCCTTCCTGGGAAGAACTTTGTGGGTTCAGGCACCCTCCAGCTGCCCGCTATCCTCTCCCAGCCGCTTCCCCACCAGGTGGTGCTGAAGAAGCATGGAGGGAGGATGCCACATCCCACAAGCATTAGGCGCCCCTGACCTTCGTAAATGTCTTTCTTGTCTTCCCGAGACATCTCCAGCTCCCGCTCCAGCTCCAGCAGCCTCTGCTTGAGTCCTTCGCTGTCGGCCTTTGCCTGCCTGGCCACGTCCCTCCGGAGGACTGCGGGCCGCCAAGATGCATAGCTCAACAGAGAGGATGGAACCTTCTCCCCTCCCCTGACGTGCTGCCCCCCAGGTGGGTACCCCGGCAACGTTGCCCCTGGAGTCTGTGAATTTGGGGAAGGGACACACCTACGCACTTCCATGTGAGAGCAGGACTGGATCCATCGGCAGTGCAAAGGGCCCCAATACCTGGCACTTCTCTACCATCGTCCGTGCCTCGTGCTCTAACCGCTGCTAATGGTCATGAACTGAGCTTCACAGCACTTGCCTTGGAGCCCTGTGGAGCTGCCCGGGATGATTCAGTGCAAGGTACCAGTTGTGATCACAACGTCATGGGGAGGGGGCGCTGTACTGATGGATGTGCCATCCTCCAGCACTGATGGAAAACCACGGTCTGACCACCTGTGGTCATCAATGGGCCCTTGCACTCTTCCCTAGCACTAGGGCTCAGATACTCAAAGGAATTCAAGCACCTAATGTCCACTGATTTCAATGGGAGTTAGGCACTTAAATACCTCTGAGGATCTGGGCCCAGCGTACTAACCCTGATTGCTTGGCCTGATTCAGATTCATTCACAGATTCTAAGGCCAGAAGGGCCCACTGTGATCGCTACGTCTGAGCTCCTGGCTAGACAGACCATATGACTTCCCTGAATTAATGCCTGTTTTGCACTGGAGCGCATCTTTTGTAAATCAAGACTGGGTGTTTTTCTAAAACTCCAGTGACGGGAAAGCAGCCACCACAACCCTTGGTAAGTTGTTCCCATGGTTAATTACCCTTGGCCGAGAACGTTCTGCTTCCCTAAAGTTCTCCCTTTGCAGTTTCAGTAGGAATGGGATATTTTTTTCACTTCCTATCCTAAGCTGCTGCACAGCATCACTGTACCTTGTGAAACAGCAGCTGGGTTCCCCCTCAGGGGTGGATGGATTCCAAGGGTGCGGGAGGGACTCCTAGGCACAACCTATAAAACCGTTGGGAAGGCCTTCAAGTTGAACGGGGCTGGAGAGAAACAAATCAATGGGTCTGACTCTGGTCTCATGTACAGTAGCAGAAACTCCCTGACCGTGCTGGAATTGCTGCTGATTTACATTGGTGTAACTGAAAGCAGCACTGAGCTTGTTCCTCTGAAAGCTGGCACTTCTGCAGAGGGGTAGTGATTGATCCCAGATGGGAAACTCCGTGGCTCCCAGCAGTTGTCTCCCCTCAATCCGATCCTCCACCTGGTACCACTCCCTGGTGTAGCAGAACGTGTGTCCCATCTTACCCAGGTGTTCTTTCAGGATGTCGACCTCCAGGGCTGCTTGCCTGTATTTCTCCTCCCCTTCATTTTCTGCAGCAAGCGAGCGACAGAGAGAATGTTACTGCCGATCTGACGCAGAGGATGGGAGAAGCTCCAGGTAAGCGTGGCCATGCATGGGACTGGAACCCTGGCTCCTCACCTCTGTTCCCGCTAAGCTGTGCGCACGCACACAGATCCTACACCCTGCGCACATGGCAAAACACCACGTGCACCAAAAATTTGCACAGAAGAAATTGTTTGTGCACACGGCCTGTCAAAAATGAGAGAGAACATTGCTCCTCACCCACCCTGCCGCTGGATTTTAAGGTTTCAGTAAAAACAAACAGATCCAGATTTTTCAAGGATCTCCACTCCCATTTAGGCATCAACATGAGCCAGATTTTCAAGAGGGCTCAGGCCCCAGTAATTCCTGCTATGATGCTTTGGGCCAGATTTTCAAAGTGGTGAGGGCCTGATGCGCACCTACAGGAGGGTGCTCTTTGGACAATCGGGCCAATGGCCCTCGCCTACCCTCCTGCCAAGTGAAAACTAGGAACAGTTTTGCATTTGAATCAGAGTTGCCTCAGTGCAGAAACTGGGGCCTGTGAACCATCCCCTGGGCCATCAATTGGGAATAAGCCAGGGCAGTGCTCTTTCAGCACCCTGTCCCTACCACACAATGCCATGTGGTTCCATTTTAAAGGTCCTGGGGGAGAAGTAGGGGCCTGGGAGGGCCGCTCTCTTTGATTCCTAGCTTCCGCCTGGCTTGGGAGGTTATTAAACCATTTAGAAAAGGCCCTCGGATGCCGCTGCCTTCTGTTTCTCATCAGAACGTAGGAGCGGCTGCAACAGCGAGGGGAGAGGAGGAGAGAGGTGAGAAAGCAGGAGAGCTGTCGTTCTGCTGGGAACTGACACATCCCATCAACAGCATTCCCAGCTTGGGTTTCCTGGAGCCTGCAGCAAAGCCAGGTTCTAGCACTGGGCGTGGGACACCGGGGTACAGAAACAGGGATGAGGGAATCCCCTGCACTGCACGGGGGGGCTCCACTCTCACCTGCCACGTTCTTCTTTTTCTTCTGTTTCCCTCCTTTCTTCACTTTCCCTCTGTTCCTGGGGGCCATTGTTTGCGTTCTATCTGCAAATAGAAATGGACAGGACGGACTGACGTCTGTGCTTCGCAGTCTTCCCCAAGGGCAGCTCAGGGCAGAACTGTCTATGCTGGCCACTGTTGGAGGTGAGGTAGTGGACGAGAGAAGCGATCCAGTCTGGCAAGTCCTGTGCTCCTGAGACCCATAGCAAACTTCAGTGTACGTTGTGCCTGGAATCCAAGCACGGTGGGACCATGCACCCTGATCTTGGGCTGCACCTTCAGGGATTGGGGATGGGGGGCTAGGAACAGCTAAAGGGCTACCCAAAATCAAGGAAAAGTAACTATCCATTGACCCTTCTGCACTGGTTAAAAGAGGCAATTACAGAGCAGGTAGCTGATGTTCCTTCTGCATTCAGAGCCAGGGTAGTGGACCAGGACAACAGTCCTACCGCTAGCTTCAGGCATTTGCTCCAGAGCAATTGTCTGTACATTCAGCCCAGCAGCTCGGCGTATCAGTTTATTTATCCTAGCTCTCAGCCCCAAAGCAGTTCAGTTCTCCTAAGTCCCACTTTTAGGCTCGGATTCTGATTTCTCTTGTGTAAACTGAAATAACTCCACTGAAGTCAATGGATATATTCCAGATCTACACTGTTCAGAATCCAGCCCTGCAGCCCACGCTCTGTTACACAGAGTCAGCGAATTGTGCAGCTTCCACAAATGTGGCGTTCACTGCTCCCTGAAGACTTCACCGTGGTCTCTCTGCAATGCTGCAGCACACTTCAGCCCCGGATCTCAAACCACTCGCTATCAGCTGGGGCCAACGGAGACACAGACAAGGGAAGTGACTCATGTTGGGCCACAGAGGAAATCAGTCTGGACTAAAATTAGCGTCCTGACTCCCAGACCCTGGCTCTAACTGGGGGGATCCACTCTTCCTGCTCCTCACTTGCAACCACTTTTTCCATTTGCTGCATCAAAAGCATCAGTCTTTTGCTTCTATTTTTGATTATGCAGATCTCAGTAGAGCTCCAAAGGAAAAAAAATGCTTTTAATTAGTAATTTCCGCTCAGGATACAATTAACTCCCCCTGAATACCTGGAAGTGAAGAGCTTATTATTTCTTGATATGCCGCAGTTATCCAACAGGAAATGTAACCAACCCTGTGTGAGTAGCACAGGGCAAGCCAATCAGCGGGGAGGAGAACCAGTGTCTTGGTGGCTGGGAGCCTATCCTGGCAGTGCAAGATAGGGGCTTTATATTGCTAGGCAGCAGGCCCATTTGCTGCTATGGTGACTAAGGAAGCTTGGCAGAGATGGGCTCCAGCAGGAGGGTTAAAGCACAACCAGGAACTGGCAGATTTGCAGCCAGGCTGCCTATGAGCAGTCAGAGAAAATGTGTCCTTTACAGCCAAGGCGGTGAAATGGGAGAAGACATGGCAACACTGTGTCTCCCGCACACATACACACTCATGCAACTCATGCAAACAGTCCAACAAAGGCATACCATGACATACACTGTCACACGAATGCACAGAGTCTCTCTCTCTCTCTCTCACACACACACACTTTCTACAGTTCAACCTGCTGAACTGGCTGGGAAAATGCCCCCGGTTCTTGGGACCTTTATTCACTCCAGAAATCTCAGAGCAATATTGTACAGCAGCGTGAATGGGATGCAGCCGAATCCTCTAGACCAGAAAGGTGACAGATCTTGAAAGCCACAAAGAGGAACGGGCCTAATATCATCAAAGCCTAGAGGGTTGTGTTTTTTTCTTCAGACTGATCGTTCTTGTGCTAACAGTGGTAGCACTTGATTTAGGTCTTACACGTAAACACAGCTTTGCACCTGGGCGTATGGTTCCAAGAGGGGTGAATGTGCTTTGCTTTCCGTGCAATATGGCCTTAGTCAGGTCGCTTCCTCTTTCTACCTTGGTCAGGTCACTTCCCCTCTCTACAGTTTTGTCATGTGTCAAATGAGGATCAACGCCAACCACCACTCAGGGGAAGTGTGAGGGTTTGTTAATGTCCATGGGGCACTTAGAAGATACAAAGGTCGATGCAATGTGAGCCAGTTCTTTGGCTGGACTAAGAGCTAGGCGTACTTATGCTGCCGGAGGGTCTGGCTCTAAGTATGCTACCTTCAATAGGTCCAATCCCAAGCCTTTCCTCTGGTTTGAAATCACAGGAGTTTTGCCTGAGTAGTGGCTTCAGGACTGAGCCCCACATTTGTTAACTCTGGATGTATTACTTTTGACAGTGCCCTCCTGAGCCGCAGTGTAGTCACTGCCCCAGAGAATGCAGAAACACTCCATCTCTGAGCTCATTTCCTCCCACCATCTCGGCACTTTCCAATCTGCTTGTCTTGGTTTTACACATGAAGGGCCTAGCTCTCCTCTCTCGTCAAGCAGAGTAACTCCATGGACGTGAATGGAGTTACAGCAGGGTAAAGGCAGGGTGAGATCAGAATCCAGGCCTTGGTTCTGTCTAACGAATGGACCAGATCCCCAGCTTCTGGAGAGTGGCCCAGGTGCGCTGATGATTTTTCACTTGTTGAGGATGTGGCCTAATATTTTTTGATCTCACACACACTGATTTTGTATCAGTGTAACTCCATTCACATCAGCCTGATTTACAGTGGTCTAACTGAGAAAGGAACTAGACCTTAACTATTTAATGTAATCCAACTATTGTATCTAAATCTATCCACCAGTCCTCTGTCCTTCTGGAGTGCTCCTTCGAACAAGCTCTACTCTTCTCTCCAGCCAAACCCCATTCTCATTAGCACATACTCCTTCCGTTGACTTTTCCTCCTTCTCACCAAAAGCCTGTTCCAGAAATATTTACCAGCCCCCAAAGGGCAATGGAATAAAGTTTGTGAGTTTCATGTTAATGTGCATTGATTTATAGGAGGCTAGCTGGCATATCCCGCCCCTGCTCTGCAACTGAAATGTTTGAAACAGTCCATTGGCCTGTTGGTACAGTGAATCGGATTAGGGAATGAAATGGCATCTTTACAAGGAATGAACATCCCCAGAGCAGACGGTCAACGTGAGGTTAGTGAGAATGAAGTGGTGTTTAGACCGTGAGCTGATCTTATGGGTAGTGGGAATTTCACATACTACAATGAAACCGTTGTAGCTTCAGGTTTGGTGGAAGGAATTGCACAGTAAGTACATTGCTGCTAGATAAGCAGTGTACCATTATGCAATGTGTCTGCAACACCTGTGGCGATATAAGGCAATGCACCACAATGTAGAGCATGCGTGCAAAATTTTACTGTGGTATAAGGTAATGGTGACACAATGTGGGCACACAACGCAGTGTTATGATATAACCAAATGGCAGGGAAGTTGTAACCTGTCCTGAAACAGGGTGTCCTGCCCCTTTAAGAGCCAGGAGGGCTGCAGCCACTCCACCCTGTTCAGTGGACAGGTCTGAGGGGGAAAGCCCAGCAGCTGAGGCTGACTGGGGAGGAGAGTAGATAGACTGTGCCTAGGGGGTTAGAAGGCCTCTAGGGCAGTGGTTCTCACATTTTTTCTATTGGTGACCCCTTTCGGACACCAGGCCTCTAAGCATGACCCCCCCCCCCCCTTAGAGGGCGGGTCAGGGGACGGGCTGGGGGGGGTGTGCCAGCAGCCCCTCGGAGCAGAGGCTGGGCTCAAGGGGGAGGGCTGAGCTGGGTGTGGGTGTAGGGGTGTCAGCCCCCGGGGCAGGGGAAGGGTGCCAGCAACCCCCCGTGACAGGGGACAGGGCCCGGGGTGCCTCCGGCAGCCCGCCACGGCAGGGCCTGGGGCTCGGGTCACTGCCGGCAGCTTGCTGCAGCAGGGGCTGGGTCCGGGGCTCTGGGTGCCGCCCCGGCCGCTCCATGAGCTGGGTCTGGAGTCCGGCCCGCCGCAGCAGGGGCCAAGGCCCAGAGCACCGCCAGCAGCCTGCCGCGGCAGGGTCTGGGTCTTGGGGCACCTCTGGCAGACTGCCGTGGCAGGGGCTGGGGTTCGGGGCACCGCCAGCAGGGGTCGGGGCCGGCTGCCAGAAGCAGGGGCTCGCGACTCCCACATAATCAGGTCGCAACCTCTCGAGGGGGTCCCGACCCCCACTTTGAGAACCAATGCTCTAGGGGCTGTCTGAATACTGTAGCCTGCTGCAACTCTTTGCAGGAGGGGTGAGGATAGAATGGATCAAGGTACCCTTAAGAGAAGTTATTGCAGCTGATAAGGAAGAGGGCAGGGGCCTGGGCTGAAGATTCCTTTGTTTTGTGCTTTTTTGTTGTTTTTGCCTAAGGACTCTGTTACTCTGGAAGGGGTTGATCTCTTTAGAGGGGCTCTCTGGAGTTAAGACATCTACAGTGGGAGTAGGTTGAAGAGTGTGGTGGGGAAGCTGGGGTATACTAGCTCCAGTTTCACACTATGGGATGAAGGAGTGATCTGAGACACTGTGTCTTCTTGAACATGTCCCTTGTACAAAATATGCAGCAGTACATGTCCTTTCTATCCTGCAGGAAAGTTACTGCTGCTGCTAACTTGCAAGCAATTTCCACTGTTGCCATGGAATAGCTGAATTTCCAAGTGGAGGCGGGAAGACAGGAAGGTGCTGCTCTGAGTCATTTTTTCAGAATACTCCAAAAGTGGACTTTACAAAGTCAGAAGAGATCCACATCCCCATAAAGGACACAATTTAATGTAAGCAAGAATTAGGATGTAAATAAATTATTTATTCAAACTAAGTTGCAAAAACTGCATTGCCTGGTTTGCAGCATTTGGTGGGCTTTTCCCCTTAAAGCCTCAGCTCCTGGAGTCATGTTATTTTTGAGAATCTCAATTCTTATTTAAAAGCAAAAACTAAACTTTTAGCCCTTATGGTTGTGGAGAAAAACTTCAGAACATAATGTTAAAAAACCAGAAGGCAAAGAAAAGAACCCAACTTTTAAAACGAACACGATTTCTTTTAGCCAATTTCATTATTTTTTTATTGCTTGGAATATTGCCAAAAAGTCGCAGTTCTACCAGCTTCGCTCTTGTCCCCTCATAACTCCCTCTGTAAACTCCCTTGAGTGTTTTCAGTTCTGTTTTGCACATATTCAAACCTGCTCTGATCCATTGCAGAAGGGGATGGGAGAATGAAGAAAGAAGTTGTATTAATTCCAGAGGAGGTTTTGCTTTCGGTGCCATTGTGAAATGGAGCATCCTAAACAAAACCAGTAACAGACGCCGGTATGTTGGTTTTAGAACACTTTATTAACTGGCCATGTTTATTACAGCTGGCATCACTCAGGAGCCATCCATTTCACATCGCCACGGCTGGTTTGTTTTCTTTTTGCTGCAGGAGGATTTATTCTTTGGACACAGGTTTGGAAAGCAATGAGCTTGATTCTCATGCTCAGGGATGCTGCTGCAAACTGGGAGTGGTAACTCTATGGAAGTAAACTCCATGGTTGTTTTTTTGGGGGGTGGAGGGGTTCTGGTAGAAAACTGCTGAGAGATGAGACTTGGGCCTGTGTGCTGTTTCCCTGATGGGATGTGGGGGCCAGAGGCCATCGCTGAGTCTGTTCTCTGTGGAATTTAGTCATGTGCCCAGCGCAGGATTTATTTCATGTTTAAATTTTGACACTTACCATTTCAGTGTAAAGTTACACATTTAGTGATATCAGCGAGGACCATCGTGTGAACCTTCCAATCCCCAGTGCCAAGAGTGATCCTATTAGCTTCAGTGGGACCACTTCTCCTAACAAGGACATAGGACTAACGTAGCCACAACTTGACCTGGAGTAGGACAGACTTCACCCATTTACACCAAGATGGATGAATCTAGAGGAGTCTGATCCAAAACTGCTTGACTGCATTGGACTACGGATTACGCATACAATCCCGATCCTGCAAACCAACCTAACTTTGCTAGCATGAGCCATCCCACTCCCACTCATGGGAACTCTGTGTGGGAGCAAAATTCAGCACGAGTCCGGAGAGGAGACATGGTCTCTTGGGACATGTGTGTGGTCATAAAAGGCTTCTGTTTGCAGAAGATGCAGGGTCAGTAGTGTCAACACAGTGAAGGCCAACTTCTATTTTCATACAATGTGTGTGTTGGGGGGAGGGGGCGGGAGAGAAACCTCTTGAGAACACGGAAGTGTATGACTTTGACAAGAATGTCTGTGTGTGCTGGTACCATGATCTTTATTCTTTACAGAGGAATGGACAGAGATAAACACATCAGCAACGACTGGGGGCCTCAAGGCACAGGTTCAATTTAAGAGGAGGTAGCTTCTCTAGTCAACAGTTTCCCAAGGCAAACTGAACTTGCAAGCCTTGCATTTCCCTCACTCGGTGAGAGGCTGCAATCTGCTTGCTCCATTTCCTGACCTTTCTTTATTTCACTGAAAATTCTCCATTCGAAGAAAAGGGAACCTGGCTTTCTGAAAAAGGGAAATGCTGCTTCTGTGTGATATCTATACAATAATTCTGCTTGCTAAAAAGGAAGGGTGGGGGTTGCTAATTGGGGAGGAGCAGTGGGGTCAGTACTAAAACAAGCAAATCCTTTCTGAGTTGTTGCCTTCATAATAAAAATATAAGTGGGAGGGGATATCTTAGAGTCATAAGAATCAGGGTTTAAACCCTGAATCCCTGGAATGTGCAAGTTCAGATGTTGGAACCACTTTAGAAGCAGATGATCCCATACAGCAATTTTTTTGTCGGATGGACATTTGCAGGGCTGGCCTTACCATGAGGTGAACTGAGGTGGCCACCTCAGGTGCCAGAGTGTATGGGTGGGGGGCCACCACTACAACCCAGAGTATAGAAAATTATCTGCTGCTGGTTATATGTATTCTCTCTGTTCTACATGCACAGAGATGGTGGAGTGCTGTGCTGAAGGAAAAAGGGCACAAGAGAAAGGCAGGCAGGAGAAAAGGTGAGGGAATAACAGAAAGCTGCAGGAGCACCTCACAAGACAGAACTATCTCGATGCTGCTTGGACTCTGTGGGGCAAGGCTTTTTAGCCATCAGAGACTCCTGGTGTGTACGCTGGGTTAGCCCTAATGTAGAGCTTGCTTATTAGTTATTATAGAAGCTTCTATTACTTTTTGAAACTTAACATTGCAACTCATTTGTGTGTCTATATTTAACCTTGTTCAACCTTGTAAATATCTCTCATTTTCCTCCTTCATAAATCTTTATTATGGGACCGGATACAACCCGAGGCGCTGCACTTAGAGGTACTGCTGCAGGCCGTGGTTGGAAGTGGTGTCCATTATAGACCGGGTTTACAGTTTGGTTCAATAGCTTTCCACACCCTGGCTTACACACCTTGGCTTGGGTGTGAGAGCTAAAGTGAAATTGACCTGGGGTAAGTGACTAGTCCTTTAGGACTGGCTGTAATCTGAGTATGGCTGTGGTTTGGGATGTAAGGGACCATCCCCAGGAGCGTTTATGTGTGTGGGGCACAGGGGCACTCTCCGGGTGGCATAGGGCCGAAGGAGGTTACACTCCCTCACTGGCTGGTGGATGCTTAATGCAGAACTTGTCAACACTGTGGGGTTTGTGCCCTGGCTCTGAACTGCCTGTCCTGAGCCCCGGGTACCCCCTCCTGAGCCGCTGGGGGCACCACTGCAGTGTTATTTAAATTGCTCCACCATGGTGCAGGGGGGGTCGATCCCTGCCCCACCTAACTCCCCAGCTCCAGCCCTCCCACTTCCTTCTTTCCCCTCCCCCCTGGCTCTTGCCCACACTAATCATGGCCTCCTTTTGCCTCATCACCACAATGCGCATGCCTGCCGGGTGGGCGCACGCGCACTACAAAGCGCCGGGAATCGGGGGCGGAGTCAGGGGGCTAATGAGCTGCCGGCTCGCGAGAGGGACGTTCCTTCCCCCACCCCCCGGGGCGGTAGCGGAGTGAGCCCTTCCCTCCAAGCGCGCTCTGGGCCGTCCGCGGCAGCCAATCAGCGCGGGTGCCTCCTTAGCGCGGGCGCGCGCGCCGGGGCTGCGTCCCAGCCTCCCATTGGCGCGCGCGCTTGCCCCACGGGGGGCGCGAGCCGGGCCCCCTCCCGCGGCAGCCAATCAGCACGCGGCGCCGCGAACCTCCCGGGGGCCGGGTCGCGCGCGCGCCTTCCTTCCGCTCCCCCCCTCCCCCCGGTCCCCGTCCCCGCACCGAGGCGCGTCCCCGCTGTAGCCCCAGCTCCGGAGCCGCCGCCTGCTCAGTCCCGTTCTCTCCGCCCGGAGCCAGCGGGCGGCGGGGGAGGGGGGCGCCCCGACCCCCCCCATGGCGGCCCCTCTGAAGAAGGGCCCGGGCGGGCTGATCGGGCTGATGAAGGACGCGTTCCAGCCGCACCACCACCACCTGGGCCCGCACCAGCCCGGCGCCGTGGACAAGAAGATGGTGGAGAAGTGCTGGAAACTCATGGACAAGGTTGGGGGGAAGGGGGGGGACAGGATCTGGGCTGGGTGGGCGGAGGGGCTAGGGAGGAAGTAGGAAGTGCTGGAGATGGGGAGGGGGCTGGAGATGGGGGGACAGGATGGGGCTGGAGTTGGGGAGGGGGCTGGAGATGGGGGGACAGGATCGGGCTGGAGATGGGGAGGGGGCTGGAGATGGGGGGACAGGATGGGGCTGGAGTTGGGGAGGGGGCTGGAGATGGGGGGGACAGGATCGGGCTGGAGATGGGGAGGGGGCTGGAGATGGGGAGGGGGCTGGAGATGGGGGGGACAGGATCGGGCTGGAGATGGGGAGGGGGCTGGAGATGGGGGGGACAGGATCGGGCTGGAGATGGGGAGGGGGCTGGAGATGGGGGGGACAGGATCGGGCTGGAGATGGGGAGGGGGCTGGAGATGGGGGGGACAGGATCGGGCTGGAGATGGGGAGGGGGCTGGAGATGGGGGGGACAGGATCGGGCTGGAGATGGGGAGGGGGCTGGAGATGGGGGGGACAGGATCGGGCTGGAGATGGGGAGGGGGCTGGAGATGGGGGGGACAGGATCGGGCTGGAGATGGGGAGGGGGCTGGAGATGGGGGACAGGATCGGGCTGGAGATGGGGAGGGGGCTGGAGATGGGGGGACAGGATCGGGCTGGAGATGGGGAGGGGGCTGGAGATGGGGGGACAGGATCGGGCTGGAGATGGGGGGACAGGATCGGGCTGGAGATGGGGAGGGGGCTGGAGATGGGGAGGGGGCTGGAGATGGGGAGGGGGCTGGAGATGGGGGGGACAGGATCGGGCTGGAGATGGGGAGGGGGCTGGAGATGGGGGGGGGACAGGATCGGGCTGGAGATGGGGAGGGGGCTGGAGATGGGGAGGGGGCTGGAGATGGGGGGGACAGGATCGGGCTGGAGTTGGGGAGGGGGCTGGAGATGGGGGGGACAGGATCGGGCTGGAGTTGGGGAGGGGGCTGGAGATGGGGGGGACAGGATCGGGCTGGAGTTGGGGAGGGGGCTGGAGATGCGGGGGACAGGATCGGGCTGGAGTTGGGGAGGGGGCTGGAGATGCGGGGGACAGGATCGGGCTGGAGATGAGGAGGGGGCTGGAGATGGGGGGGACAGGATCGGGCTGGAGTTGGGGAGGGGGCTGGAGATGCGGGGGACAGGATCGGGCTGGAGATGGGGAGGGGGCTGGAGATGGGGGGGACAGGATCGGGCTGGAGATGGGGAGGGGGCTGGAGATGGGGGGGACAGGATCGGGCTGGAGTTGGGGAGGGGGCTGGAGATGGGGGGGACAGGATCGGGCTGGAGTTGGGGAGGGGGCTGGAGATGCGGGGGACAGGATCGGGCTGGAGATGGGGAGAGGAAATCAGATTTTGGAGAGGTATGTGATGTGGGGAGAGGCTGGGGCAGATAGATAGTGGTCTTCAGGAGAGGAGCAATATGTCAGAGGGGAAGGCTAGACTTCAAGGAGGTGCTGGTTCGGGCGTTGTGGAAGATGGAGATCTTGTTGAGCTGTGAGGGGGCTGGAGTGGTGGTCAGCACCATGGCAAACGTACATTGCAGACATGTTCTTGCCTTTGACCTATTTGTGGTAAACCCTACCCATGCAACCAGAGGAACAATATTGCTGAGGTTGGCCCACTTGCTTGTAAGTTTCGGCCTACTGCTGAGCATGATCTGCTCTCTTGATGGCAAGACAGAGGTCTGGGCTACCTTGGCAGCTTGGAGAGCTCTAGTGAATGAGTAGTGACAATGCACTAGGACTCAGCATAGAGGATTTTTATTAAAACAATGAATTTCGAGTACCAATCATGAGACCCTGTATAATTCCCTCTGTAATAAACATGTGGAGTTATGCTAAAATAAGGGAAGTGAAATCTCATGCTTCATGGCATAAAATGATTGCTGCAGGAATCAGAAGGGAATCACTCCCACAACTTCCAGCACTACATATTCAGGTTCATTCACTTCTTTTGCCCCAAGCATCGGGAAGTGGGTACTGCCAGAGGTGGCACTCTGGACTAGTTGGCTTGATGGTCTGACCGAATGTGGTAAATTAAGTCCTAGTACTGATGGTTATATTAGTAGAGGAGCCACTGCTCTAAATAGCCCCAGTCACTGTTTATATTTTAATTGTAGAGAAATGTGTCATCCTATTTATACCTAGATGAGTGATACTGGCACTATTCTTCATCCCACAAATGGGCACAGTAATCCAGGAGGTTAGGCTTAATGAGAATATATTTTCTTTTTTATACATGGTTTTCTGTAAGCTTAGCTGTGACATTTTACGTTTCTGTTGTTAATTTCCATGGATAAGTGATGAGGCCAAGTTTGTACAGGATTGAGATATATTCATGTCTAAAATGAGTGGCATACTTCGTAATGCTATGTTCAGTTGAAAGAGTAGATTAGTGCACAATGAATGCAGTTAGAAAGCAGTTGGCAGTACTATAGGTTTAGGGAACGCCACACCATCCACCTTCGCCTCTGGGACAGGATGGGGTAGGGCTGATGGGCATATTGCATACAGTAACCCTGCTGACCCATGCATTTCATCTTTCTTCCTCTTTTAACAGGCAGTATTTGTGCATGTTAAGTCCTGGATCTCCTATAGCGAATGTTGTAGTTCTGTTCATTCTGAAAGGAAAAATAGAAATACTGTTTTTAAAAGACCAGTAAGAAACATTCATGCCCAAACCATTCCCTTTAAAATTCCCTTGGCAGACTGTACAAAAAGCATGGTTTGATTGTGACCTTCATTTGCTGTGTATGTGATGAGCTTTCCTATACATGGAGAGATGGGATACAGAAAGGTAATAAAGGTTCCTGAAAGGTGCTTATGTTTCTTTCGTTGTAGGTAATGAGGGCGAACATATGAGAGAATAAATGTGATTACCAACATGTTGGAAAGATGTGAGACATGCATATTTCTGCATTCATGCATATCCAGATGTGTTGTCAATGCCTGGATGTGACTTCTTGTAATGTGAATCTCCATTCCCATGTATGTGCCATGAACATTCATACATTAATGCTCAATTACATAGAATAGTCAGGCAAATAAAAAAAGGCTTAAAAAAAGTTGGAATTGGAAAGATGGAGATTATCTTGGTATGTCATCTTGCTGTACAAAAGCAGCATTTTCTGGGCGTCTGTGGGTACCAGTACCACAACTGATCTGCATAGTCAGGTCTGGATCTCACATATTTTCCTTACCATGAAACCGTGATCAGCGAAGTAATGCCAAGGGTGCTGCAGTTGCTGCAAAAATATTTAGAGGAATTTATTGTGCCTGAACTTATGTTGGCTGCCAATTCTACAACATCATTATGAAATGCCTTTGTTAGTAAATAGTGGCTGAAAGCTTTATTTGTGTGCTTAATTATAGTTAAAATATTAAAATCAGACTTAAACTCTGATTTTGCAGTCTGATCTACATGGATGATCCCTGCATCTGCGTGAAGCACCATTAACTTCAAGAGTTCTGTATCAATGTAACAGTTTGTGTATATACATTCTGTTACAGAATTGGGTCTAAAATAGAATATCTGCTTCTTAACACAACAAATTGCCAACCATTAACTAATAATTGGTTGGGGAAATTGCAAGGAGGTGGGGGGAACTTGTGAAAATTTTGGGAAACTTTTTCTGTTGTCAATTATCTGGACATTTCAAATAGGTGTATAAGAAAATAGTTGATGGGTGTTGTGACAGACCGCTCTCTCACCCCTCGCAGGAACAGGCAGGAAAACCCTTCTTTGCTTCAAACAGTGCTCTTTAATTCACAGTGCAAGACCCCACCCCCAATATATACAGCTTTGTACAGTCCTTCATCATACAGCTCTTGATACCTCAGCTCTACAGACTCTATATAGTCCAGCTCTTAACATGCAACTCTAAACAGTTCTAAACATACAGATCTGACTAGCTCCAAACACACAGCTCTGAATAGCTCCAAACCACCACCGCTGAATAGCTCCAACCACCACCACACTGGGCTTCCTTCCTGGGAGCCTTTTATCCCCCAGAGGAGGTTGCCAGGTGCAACCCATACAATTGATTGCCCTGCAAGCCAGGTGGCTGATTAGGCTTTCTGCAGGGGGAGGGGGGGGTTGCAGAGGGCTTTTCTCCCTCTTAAAGGGGCGGCAGGCTGGGTCAAGTGTATATGTGATAAGGGATCGTATAGATCAGACACATGCTATATTTCTATCTGTACCGTGACCTAAATTCATTAACTCATAAAATTAGTTGATATCCTGCAAAAACATTCAGGCATTGCTGTTCTTCAGGTGTAGCTAATGAATTTCCTGCACAAACTAATAGTTGTCCAAGAGCTCTGTTCCATTCTCTCTACACATTTTGACATGTGCCCAACTTCCATCTGAAGAAGTTTTATTTTTGTTTCATATTAATTTTGTCCCATGTTCTTCCCACAGTTGCCTTCGGTGACACATAATGAGGCCAAAGCTCCAGTGTTGGGCAGCTCTCCTTCATATATCCAGTGGGATGTTCATCTTCAGTTACCTCTTTTTACACATTATTTATGCCTTGGCTGTTGATGTGGGGTTCCATAGTGAGGCTTGCATTGGGTTACTTGACTTGTGACAAGGGCTTCATCACCGTGGTACATCAACTAGGATTCTCAAATTTTAACTAATAGCATTCTTATCTGTTAAAATTTGAAAAAAGTACTGTAGTTGTAAAGCTAATGATGTGACTCGTTATGCACAGGCAACAAGCCTATAATAGAACACTTCAGTACTTAAAAGTTCTGTTTTCAGTAAATCTCAAAATGTGACAGTTGCAAGAATAAATAAGCAGGCCACTTTAAACAAAAATTGGACATGGGATAATTTCTTTCCAGTTGTTTAGATGGATCTCATTCATGGCATTCTGCGTGCATCTAGTATATCACCCCGCTGTGCAACGCAAGTTTCAGCACTGTAAAGTGGCAGTGTAGACAGTGTACCAGCACTGGGAGCTACTCCCCTCATGAGGATGTGTTTTTTTACAGCCTCAACATTAGTAGTGAAGACATACTCTTAGCTGTCAATTACATTTTATGTTGGTTTAACAGACAGCATAGCAGCACCATCTGCACCCTCATAGCTCATTTGGACTTTGCTTCTGCAGCCCACTGCCTTTCCTGAACGCAGCTATTTAAATAACAAGTAAAATCACTAGCCAGATAAATGGTTGGTTTGGGTGTGGTGTTCAAAGTTTAGTTCACACTTTCGGGGAAAGTATACTCATACATTCCTTTTCCACCTTTGGCAGGTCTTTTGGCACTTGAGTGCAAGCTACAGCTTGTTTGAATTGTGTGGCCTGGTGCACCTTGTTTATAAGATAAAATCTGTTTGGGCTGTGCTAGGCCTCTTTATCCCTTCCAAAAAACCAAACCCAAAATGGCTGTGTCCCGACACAGTATCACTAATTGGAACAATTTTGTTCCCCCTTGAAGCCCGTTTCTCTTCTATTTCATGAGGATAAAGCAGATCTTTTATAAGCTGATATATCTTTAAATATTTGGCCACTTTGTAAATTAATATTTATATATTAATTGCAGCTGGAGTCCCTGATCAGGCCCCTGTCATGCTAGGTGCTGTACAGATATAGAAATAGGCATGGTCCATTTTCCAAAATGTTTACAGTATGTAGGTCAGACTCGTTAGGACCACACTGTCTACAGTTTTGTTAGAGTATTTGCCTCACTCTGGCAAACATTAAAGAAAATAACAAAACTTTGTACCTTTAATATGTTTCAATGCCTTTTGATGTGATTAAATAGGATACTGGAATATGAGGTTGTCGTACAGTTTTTGAAACTTTGCTAAAGTAGGACAGGAAACCTTTTAAGTTCTTTGGGCAAGTATTTTGTCTTTGTTCTGTAAGAGAAGAACTAGAGTAGGATTGATTAACATGGTTATAAACACAGTTTGCCTATTCAAATGTGTAAGATTAAGCATGATGGTATATTGTATGCAGTTCTGGCATATAGCGTCTATTATATTGCACACCTATAGATTACCAGCCACCTTGAAATTTCACTCCTTTGTGAATTCTAGATGTTTGACTGCAACTTGGGAACTTCATCTAAATTCAGCAGTTTGCTTTCTTATCTAGAGGTTGAATCATGCCTTTGAGGCTCTGCTGTTAGATGTCTTATGAGCCTTCAAAGTGCAGTGACAAATGGCACACTAAGCATCTCAGTCACTTCTTTGCACTGCCTGTAGCCATCCTATATGTTTTTACTATGCTGAAGTGGGAGGAACTGATGTCAGTCTAATTTATCCTATTTCCTCATCTTTTCACCGTGTTAAGCAATTAAAGCAGCGCTTAATAGCGGAAAATGTATTGATGTAGTAAAGTAACTTGTTAGTGCTGTGTCCTGGCAAGAGGCAGTTGCTTTATATATTTTTGTTGATAATGCAGTCGATCATTTATCTTCAGAACCTAGTCTAGGCAGCAGAATAATACGAATAACATCTAGTGTATGTCAGTAGTGTAGCTCGGAGTGAGCCTCCCACCCCTGTCAGACAGACTTGTGCTAGCTGGGCTCAGAGTAGCACACTAAAGCTAGCTATGTGGATCTTGCAGCACTGGCAGAGGATTGGGCTGGGGTTGGCTTGAGCTAAGGTGGGTAGCCCAAGAATCTACCGATACCACGATGTCCACCCAGCTATTTTTAGTGTGCTATTGCAAGTCTTTCTACCCAAGCTGGGAGGCCTGCTCCCTGCTACAATGAAGACATAACCTAACGCTGTTCTTGGGCATATGAGGAACTGGCTGTGGAAATTCTAAAGTACTTAGAGGGGTTTTGTAACTAGATGGGACGGAAGAATAGTAGATTTCACATTACAGGATGTAGAAGAAACTGGTGGCGGCTGAGCTAAAATGGCAAACACCTCTGTAACCCAAATATGGATGTAATTCAGCATATTTTTATAATTAACATCTGGAAATTTGGTTGCAAGTCACCCCTAATAGTAGTGATGTGGTCAGGTGTGGCTTTGGCGGAGGCTGAGAAGTTGCTGATGTTTCAAGGCAAAAGTAAATGCTTGGCTTTGGGGGAAAATGGAGCTGTGGAGCTTTGTTCTTTTTAAAAGGAAGACAGCATCAAACTCCTCAAAGGTCTGTTTACGAAAACAGCATTGGAAGGGAAATAGGATTTGAGAAGTCAATAGAGAGAAGATCCGTCACTCCTAGGGTTTTTTTGTTTTGTTTTTGTTTCAAGGTTACTGTCAAATCATAACTTGCAAACAAATTTTTGCACCAATGTTGTTAACATCTACATAAATATCACACTTTTCTGAACTCTTTTTACTTACCCTTGTTACAAGTCTCAAAGAATAGAGAAGAAATGATTTTGTAAGGGTTTTTTTACTTAGTGCTTTTGACAGAATTTTGTGAAGTCAGTTTCACTGTTTCCTCATTCTAGTCATAGTTCCCCTATTTGTGTGAGTCTTTAACATAGCAACAAGAAAGAGAAAAACATTTAAAAAATAGGAAATGTGATGGTAAAACTACAGTGTCCCTTTTACAAAAATCCAGTATACTTGTAAAAATGAGGAGTCCTTGTGGCACCTTAGAGACTAACAAATTTATTTGGGCATAAGCTTTTGTGGGCTAAAATAAATAAATTAAATAAATAAATTTGTTAGTCTCTAAGGTGCCACAAGGACTCCTTTTTGTTTTTGTGGATACAGACTAACACGGCTACAATTCTGAAACCAGTTTACTTTTAGTTATTTATACTCTTTGTCAACGTTTTTCATTTCTTTCAGCTTGGAAACGGTAAATCAATTTCAGTACTGTTTGCAGTCTGTTTCATTTTCAGGTGCGCCTTGCTGAGAGTTTAAAACATTGCCTGGGAATGTGTGTGTTCCCAAACAACTGTTTTCATTTCAATTATTAAAAATATAGAAACATTTCTGTTGGTAAAGGCTTGAGTTTTAAAATAGTTTTACAGTGAGGCCAACTTTCAGTTGACTGTTCATTTAAGACCACAGCTATTTTTAAGTGACTTAAAAAAACGGAAATGACTTCTCTTTACTGAGAGCACACCTAATGTCAGGTATTTGCTGTCTTTCTGGACTCACTGTAATGTTCTTTGGTGGCAGCCAATCATGGGGAGAGAATGAATGGAGTGCATGGTAACTTGCTAATATGCTGCTGCATTCCCAGAGCTGTGAACATTCCTTTTAACATTGTCATGTGCACAGGTAGAGAAGTAAACAAAGGTGCAACTCTCTTCTTCTTTTTTTTTTTTTTTGCTGATGTATTAAGAAAAGTCAGTTTGCTAAATGACAGGCAGTCTGTAGGCAAGTAACTTTATATTTGAGTACTGATATTGGTTGCTTTTAACATCACGTATGGGGAGTTGTGAACTTCAGCTGTTGAAATAGGTGTCCGTTTGGTGAATAATTAAACTTATTTAAAATTCATCAGTAATAAAACCAAAGTTTTTCAGTTTTTCTTATCTGTAAACCATTTACTTGGGGTATTCATACAGGGTATTTTAATTAAAACCTTTTAGAGGTTGTAAGAGTATGACCTGTCTGCAGAATTTGTTGCTTTTCTGAGAAAACATGTCTAATATTAATATCAATATCAAATAAGTTTGTATAGTTACTGACATACAGTAGGTCTGCTTCCTACATAGCTGGATAGTTTCAAGAGATAACAGCCTGTGCCATTTCCTATTGTAGCTGACCCAGAGAAATGACTGTTCTGTGTTTTTGACTTGTCTGCTTCCTTCATGTGGTTTCCCTACAACACACTAAGAATAGTTTTAAACCCAATTGTTTTAAATAACAAATTAGATCTGTAGGAGCAATAATGGTTCTATCTGTAGCTTGCTTTGGAGACATGGTCAGGATCCCTCCATGCTGCAAAGTGAAACTATGGTCTCAGAAGACAATTGTGTCGGAACTTGATTCCCTGATAAGGTTCATTTTACAATGTACGAAAGAAGCACCAATCTTGAGATAACTCCTCCTTGTTTAGATCTCCTATTATTTGTCAGTTCGGAATGGAGGGGAAGTTTATCTGGCTAGATTATTTCCCACCTGTACATTCAGTGTTCCTCCAGAGTATAATTCTTTCTCATTATGAGAATCATATTCACCTGTCTGAGACTTTGATTCAGTCAGTCATTCCCTTGATGGAAATTGAAGTCTCTCAGTCGAGCCATGCATTATCGGAAGACATGTGTGACCTCTCCACACTGTGTTCCTTGCACCTATCCTAAAAGCCTGAATGAAATTCTAGAGCTCCATTTCAGGCTCAATTAGTTATTTGGTTTAAATATTTACTATTCAGTAACAGCTTGTGTGGCAAAAGTAATGGAATAAGTGTTTAAGTGTGTAAGAGAGAGAGCCAGTTAACTTCTTCAGAATGTTACCTGGCAGCATATAGTCGTTTTTCACGAGATTTTGGGTAAGTGATGCACTCCATAGTGGCATCGGGTTGTTCTTGGGGCTTTCTTATCTACCTTCCTAAAGCCTTCTGAAGAAAGCGATCTTCTGCAGCAGTTTTATGAGATCTGCTTTGTAATATCCGTTTGCACTTCACTGGTGCCAGTTTAGACCCCAGTCATGCCTTTTGATATTAGGAAGTCAAACCAGTGGTTTTAGAAAGCTTTAGGAAAGGATTGCACCCGTCTTGTTTTAAGTTTGAGGTAAACGCGCCAGAGCTGGTAGATGAGTCTTATTCCCAATTGCCTGTTTTTGTCTTTTCAAAAACATGGCTTTAGAATTCAAGCACTGAAATTGCTTTGTCGTGCTAAGCCAGTATTTCAGCACTTGGTTGGAGCTCAGAGAGCCCTGGTAACTTTGAAAGTTGCATTATGCCTTCTGTAGCTAGCTTTCTCTCTCCCTGGACTGGATAATAGAGAATTTTGGCTGTTCTGGATACAGACGAGGCCTTTCTCTGTGAGGTGTAAGACCCTTTTTAATACTGTTTTTCCTCTTGATTAAACTTGTTTTCACAAGCTTTATCATGTAGTCGCTCTCTTGCAGACCACTAACGTTCAGAGAGCTGTCTAGTCATATACAGTTATAGCATCAGCATTCTCTTTGTACATTGAGTGAAATTTTTCTATTCAGTTATGATGCCTAACATGTTATGTAGAAGCAAAAATAGAAGCATAGAAAATGGCAAAAAGTTTCCTTACTGATAAGCCTATTAATTTGTTTTGCACAGTGTACTTGTGGAATAATTGACTCAAATTCTTACTAACTAGGAACATGTAGCTAATCTCACTGTTGTAATCCAAATTAGAAAACCTTTCTATTAGAAAGAGTAAGTATTAAGGTAGAAAGAAATTAATCTCCAAGATGCAAGGTAATTTGCTAGAAAGTAGGTTACCATCTTCTAATGAACTTTCATTTAATCACTGACAAGTAAAAGTAGAGCAGCAAGTGTTTTTTGTGAACAGCACACAAGGGAGAGAAATAACTGCAGAGGGTCAAATGTTGCTCTCATATTTGCATGCACCTGATTGAAGTCAGTGGAGATGCATATCTGGGGACCCAGAACTATGTTCCTGCCAGTAAGCTATTTACCACTAAAGTGAATAGAGTATTTCAAATGAGATTTGGGTGTCTCTGCGTTCTGTATAGAAAACTTTTCTTTGTATTCACTGTTGATGGCTGTATAGTTGTTTTTATGCTTGTCATTCATTGTAAATGTATAAATTCAGGCTCAAGTTTTTCATTCAAGTGAACCCCAGTAGTACTGTATTCTCCACTATAG
Organism: Sternotherus odoratus; assembly: GCA_032164245.1. Taxonomy (NCBI): domain Eukaryota; kingdom Metazoa; phylum Chordata; order Testudines; family Kinosternidae; genus Sternotherus; species Sternotherus odoratus. Next base: position 4,882,815 of record JAVMKO010000019.1, read on the forward strand.
GGGTTGTGTACACAGGGAAATCTACTGGAATGATTAAGTTTATGTCACATATAAACTAAACTGGAAAAGGACACTCTTATTCTGGAGCAAGAGTGCCCACATATGGGGAGTTATATCAGTAGAGCTACAGTGGTATCATTATACCAATACATTTCCCCATGTAGACAAGCCCCAAGTCTGGATCATAACTTTTTGGCAAAAGCATTTGGCAAGGCAGCAGCTTTGTCACCCAAAACTACCTAAATTATATAATGAAATATTATTGCATCAAATATTTTCAGATTTATTTTGTGAGAGATGTAGCCTTCTGGATCCTAGATGTCAGTGCTCATGAAAACATGTTAGTCTGTAGATTGTGATTTTTATAATGAGTGCAAATCTATTCAGGGACTAGAGCGTTTGGGCAGAGGCAGTATAGTGTGAAATTATTTATATTTCAGCGCATCTTCTTTTGCAATGCCACTGATCATTTATTTCAACAATATTTACTTGTAATTTTTAAATAGTCTTATAATCTCAAAATGGTGACTTTTCCCATTATTTATTTATTGCAGGTGGTGCGTTTATGTCAGAACCCAAAACTGGCATTGAAGAACAGTCCACCCTATATTCTAGATCTGCTACCTGATACCTATCAGCATCTACGAACCATCCTGTCACGTTATGAGGGGAAGATGGAAACCCTAGGAGAAAATGAGTACTTCAGGGTCTTCATGGAGAACCTGATGAAGAAGACCAAACAGACCATCAGCCTCTTTAAGGAAGGGAAGGAGAGGATGTATGAGGAGAACTCTCAGCCTAGGTAATGGGGAAAAGTTACTACAAATACTTGTAGCACAAGTCTTTCTAAGTGGGCAAGCCCTTTAATTGAACAGCTTGGTAGTTGGTTTGTGGGAAGGAAGAAATCAATGGTGAAGAGATTTAAGATTAGCTGGAGAGGGTAAAGTTTGAAGTAAAATATTATTCTGTGCTGGAATGAAGGCAATGAGAGGACATGAAGATGAAGAGATATTCATATTCCAGATCTGCTCACTCCTGGCTGTGGCTTAGCTTTCATTTGAGTCACACTAGTATAAAGAATAAGATTCTTTGTGTTCTGAATGGGTTTTCAAATGTATGTATGAGATGTACCTGAGTACAGCTCCATGCCAAAGTAAAGAGCACCAATAAGGTTCTTTTGTATGTAAATCTGTAAAGACTTCCGAATAGCTTGTTCTGTGGTTTAAAACTAAGTGCTTAATATTGAAAGACTTAATTTTACAAACCTTAATTGTTGGTGTCATCACCTCTGCTCTGTTAATTTGACTGTAGTTCTGGAGGTTTGATGAAGTTAAAAAACAATACCCTGTAGCATAGGAGGTAGAGGGAAGGAAATGAAGAGATTGTCCCAAAGTCCTCTCTCTTCCCTTTCATACCATACTAGAATTTGAAGTTAGGGTGAATCTCTGATTTGCACATAATTAATCTATTTTGAAATTAAAGGAACCTGATCCTATTCAGAGTTCCCTGAGGGGGAGAGGATTGTTCTTTTGACAAGTCACTTTATCAATGGCTTAGAATTTTATAATGCTATTTTGTCCTTGGCAATCTATGAAGTTGTCCCCAGACAACTTTTTTTTCCTCGTGGCTTTGGCCTCCATGTCACGTCTGTTTAGAGATGGATTGCAACAACTCTGGTGTCCTGACTATTGTCATGATCTAAGAGACTCAAGGTTTTAGAAGGACTTCATTTATCAGCTTGTGTCCTAAGGGACACAGGTCATGAACACATGTCCTGTTACTAGCAGTAGTATGCATATATGGCTTCTACTTTAGCTGTTTGGTGCAGTCAAGAGCAAGGTTCTGTTGACTAACATCAACAAAGAAGAGATACAGGGCTGCTCTTGGGTGCCTCCGTTTGTTTTTCGTTGAAGGTTCTCAAAGGGTAGTGGTGGGGAATTTTTCTTCTCCCTGAAAGTGCTTTCCCCAATTCTACAGGGTTCCATCTTGTCATGCATTTAATCTGCATTCATGGGTGTTGCAATGTTTACTGAGGAAACATGGTGTGTTTGTCATACTGATACTTTATATCTCATCTGACCCAGCTATAGTAGTTCAGTTTGCTGTCTTAGTGACTTCTTGAGACTGGAGAAAAGGATGGAGGGCTAGACTCTGTGGGATAAATAATATGGCAGTGGCTGGTTGGCTTGGAAAACAACCAGAAAACGTGATGAGGAAATTTGCTCCTTTGTCAGTGAGCATATGTCTGTTTGCAGTCTAAGTGGCTGGTTAGCTGCTTTTACATGGTCAGGGGTCAGTAACAGCAAGAGTGACACTTTTTTTCGTCTACAGATGACCATGAGTTTGACTGTGTTGGGTTCAAATGTTACACCTGTCATCCATGTCTTTATTACCTCAATCTATGCTACTTCATTACTGAAGCTGGTGCAGAATTAGGCCGACCACTAATTAAGTGAGGTATCTCACCATAAGCACATTACACCAATGCTCTGGGACGTGCATTGGCTGCTTGTTGGTTTCTGAGTGGATTTTATGTGGTCGGCTTTGAATTATAAACTCTAAATAGACTGAGGCCTGCCTACGTGAGATACCTCCTCCTTCCTTGTACCCAGCTGTCACAGTTGAGATCAGCAGACACTTAAGCTGGAGTCTCCTAAGTATAAGAAATGGGAGCTGAGGATGGGGGTGGAAAGGTTACCAGCAGGAGGTCCTCTTTGTGGGCACTTTGACTTTGGAACATGCTCCTCACTTGGACTGAAATAACCTTCAGGGTGTGCTTCAGATTCAGGCTATCCGTTTTCTCTGGCTTTTAGGGAGGGAGGAGAGGTCTGGTCACTTTAAGTGGCAAGATTGATGGGGTGTGGAAGGGTGAATGCTGATTTATACTTATTTAGCCATTGGTGGTACAAGATAATGGAGGGAGTTATAAAAGGTGTATATTTGTACTGAACTATTTTTAAAAGACGCCGAGGGTAGTGGAATAGGTAAAGTTTATTTTTTATGTACAAACTGAAGTAAGTAGAAAAATGTGGAAGTAGCTGGATCAGTTGAATTTAGCTGGAACTGAATGGCTTCAGTGAATGAAGTCTTCGCAGCTATTTGCTTCTAATATTTTGAAACCAAAATGGGAAGTGATGGAGCCACTTTGCATAAATGTTTCTTGATGGTTTTTTATTTCAGTGTGTTCATGTAATATGGCTTCATTATTACTGTTTTGATCCCCCCCCCCTTTCCGTGACCACTCAGGGTTTTAAGTATTATTCTGTGAAGTTATTTTACTTTTAGATGGTGCCTCACTAAATATCTCTTCATAGCCATTTGAAGTTTTCTTGAATGTGGGAGGTGAAAATGGAACTAAAAGCTGCTGTTTAGCATTGCTTTATGACAAATTTGTGATTTTGATTAGCAAGGATTATGCTGCACTTCAGAGTTTGCTTCAAAGCTGTAAATCTATCCGCCTTTAACATTTAATTCAAATTTTCTGTTTAAGGATTTAAAGGTTTGGGGTCAGGCTAATGAGTGAAGCCAAATCAAACTGCCGGATTGTCCCTTAAGGGAAAATCGCTGCTTCTATAGAATCCGATGGACTCTTCATAGATATCAGAATTGAAACGGGGTTAGGGCAGGGAAGACTTCTCCACTGGAAACACTTGAATGTGCATGAAAAGTGGATGTAATGAGGAGGGAGCTTGAGCGCACACGCGTAGGGGCTAACACACTTTTAGCTTGACCTGTTATGGGAGTGAGAGTGTTGAATGTAAAACTGCAGTCCTTTCGGCTTAGCTCAGATTAAAACATGCATGGTGCAAGAAGCATTTGTCCCCATGGATTAACTGTGTAAACTGTATTTTAATTAAAATTGGACTTTGGGTCTTGTGCTGGAGTTTTTTATCTTGCTGGAAAACCTTTTGGGACACTGGCAACTTGGGAACCCAATATGAGACTGTAAACCACTCTGCAGTGTAGTGAACTGCAGGAACACTTCAAGGTAAGGTTAATTAAAAACCTTTTGTTAAGAGCTTTTTGATTGGAAACAAGCTTGCTTTGGGCATCTGTGCCATTACAAATGACCTTGTCCCGATCAATCCACCTCCAGTACTGGGCTGAGAAGTGGTACAGTACTGAACATACACTAGAGTACACTAACTTGTTGATTTTCAGTACTCTGATCCATCATTCTGAGCAGATGACAACTGACAGGCAACATCAGTTGTTTAAGTCCAAAATTTTAGCCACAAGAATTGATCTTCTGACTGCTGTTCCCCAGACAGTTCCAGAGCACTGACATGAGAGAAGCAAAGAAGAAAAAAATAAAACTGTGTAGAGTTAAAACAAAAATGCCTATTTCAATTAGTTCAAAGCACGTTAATTGGCAAGATAGGGATATTCCAAACTGGTACATATGAGCTGAAATACCAGTGCTTTTGCAGGCAATTTTACCATCTGCCAGATGGGATCTGACTAGCCGTCCCTCTAGAATCATGCTTCTGAAGGATTGACAATCAGACCCTACATCCACAGAAGTGAAAATGTTTGGCCTGTCAGAACTGGTAAGCATGCTGGTATAACTAAACCACAGCCCTGCTACTTTCACCTTCTACTTCCCTACTCTCTATCCATCTCTCAACCCAGAAAGAAGTAGTCGCCCTTGTGTGGATTGAGCAGTTTTTCTTGGACTACACTTTAGGCATGCTTTAGCCAGTGGGCAGTCATGAGCTTGGTAGCTCTCTCACTCTTCCCATATTTATTCAATGGATAAAAAGGCAGGGTTGGTTAGAATAGTCTATAATATATGAATGATTCAGGCACTAATTCAGGATATCACATGTGTATGGATTCTCTTGTTCAGATAGGAATGCTTTCGGATGTGCTTGTTGAACCTTGTTTTCAGCAGTGTGTTCCAGTCGGGCCAGTTATTGTGTTCTAGCGTGCTGTCCGGTGTCATTTAGGAACAGATTACTGTAAATTTTGGAAATCAACCACAAAATCCTAGGAGATTTAAGGTAAACTGATTGTGCTTTAAAAATAAGCTAAGTTCCCCAAATTGTTCTAGAAATTTGTCATCAGCTGTTTTAGAACCAGGCAAGAACCCTGAACAAGAGTCTGGCATTCAGTTGAACTTTAGTTATGAGGTAGCACTACATACATCCTCTTGGCAAGGAAAAATGTTTATTTTGCTCTTTCTTTGTTTGCACCGGCCAGTTATAACAGGAAAAAACAGAATGTTTTCAGACATATCTCAGTTTTGCTATCATTCAACCTATTAAACTTTATTGCTTTATATATTCTCCTTTGCCCTGGTTTGCATGTTTCCTGGAGTCCTCAATTTAAACATTTATCTTTCTTCCCATCTTCTGAATTTAGCAATCACTTTGTTTCCTTCCCCAAAATTTCTCAGGGTTTAGAACAAATGAAGTATTTGGACATTTGCATAATTCGTGTGCAAGTGGCAAAATAAGCCCTTCTTTTTGATAAGAGAACTAGATTTCTTAAATCTTTCTGAATTCAAACTCTTTTTGCTCTCCAAACCAAGGAACAGAGTTCTCCCCAGAACAAGTTAAAATGATCCCCAGTGCATTCTTCCAAGAGTTGGACCGAGGCAGAAATGAAGAGAGCCTGTCTGGTTGGTCATGTGCCATTCAGTGGAGTTACAGTGGCTGCAGATGTGTGCTGGGTTATGACTTTATGCACATTGTGGAGTGTAATGCTTGGCTTTCTTGGCCAGATTTGGCTTTTTCTTTTTTGTTTGTTAGACCTTTTGCAGACACTCTCAGAGCAATTTCACTGTGTGTCATCTAGTGTGGAGTCGCTTTGCATTCATGGTACACTGTACAATATATGATGCTTACAACAGTGTTGTGTAGAAGCAGAATATGGCTGCCAGATACGTGTTAACTGTAAAATGAAAACGTGGCTCAGTTTAAAATATAAGTAGCAGGAAGTGAGATTAAATTTACATTTTAAGGGTTTAGAAAATTAAGTTTCAAAGATCAGAACATGAACCCTTGATGTATTTATTATATCTAATCTTTTTCTTTGATGCACCTGTTCCTCTGTTGTGTTTAGGGAATTATAATAGACTTGTAGAAACACTCGGTTTAGAGCTGAAAGTCTGTGCTTCATTCGATGTGATCAGAAAATTGAACAAGTGGATTTAACCTTTTTACACTACATATTAACAATTGTTATGCAGAAAGTTTCCTTCTATGGTGGCTAAAACCCAGGTGAGGCTTAGCTGATTTCCAGAGCTCAGTATTCATAGCACTTTCTTTTCTTAGGACTATAACGGCTGTTTTGTAGCTTCAAGCAGTGTGGTTTGGTATAAGTGCTTCAGTGGAAATTGTTGGCTTCCATAAGCTGTTTTACATTATTTATATATTTGGTGTCATTTTTTAAACTCGGGTATTTCATTCTGACATCTTTAAAGATGTCAAATTCTGCTTCAGTTTACGTCTGTTTAAAGATTACAGCAAAATCATGGCTGCTTTTTAAACGATGTAAGCACTACTTAACTGTGGTATGTACAAAGCCATGAATATTTTTGAATTGGCGCTGATCAGGAAGCAGTGAACAATAGTTTGTGCTTCAGTTTAGAAATGAGAAGTTCCTAAGTATACTTTTAATCTTATGGGGATGTTACATCTCTCATGCATATAGTCAATCAGTTGTGGGAAGTGAGGCCTGTGTGGTTTAAGTTTGTACTTGCTAGTCAGGAACCAAGTTTCTAAATACAGATTATGTGTTTGGGAGTTCAGTAAAACATAATTGCAGTATCTTCTGGTCCCTGATTTTGGAAACCACTAGTCTTTGAAGGTTTACTTCTTCAGGATTTTTTGATCATATTGTGTCCATGAGAAAATAAGGGTGGATTGCTAGATTCTTGTGGTTAATATTTGTTCTTTGTGTTCTGACCAACAAAACATTCCCCAAGGTGGGAGTTGATCACTTTTTAGAAAAAAGTCAGTTCTTATTCTGTCTGACTATACAACATCTGGTCATAGATGGGGGGAAGATGGAATCTGGTGGGGGCATAGTTGGTAGGGGACATTTCAGTTATAGTGCATCATTTTGTGGAATGGCATACTTTTCTGATTATATTCGTTTTCAGTGGCACTCACAAATAAAAAGGCAGAGCTTAATGTAAAAATTGGAAATAGAGTAGTGGGTTAAGTGCATCATACAGATAAAGTGATCACAAGGTGACTGGTCACATTTTAATACATTTCTAAAAATATAAGCTGTCCTAGGTACCCCACAATCTTGCTCTAATCAGCATGCTAGTCTCATATTTCACAGTAGAAGAGGGTCTCCATAAGGGATTTGAGTGTGACAGGTTTTGTGGCTGAGTTCAGAAAGGTTGTTCCATAGAGGGGATGTGGAAGAAAACTCAGATGCTTGGAGGAGAAGCAACCCAGTGAGGTATCAAGGTTGATATAACTGGAGCAGAAGAGGATAAGGGCAATGTGAAGAGAGATATCTAAAGATAAATAGGGATGGGAAGGGTCCTGAAAGAAGCTCACAAGGAGTGCAAAGTTAACATGGTATAGGATGAGAAGCCAATATTGAGATTCAGAGGGTGAAGTGGAGATTAGACTCAAGCAAGGAAGATAATTTTTGGTACAGTGGAACCCTGCTATAATGCGACAAATGGGGTCCAAGAAATTAGATTGCGGTCAATGCAGGATCGCGTTATAGCTGGGTTACCATTTCAAGCCGATCAGAGGCTGAGCACCGGGGACATAGGCAAGAACGCTGAGGGCACGCCAGGGCTGCAGTCGGCCGAGGATGAGCAGAGCTGAGTGCCTTGGACTCTCTTATGGCCCAGGCCGACCCTGCAGCCCCGATGCGCCGTAGCAGTGACTCTCCTGAGAGTCCTCGGCACTCAGCTGGAAGATGAGTTTGAATGAGTGTTTTAGTTGTAGGGATAGAAGGAAAAGGGGCAAATCAGTTGTGCGACCCTGCAGTGTGTTTTCCCATATGCCATTATTAGATCTTGGTCCTTCTTTTGTGTGTGTGTGGAATCTTCTTGAAGTGACTGTGTTTGAAATAGACTGAATTGTGTAATGAACACCTGGTGGGTTGCACGTTATATATCTGGACATATGGGATCCAGGATAGTAAAGAAAGGTGGGGTATGGTACATTTCTATTCTTAACAACTTTAACTCTGAATGCCTAATTTGGATACACAATAGCAAATGTACTGCTTCTCTGGGGCTAGATAAGCATGGAAACACATGCCAAAACATTCATGTTCCTTTTATTTGCAAGGTGGTAACAAAACGCACAAAAAAGTGCATTTCCTGCAGCAATGCAAAGTTTAGTGGTTCCAGTTAATCTAATACAATAGTTCCTCTTCATGGCAATGCTGAATTTGCTCAGCTGGTCATGGTATAGTTTTAACTCATGTTAACTGCAATTCATGTTGGAATGCTTTTATTTTTATCACAGAAAGTTACAGGTACCTGTAGAAATGAAAGCTATAGTTTACACAAGAGTTGCTGTTTATAAACTCACCTTGCTGTTTAAACTAGAAATGTCTGTTCATGAACTATCTTTTTGCAGTTATCTAATATCTTGAGAATATAGGAAAGGCAAATAATTTACACATGCATAAATATAGATATGAAGTGTCTCAATTTGCTGAGTATTAATATCCCCTCTAAGTGGTGGAAATGTGCTTCTATTTTATCTTTTTAAACAAAATTCAGCCTTCAAACTTTGTATAATACAAGTGCTACAGTGACACACTGTAGCGTAAACAGAAGGGGTTTTTCTATCACTGCAGTAAATCCACCCCTTCAAGAGGCGATGTTAGGTTAACAAACCTTCCTCTGACCTAGCAGTGCTTGCACTGGAGATTAGGTCAGTTTAGCTACATCTCTCAAGGGTTGACCTAAGCTTTAGATGTAGTCCAGACCATAGTCTCTTGGTGGCTGAGGATGGGGAGATATATATATATATATATATATATATATATATATATATATATATAGGCTCTGTGGTGAAAGGGAGCGTTAGAAGTTGAGAAGGCGACTGTAGGTGAGGTGTTAAATGACGTAAGTATTGTTTGCTTGCTTTTTGCTATTTGCATAAGTGGGCTATATACTTAAGGTATGTTTAACTAAAAAAAACCCTGCTTTTCTGTGTGAGAATATATATTGATTATGTGTTGAGCATGCTAAAATTCTCTGAATATAACATCAAGTTGCTGACTTGAGAAGTTGGAACATATTTAATTGTCATGCCATCTGACAGCAAGATTTATGTGATGCTTCCTCAGTAGGATTTCATACTCTATACTTGCTCCAGGTATAGAATTACTTATCCATGCAGGAAGAAAGCTGTACATATATACTGTCTTTTGTAAAGGAGAGTATTTAAATGTGTCTAAAAGGGGAAGGAAACAGATCCCACAGAAAGATATATAAAAAAGCTTTGTTTGCTTTAAACCATTGATTCTTAGAGTCTGACCCACAAAAAGTCCAACAAGAAAACTTCATACTGGACCAACAGACTTGTCTCCTAACACTCAGGGGGAAGGATTGAAGAAAAAAACACCCAGTGAATGAGGTGTGAAAGAGCCCTCCTTCTGTCACTTCCTTCTGATGCAGCTAACACTTGAAAAAGACAGAAAAAGGAAAGGGGGGGAAAGAAAACCCACAACACTACACTACAATACTTGTGGAGCCTACATCTGCATTTAAATGAGAACATCTTAAAGGCAACAGCAGGCTCAAAGGCTATCCACAAGAAAGGCTTCCTTGCCAAGCTTGCTGCGTATAAGCCCTAATTGCCTGCCTGCAAGGACCATTACCATTTAAATTTCTGGGGGAAAATATGAATCTGTTCCTCACATTTCGGCTTTAATAGAGAGATTAGGTGTTGAATTTCATAGTTAAAACTGTAACCAATGACAGCTATTACCAATGTAATAGCATAAACTTTCATTATTTTTGCTTTCCTCCCATTATAAATAACATTTTCATGCAGATGCAATTTTATAAGTGAAATTGCTTTTGGACTCTTGCACAATAAATGGATGGGATTTTGATCTCTGTGGATGTGTTTCCTCTGTGTGATCTGAGTCTAAAATAAGTTTTTTAGAAAATTAGTTGACCTCATGGACTCTAGTTTTATGGCTGGTACTGCAGAAGCAACCATCCAGTTGATCAGAAATCATTGGTTAAAATATTGATCAATTTCTTGGGGTTTGCATCTGTGCAGTTAGCTGTCCTGATGTCTGTATTTTGTATATCTTAACTTCTTGTGTGGAGCATCGTATGTCATGTTTTGGGTTGTGCTGCAAGGTACTTCTCAGTTTGACAGCAGACTGTGCCTTTGATAGAGGAAGTTTACTTCAGCCTGATAGGATGGTGCTGAAAAATTGTCTGAGCTTCCTAAAAGGTGGTAAGCTAAACTAGAACAGCTCCTTCGTAACATTCTGAAATACTACAGTGTGAGCTATGGAACAATTTCATGAGCCTACCGACATTTTGCTTTCTTCATGAAATGGGGGTAAGGTTGCATTTTCAGTTAGCATGCCATTGACTTGGATATGTGATTAACTGACCACTGGCAGTCTCTCAGAATCGTGGCTAGAAGGATAGTGGTGGTGTTGGCCAAGGTTTTTTTGAAAAAGCATGATGAACAAAAATGGATTGTTGATTCCAAACCTAATGCTGGGGGAGGACTGTAGGTTGACACAGGGGCTAGGTTTCTGTGCCATCTTGATTCTTTGTTTTCAGAGCTTTCCATTCACAGACATAAAGTAGATTTAAATTCTTTGGGAATTTTTATCCTTGTAGCAAAATGTTTTTCCTTCGTTGTTTGACAAGGTTTGAGAAAAGGGAATGAATGGAGGTTTTAAGAGTGGAGTTGGGCAAAGAAACTTTCCGCTGGAAGAAGGATGACGCTTTTGCATCCCTCAGGCAATCTGTTAAGGGTATTGTGCATGAACAAGGAGATTCTACCCATCCTCAAGTTCAAAGGGGGGAGGGGGAGGCAGAAAAAAATGAGAATCTGGAGAAGCTTTGGGCAGGAATAGAAGAACCCTGAAAGTGGAGGGCTTTGGATGGAGAGGGAGAAGATGATCCAGAATTGATTTTAGCTATAATGATTTATTGCACATAGTCACTAATACTCCAGTGTGGTCTCATTTCAACTGTAATCCAGAAGGTAAGTGGCCTAACATAGGTATATTGAGGAGTGTTTCTGTTAAGAGATAATACAAGCGTCAGAGGTCAAGCCTTGCTGTTATAATTCAGAGATCACCATAAAGGAAATAGATTTGTTAACTAGATATGCTGTTGTCCTTTATCCTTGCAAATCCTCTAAGGAAGTGTTAAACTCCCAAGTCTAGTCTCGGATTTAGTCTTTTTAAACTCTGGCTCTTCAGCACTTGTATAATTAAGCATTTTAAATGTCCAAATCCAGCAGAAATGAACTGGTGATTTTTTTTTTTCTCTCTTCACCATCGAAAGAGCAAAGTGGCTTGTTAAAAGTGATCTAAACATCAGGATCAGAATGTCAGGATCTGAGCTTGTTATTCCAGGCAAAGCCAACACAACGTTGTGGTTAGAATAACTGGGTTGTTTAGGAGTCATTAAAAGCTGAGATATCTGGAGCCTACACAGGACATCGTGTCCTTATGCATAAACATAACGTGTGAGCCTAAATTTTCCCACTTCCGTCATTTTATAATATTTTGCATGTAACATGTTAAACGACTTGTTGCCCTGTACACCAGGACATAGTTGCATTTCAGGGTTGCTGTTTATCCAGTTTCTTGGATTGCTTTAGGAGACTGTGAATTGAAAGGGTATAGGGATAAATGTATTTACTGTGCGTTTCTATAGAAAGTTTATTTTGTAGCACATGTCAAATTAAAGGCATTAGCCTATTTAAGCTTTTGTAGTCTTTTAAAACACAACTGAGGAAGCTATAATTAAACACTCAGTGGGGCTATCTGTAGCTTTTATTTTTGAGTGCGTTTTTCCAACCGCATTAAAACACATGTATTGTAGGTGTTAAGGTTTTGAACGCTGCGCGTGAAGACAAAGCTTTGAACTAGTAAAACCGTCACTTTTTAGCCAGAGACCTGCAATTAAACTAAGATTCTTTTCTAGCTATGGAGATTGGTGACCACAATAAAAAGGGGATTGTATACAAAGGGAATAGATAGATCTGGTGTTACGCTTGTTAAATGTCCCCCCCCTTAAAGTCTTGTCCAGCACCAAAAAAAAAGGATATGGCCCGAAGGAACAAATGCAGAACAAATAGTTACTAACGGCTTTCTATAATTGTACAAAAAACGGAACAATGAATACTCCACTTTAAATGTATCTTTTGTGAAAACTTTACAAGAAAGTGGGGAGGATGTTTTGAGCTATACCTTTTCTTGATAGCATGTTTATTGCATCTAATTAACCTGCCAGATTCCTTTTTCTCATTGATACCTTAATGAATCAGCCCACAAAATCAATGTTATGTTAGCTGACTCCTTCAAGAGTATAACATGGGCATATATTCTGCTGGTTCTAAGGCTGTGGATACACTGCCTCACAGATGTGCTGCTACAGCTGTGCCACTGAAAGGCATGCAGAATAACTGCTGTTTGTCGGCAGGAGAGCTTGCTCCTGCCGACAACAAACTTCCACTGCCCACGAGTGTAGCAGCGGCTTTGTCAGCAGGAGAGCGCTCTTGATGACAATGCGCTGTTCCCAGTGGTGCTTTTCGTCGTTAAAACTTTTGTCCTTCGGGATATGTGTGTGGGTGGGGGTTTTTAACACCCCTGAATGGCAAAAGTTTTGCCAGCATAGTGCCAGTGTAGACACCCTTGTCTGTCTTGGTGGATCGCACTAGTAATACAGAAGCCTGTGGAAGTACTTCTAATTTTAAAGATCAGTGTGGTTCAACATTACTCTGGAGGTGACTTCTGCTGTTGAGTCAGTGGTAGTTAAATGGAATGTCATTCACTTCCTGTGCTGGAAGCTTTGTTGAAAGTAGTTCCGTTGCATCTATTTTTAAAACTGATTACTGTGAGAGGACTCTGAAGCTGCCACTGAGTTCTAAATGTCATCTCAGGATCTTGTTAAGCATTCCTACTCAGCATGTGTGTGTAAGGGTCAGTTATATTAAAACTAAGAGCACAGTTGTTGGCTGACCTAGTGGTAGGAGATGGCATACTGCTATTCTTCCTGGAATTCTCTGCAACCGTTTATCTGAGTCTGACTGACTGTTACTATCTGGCATATAAGCTTTAAAATATGACCGGGTATGGGCTATGTGATAGCCTTCCATTTTGGTGGCATCTGTAAAATGCATTTTTACACTCTTGCATGTTACAGGTTTAAAAAAAGTAATTTCAAATGTTTGAATCCTTAAGTTGTGAAAATATCAAATTGCAATGTAGCTTAATTCCTAAAAAAAAATATTCTAGACTAACTCTTTTATACTTGTCCAAACATATTAGGGTCTTGAACCCAACGTGTTAACAGAGGACTGGAAGTTAGGGAGACGTGAATTCTACTTTTCTCCTTGTGTAACTTGAGTCCAGTCACTTAAACTCTGTGTGCCTCGGTTTCTCCCAGCTATAAAAGGACAACACTTACCTCATTGGGTGTTGTGAAGTCAGCTGATACAGTTAGGTTTTTTTTATAAAAAAAAAATTGGGATCCTCTGGTAAGTTTCTGTAATTGCAAAGTATTTATTAACATTTGGGAAGAGCACAAAGCTTTACTAATATAAATCTTCAATTTGTTCTTGTCGCAGGAAAATCCAGTGTTGAGTAGCTTTCTCTCAAGCTGAGGTACATCAAAGCAGTCAGCTGATCTACCAACTATGACTGCTAAAAATTGCTGTGCATGATATTAAGTATAGCAGAGTATAAGTTAACATCACATGTAGGCAGTGTTTACAGCACCCAATAAGATCAGAGTACTTTTTGGATATAGCAGTACAGTAAACCCTCGATTTAACGGACCTCGATTTAACGGACTTCGGATGCAACGGACAAAATTTTAAAGAAAGTCCGATGCATCCGAAATCCGTTTATCGAGGTCCGGCTGCCGGCTCCCCGCTGCCGCCCGGGTCCTGGCAGCGGGCGGGCTGCCTGCCGGCGCCCGCCCGGGTCCCGCCGGCTGCCCGGGTCCTGGCAGTCAGCTGGAGCCCCGAGCCCGGGGGAGCGCGGATTCAGCCACGCTCCCCAGGCGGCAGCTGGAGACGCGCTCCCCGGGCGGTGGCTGGAGACGCGAGCCCCGGGGAGTGAGCCCCGAGCCCGGGGGAGCCCCGATCCAGCCACGCTCCCCGGGCGGCGGCTGGAGCCGTGCTCCCCGGGCGGCGGCTGGAGCCGCGAGCCCCGGGGAGCGCCGCCCCTGGAGCCCCAAGCCTCGGGGAGCGAGCCCCTAGCCCCGGGGAGCGCAGCGCCTGGAGCCCCAAGCCATGCTCCCCGGGCGGCGGCTGGTGCCGCGAGCCCCGGCCGCCAGCGGGGACTGGGGCCGGGGTGTACGGGGGTCCAGGGCTTTTTTTTTTTTTTCGTTTTATTTAGAAAAAAAGGCAGCTTTTCGGCGGTTGGGAATATAGTAAAACCTCGAAATAAGGACTAATTGGGCAGGCTGGGTTTTTTTTCTAATTATTAAATAACGGACTTTTGGGTTTAACGGACACCCAGTCGCCCGAATTAGTCCGTTAAATCGAGGTTTTACTGTACTAAACTTGAGTGTGTGCTGCTGCAGACCCATATTACTTGTTGAAACTTCTTTGTATAAATGCCATCTAGTGTTCATTGTGTGGTGCTGAACTAAATCTCTTGAGAACTGAAGGGTTTCTTGCAGTACTTGCCCAAAGTACCTCATACTCTGGAGGAATGCACATGCAATTAGGACAAAATTGGAAAGAAGTGGTAAAGTACAATCACAACTTCTTGCTGTGTGGCCTTTGCCAGGTCACGTCATCTCTGCCTCTGCTTTCCCATCTGTAAAATGGGAAAAACCTTCTCTCACCGGAATATTGAGGATAAGTTAACTGTTAGTTATTTGGACATAGAATCATAGAATAACAGGCTTGGAAGGGACCTTAGGAGGTCATCTAGTCCAACCCCCTGCTCAAAGCAGGACCAATTCCCAACTAATTCATCCCATCCAGGGCTTTGTCAAGCCCGACCTTAAAAATCTCTAAGGAAGGAGATTCCACCACCTCCCTAGGTAACTCATTCCAGTGCTTCACCACCCTCCTAGTGAAAAAGTGTTTCCTAATATCCAACCTAAACTTCCCCCACTGCAACTTGAGACCATTGCTCCTTGTTCTGTCATCTACTACCACTGAGAAAAATCTAGATCAGAGGTGGGCAAGCTACGGCCAGCAGGCCACATCTGGCCCATGGGACCCTCCTGCCCGGGGAGCTGGGTACTCAGTGGGCAATTTTCAGAGGGACTGAGCACTCACAACCCCAGTGTACCTCAGTGCAGGCTGCAGATGCTTAGGCACCTCCAAAAATCAGGCTGTAAACAACTGTTAAATCTACAAGAAAATTTCAAAAAGGAGAAATGAAGAGCTCTGGAATTGGCTAACCTTATGCTGCATCCTTTACCTTTTCATGCGCAGGAACTCTGGTGCACTTTCAATGGAGTAAGCTTCTCAGGATGATGGTATTGTATAGACACTTCAAACTATTACAGCATTATAGCTGTGCACAGCAGTGCAAACTATGTAAATCATCCTCTGGAACAATCTTCCTGATGCAGACTGCTGCACACGAAACGTAATGTTACACCAGTGCCAGACTCTTGTTAGCACTGAAGGAGTATCGGAAGAAAGTAGCAAGATGATAGCAATACCTTAGTTTTAGAAAGGCTTTTCTAAAAGGCAGTTTATGAACTGCAGCAGCCATTGGCTTGTTGGGCAAAGAGGGGGTTTTGTAACGCCGTGAAATTTAAATAAGCGTAAAATATAACTTATCCCCCCCCCCCTGAGATTAAAGTCTGCCTCTACTATTAACTGTTCTGCAAGACTGAGCTCTTACAGTGGAAAAGTGCTTTCATCCAACAAACAGGAAACCAGAAAGGAGCAGCCTGCTACAGGTCAGAGGGGACCAGTATCCGAAAACCAAACTGGGAGAAGCTGAGGCCCATGGAGAGGCCGCTGTGAAGGATTTCAGTAGGACTGGAAGTACTTGATTGACCTGTTGACTTCCTGTGAGACATGCAGCAGAAACAATCATTAAGTGGGAAGGAAGTAGCATAACCATAGGGGAGGAGGAGGAGAAAGAGAATCAAACAATGTATCTGTTCAGTCTTCCAAACCTTCCACAGCACATATTAATTGTCTGACTCAGTTATCTGATCAAACTGTATTTCACTATGCTATTTCTTTGTAGTCTCTCTACAAAAGTTACTTGAGGCTTGCCTCTTGGGAGACTGGACACTGTTAAAGGGAACAAAACTAAAAGCACAATTCACACTGCATCTACCCTGTCTGCATTTAGTAATACTTAAGTGTAATTGTACGTATTATTAAACTATCTTTAAACATTCTCTTCAAACCTAAAGAGTGGAGGCTCCAGGCTACAACTGCAGACGTTTATTAGCTAATAAAACACTTGGAGATTTTGTAGTAAGTGCAGAAGTTGTTAGTTCTTCGAACCTTTCTTCTTTCACTCTCTAGATTGCTTAATTTCCCAGCAGTCAACTGTTCTCTGTCTCTCTCTGTATAAAATCTCACTAACAGAAGTATAGAGTCCTATATAAGTTTCAGACACTTCAGTTTGAACCTGATGGTAACCACTAAACAGAAGCATCATGCAAATTTACTTCTGAAGCTTTGTTTTACTGTTGCAACTGAATCTACTGCAAGTAGTGGAGAGATCTGACTTCTGCAATGTTTGCTGTCTTCGAGTGCAGTTTTCTAAAATGCCTAACTGAATGAGGTACCTAAATGCCATTGACTTTCAATGGGATTTATACACTTTAGACGCTTAGGTGCTTTTGAAAATTTTACTCTTTATCAGCAGAACCCAAATTGCCACTGTCATTTCCACTTGTTTTGGATTAATATTTACTACCGTATTTAATTTTGTGTTTGCAGCAGCAGTGAGGGTGAGAGTTGCTAGTATTACCAATACTAAAAATAAGTTACAACCAAATCTTTGATATGCCATAAAATGCTAACATATATTTGCTAACATGTATTTGGGCCATGTATGTTTCTTTACAAGGGTGATGTAACTTTTAATTTCTTTCTGTTAATTTGTGTAATTGCAAAGCACAGGCAGTTGAGATATTTCAGCAGTTGGTCACCACATATCAAAGGATGGCAAGTTTCAGTACGCTCTTCAGAGAAGCTGTTAGAAGGGCTTCCCCTCCCTTCTTCCATTTGGATTATTGAAGTGAGGCTTGTCTGAAAGTGCCAATAACTTCAATTGCAGCTGAAATTCTAAATCCCTAGACCTTGATAGAATTGTTTTGGAAATAATTTGTAGATCAGCATTTGAGAGTCTGATTGAAAAGTGTTGAAACTTAACTTTATTCAGCTCCAGTGTTATTCAGTTCTGAGCCTATCAGGATACTGCGTTCCTTTTCAAACTTTCATAACCCTGCCTGCTAGTCACAGGAAGGTCAATAGTCTTTGGGGATGTTAATTTCCCCTCAACCCTTCAAAAACTACAGTATGTATGTCCTGAGTCGTACTTATAAACTGTGCTGCTTTAGTAGCAGAAAGCCAGTGTTACCAAGCTAGCTCAGCTAATCGTCTTGCTCAACTTTATGGTGTTACTTTCCTGGAAACTCTTTCCATCAGTGACGTGCAATGAGGTGAGATACCACTTTTCCTGTTACAGTTTACACTTCAGCTTTACAAGAAGGTTCCCTGCATTTGCTGATGGTTTGAGTTAGTTTGGCCATCTCTTCCATCTCAGGCTGTTATGAAACTGACCATGTTGTTGGTTCAGTCCTTTACTTTCATTTGCTTTTATTTATTCAGTTGGTTACATGCTTTTCCTCTGTAGCAACTGGGCATATCCTCGTTCAAATGCAGATTCACACTGAACAGTACAAGCACCCCTTTCCTCCACACGCTGCTCCTATGTATGATGTAAACTGATCCATGTCTTTAATCATGCATTTGCTTGGTCAAAAAGATGCCATGTACCGTTTGATAAAGATCAGTAAATGCAGTGGGCAGTCGGAGAGAACAGGTTGCGTGGCTGGGGCTATGTCCCATGTCTGATTATAGTCAATGTGTTTTTAGAGTCAGTCAACAGAAGAACCCATCATGATCATTAGTAGAGATCCAAATTCCAAACCACACTCTTCTTTATGGACTCAAACCAAGTCCCATTGCCCCGGTAGCATATAGGAAGGAATCTAGTTTAGAGTCCAGCTCTACTTGGTGGTTCTTGCCTGCTATAGAAAGCACGACAACTTTTGTAGGAGTATATTTTTTTACCCCACGGAAACCCCATTTTTCAAAAGCACCTGAGTGACTCAGAAGCTTACGTCCCAGGCACCTGAGTTACTTTGATGTTTTTGAAAATTTTATACTTTGTGGGAGGTATGAAGTACTTTTCACTATCCTTTTGAGTACTTGTAACCTCACATTTTTACAGTTTCATGTATGGTGTTGAATGTAGTATGTGAAACTCTCAAACAGCCGAAAAGAGAAATGCATTGCATTAAAAATAAACCTTCAGAACTTTTCTGTCACTTAAGACTTGTAACTTGATTTCAATTATATGAAACTTCCACTATTTACTTTGTTCCAAACGTGATTCAGTTAGTGAGCAGCACCTCATCAGCGAATATCTTTATGTACTGCCACAACATTTGACTTTCACTGACAATTTTCCCTTCTTAGAAATGCTGCCAGTAAAATTCTCACTTATGCAGAGGCAGCCCAGCTTTCTAACAATGCAAGGTTGAGTTACTGACACTGCTGAATGTTAATGCAAGTTCCCTGCGCTTTCCACGCCTTCTGAAATCATACTGCACTACTTAAGCAAGATGCACACACTAACAGTCTTCGCGTTAATAAGTGAATCTGTATTCCCCTCTAATTGTAGGCTTGTTAAGGTATCCTTTACCCAACCTCTGTACAATAAAGAAAACTGCACAGACTTGCAGCATCCTAGAGCCATATGGTCAGTGTGTTTGTGCTACTTTAACATAAATCTTGGTGGTTGTAATATGTCTAAATAAGACCGTGTAAAATTGCGAGACTGCTATTGAAGAGAGAGCTGCTTCCTGCAGAGCATCTGAGTGCACCTTCTAGCTGGTACTTGTGTTCACCCTGAGCAGCTGCTGGGACCACACCTGAAAAAAAGGGGAAGAGAGCAGATTCCTTTAATTCCAAACTAGCATGTTCTACATGTGCCAAACAACTCCATTGTAAGGACTTGAGCATGAGACATGAAGTCAAGGCCTCTTGAAGTCTAATCCTGCTCTGCCACCTGATTTGCTATGTAGCTTTGGGCAAGTCTCTTAACCTCTTTATCCTAACTACAAAATGAAGTTTAAAATACTCCCCTATCTCAAAAAGTTTGTGAGGGTTAGTTAATTAGTCAATGTTTATCCAGCATTTCCAGACTGTAAATCTCTTTAAGTGCTATGTGTTGGACAAAATGTGCTGAGAACTATAAATGCATGTTTGAAAAATGCTCCCAAATGAGAGCAATTTTTCAATCAGGGAATAGAGTTTCTGGATTCCTTCAAGCGATTTCTGCATCTGGCTGACTTGCCCACAAACAGTGTAAAGCCACATTTTTCTTTTTAAAAAGAAACTTCTGCTTTTGTAATCTCTTGCAGGCGTAACCTGACAAAATTGTCCCTGATATTCAGCCATATGCTGGCGGAACTGAAAGGCATTTTCCCAAGTGGCCTCTTCCAAGGAGATACGTTCCGGATCACCAAGGCAGATGCTGCAGAGTTCTGGAGAAAAGCTTTTGGGGAAAAGTAAGTTTCTAAATGTGCTTAATATGAGAGATGCAAGAACAAAATTCATAGATGCATTATGTTTTATAAATGTTAATTCTGCTTTATGGAATATGTTGATCTTTTGTCAAATTAATCATAAAATTAGTGATGGGAAAGACCTATTAGATCACCTAGTCTATTCTCCAAGGTCCAGTGCAGGATTGTTCCCTGTGTTCTATTTTCCAGTTTCTTCTCCGGTCTTTATTTAAATATATGTCAAGTGGTGGGTTTTCCCCCACTTTTTTCTGGGGGATTATTTTACTGTTATGAAGTTTCACTGGACATTCAGCTTCAACTTTCCTTTTCTTAATTAATCCCATAACTTCCAGCCATTCTAAATAATTCCTCTTTCTTCCTGCCTGCAAATTATCATGCTTCACACATTAGTTGTCTGCTAGCCAGGCTGTTCATATGAGGTTATTTTAGCTTTTCCTTTGATTAGTCTTTCCAGTCTCCTAATCCTTTTTTTTCTTTCTAATATTATTTAGGATTTGTATATTGCTTGTCTTGCTCGGTTTGCATAATGGCCAAGTTAAGATGGAAGAAAAGAGAAATTTAAGTGCAATGTATATTTAGGGACAGGCCAATGAAATGTCAGATTTATTTTTTTTAATCTAATAAAACACTGAATGTATTAATTTTAGAAATGTCCTCAATGATATTAGAGGAGAGGGTTTACTGGAATGGAACAATGAATTCTCACTGAATAAGACACACCATGTAAACCGTTAATTTAGTACCTGTGATGTACTAATTACATATATTAACAGTTGGGAGTCAAAAAATGAAACCAGTTGGACTTGACCAAGATATAGGAGTCTGAAGACTGGTAAACACTTTTCAGGGATCTTTTTATACCCTTCCACTCTATATATATTTCACAAGGGGAAAACACTCAATTATAGAAGGTTCAGATTTTGGTCTCCATCATGAAGGAAGGCATCTAGTTCACAGAGTTCAGCTATACTTGGTTCTTCTGGCCTGCTATATAGAAAGCACAAAAACTTTTGTAGGAGTATATTTTTTTACCTAATGGAAATGAGGAAATTTTTCAAAAGCACCTGAGTGGCATAGAAGGTTAAGTCCCAGGCACGTGAGTTACTTTGGTGCTTTTGAAAATTTTATTCAGGCAAATCATCTCTCCAGATAGCTGTGTGCTGTCATTTGATTGTCTAGCTCTCTGCTCTAGGGAGACTTAAATTAACCCTTCCTGTGCCTGCTGCTGAATGATGAACTGGATCAAATGATGACGTCATATAGCAAGAGCTGTATGTACTGTTCTGCAGTGTGAACTGTCGGCCGCACAGGCATTAATGGGATGCGTGGAGGGAAGATCAGAGCTGGGCTTGCAATTGCAGAATTTTACTTTGTGCAGAGTAGTGAATTAGAAGCTGGCTGTTTTGCTGCTGTTTGCTGGTGACTCAGAGAAGTTTCTCCCTCATGCTTGACATGAGTAACTTTCTCTTTCAGTTGAGTTGGATTGGTCTTTCTTTCCTTTTCTAATTGGGAACACATATTATCTGTGTGTATAGATAATATGCATATATCATATATATAGAGTGTACCACTGTGGCATTGCATGATGATGTTTCTGAGCTCCTTTCATATGTGTATATTTTCCCCCTCGTTCCCTCACCAGGACTATTGTCCCATGGAAGACCTTCCGCCAGGCCTTGCATGAGGTGCATCCAATCAGTTCAGGACTAGAGGCCATGGCCCTGAAGTCGACTATAGACTTGACATGCAATGACTACATTTCAGTATTTGAATTTGATATCTTTACCCGACTCTTTCAGGTAAGGGCAGAGGAGCATGAATCACTTGAAACACATTGAAATATATGTAGCCTACTGCTTAGCTACACTTTTACACTAGAGTAAGCCAGGCCTTAAATAACACTGTTGATACTATACTGACTTTTCTTTTTCCTTTTATATTCTTTTTAAGATTTAGAACTCTGCTGTTCTGTAGCATTGTGTGGTATTTCTTGCCAAAGAGGGGAAAAAAGCTTTCTAAAAATAAATGTAATTGTAGCATGCTTTCAATATCCCTCCTGGAATGAATTTTTCCCACTTTAAAGGTCAGTTTTAAACTGAAGTTGTGACAAACTTCCTTGAGCCAGGAAATGTGAAGCTCACTCTATCAGTCCATCCCTAACTCTCCCTTGTGCCCTTTTATTGTTGAATTTTTTTCTGTGGGGGCGTATTCAGGTCAGAATGACACTGTGGAACTTCAGATTTCCTGGCTTTTGAGTTGCCTCAACCAAAATGTTATATAAACATATTGTGTTTTCTAGGTGAAACAAACCTTTATATTGTTGAATGGAATCCTTATTATTTTTGATTGAAAACCTAAAAAAAAAATCTGAGTCACCAGTAGTACTTTTGGAGAAAGAATGCAGCTTCTGATGGTGCAATTGGATATTTACAAGAACGAACACTTGCTACTTTGGCTCTGACTTGCCTTTTTCCCATGCGCTAGGGTGGGTTGTAATTAAGATGTGTTTAGCTGAAAAATTCTCATATGCAGTGTTGTAATGTGGCAGGTCACGTTGTGTACTTCTCTCCACTCTAGAATGTGAAGAGTGGCTTAGGAGTTGTTATAGTTGTTAATATTGGAAACTGCTAAGCTTATCCTCTTGACTTTGTTTGCATTAATAACAAGAACACTTAGCATTTGTATATTGCTTTATCCATTCACAGCATTGTACAGACAATATTCTCACCACACCCTGGTGAGATTGTCATTAGGTATCACTCTCCATATTTTCCAGACAGAGCAACTGAGACAGGGATGTTAAGTCACTGTCTTGAGGCTACGCAGCATGTCAGTGACAGCCAAGTCATAGTTTCTAGTTTGTAATTCTTTGCTTAATATTCTGAGTTCGTCTCTATCCCTGTCTCACCTCTTAGTTTCCTCAGAATGGTTGTGGGAGTGGTAGCCATTCCTGATCTGCCTTCCTTGTGAGCAGAATGGCTAATCCCTTGGTATTTGTTAACGGTCTATCGACTGGGATTTCTGTCCCAATGGTGTTTTGACTACCACATTAATAAATATCTCACTTAGTGATTTCTTCCCCCTTTTTTTTCCTACCTGTTAAACGTTCTGAATTATCCATTCTTTCTCACCTTGAAGGTTGCCTATCCTTCCATCCATCTAAAGGGGAAGAAAGTGTTCTTTGATTTTGTGTTTTGGTCCGGTTGCTAGTTGAACAGAGTACACAGAGTTGCATGGTTTCCTTTCTGTGCGCACTAGTCGATAACAGCAATAGTTATACCTTATTCTTCTCCCCCAGGGATGGCCACCAATCATAGTCTTGCACTGGCAGACTGTAACACTGTTCTCCCCAAGCTTTGCGATTCTTTTTGTTGCTCCATCGCCTTACAGACAACTCCACTGTACCTCTCTGACTGAGTTATCATGGAGGCATGGGGGAAAGAGATTCTTGGGATGCCAAAACTTGGCTAAGGAAATTTTTCCTGTGTGGTTAAGGGGAAAGGACCAATGTCTCTAGGACTAAAACACCTCACTCTCTGTTTCTGGTTTTCGCTGCCTCCTTTTTGTTGCTGCTACACTTTGCATGTTGACAGGCTTTGTCACCGTCCTGTTGCTATTTTGTGTTGTCTTCAAGGGGTGATACTCAAATCCTAATGCTGCTTGATAGTAAATTGACATTTTAGCCCCTGCAATGGAATAAGAAACTCCAGTTTATTGAAGAACTGACCTCTTTGGAGTGAGGAAAATCACGTGCCTGGATATGTTTTGGAAGTGCATAGTTAATGATATTTCTTTTGTTGTTTCTTTAGCCGTGGTCCTCTTTGCTCAGGAACTGGAATAGCCTAGCAGTGACTCATCCTGGTTACATGGCATTCCTAACTTACGATGAGGTGAAAGCGCGGCTTCAGAAATTCATTCACAAACCTGGCAGGTTAGTGCTTGGTAGCAGTTGCCTTTTTGAGGACTCTTGCTAACTCCTCTAGTTAGTTATTTTGTAGCACCCGCTGTGTCAGAGGAGGTTCGGTCTCACGGAGGGGCCTTAATCAGTGTTTTGCTGATCGCTATTCCAGTGTGCTGTGGCAGGGGAGGGGATTACTACCTCTCACCTCTGGAGACCACTGGTTGCTTGCCGCTTGTAAAAATGGAAACCTTGTATGATCTTTTAAAAAACGTAATTTGAAACAGCAAGTGAGTGTGAGGACACTCCTCTTTATCACTGTGGATTCTGGGTTTAACTGTGCGCATGCGCGCACACACACGTTTTTAGATTCTTCACTTGTATCAGACTGCAGGCTTCTCCCTTTGAGCTACAAGTGAGTAAAGTGGTAAAAGCTGGTAGAAATCCTCCAGCTACTTCAGCTTGTCTTTATCTTCCATCCTGAGATAGCCAGACAGAGGCTACCTACTTGGCACTTGACTTTTTTTTGGCCCAAACTGGAGTTTCTGTTCTTTTGTCTCTTTTCAGTTACATATTCCGATTGAGCTGTACTCGACTCGGTCAGTGGGCCATTGGTTACGTCACTGCAGATGGGAACATCCTTCAGACTATCCCCCACAACAAACCTCTTTTTCAAGCACTGATAGATGGCTTCAGGGAAGGCTTGTAAGTAATTTTGCATCAGCCTGTTGTGTGTTGTGTTGTTCTTTCAGTCTGCAGAGCGTGTACAACGCACCCTGTTGCTGTGGATCCTATGATTTACCTGCCTTAATCCCATCACTAGTTAATGCACCTTTAGAAATGAGTGGGATGATGGAACATACCTAGTGGATTCAGCCATGTATCATTCTGTCTGATGGCAAGTGCAATGTTTTGCTGCAGTCATGCAGTTGACAGTGATATTGTGCGGGTGAACATTACACAGTCCTTCCTCTTTGAGTCCCGAATCAGCAAAGCACTTTTAAACATATTAGTTGTCCTGTTGAGGTCGATGGAACTGCTCACAAGCTTAATTGCTTTACTGAACTGCATTTGAAAAGAGGGAATTTGATTCTTGAAAGTATTCAAAGAGCCATTTTTTTCAGTGCTTGTCTCTTCTTCCTCATGCTACTTTGAAAGTACATCTGTCTTATAGTTTCCTGTCAACCTAGCCTCTTGATTTGACCCTATACTAACGTCACAAAAATTAGATTTATGAGTTATAACATCAGTTTTCTTGCTTCGGGTATTACAGTTTCATCATTAAGATGTCACTGCAGGGTGGGTCATATAAGAAGAGAAGATTGGGGGCTGAGTGTGCCTTTAAAAAAAAAAAAAGATTCATTTGATCATTGGCAAAAGGGAAACCATGAAAACAGACCTCCTGTTTGAGTGTGGTATATTAGGGGGCTTTCCCTCGTTTGAAGTTCCTTTTCAAAACAAAGCACCTTGGATTCCAAAAGAACTAAGATGCTCAGTCTTTGCATGGTAAAGTGCCCCTCTGAAGTGACCCTATAGGCAGATTTTTCTTTTGTTGAGTGATCAAGTGTTCAGTGATCAGAAGTTGACTTCTGCAGTTTTTTAGAGAGAGAAAAAAGTGCTTTAGAAAGAAAGAAAAGTGCCTTTCTTTAAATCTTCTGTTATGTTTACTTCTTGTAGTTATTTATTTCCTGATGGTCGGAATCAGAATCCTGACCTGACCGGTTTGTGTGAGCCTACACCTCAGGACCACATTAAAGTTACACAGGTGAGCAAGAGGGTTCTGTCCTGTCAAACTAGCACCACTTCTTTCCATTTTCTGGCCTCCTCATCTGCTTGATACACTGGTTCCTTGTGTACGATGCAGCTATATTGGGTCTTGTAAGACGCACACAAAGGCTTTGAGTGGTTGGGTTGTGGAAGACAACAAACAAAGCTTCATCTCTGTCTTGGGCTGCTAAGTTTTGGGTTCCTTGTTTAGAGCAATATGATAGTGTGTCCTTCCACCAGCACTAACTCGTAAGGTGACTTTTATCCCTGACCTCTGTGACCTTAAGTTGAACTTGAAGCTCTGTACTGAAAGGCTCTTCAAGTCCATTTTTTTCCAGAGCTTGACAGAAGCATTGCTTACGGAAGTCTCCAGCACACAAAATTGCGATGTAACCTTTGCAAACATCTGTTTCTGTTGAGCTGTGGTTTGGTGCTGTGATTTTATGATTTCTTTCTCTGTGAGAATGTTGGGGTGGATTTCTTGTAATTATAACTAATGAGGCACATTATATTCCAGAGTGAATTAGCTCTGTTTTCCTTCCCTCCAGGAACAATATGAATTGTACTGCGAGATGGGCTCCACGTTCCAGCTGTGTAAAATTTGTGCAGAAAACGACAAGGACGTGAAGATTGAGCCATGTGGCCACCTGATGTGCACTTCCTGTCTCACTGCATGGCAGGTAAGGAATTGCCCCATTTGTGCATTCTTTCAGAGCGAAGTTGGTCTGTCTTGGGACCAGGGTGATGTATCTTTTCCTTCCTTCTTCTCAGAACCGTTTAGATCCTTATGGGTACTGATCATTTGGTAGTGGATCTGAACGCATAGCTTGAAATTCATATCACTACCTTGCTCCAACCTCAAAATAATCAAGGGTCCTATGGTGTTGTCCCTACAGGATGAGAACTTTGGACTCTGTGTTCAAAACTGGTTCTACTCCCTAGAGTCTCCTACCTTTTCCTCATTGTTTGTGTCCTAGCGACTACTTTCTTGCCTTAAGAATGATGTACGTGGGAGAGAGGGAGGGCTTTTTAAAAACCTGTGGTTTTTGTTTTACTCCAAATGATAAGGATCATGCTGTATTTATAGTGCATTCCTTCTTCCCTTCTTCCCCCCTCCAAAATACACCTGCTAAAAAGATACTGAACTCCTATGTCTGATGAGTTACTGTCCATTGTACTTGTTTTCCTAAGAGTGGGTGTTTGAATAGATTTATCCCCCTTTCCCCCCTTCAGGAATCGGAAGGTCAGGGTTGTCCTTTCTGCCGTTGTGAAATCAAAGGCACAGAGCCCATTGTAGTCGACCCATTTGATCCCAGAGGAGGAGGAGGATTACTGCGGCAGTGTGCAGAGGGAGCTCCCTCCCCAAACTACGATGACGACGACGATGACAGAGCGGATGATTCCCTCTTCATGATGAAAGAATTGGCTGGTGCTAAGGTAAAGACCCAGCAGCATGCACCTAATGGGGCGTGGCAGTAGACACAGAATAAGCTGGTTTTAGTCTTGACTGTGCCCATTGGAGCTGAATGGAGACTGCACTCTGTATTCCTGGTTGTGGTAGGTAGAGAGATGGTAAGTGTTGTACTATTGAGACTTAGGTTCAGTCAGATCTTACCAGTTCAGTCAGACGATAGTGTTCCACATATCAGTCTCTCTGATATTGTATATGTTCTCCTGGAAGCTGGGGCTTTGCCCAAGCCATTAGCAGGGTGACATAACTCAGTTCATCTATTGAAATGCAAGACCTATATTTATAATACTTCCTTGCACACTGAGAAATGCTGCCTTTGATTTACGATCTGTAATCAGCCTTCTCAGCAGAAATTGAGTCATTTCCCTCAGTGCTGAGTATAAGCAACCAGCTAGAGGAGGAGTTTTTCCAAGGTGCTGATGACTGAACTAAGTAGAGGGCAGTCTGTTTTGCTGAGGAAGTCAATTGGGCTGTCGTCTTTGAATATGTTGTCTGATTAATCTGTGTAATAAAGGCCTGATGACCGCCTTCCATCAGTGCTGCTTCCTGCCAGGGAAATGTGTGCAAGTAAGACATTCTTTATGAGTCACTGGACAGTGGTTTGTTTTTTATTCTGTTGGCTACTTGCAGCCACTTCCCCATCAGCAGTTAGTTATTCTGGTGCCTAGGGAAAAAGATTTTGAATCAGACTCTTTTCTTTTCTTTTTTAAATAGTTTCACTTTATATAAAATAGGGCCTTCTAACTAAGAATCCTCTGTTCAGGTTTAATAATAATCCACATTGATTCATCCCTGTTGTAAAGTCTTTTGTAGTCAGCAGTTGAAATTCCAAGCCATCATCTTGGAGATGGGTGCTGTACAGTTGGTCTTTTCTTTGGGTCAGGAAGCAGTCCCCTTGACATGACATGACTCTCATTGTGGTTTGCAGTAGACAAGGGCTCCAGATGTGCCAGCACCAGATGTGTACAAATTCTGTCAAGCTGTTCAAAGTTACTGTGCTCTCACCTGTATGATAAACTCTTATAAAGAGAAGGAAGAAAGGAGTGACTGTTCTGATATGTCAAGTGGTGAAACCGTTATCCAAGGACAAGAAGGAAGGGTTTGACACCGCTCCTAGTGCACGCTAATGATTGCTGTAAGTGCCGTGCCATCATGGCAAAGGGACAACTTGCACATCTCTATAATTTACCTCTGCTCGCAGTGCTCTGCCATTAATCTAGTGGAGCATGCCGGCTGGTGGTGAAAAGAAAATATGCCTTCTGCAAATCCAGTACCAGTATTAAAGACGAATTGCTCCAACCAGACAATGAATACCCGGTTTAGAGTGAGGTTTTTAGGTATGTGCTCACGTGGCTGAGAGCCAGAGTTGGGATTGTTGGTGATTCACAAGGTTTATTCCAGACAGATGCTGCAGTGCTATGAAACAAACGTGTCCTCTTATTGCATGCTCGGTGTTAAGGTAGTAATTCCATTACAAGGGCAGCAAGGTAACGTGAGGTGCAGAGCCTGAAGGCAGAAGGGATGTGGTGCTTTAGATAGGACGGCTTCTCTACGGTTTGACTCGTGTTCATTTTCTTCATTTTCTCTTTCCAGGTCGAGCGCCCTCCTTCTCCATTCTCTGTGGCTCCTCAAGCTCCACTTCCCCCAGTGCCTCCACGACTAGATCTTCTGCAGCAACGTGTGGCCGTCCCTTCTGGAGCTTCCAGCCCTGGGACCACTTCCAAGGTGAAGTTTTCTTTTCACCCTCCTCTGTGGACCTTTATTGTGAAATCAATCTGTACAAGAAGTTTGATGAAACACAGTCGGGCCCCGGAATAACGCACCCCGCGAGAGCACAAATCCGTTGATAGCGCGGGGCGCGGCTGGCTCCCGATGGTGGCGAGCGCTGCTTTGAAGCAGCGGAACCCCGCAATACCGTGACCCCGCGTTTATCGCCATTGGGTTTTTTTGGATCCCGATTGTCGCGGTATTGCGGGGTCCGACTGTAGTGGGAATTCTGGTAGGGATCCTGAATGGTGCCATTGTGGGTAGCAAGAAAACAAACCTGGGACTTAGCATGTACTCCTAGCCATAAACGGTTCACTGTTGAATTTAAAGGTCTATGGAGGATATAGCTGGGAGTTCTCATATTCTACGGCTGCCCTAGAGTTAATTTTGTGTAAGAAGCCTCCTAACTGGGATACGTGCAGTGGGCTGGACTTCCTGCTTGTTAAGCTGTGATTTTAAATGTCTGATGTTGTCTTACAGGCTGCTCCTGGTCCCCTTCATAAAGATAAACCTTTGCCGGTACCTCCAACGCTCAGAGATCTCCCACCCCCACCCCCACCCGACAGGCCATATTCCGTTGGGGCGGAAAGCCGACCTCAGAGACGTCCTTTACCCTGTACACCAGGAGACTGTCCTTCCAGAGACAAATTACCCCCTGTACACTCCAGCCGTCAGGGGGAGCCCTGGCCATTGCGGCCAATTCCAAAAGCGCCATCTGTAGCTCTCAGTCCTGGTGACCCTTGGGCAGGAAGAGAGTTGACGAACCGGCACTCACTCCCGTTCTCACTGCCATCTCAGATGGATTCCAGACCTGATGCTCCTAGGCATGGGAGTACGCTCAGCTTAGACACCACAGCGGTAAGTCACCGGATGCAATGGCATCCTGCTTTCTAGTGGTGCCGGACTGCTTCCTGTGAGTGGGAGAGACCGGGAATGCTACTCGTGTAAGACTTCTCTGAAGCAATGAGAAAGCTGAACTATCATTTTTGTTCACGTTTTTCATACATATTGTAAGAGCTGGATCAAGGTAAAATCCTCCTCTGGATTATGCATCACAGCCAGCCCAGGATGGTCTGTAGGAGGGGAGACTTCAGTCCTTTGGCCTCTCTTTTGAGACAGCCAGGAAGGTGGTCAGGTAGTGCTGTCTGTGGTGGGCTTTTCTGGGATGTGGTTCCCTTGTCCATTGACAGCTGGACTAAGAGCCCAGCTCATTTTAAACGGTTGCTATCAGTTGGCAACAATTTATAGTTACTATTGACTTTAGATTTTTATCCAGTGATGGTATTTTTATACTTGGAGTTGGTTTGGGGGAAATGCATGTTTCTGTTTTATAGATATATAGATATAAATATATATGAGACATACCAAAGTCTGTGCTGAGTTTGGGGACCGATACCCTCGCCGCCATCTGTAACACATTGTGATGCAGTATTATTTCAGTCAAGAAGAAATGCTTCCCAGAAGATTTTACTTTCTTTCATTCTTTAACCTTTATCTGTTGTTTCCTCCAACCCCAACCGTCTTCAGAGTTTGAAAGCCAGGGCACTTTGTAGATATTAACAAATTCTTTTGCAGGTACAAGTTTTCTTGAAATGGATGATTCAGAATGTCAAAGAAGCTCTCCTTTCTCAGAGAAGAATCGATGCTTTGGGAGATGGAACGTTGGTGTCTATTTGAATCTGCTGACAGTAATGCTATTTCTAATCTATCGTTTCTTGTTTGCAGAACTTGAACAGTGGCTCCCCAACAGGCTCAGAATATGACCACCCTAAAATAAAACCCTCTTCATCTGCCAATGCTATCTACTCTCTAGCGGTCAGGTGTGTTACTTTCGAATGAAGGTTCTTTTCCTGTAGTAGAGATAATCAGTTTCAGGATTGCTGTAGATGTAGAGAGGGCAGAAATGAACTTCTGGTCTGTATCCACATCTCAGTACTCTTTGGTGTCAGGGTTAGAATTCGACATTATATAGATGGTCTGAGTTTAGGATTCAACCTCTGGAATGTTGAAAACTTATGAACAAGCAAAAGTAAATCTCTCAGCAAGTATCCTTGGTATTCGATCTACAACTGGTAATTTTGAGTCATGACGGAATGGGAATTACCCAGAACTGTTGCAGTCTCAGACAACCTGGTGTGCAGTGTCCTGTGTCTTAGATACAGCAGTACACTTGGTAGGAGGGAGCATATATGTAGAGAGGCAGCATGAGATTGAAATGGGAGGTCCTCCAATGACTAAGATATCTGTATGTTACTGTTCCCACGCATCTTGGACAAGACTTTTGCTAATTATTTCACCGGCAAGTCGGGTCCCACAATTAACTACCCAGCTAGGAATTCCAATAAGCCAGTTTGTTGCTTCAGTCAGAATCAGTTAGAGAAGTCTTGCTCGAAGCTTTGGCTTCCAGCACTTGAGAGCTGATGGTTGCCGGTCTGTTATTGTTTGGATGAACTGCTTTTCAAACGGATTGTGTTGTTTGGATTAACCATTGTTTGTTTTTATTTACAGTCACTATTTTTCAGACTGATTGTTTTGTTGTTTGGATTAACCATTTTTCACATGCTCTTGATCCTCTTCCTTCTGTCCCCAGACCACTGCCTGTGCCAAAACTGCAACATGGGGAACAGTCTGAAAGTGACGATGATACTGAATACATGTCACCATCCTCTCTGCCTCTGGTGCCGCCTGGTCCTGCCCAACAGAAAACAGAGATCAAACCGCCTTTGGAAATGACTCATGGTTTACGGTGAGACTGCAGTTGTCTCTGCTGCGTTTACAACCCCGCCTATCCAAGGAGGCTTGTTCATTTATTCTGGCTGAAGTTTTATCCCTGTGGTTTATCTGCTGCCTATTTCCCACTGGTATTGACCAGATCTAGATTAGAGTAGGTGGGGTACATGAAATGCGAACATTGCTATGGTCTCAGAGTCCTTTCATAGTGGAATCAGTTTACCCCTGCTCCCAGGCCATTTTTGTTGTTGGTCCTTTGACACCAGCAGACACACAACTGTGACATTCCATGGACAGCTTTGTTCCCTCACTTTCCAGTTAGACCAGTTAAATTTTGATCTGTTATGTTGCAATGGAGACAATGTTAGAATGTGTACGAGAGCAAATATTCTCTGAAGGAAAGTAGGTAGCAGAGCTGTGCTTCCGATCACAGCATCATCTAAGCAGACTCTACATAGCAGATTTTAAGTGAGGAGGAAACTACTGTTGCATATCTGACAGGAACATCTTTTCCCCACCTTTCATTCAGAGAGTTGGAATGTGACCAGCCAAATAATGTCTGTATGTATGAAGCTATGTACAACATTCAGTCCCAGGCAACATCCTCTGACCTGGAGACCACCAACGCTTCTGGTGAGTGGGCATGAATGTATGTTATAAAGCACCCACGAGAGAGATTGGGTATGAGTGACTTGATAAGATTTCCAGTTTAAATAGCATTTAAGCTGTCATTTAACAGAGGTGTCACTTGCTGTTCAAGGTAAATAGTTTGTCATATGAGTAAGTGTTCAATTGGCATTGCCTACAGACTGCGAATTGAGATGTCAGTAAAGAGAATCTCATTTAACATGGGTTTAAGACACTCATCAGTTGCTTAAAAGAAATCATTGTGATGAAGATTTTGTATGAAGCGGTAGTTGCTATAGGTAGTTGGGATGGAAATTGTCAGCCCAGCCGTGTCATCTTTCTGTTTCCAGCTGTTCCCGTTAATTCTCATCGTTATTATTGATAATTTTCACTGAATCTATGAAATTCCTCCCGGTGTGTGTACCTGCACACTCCTTTTCTAGTGTGATCCATTTCAAGTTGCTGATTCTCAGTGGAGTAGGCAAAGACTATATGCGCCAATGTGGCAGTTGTGGTTAGTGGGGATATCTCTTGGGCACATGTTTTTGGGGGGTGCTAGCATTCTCACTGATGTCCCAAGGCTGTGGAGCTTTCTGCCATTGGGGATCAAGGTGAACCCAAATCTTGACCCTTTTGGGGACTGATGCAAGACCTGTCTCTCTTCTCAGTCCCGGCCCCACATTAACACAGCTTCAAAATGACTTTGCCATTACTTCTTGGAAGGGAATAGCCAAGAATGAGCATGCTCCAAATAGTACATATATGGAGGGAGGGATGGCATGTTTGTGTCCCTTTCCTGGCAGAATGATGAATTCCATTTTGTATAGGATGCCCTGGATACTACTGTGATTATGCATTAGAAATGTATCCTGCATATAGATACAGTAGTTAACTTTACCAAACAGGTAAAGAATAACTCGCAGCTGCACACACACCTGCTTGCGGAAGGCTGTTTGGTGGAACACAAAGTGTACAGTGTCTCTCATGCCTAGTTGAGTGCCAACTGCAGAAACACAGTGATCTTAAAGGCATCTGCATTGCTCCGCAAGTGTAGCGTAAAGTTTAAAATTAAGCAGGAAAGCTGAAGTGTGTGTGTGAGAAACACGGGTTTTGAAAAACTAATGTACCATTTGAGGCAGGGGTAGGCATTTACAACTCTTCCACTGTGAAGAACTTCCTCCGGACTAGGGGTTTCAACAAGAGACCCTTCACTATCTGCTCTGTGGATGGAATATACAGCCTGTCTAAAGAAAGGGAAGGCTCTGTTCAGTGGTTGGAGCTAAATGTGTGTGTATTTTCCTAGATGAGGGGGATATGGCTGCAGCCAATGCCAGCAATGGGCCAGAGGAGTCTGAGAACGAAGAAGATGGATATGATATCCCCAAACCACCTTTACCAATTGCCACAGCTCGTCGCACACTGTCCGATATCTCCAATGCCACGTCTGCCTTCAGCCGAATGTCTCTGGATTGTGATCCCATCACAGGTGAACATCCTTACCTCCTGATTTTGTAGCAGTATCTGATAATTTGGTACACATCTTTGAAGCATATCTGAAGGCTGGCTACTAGGTGGGAATGGACCATTATGGCAATGACTGTGCTCTCATGTCCTGTACCGTAGAACGTAGCTTCCTTTACACTTGTAACAAGGCTATGTACCCACGGCTACTGTTTCAGCATGACCTGCTGTCTCCGAAACATGATCCAGCTTATGGTGAACTACCTATTTCTTGTTTGCAATTGTACGAAAGGCTTTTTGTTTATTTTTAAGTTGCTGGTTTTCCCTGGAGGATCAGTGAGTTGAACTGTGTGTTGGTGGGTGAGGCAGTTTCAGTGATTTGGTTGCCTGTTGTGCTTTTGATGCATGTTTTTCAAGAGAGGCTGCATCAGGGTGGCTGTTTCCTTCCTCACACCGGTGCTGCAGGGCTGGCTCCGTTTAATTGGATTGTTTGGGAGTTCTTATTCTAAGGACTTGTACACTTTGCCAAAGTTCATCCTATTGGAAAATACCATCTTCAGTCATTGCCATAATGGTCCATCCCGCCTATTTCTGGAGTAAGTCATGGGGAGGAGAAGCTGCGTTTGCTGATCCACTCTACAGGGTTACTGTTGCTAGGTAGGGTACCCTTCCACTGGACCTGTTGCAGGGGGCGTGGGGTAATGTGGCAGAGAAGTGAAAAAGCAGGAGCAGACATGGCCCTGAGACCAGAATGGCCAGGTCTCATTAGACATGACCGGAGCCTGATAAATGAGGTAACAGGCGAGTGGTTAAACAGGGTTTTCCCAAGCTTTAGAAACACAGTGAGATGTGCGGTGGAATCTTTGGCATATTCCTTGTAGTTACATTGTTTTTCCAGACCTCTCTCTCACTCTTGTTTTGATATCTTAACTGTGCTCACACATTTACCCAAACAGCTCGGTCTTATTTCTATAAGCAAAACCAGTAGGGTTTAGGGTGACCAGATGTCCTGATTTTATAGGGACATTCCTGATTTTTGGGTCTTTTTCTTATATAGGCTCTTATCACCCCCCACCCCGTCCTGATTTTTCACACTTGCTGTCTGGTCACCCTAGTAAGGTTTACTAATTATTTATTAAACCTCTGTGACCATTTTTGTGCCCCAGGGAAGAGGAGACGAGACAAACTGAAGTTAAAAGGCCAGGCTGGCGGAGAAAAGTGGCTTGTGGTGGCAGTGCTACTACAGTGTTCTAAAGCTGCCCGTTAATGCAACATGCACTTGTTGTCTTCCAAAATAACAGTTGTTTCCCCCTCTAGGTTCTTCCGATGGCTCTCAAGTTCCAGAAAGGCCGCCAAAGCCCTTACCGCGGCGGATAAACTCTGAACGGAAAGCCGGGGGCTGTCAGCAGGCTGGCGGCAGCACCAGCATATCGCCCCAACTTTCCAGTGAGATTGAGAACCTGATGAGCCAGGGATACTCCTATCAGGACATTCAGAAAGCGCTGGTCATTGCACATAACAATATTGAAATGGCCAAGAATATTCTCCGGGAATTTGTCTCCATTTCCTCCCCTGCACACGTGGCCACATAGCACATCACCTCCCTGCCTACAACGTCTGTGGACCAACTGCCCGGGCAGTCCATAGCCCAGCTGCAACCGCAAGGAGGAAGGGGTTCCTTGAGAGAGCCTGGGCTGAATTCAGCCCTGCCTCTTAAGAGCATCAGTTATCAGGTTTCTGTGGTTCCAGATTTCAAAGCAGTGGAATGAAATGGCGCAGATAGATGTGTATACAGTGTGTCTCTTGGCATCGTTTTGGAGTCCTCCGCCCCCCGCCTCTTGCTTGGGAGTACAGATTTGTTACAAAGGGCATTGGTAGAAATAGGTATCATGACAAGTGATTCTGGAGATGATGCTCTGGGGAAGGGGGGGTGTTTTGTGCTGTGAATTCTAACTGAATGCTCTGAAAATGTCTCCAGGTTGATGTGGTGTGTCCTGTGGTTCATGGTACTAGATTGGGACCTGTTCCCTGCTGTGTGTTTGGCTCAGGCTTTGTAGAGCTGTTTGTAGGTGGCCCTCTGCTGGGAATACATAGGAGATCTAGGAAGAAATGATTAGATTGCTTCAGTTTACTGTGGCATTTCTCCTGTCCCCCATAATTATTGCTCAATTTAAGTCCTCCCCTTTAGCCGGGATACGAGTGTAACTGGCAGCAGTCCATTTTTAACTCCTTAGTGCTGGGAGATGGATTTCTCTCCCCACGTATCGCATGGCCGGCACTGGATTCCAGGGAGTTAGATATGTTGAATTTAGGGGTGGGAGGGTGTCTTTTGGGGTGGGTAGGCATGGAGAACTGGCTGCTGCTTATCCTTTTAGCCCAGAGCATCTTTACTTCAACTTGCTTACAGCTGTGCCGTACTTGAGTAGCTACCACTGGATACTCCCATGCACTCGTTCTATAGGAATGTTGCATCTGGTAAATATGAGGATTTTTATCTTAATTGCATGGCGGCTATAACACACTAGTGGCCTTCACACACATTCCATCCTCTCCTTTAGAGAGCGCTTGTGGGAGCCACTCACCTGTGTGCCAGGTTTTGTGGAGTAGGCAGGTGCAACCGGTGTATCTCATCAGTATCGTGTCTGCTTTGTAGTAAAAATGCAGCAGAATTCTCTGAGGCCGTCTGTCACAATAATACGGGGCTTGATTTCCCTTTGTTACACCAGGGAATTGTCAGGGCTTGTGTCAGACAGGAGATCAGAGGAAATTGTGTAGTGATGAAACAGTCAAACTGGACTTTAAAAGTTGGTGTTCAACTGTTGTTTTGGAAAAACCTGGCTTGCTAGTGTGCCGTTTACTCAATGCCTTTTCAATTTGTGTGTCTTTGATGTTCACAAAGTGGCTGATTCCTTCAGAGAGGAATTAAATCAAATAGAAATACAGAGACCACGGTCTGACAAATTAACAAAATGCGCATGTATTCAGTGCACATGAGCTTTTCAGATTGTGCCCGGAATTATTTGACTTGCTGTTGAATGTCAGTAGTATGAATGAACAGCAGTAGTGACTAAATGACTATTTATGGCTTGAAATATCTTTAGGGGGTGCAAGACTGTTTGATGTAGTTCATCCCTTTTACAGAATCTGGTAATCAGATCAGGAGCCTGAAATTGGCAGAGGGAATTTAACAAGAGTAATAGCAAGTGTTACAGAAGGGAACAAAGTACTAGATTCTCATTTCATGTTGAACGTAATGAATCTCTCTGAATCTACAGCCTTATCGTTGTAAGTGCAGTGGGATCCAGGCGACATAAAGGCGTGAACTGTCCTCTTCTCCTTTCCTCCCTTCTTTGGTAAAGAAAATATAGTCTGGAATGCTAGGGAGAGCGGTGCAATCGCTGCCCATCAGCATTGCTGCCAGAGGTATGATTTGCAAAGACAGCCTGATGTTTGTGTTGGTGTGAGCTGTGGGGGATGCTGACTGTTCACTGTAATAGTGCAAAGTCAAGTTATGTGACTTCAGTGTGAGTTGCATGTGCATCTCTGAGGGCAGAGTCCATCCCTAGTGAAGTCTTGAGCTGTAAAGGGAGGGGTGATTGTCTGCCCTCCATAGAATATATCTTTTCTCCTGTTTCTCTGCCCAGGCACATGACAGACTGCAGCTAACGGGTCACGTCTTGTTGGTTTTGTGTGAAATGCTGTGACAATAATACATAGCAGGCCGTGGTCAGCAAGACTTTCAGACCTTGTTGAAAAACGGGTCTAGTGTAGGAAGAGCTGAGGTTGCTACAAGGGCAGCTCTGTTCTCTTATTACATCTGCATGATGCAGTGGTAGTTTTTGATCCTGACCAAGCAATTTCTGGAGTATCCAAATCATTTCCTGGTCTGTGCTTTCCAAAATGTGCTTCAGAAGCAAATAGTGACCCTTCTGACGTGACTACTACTCTTCTCTACCCCTTCTTGCTACCTGTCTCCAAAGCTGCCGCTAACTCCATGTTGGTTTTGCAGCCACTTTGCTTATCAGTTTTTCTGCAAGGTCAGCCTGGGTGTTTCAATGTGCACTGTGGCTCCTGCCGTTACTACGCGGCAATTAAATTTAACCAGCTAAAAAGCCTAAACTGTTGTCCTCCCATGCAGAGTGCATGTTGTTCAAAGCAGCAGTGTCCTATTCCTCGTGGACAGTCCATTTTCACAGGCTCGCCCTGTGGCTAATTAGATCATGCCTAGCAAAGCTTCGACCGACCTCTTTTCAGGGTTCAGCCATGGTGGTTCCTTGCCTGTGGACGTCATTCCAGGATTAGAGATTTGAAGGCAATCCTTGTGACGTGGATCTCTGACATTGTTTTTATGCATGTGTCCTTTCTGCCCACTGTTTGTGTCTTAAACTTCTCTGAGAAACGTAAGTGGCTTTTTCTCCTTGAACACGTGAATGTTTGTTACAGTCTGCGAGTAATGACGAAGCGTAGCCAAGCCAACAGCGCTTCCTGAGGTTGTCCTCTGTGGAGTAAAGTGAAGCACTTTGTGGTGTATTTTCCTTTCTGCTTTTCTTTTGCAGAGGTAACCTTATCATTGCCCCATCCCACCCCTGTGTCTTTATTCCAAAAGGTCAAGTTTTAA
The DNA here is from genome assembly GCA_032164245.1 of Sternotherus odoratus. Classification (NCBI taxonomy): domain Eukaryota; kingdom Metazoa; phylum Chordata; order Testudines; family Kinosternidae; genus Sternotherus; species Sternotherus odoratus. The sequence continues at coordinate 4,921,114 of JAVMKO010000019.1, forward strand.
TTTTACTTTAAAAGAAAGAAATGAGAAAAAAAAAAAGCCAAATGTCTAGTGCCTTTCTTATGCTGCATCTCCAGGCTGGATCTGAGTATCCTCTTGTGAAAACGTAGAGCCTCAACTAGACTAGCCGTACAGGTGCCTGTGAGTGCAACTGCTTTGAAGGGGATGGGGGGGGGGGTGAGCGGGAGAAGAGAGCAAGAGATTGGCGAGAGTCACTTCAAAGATGACCCTGTGTTTTGTAGCATTTCGACTGTGGAGGTTTCTTACCTTATCCCTGTTGCTAACGGTGACTTGTCTGGATTGGTGCTATAATAAGCTTGGTGTGAAGACAGTAGAATTGTAATACAGGATTCTTTTTGCAGTTAACAAAACCAATCAAGAGTTCTGGTCATAAAAATGCTGTTTGTCCCCCACCTCTCACCCCAGGACACAAAGCAAGCAAAATACAGTGCAGTGAGAGAGGAGTAATGAAGTGCAGTCGGACCAGATGGTGTTTCACCAAGTGACAATCAGCAGGTAGCTGTGGTTGCAGATAAGCGTGTCCCATTCCAAGTTTCCAGCCACTCAAGTGTGTTCACTGCCCTCCCAACTGTATGGGAATCTACAAGACAACCAATTCCCACAGGAGGGAGGTAACAGCTGTAGGTGGAGAAATCTGCCTGCTGACCTGCACTTGTGGTGTTTCCTCTCTGCAAGTGCTGCAGATTTAAGCATTAAGCAGTTAGTGCCTCTCTGCTGGTTTGCAGTGGCTTTTGCTTTCTTTGTTAACACAGCTTTCCCCATGTGTCCCTAGCGGCTACCCAAAGCTGGATGGGTTTGGGGAACAGCACATCACTTTATGCACTAAGACCCTGTACAACTTTCCAGCTAATCTAGGGGCAGAGTAACTGCTGTACATGTGCATTTTAGCTGACTAAGGACAAAAATGTGATTCTTGTGGCTTTTTTTAATGTGCCCCAGTTTAAAATCAGAGCAGGAAACAATTATTATTTTTTAAATTACTAATATAAATCTTTTTCTTTTTTTTAAATTCATGGTGGGGGAGGAAGAGTAGCTTTATTTCTCTTGAATAATGGATACCAATTTATATAATATCAGTGTTAAAATGTTGAGATTTTCACAAAATATTTTAAGTATAATAGTGTCATTAATATAAAAAAAAATTATATTAGCAGTATTTAATCCTTTCAGACCTGTAAAGAATAAGGAAAACAGAAGGTAAATATTCTTACAGAGAGTAGCTGAGCTTTAAGGTTCATTTGATTTAAAGTCCTCATTTTGTTTTGCAAATACATTGTTCATGTTTAGAAGTTATACTAATGTTATTTATTAATTTTTTTCATTCTTGTATGCAGCCCACTAAAGAGCTTTTTGTTTTGAATTTCATGCACCTGTGTCAGTAAAAAAAAATACAAAACAAAGTTTTATTTTTAAATAAATTTCCTTTGTTGTAGCAGATCAGTGAGGTGGTCTTAATGTGCTTCGTGGAAAGTACTGCTCTTGAAACTGTCACAAGCATGTTCTGTGTAAGAGGGGTGCACATTAAAAACTGACCACTGCTGACTGGGTGTTCTTACCAACCAAAGGTACATGAGACCTTAAGGTTATTTGGTACATCCTAATACAAACTGGGTCCCAAGCCCAAGATGTGAAAGGAGGAGGGTTTTGCGTTGGGCTAGCAACCCACCATGTAAAAAACGGATGCTACAGAAACATCAACCAAATCTTCAGCAAATGGAGAAGAATGGTTGGCGCCTTATGCTCCACCAGGAGCGAAGAGGATAAGAAGAAGAATACAAACTGGCGTTATTAGGGTGGACAGCTGAGGACTGGTGTACACTAGAACAGATGGATCAGTATAACTGTGTCGGTTACAGGTGGTTTTTTTTCCCCGCACTAGCATAGTTATACCAATACAAACCCAAGTGCGGATGAAGTTATACTGGTGTATTTTGCCTCCTGAACTGTATTATGGTATAAACACTTATACCAGTATAGCTGCATGCACACTAGGGGTTCGGTGCGGGATCAGGGCCCCTTGTAAACAAATCACAAAAGCAAGCAGAGCAGCTGTCGCCCCCCACCCCATAACAAGGGGAAGGGGCTCATCACTCCCCTAAAACCCAAGCCAAGAAAACCCCCACAAGCACGAATGTTTGGCATGGGTAGAAACCATTAACAAACCAATCCGTGCCGCTGCTGGACTATTAAAACCAACAGGTACAGAGGCATTTCTGCATCACAGGCAATCCTGGGGGTAGGACATAAAACCGATCATGATACTAAGAATAGTCACCAGGCTTCTGCCTATGCTGGTTTCCCGTTTCTCCAGGGGGTGCTCCCACCCCCCAGCTAGGGCCGGACTCCAGAGTCTGCTAACCAGCCCCCAGCAGCGCAATCCCTTTTAGGGGATGGGGCAGCCCAAGCTCCCTTTCACTGCCCCCCCCCCTTTGAACTTAGTATAGAGCAGCCTCCAGCTTTTCCTTTTTAAGTGCAGATTCTTTGCATTGTTTTGCAAAGGGGGTGGGGCGCACTGACTGAGGGGCCCCCCAAAAAAAAATGTCTGGGGAGGAAGGCCCCCAACCAAGGACTTTAGAGGCCAAACTCTGGGGGCCTGAAGCCCGGGGGGGGGGGGGGGTGTTCCAGCGGGAGGCATTGCGCTCCCGCCACGGAGTGGGAGGGGCTGGCAAGCGGAGCGCCGGTCCGTTCTGCACAGCGCCCTCTCTAGGTAGGGAGGTGCACGGTGCCGTCTAGGAATGGCCGATGTTCACAGGCTGTGCAGGGTGCGGGAGGATCCATCGGTGTCACAAGCTGCGTCGGTGCTCAGCTCAGACTGGGTTATCAGGATTAGGACGTGATCTCAGGCGCCACGCAGAGTTCCCCCGGGATGAAGGCTTCCTTGTGGCTCAGAGTCGAGAGAGAACCCAAGAGACTGGGGCACTAGTGTAAATACCCGGCCCAACAGCTCCCGTTTGTTTGGTCTCCTATCTCCACCAGCCCGTATTGTAGACGAGTTTCCATCCACACGCACAGAAACTTGCAAGATTTGAAACGACGGCTCCTCATTAAACTCCGCTCCACATGCTCATCTGAATCCTAATCAACAACTGATTCCCTTTAACAAGCCGGGGACAGGTTTTTACTCTCCCCCGCCAAAAAAATAATAAGTTATAAATATTTATTTCCAGTGGAATTGATCAGTCATGATTTTATCCTCTCCTGCCAAGTTCTGAGCACTACGGCCAGGAGACGATTCATGGAGCAGGTTTATTCGACCCTCTTCTCCTAAAGAAGGGTCGATTCGAGCCGCTTCAAACCTCCTCTTTAGGAGAAGAGCGTCAATTAGCACCTCTTCACCTAAGGAAGAGGGTCGAAGGGGCTCGAATCCCCCCTCTTCTTTAGGAGGAGAGGGTTTATTCGACCCTCTTCTTAAGAAGAGGGTCAATGGGACTCGGATCGACCCTCTTCTTTAGGAGAAGTTGGTCTTTTAGACCCTCTTCTCCTAAAGAAGAGGGTTGATGGGGCTCAAATTAGAGGCTTGAATTAGAAGAGCGTCTTCTATTCAAGCCTCTTCTAATTGACGCTCTTCTCGCTTCTGCCGGGAGCCGGGTAAGAGGCTTGTCCCGCCTCGCCGCTCCAGGTCGGGGGCTTGCCCCACTTGGAACAGTGCCATGTTGGCATGTCGCCCCACTGGCTCCCACGTGTAGGGGTAGCCAGCAGGCTCTGCATGCTGCCCCTGCTCCAAGCACTGGCTGTACAGCTCTCACTGGTCCCCCCTCTGGCTCCTGGACATGCCACTGCTTCTGGGAGCTGCTAGAGGTAAGCGGCACCTGCACCTTTGATCTCCTCCCTCGCCTCAACCCCCTGCCCCAGCCCTCACCCCCCTCCTGCCCTCTGACCCCCCTTGGTCCCAGTCCAGAGCACACTCCTACACCCCAAATCCCTCATCCCCAGCCCCACCCCAGAGTCTGCACCCTGAACTCATTTCTAGCCCCACACCCAAATCCCCAATTTTGTGAGCATTTGTGGCCCGCCATACAATTTCCATACCCTGATGTAGCCCCCAGGCCAAAATGTTTGCCCACCCGTGTGTTAAGTGGATCTAAGTCACTGGTTCTGAAACTGGGGGTCAGACCCCTCCAGGGGTCGCGGCCCGCTTATGTGGGGGTCGCGAGCCCTAACCCCCATGGCAGGCTGCCAGCTCCAACTCTGACCCCCGCGGCTGGCTGCAGCTCCAGTTCGATCCCCCGTTGCCACGCAGGCAACCCGGCCCCTGCAGCGGGCTGCCACTCCAGCCCTAATCCCCGGGGCGGGGCGGCGAGCCTCAACCCCAAGGTGGAGTGGTGGGGCTGAGAGCCCCGCCCCTGGGGTGGAGCGGCAACCCCCGACCCCAGGCTGGAGCAGGGGGGCTGCAAGCCCTGAGCCCTGACCCAAGGGCAGAGCGGTGGGGCTGTGAGCAGTGCTGGCAGGTGGCTGTGAGCCTGAGCCCCAAGCTGAGCCCTGACCCCAAATCCTGTGCTGGGCTGCGAGCCCCAACTCCGATCCCTGCACCAGGCTATGAACCCTGACCCTGGATTGCTTCAGGACATTAATTACTGTCAAATATTAAAATAAAAAATAACTTTTCCACTTATATTTAATTTGATAAAATATGTTTCAGACTTAAATTAAAGCAGTGAGAAAAGCAGGGACAAAATTCCTTTTAAGCAATAGGGTTTAAATTTACTATTTAACAGTGTTAAATATACAAAAAAATTGTAATTTCTAATGGGGGGGGTCGCACTCAGAGGCTTGGTTTTCCAAAAGGGGTCGCCAATACAAAAAGTTTGAGAACCACTGATCTAAGTCAAATTCCATCTGTTACAAACGAGAGCCCCTGTTCTTGTGTCTAAGTGGGAATGCAGTAGTAGCAGTTGTGGGCACGTTATGAATGTGGTAGACAAATGGGGGGTGAAGAGAGGAGGAGATGAAAACACATGCGCTGAGCCACGCATTACAGTCCAAGTGTACAGTCCGCACTAGGGAATGTCACCACCCCTCCTTTAGTTGCTCACTGCACCATTGTGAATTGAGACAAAGTACAGCCAGTCCCGGAAGTGTTTTGGCTTTTTATTTTCACATATATAAAAAAAAACCCTGCAAATACCCGACAAACTCTTAAATTTACACACAAACCAACAAAAATATATATATATATATATATGTATATAACAAAAGCTTTAGCTTCTGATATTTCTAGCTCACAAGTACAGCTCACCCTTTTTGATAATGAGTTGGTTGCATCTGCTGCTGCAGAGAGTCTCATTAACCACTGAGGAAGTTGGGTGCATAGGGAAGGAGCTGCTATTGTTTTGCCCAGTGTTAATGTAAGGCTGTTGGTTGCCGAAGTGTTGGAGGAATTGAAAATAAAGGCTGGTTAAGTAGCAGCTATGGGGGGTGTATACCTAGATGAACCAAGTTCTACAACTTGGCTTACTTCTCTAATGGGAATGGATGGAAAAGGAAGGGGCTCATCTCCTCGGGGTTCTCCTGGGGGCAGGGGAGAGGTCATAGGGCTGATAGAAGGCACAGCAGTATATGCTTGCAGGCGGGGTGTTCTTCGTTTGCTATCTCTGAGATAGCATCAGTTCAATAGTCTGCGGGAGCTCAGGTCTGTCCGTTCCCCTCCTTGTTCACAGCTGGTACCCGTCACCCCGGCCTAGGCCAGAGAATGGGATTTTAGTCAGGGATATGTAATGCTTTATGTAGGGAGAATACTTTAAAAAAAACCTCAAGACACCCTAGAGAGATGCCAATTTCTAAGCATGGCATATAGCTGCTCTTCATCAGCCTTGACTTTAGACATGGTCTGCTGGAGGGACCTGCTCATTTCAGCAGCCGTACAGCTTAATTGGAAATCTGACCCGGGTAGCCACATTCCTCAGGGAGGCGGCAGGTGTGAACCAAGGCCCAAGCCCTCAGGTAAGCAATGCCGCATCATGCAACTTTAAAACTTTCATAGGAATGTATTGTTGGGTCCAGTCCCTGCCGAAACCTCAGAAGGAGTGGGAGGCCCTGTTTTTACTGCACATAGAATAGAGATCCTGTCCTATCAGTTACTTGTTCTCACTGGAGTTACTTGGGAAAAACAAACTCAATTCCTCCAAGAATGGAGCGCTCTGCCTGCATTTCACCGGTGCAAGATGAATCTAAACCAGCAGAACAAGAAGAGTTAAGGGACAAGCTACAAGAACTAACCATTCAGCATCCTAGAACCCACCAGGTAAAATCCACCTCCTACCTATAATTCATACTGTGCACCCATTGTGCAGAGACTTAGCTAGACGCTGCTAATCTAATAAGGGTTGTGGGGTTGGCTTTTTTTCAGTTGGAAGGAGCTCCAATTAAAAGCACAATTCTAGCCCTGACAAACCCAGACTGCCTAGCGCTCTAGCCTGTTTTCAGGAGGGTGGTTGGGGGGGGGGGAGTGTATCTGCTGTGAATTCTAGGTAAAAAGCTTCTAGACTCTTTCCCCCCCCCCCCCCCCACGCACGCACACCTGGAACAATAAAAAGCTAACAATAACATTCCTGATAAGGTCTTAAATTCTTCCCCCTACCAGGGTAACGTGGATGTTTTCAAGAATTTGTTTTTGGCCCCTCTGAAGCAGTAAGCCAGTCCGGATTTGTTGCGGCTAGCATGATATCTTTCAGTCCCTTGGCTAGTGTGACGGCCATGTTGCGGGGTGGGGGTGGGGGGTGAGGTATTCCTCCCTGCAGAGGACTCCCAGTGCTGTGATGCATTTCAAGGTCTCTGGCCACGCTCCCAGGGGGCTGGAGCAGGGTAGGGAGGCGGCGATCCAGGAACAGGAAAGGTTTGAAGGAAAAAACACAGGGCGGGTCCCTCGCTCTAGTTCCTCAGGTCGATGTATTTCTCTGCCTTGAAGCCATGGACAAGAAATAAGGAGTTAGAGGTGATCAGAGTGCAGGTTCTCCCTCCTCCCACCGGTGAAGACCAGAGCCAACCCAGTGCAATGGTTTCCCAGGTAAGTGACTCCTGGAGCAGTGCGTATGGGCCGTGGAGGGACACTTCTTACACCATTCTGCGGTTGAGCGATGATCTGAAGGCTACCGGGACACACGCTCGTCTACGCCAATTTGCATTAAACAAAGGAACACGTTAGCTGAACTGGAACTGTGCTACTGGGCACCTCTGCATAGTAAAACTAGACAATGCCCGTTAGGATTACGGCAGGAACAAGCCTGTGTCGATGGCGGGGGTGTGCGTGGGGGAACTGCCTCTTTAATCACTTATACCCCCTGGAGCAGCTTCCCCGGGGAGAGGGAGAAAGCTTTCCCGGCTGCTGCCTTCTCCCCCTCCTCCTCGCAGACCCATGGCTTAGGACACACCCTGCCTGGGGTTTGTGGATCCCATTCTTCGGCCCATACCTAGCCTAGGGAGTCTAGGTCCCTACGGAAACAAAATCTTGTGGCACCTTAAAGACTAACTATAAAGTTTTGAAGCATGAGCTTTCGTGGGCTAATACCCACTTCGTCGGATGCAAGCAGTGGAAATGTTTAGAGGCAGGTCTGGGAAAGTAGGTAAGAACCAGGTGGGAGGTGAAAAGGTTAGTCCAAATAAGCTGAACCAGTTTGTTATCTCCGATCAGGGAGTGTGGATTATTCTTCTAGCATTTGAATGGGGTGTGTGAACATGGAGAGAGGAGAAACAATGTCTGTAATGAGCCAGCCATTCTAGATCTTTGTTCAGTCCTAGAAGGTGTGTGCTGAATTTGCAAATGAATTGAAGTTCTGCAGTTTCCCTTTGTAGTCTGGTCTTGAAGTGTTTTTGCTGCAGGATGCTGACTTTTAAATCAGCTAATGTGTGTCCAGGCAGGTTGAAGTGTTCCCCTACAGGTTTGTGTATATTGCCATTCCTAATATCTGATTTGTGTGCATTTATCCTTTTTCGTAGGGACTGTCCAGTTTGGCCGATGTACATAGCAGAGGGACACTGGTGGCATATAATGGCATATATGACATTGGTTGATGTGCAGGTGAATGAACCAGTGATGGTATGATTGATCTGGTTAGGTCCTGTGATGTTGTTGCTGGTGTAGATATGTGGGCAGAGTTGGCATCGAGGTTTGTTGCATGGATTGGTTCCTGAGTTGGAGTTATTGTGGTGCAGTGTGCTGTTGCTGGTGAGAATTTGTTTAAGGTTGGCAGGTTGTCTGTGTGCCAGGACTGGCCTTCGTAGGTCCCTACGGTGGCATTGTGGAGGCCAGAGAGGCTCTAGCCTGTAACACCTACGCCCCTTAGCTCTGGGCCAGGCTGACCGCGAACGAAGCAGGGACAGGGAAGCCTAAGGGTCCTGCAACTGATTTCTCCTGGGAGCCAGGGCACATGGCCAAGTCCACGGTGAGAGAGCTGCGGAAGGGGGAAGGGAAAGTTCACAGCAGAAGGGGAAGCAGTTTCCACACCGCTACTTCCCACTAGCATGCAGCAGCACATCCGCATCTCGGCCCCGGCACTGGCTGAGGCGAAATGAAGGCTGGCACCACAAGGTCCCCCCCACTTCCCGTAATTCCTGCTGATGACGATGGATGATGAAGGACCATGCAAGAACAGGGGTGCTGGGAACAGCAGTTGACGGCTGCTTCCCCAGCTCCAGAGGAGGCCCCCTCTCTGCGAACGGCAGGGCAGAGACACCCCCCTGCCCTGCAAGCATCACTGCTGCTCCTGGCCAGAGGCTGCAAAGGGCCAGCCCAGCCCCCGGAAGGTAACTGCATGGAGATCTGTCCTACCTGGTCACCTGCAGGTCTCTTCTCGCCGTTGGCACCCTGCAGAAGCCCCGCCTCTTCGGAAAGTTTATCTGACTTAACTTCAACTACAATCTCGTCTTTACGGGCATCTGGCCTGGTGCTAGGGGGAGGGAGGTGACAGTTTTCAGACACATTTGAGGTTCCTGAACGCCTGCGGGCTGAGGTGCGGGAGTCCAGGCCCTTGGGCTGATTCCTAGGGGCTCCCAGAGGGCAGAAGGAAAAGGAGTCCGAGCAGAATCAAACTATGGTGGAGGACACAGGCCGAGGGAGGTTTTCAACAACTCCAGCCTCCGCCAGTAGGAGGTGCTGTCGGGGAAGGGGCAGGAGCCCTGGGACGGCAGCTGGAGTGTGAGGATCGTAGCTACTCTGCTCACACTAGGGATTGCTGGCTGTTGGAGAAACTCAGCTCTGGCTCCTTATAGCGCCGGCTTTGGGAGCCTTTGCTGCGGGGAAGCTCTTGGCTACTCTGCATCCAGCGTGCGAACGGCAGGGAGGCATCCTAGCCCTTCCGGGGGTGGGGGGAGAGCAAGGGGCCTGAATGGGATGAGATGGGAAGCGTGAATGGTTTGGTGCGTCTTTGAGCCAAGCCCTGGCTAGCCGGGAGGCGGGGGAGTTGTGGGTGCCGGCAGGGCGGGGAACTCGGCTTACATGTCCTGCTTCCCGGTGCGGTGGCAGGGGATCTTCCCTTTCTTGTGCAGGAAGTAGAGCAGCGCGCCGAGCACGGCGATCACCAGGATGCACACAATGACCGCCACGATGATCACGCCCTTGCTCCCCTGGGTCTTGTGCTCTGCGCGCAACAGACGGGGGCTGTTACCGCCTGACCCCCGCGGCTTCCCCGCGCAGCAGCAGGCAGCACGCTTGCCTCTCCCCAGGCTGCATCGTAAGTGCATGGAAGGGGCAGGGGATAGCGGGGAGGCACCAGGACGAGAGGGGGCTGCATGCAGCACTAGCACAACGCACCGGGGGGACCCGGGTTCTGTTCCTGGCTTGCTGGGGGTAACCACATTGGACCCAATGAAGGGATGTTTGCAATGTGTTGTGTATTAGGCGCCACCTCCGGTGATGGGAGATCCCCTCCCGTTGACGGAGGTGGTGTCTACGCTGACGCACAGGCGTGGTGCCCCTGAGTGGCGTGCCACGTGTCGTCAAGCTGTCAGTGACGTCCGGTCCTAAGATTCGGTGCCACTTGGCCGCCTAAGTGCTTCAGCCACTTTTGAAAATGGGCCTTAGGCGCATTTCACCCAGCGTCTAAAACCTTGGCCGGCCTGGAAATGCCCCACTGGACAGGAAGCACTTCTCGTCCAAATACCGGCTCTAACCTAGACCTCCCTTGGCAGCATCTGCCACCCGGTGCCACGGCCCAAGGGCATGAGATCCCAGCTGAGTGAAGGCCAAAGGGTGGGGTGGAAACTAGGGGAAGACTGGCCCGCCCAAAGGAGTCGCGTTCTAGGGCCTGTTTCTGGGGTGTAACATGAGGGTCACACTCTGCAAACAACACAGCCGTCGGCAAAGGGGAAGGGTGGGAGTTGATGCCTGCAGGGCGCAGGAAGCGGAGAGGGGAGCTCACACGATGAAGGACCATGCAAGATCAGGGTTGCTGGGAACAGCAGTTGACTGGGGGTCTCAGGAGGGAAGGGATTAGCTGGGAGACCGGGGGTCCTATAGCTACTGACCTTTCTTGATGGGTTCCGCTAGGATGCCAACAGAGAATGGAGAGAGAGTGCTGAATGAAGTCCATCCCGCCCCGCTGTGGGAAGGCTCTGGGCAGACATTCACCCCATTGGCTCCGGGACTTAACCACCCACCTCCGTGCCCCAGGGTAGCTCCCAGGGTCTGAAGGTTAGAGCTAGGTGCCCACTGCATCTCTCCCTACCAGGACACCCAGGGGTGACTCGAAGGGATGCGGCTGCCATGTTCAAGGGCCCCAGGCAGTGCTGCTTGGTCATTCTGGGCTCTGTCTCATCCCTTCCCCTCCTTGGGGGGCGCTTAATGCGTGGGTGAGATCTCCTTCCTCCGACCACTGCCGGGGCCCTGGTTCAGCACTGTCACTGGGGACACTTACCGGTAGTGTTGCCAGTAGGAGGCCCCGTCGCTGTCCCTGTAATGAAGAGAGACATTGGCTGGTTGATTTGATTCCTCCCCTCTCCCCCTGGGGAGCTGGGAGCGAGTTAGCATGAAGGGTGCCCCCGGGAACATCCCACCTGCTAGAGGGAGACTTCAGCCTTGGCCCCTCAGTCTGTGCGCAGAGCGGGTGAGCATTTCCCCTGAGCAGCTTTGCAGACAGGCTTTCCCCAGCCAGTTACAGATTCACCCATGTGCACAGTCCCTCTCCCGCCACAGGGACCCAGGGCCAGCCTGGCCAAAGGGCCGGGGGAAACGAACCAGATGACGAACCATCTTTTGGACCTCCACTTTCCAGGGCCTAAATGTCCAACAAAATTCCCGCCTCCATTGGCTATTCAGGTCTTGTCCAAAACCGGTCTCCCTGTTTTGTGAATTAGAGCAGGAGGGGAGGACCCCAGCATGGTCTGGAGGGAGAGAAGGGGATTTCCTTCATGGGGCGCTTCCCCTGTCAAGGTGGCCGGGGGACTTACCCAGCTTAATGTGTTTATTGGTAGTGCCCAGCTCGTTGGTGGCCGTGCAGTTGACTCCTGACTGCAGCAGATCTGGGGTGACCTGGACGGTCAAGTTGCTGATGACGCGGTGATGGTCTGTGTGTTTTTGGACCTGCGGGGAGATGGAAGAGTCAGGACGGGAAGAAGTGAGCACTAGCCCATGGGTTCCCAACCAGGCCTACGGCTGCCCTCCCTAGTTGGGGTTCCCCCCAAAAAATGTAACGGGAGACGCCCGAATGGAAGCGGTCAAGAACCGCTACCTAGCCCCTGTTCCCTGCGCTGCATCCGGCAGGGGGGTCTCACCGTTCCATTGACGCTCCACGTGATCGTGGGCTCAGGGAAGGCGTCAGCTTCGCACGTCAAGGTCACCTGTTCTTTCTCTTGCACGAACACCGGGGGATCCTTGAGACTGATCTGCGGCTTTGCTGCAGGGGAGGAAGAAACGGAGCAGAGGTGTCAGCGTGGCCTGGGACCGGTGGGACAATTTCCTGCAGTGTCCTTAGGAGACTACATTGAATTACGCTGAAGTCTCTTTGGGGGCCCATTGTAATCGATGAATGGTTTGTGTCTTATTGTGGGTCGGGATTGTGTGCACCCTCTTGAGGGGAGATGACAGCCGGGTGAGGGTGGGCACAGGGCACCTTCTCATTGAAGAGAGGAGTAAAGACGTGGGGAGGCTGCGTGTCTCTCTGCCAGCTCATTCCTCCCCGGGCCAGGGACCAGCAGAGCTGGGGTGGAAGCAGTCAGGTGGGGACTGTGTGAACCACCAGGGCAATTCCACGGGCTCCTTGCTGGGTACCCCCTCCCCTCCCGAAGCTGTCCCCTCCCCCCCCCCCAGCCCGGGCAGGAAGGGGGTGGGAATACGACAGCGGCTGGTGCTTACCGTGAACAGCAACATACACCTGCTTGGAGCGGATGAGCCCCGTCACCCCAGCCAGGGCCACCTCGCAGTTGTAGTTGCCTGAAGATTCGAGGGTGAGATTGCTCAGTTTCAGTTCCTTTTCTTGCCCCAGCAGTTTCCCCTTCTGGAAAAGGAGAGGAGCAGGCTAGTGTCCGACTGCCACGGCCCCGCCTCTCGCCCGGGAGTAGCACGTGGCTGACGGAGCAGCAGGGTCTGCCCAAGCTTTCCAGCTCCCCTCAAAGCCCTGGGCCGGGGGAGACCCGCAGCCAGTCGGGGCTAGCGGGCAAGGGGGAGTATTAATGAGGTTTCATCTCGCTCTACAGGTCACTGGAGCACGGCCAAGGCCTCTCCTGCACTGTGCCCAGGTCCCGGTGCCGCTTTGGAGGGGGAGCACCATGTCACCGCCTGGGAGCAGCCGCCCGCCTCGTTCGTTACCCTTTCCTTCCTCCACCGGAACTCCAAGGGCTTGGAGCCTCTGGCATCACAGGTCAGGGCTAAGACCTCTCCCTGCTCCCGCTTGATGGGCCCCTCGGGGGTGATCTTCAGCCCTTCGATGTCTAGGGAGAGAGAGCGGGCGTGGGGATGAGACGCGGGGCCGAGGGCTCGGGGATGCTGGCACAGAACAGAAGCTGGTTCCAGGAGCCAGCCCGGAGCAGGGACACGGGCTGGCTCGGGGTAGGGCCAGCTGGAAGCGGCTGTTCTTGAATGCCACCTCCCCCCCCCCCCACACACACACACACACATGGGGCCCTGAGTGGCAGCCCATTGAGCTGGATGGGGGTGGATCATGGGTAGGCAGCACTGCACAGATTCATGCGGAGCTTGAGGGAGGAAGGGCTGGGACAGCCCAGGGGGAACCTCCCTGCCTCCCCCCCCCCCCACACCCTCCCTTACAGTTCACAAACAGATCCGCTCTGTCTTCCAGGGTCGCCATGGAGTCGAGGTCCAACGTCCGGCACAGGTACCGCCCGCTGTCGTCCTTCTTGACCTTCTGCAGGGTCAGCATCCCGTTGCTGGAGTCCAGCTCTTTCTCCTTAGGCTGGGCCCCCTCCTGAGGGGGGCACAAGGCAGACGGGAGTGGCGGGGGTACGTGGGCACACATGTGGCTCGCATTGGCGCCGGGAGCAGGGGTGGAGCTGCTGCTGGTTTGCGGCCTCCCTAGTCCTTTCCCCTGCCCTGGGCCGGAACTGGTACCCTGGCAGGGGGGCAGACTCTGCCCCCCGCATCTCCTGATCAAGCCCACCCTGCGTAGGGCGGGGCTGGAACCGGTGCCCTGGTACAGAGATGCTCCGTTTCCTTGAGCCGTCCAGCCCATTGCAACAGATTCCCAGACTGGGGCAGGTCTGTGGATCCCGCAGCCCTCCCAGCGCGGGACGAGTGAGGATCCCCGTGGACAGGGGAGCCCAGAGCCAGCCTGTGGGGAGCTCAGGCCGGGACGCTCAGGCAGCCCCACATTCAAGGCGCACTCGGTCAGCCCCCGGGCATCCAGCGCCTGCTGCCCTGCCCCGCCCCTTTGCTCACCTGCACTTTCAGCAGGCTGTACTCGGGCGGGGGGTTCCCGTCCCCCTCGCAGCGCAGTGTCACCTGGTCCCCCTCCCGCACCTCCTCCTTTGGAGAGATGGTCAGACTCAGCTTCTCCGTGGAATCTGGGGTGCGGAGAGAGAGAGACGTGAAGAGCAGAGCAGGGGGTCCGGGGGAGACTAGCAAACAGGAGCCGAGGGGGTGGGGAGGATCTAACAGATGGGGACGCTTGCTCTGCCTGGAGCATGGGAGGGAGCAGAGTGACTCCACCTCCATCCACCCTCTTCAGCGTGAGGGGCCAGGACTTGAGCAGACGCCACATGTTGCCCTGCACCCCTGGCAACACCTGGAGCTGGGGAGGCAGTGGGGCTGGATCCCTGCAGGCCCCCGCTACCCTGCAGAGCAGCAGGCTCCGGAGTGCAGGTGGTGCCATGGTTGTGAGAGCCTGATCTATTGCAGCATCCACGGAGAGTCATCCCCCTTCCCCTGGGCCGGCCCGGGCGGGGCTGATCCGTCCCAGACTCACAGAACACCACCACGGTGACCTTCTCGGAGGCGGCGGTCCGGTCGGCCCCCAGCAGGCGGTAGCTGGCCTCGCAGTGGAAGTGGGAGTGGCGATCCTCGCGGCTCACCCGGGCGAAGAGGGTGCTGCTCACGGTGTACAGCCCGCTGGACTCCTTGATGAGGGTGGAGGAGATGCTGATTTCTGCTGGGCGAAAGCAGGTGATGGGGGCAGTGCCAAGAGGGATTGAGCACCTGCCGGCCCCATGGGCTCCAAGGACCCCACCACCTCCCCGGACTCCGGGATCCAGCCCTTGGAAGGAGGGAAGGGGGATGCACAAGCTTCTCGACCCCTGGGCTGAGCAGGATTGCTGTGAGCTTCCTCACAACAGTGCCCAGGGGCACTCCGTCGCCGTGAGTTGCCTGGCAGCAGGATGCAGGATTATCCTGAGCATGGTCCTGGAAGTGCCTGGGCGGGTCCCTCACCCCAGCTCCCCAGGGCTGGCCCCAAGACTTACGGGTGTCGTCCTGCAACAGTGGATCCCCGTTCTTGTACCACGTGATGTTGGGGGCCGGAAAGCCGTTCTTGCTGACGCACACTGCGATCTGAGACAGCAAAGGGAGCGCTTGGTGCTGAAAACCTCCGGCTCCCCGCACAGCACCCCCCGGTGCCCTCCCCCACACGGCCCATGGGGCGGCTTGCAGCTGGGCAAGGCAGTTAAGATTCTCCCCACCCCTGTCGGCTTCCCCCAGCAGTGCTAGCCCTGCTCTGTGTGGCACAGCCGGCTCCCCTCACCTGTGGGATCTCGTTACTCGTCACGGAGATGCCCACGCCGTTCACCTGAATCTCAGGAGACTCCGGGCTTTCTGGAAAAGAGCAGCAGGCCAGGCAGGTGTTTGGCGCCGGGTGGACCGAGAGGGAAGGGAAAGGCGAAGTGCCTGGCCCCTCCCCGGGCCGAGCCAGCGCCACGCAAGGGGGAACCAGGCCCAGCCCTTGTTCTCAGCTCTGTCCTCTGCCGAGAGCCTGTTCCCGCCTTCCCACAGCACCGGTAGGTGCTGAGAACCTGGGATGGCAGCAGGGGCTGGAGGCACGTCTCTCTCACTAATGCCCACGCCTTGTGATCTGCGGCCCGCGGAGGAACACGCGTACGCTGCCCTGCCCTGGGCTCCTGGCTTAAATCAGCCTCCAAACCACCATGCCCCTGGCCAAAGCGGGGAAAGGAACACCTCCGCTCGTCTGGTGTCCCCGAGCTGCAGCAGCGGGGCCGGGGCTCGCGCCGAGCTGCCCCGCCGAGGCTGTCGCACCGACCCTCTTCCCCCCGGCTCTGGGCCCAGCGGCACTCACTGTAAACGTGGAGCCTGGTCCGGTTCTCGCCCACCCCTGAGCTGCCCGCCCCGACCTGGCACACGAAGGTCCTGGCATCCTGCAGCGTGGCCCTGCTGATGGCGAGGGTGAAGTCGGCCTCCATGGTCACCCGGCCCTTGTACTCCGAGTCCACCTCCACGGTCTGGCCGTGCGCCACGTAGATGATCTTCGTCCGGTTGTGTTTGTTGATCTACAGAGGGGGACGAGAGGGACTCGGGCCTGGGACTCACCAGCTGTGGGGCCCTTTTTGTGCCACCAGGGGGCGGTGGAGGCTTGTGTTAGCCTGGGACACGGGCATGCGGGGAGATGTCTCCTCCAGGGGCCAGGCAGGGAGATGGGGCGAGACCCTCTCGCTCTGACTGGGACCCCCCACTCCCAGCATTTGCCAGGCCAGCGACCAAGCTGCTCCAGGAACCTTATTCCCCCTAAAACCCTCCCACGGGAGCCCCCCCTTCTTGCTCCCCACCTACATCTTCCAGTCCCCACTAACCCTGCCCCAGGGGCCCCCCTATCCTGCCCCATCAGTCATCCCCCCCCAGACACCCCCTCCCCCCCGAGGGTGCTGGTACTCACATAGAACCAGTGGATGTAGGCGTAGTTGCTCTCCCTAGGGAGGGAGAAGTTGCAGGGGATCCTGGCCCTCTGGCCCAACTCCACCTCCACCACCTCCAGCATGGAGACCTCCACCTTGCTGGCCCCAGCTGCTGAGACAGGGCACAAGGTGATACGGGGGATGTCACACATGCACTGTGCTTGAATCAAGGAGGGGCAGGAGGACGGTTCCCCCATTCTCCCCTCCCTCCCCACGGTGGGGCTGAACAGAGCAAAATTGGCCCCGCAGGTGAGATGTGGGGGAGCTGAAGAACCCCAGCAAAGACGAGGGACCCAGCTGGGGCTGGGGGGAGCACAGCTCTCTGGGGCCAGGTGGGACAGATCTGGAAGGTGGGGGTTGCTTTCCCAATGGCACAGGTGGCCCCTCTCCACTGTGGCCCCAGCCTGAGGGGCCCATGGCTGAATGGGGCCGAGAATCCGACCTCCGGTCCTCCATGATACTCCCTCTGCCAGGAGAGAAGACGCTCAGTGCCAGCAGCTCCCGCGCCGCCCGCCCCGCCCCACCAGCGTGGGGAAGTCACTTTCCAGATGCCGATTCGAGCGGAACGGGTGGGGATTAGGCCATTAGCAGCACGAGGGGGACAGGTGGGGCGGGGCGCTACCTCGCTCCCCCCTCCAGTCTCCCCGCTCTCCCCCAGTGTTCGGGGATGACTTCACTTCTGGGGCAGGATGTTGCACTCGGCTGAGCGTGAGTCAGAGGCCACAGCCCCTTTGTTGGGGCCAAGGGGGCCTGGCTGGCGGAGGTGTGGGGGGGGGGCAGGGCATCCGGGATCATGACCCTCTGCCCCCCAGGGGGAAATCCTGGCCTCCTGGTCACATCTGTGGCTTCATCCGGCCCTGGCAGGTAGAGGATCGCTCAGGAGCCGCCACCGTCTCACCCCTGGGGAGTGAGGGGCCCGGGCTCTGGCCAGAGAGGAGGGGGCTCCTGGCGGAGACTGGTGCGAAACGGTGCCTGCCACAGGATGGGTCCCGGTGGAGGGAGGCTGCTGCATCCCACACATGGTGGAGGGGGCAGTGGGGAGGGGGGGCGCCCTGTCAACAGCAACCGGCAGGGGAATCACCAATCCACTCCCCATGCGAGCAGGGCTGGAACCCCGGTTCTCCCCTCTGCCCTGGAAGCC
The DNA here is from genome assembly GCA_032164245.1 of Sternotherus odoratus. Taxonomy (NCBI): domain Eukaryota; kingdom Metazoa; phylum Chordata; order Testudines; family Kinosternidae; genus Sternotherus; species Sternotherus odoratus. Next base: position 4,938,554 of record JAVMKO010000019.1, read on the forward strand.
TGGACCATTCACCCTGCGCCCCATGGGGACACTGAGGCACACAGTGGGGGGAAGGGACTCACCCCCAGACACGTGGGTGATCACTGGCAGGGCTGAGAGTAAACCCAGAAGTCCCTGTACTAGCCCCTGGATCTCTGCCTTCTGGAATGGGGAGTGGAACCCAGGCGTCCTGGCTCCTCCACCTCCAATTGTGAGCCTACACCCCCCTCTCTGCCTCACATCCAGCACCCAGGGGTGCTGGTTCCCAGCTGCACTACTAAGGAAATTCTACCTGCTTCTGGGCACAAAGCAGTGGCCTAGGTGGGGGCAAAGGCAGAGGATGGCAGGGACGGGGTGTCATGCTAGGGGTTGGGGTGAGGACCAGACAGCCTGTGCGTCCGGTGGATGCCCACAGCCAATCCTGCCTCAACCTTCTCCAGTGCTGTCTCTGCGGAAGGGGCTGTGCTCTGTGCAGCCCCCAGCCTGTCTGATTAATCTGCTCAGCAAACAGAGCCCCTCTCCCCACCGCCTAGTAGGGCAGGGAGAACCTCCGGGTCTGCACAGCGCCAAGCCCTGTAAGTAACAAGAGAGGAGAGGGTTCCCCTGGGGCACGGGAGAGAGGGGGTCAGACAGCAAATGCCACTACGGCTGGCAGGGAAGAAGCTTGGGGCAGGGCTGGCAGAGCACCAGGAATCAACCCCGCACAGCCAGGGGGCCCAGCGTGGGCTCACCCCACATCGCCAAGGGTCAGGAGGGGCACCCATAGGAGTGAGGACAGCAACCGTGGGGAGCAGAGACGGAGCCCCCGGCCCCTCCAAATGCCCGGGTCCTCGGAATGTCAGTGGGGAGGGGCCCTCTGGAGACATTTCCGAGGCTCCAGCTGCCCCCGATGCAGCCACCAGCCGACCCCCACTGGGGGGGAGGGGGAAGCCCCATGGCACCAGTGGGTCCAGTCTAAGCCCAGCTGGTGCTCACAGTGATGGAAGACGACAGCCAGCGCAACCAATGCTGCTGCAGAGCCTGGCACACGAGTCATGGCCCCCGACATGGGGGGTGAGTGCGGCTCCGTGCCCTGCCCCACAGCACAGCACCCAGGTTGCCAGCTAGCTCGGCTTCCCAGGACCGGCCGAGGCACGGCGCTCAGAACTGGGTGTCTGGCAGGCAGGTGGACACGAGGAGCCAGCCAGCCACGGGACCCCCACAGGGGAGAGATGGGCAGGCCTGGTGGCTCCAGAGGGTGTCCACAGGTCACACCCTGCGTTCAACCCCCTTCCCCAATTCAGAGCCCCCCGCCGAGGACCAGAGATGAGCAGGCTGGAGATACTCAGCGATTCACTGCTACACTTTCCCCTGACGTCATCCTGAGCCCTAGTGCAGTGGGTGACCCAGGTTCTTCGTCGAGGGGACCCCCAAATGCCAGCAATACCCTCCATGAGATTGCACGTGTCCCCCATCAGCAATGGGCTTGTTCCCAGCAGGGAGGGGCTGGGGGCCCGTGGGATCCCAGCAGGGCTCGGGTGCTGAGCGGCGACGAGGCAGCCAAGACACAACGCGAGGGCACCCGCCGTAACACCACCCGCCCCGTGCGCCAGGGCAGGAAGGGCTCTGCGGTGCCCAACACAGGAAGTGGATTCAAAATCTAGCCCTGCCGCTCGAGACAGGAAGCGCCTTGTCCCCTCCACAGGCCCCAGCATAAGGGACCATTGTCCCAGCCCAGCCCCTCACGTTTCCAGAGGCTCTGCAAGCAGGAGTTGCTGGGTGCACCGGCCCCAGCCCCGGCAGTTCTTATGTGGGGGTCGGGACACAGTGGGGGGGGGATGCAGGGTTGGGGGGAGCACTGAGGGAAGGCAGCCAAGGTGTGGTGGGGAGTTGCCGGGTATAAGGCATTCCAGAGGCAGATCTTAGGGCCGGAGGTCCCCAGTGCCACAGTACAAGGGACATACCTGGGGGTCACAGACCGTGGGATGAAGCCAGGGGGGCAGGATATACCAGGGGATGGGGGGGCACAGTGGAGGGACACACACCCCATAACGTCTCATAAATCACACCAGCTTGAAGTGAACCCAAGTCTCCTCCCCGCCCCCGGCACTGTGCCCCCCCCCCACCTTTGCCCACGCCAGGCCCTCAAATCCCACCCCCAACATCAAACCACGGGATCCTAATGCTCTGGCCCAGGGCAGGGGGTGATATTGCTCCATGCACCCCTACAGGACTGGGACGGGAGAGTGTGGGGGATGTAGGAGCCGCCGATAATCTCCCCCCCCCCCCGCAGGGCTCTCCCTGGCTCCCCCTCCTGCTGGCCTTAATCCTGATCTGGGGAAGGGGACAGGAAACTGAATAGAGCTCCCAGACCAGCCTCCCCAGAGCCAGCTAGCCCCGGCTCACTCTCTTCCCAGCTGGGGAGGGGTCAGTAAGAAGGGCCCCAGGGAACACTTGCACCGGAGGCTCCTGGAAATGGGGCCAGGCCCCTGCAGAGTACTGAAGGAAACCCCAGAAAACATGGCAAGGGACCCCGCCCCCTGCACCTGGCAGCCACCTTGCCCCACAGGGCCCGGAGGAGGATGTGGCCCAGATATGGGGCAGTGGCGGGTGTGCCTAAGGGCAGATGACCCAGGCGCGTTACAGACTGGCAGTGCCAGCGCCCGCCCTGGACGGGCACAGCAGGAGACGCCCAGCAGGGGGCAACCTGAGCGTCCCAGCACCGCTTGTGCCTGAGCAGGATTTATCCACCTGTCTGGGACTGTGTGTGTTCTGCCGCCCGCCCCCAGAGAGGAAAGCTGAACAAACAGGGCTGCACAAAAGGCCACCTGGCTCCCTGGAAACGCCGCTTCTTCCTGAGCTGGAGTCACAGCGCCAGGCCACGCCAGGGGTCTGGGAGATGAGGGGGAGCTTCAGGCAGAGCATCAGAGGTCACACAGGCTGGGAGGGCAGGAGACCCTGGGAAGGGACAATGAAGCTACAGTATGCAGCCTCCCAGCCTGGACCCCAGTGGCGCCCCCCTGTGGACGAGGGCTGACATAGCGCAGGCAGGCGCTGGAAAACCAGCAGAGAGAGCATGAGGCCCAGGGGTGCCCGTAAAGCTATTGGCCAGGGCTGGCTGAAGAGCAGCTGTATTGATTTAAGGTCACATGGGAAGCGAAGAGCAGAGGGTACAGAGAGGGGAATGGGAAAGGGTCCTGGGGCCAGGGAGCCGGAGCAGTGCTATGCCTGTGGGCGAAGGACATGCCTAAAAAGAACGTGGCCCTACCTCTATAGGGGAGAGGAGCCTTACTCGGAAGGCAGGCAGACAAGAAACCCCAAAGAGTTCAAGGTGTGGGGAGAGCAGGGAAGTTGCAGGCACGTGTTGCCGGTGGGCCTCCTGAGGAGGAGATGCCCATGTATGAACTGTGACAGGAACAGACAAGGCCGAAGGACGGCTTACTGACAAGGCAAAGCCAAGGGGCTGGTTTGGGTGCCGTGAGGTTGGCCCTATAAAAAGGCCCTGCTCCCTTAAGGGGCAGCAAAGGGGAAGGCATGGACTGCACTGGGATAGGAAAAAAGAAGTGGGGGTGTCTGGGGACTGGAGCATGCCGGAGAACAGTCAGGGGAGACAGGGTGGGGATGACTGTGCACCCGGGAGGTGGTCAACCCTGCACCCAGCAGCGGGTGGAGGATAAAATGCTTGGGACGGAGAGGACCCAGAGGGATGTAGGAAGTGTCACTGAAGTAAGCCAAGCCATGGGGGGAACTCAGGCCCTGAGGGGAATGGAGCTGCTGGATCTTTGGCATAACTGAAGGTGCTACTGGAGAAATTAGTAAATTTTGGGGGTGCTGTGGAGGACCAGGCTAATCTGGGTGTCCTGGTGTGTGCTCAGGCAAATGTGGGGCAGGAGGCACCACACCCCCATGGTTTACAGGCTTGAGGGTGTAGGGATGATTTGAGGGGTCTACTCTGCACCAGGCCTGAAGGGGTTAAGGGGGTTAGCTGGGCCAATTAACTGCCCAGGCTGCACCTGGAGGAGCAGCCAGGGAGCAGGGATTAATTAGGGAGGAGGTTCAGCTGGACAGGAACAGGGGGGGGAGGGCCCTGTATAAAGCCCAGGAGCTGAGAGCAGCTGGGGCCTATGGGGAAGCAGTTTTACAATCACTTGCTGAGGGAAGGAAGGGGTGTTTAGAGCTGCAGAGGAAGCTAGGCTGCAGTGACTCCTTGCCAGAAGGGAGTTTGGGCTGGAAAATCCAGAACTGGAGGGGAGCCAGTGAGGTAGAAAAGGCTCCAAGGAAAAAGCAGCAAGGGAGAGAATAGTTCAGACTTTGGTTGTTGATCAGAGGGTCCTGGAACTGGACCTTGAAGTAGAGGGCAAGGCTGGGTTCCCATGCCAGCCCCTGAGAAAGTCTCACAGAGCAGGCAGTGGAGACTGGCCTGCTTGGGACAGCTTGCCCTGAAAGATTTTGATATCTTGGGCCACTATGACCTGGCTGGAGGCCCAGGTCACAAAGAGGAAGCTGCCGCTCTTGGAAGATAGGTGTGTTAAGGGCTAGTAGCAGAGCAGGGATGCAATGCCCACACCTTGAATCCTGCATGCATTTCTGGTCACCACATCTCCAAACAGTGATATTAGACCTGGCAAAGGCACAGAGAAGGGCAACAAAATGATTAGCAGTATGGAACAGCTTCCAGATAAGAAGAGAGGAAAAATACTGGGATGGTTGAGCTTGGAAAAGCACTGACTAAGGGGGAATATGATAGAGGTCTCTAAAATCATGGCTGATGTGGAGAAAGTGACTAGGGAAAAGTTTTACTCCTTCACATAATAGAAGAACCAGGGCTCACCAATGAAACAGGCAGCTAAAACACACACAAGGAAATACTACTTAACTTCAAACTTAACAGGAAAGATAATGGAGCAAATAATTAAGCAACCAATTTTCAAATATCTAGACGATAATAAGGTGATCAGTAACAGTCAGCATGGATTTGTCAAGAACAAATCATGCTAAAGCAACATAATAGCTTTCCTTGACAGGGTAATAAGCCTTATGGATAGGAGGAAGCAGTAGACCTGGTATATCTTGACTTTAGTAAAGCTTTTGATACTGCCTTGCATGACCTTCTCATAAACAAACTAGGGAAATGGAAGCTAGATGGAGTTGTTATAAGATGGGTGGATAACTGGCTGGAAAACTGCTCCCAGAGAGTAGTGATCTGTGGTTCACAGTCATGCTGGAAGGGCATAAGTGGGGTCCTACAGGGATCAGTTCTGTGTCTGGTTCTGTTCAATATCTTCATCAATGATTAGATAATGGCATAGTGAGTACACTTATAAAGTTTGTGGACAATACCAAACTGGGAGGAGTTGCAAGTGCTCTGGAGGATAGGATTCAAATTCAAAAGGACCTGGACAAACTGGAGAAATAGACTGAAGTAAATAGGATGACATTCACTAAGGAAAAATGCAAAGTACTCCATTTAGGAAGGAACAATCAGTTGCACACATACAAAATGGGAAAGAACTGCCTAGGAAGGAATACTGCGGAAAGGAATCTGGGGGTCATAGTGGATCACAAGCTAAATATGAGTCACCAGTGTAACACTTGTTTCTCACCAAAGACTCTTCAGCAAAGTAAGCTGTCATGGGATAAGAGGGAAGGTCCTCTCATGGATGGGTAACTAGTTAAAAGACAGAAAACAAAGGGTAGGAATAAATGGTCAGTGTTTAGAATGGAGAGTGGTAAATAGTGATGTCCCCCAGAGATCTGTATCGGGACCAGTGGTGTTCAATGTATTCATAAATGAACTGAAAAAGGGATAAACAGTGAGGTGGCAAAACTTGCAAACACAAAATTACTCTCAAGATTGTTAAGTCCAAAGTAGGCTGCAAAGAGTTACAAAAGGATCTCACAAAACTGGGTGACTGGGCAATAAAATAGCAGATGAAATTCAATGTTGATAAATGCAGAGTAATGCACATTGGAAAACATAATCCCAATCATGCTTCAAAACTTTATAGTTAGTCTTTAAGGTGCCACAGGACTTTGTTACCTCTATAATCCCAATTGTACATACAAAATGGTGGGGTCTCAGTTAGCTGTTACCACTCAAGAAAGAGATTTTAAGAGTCATTGTGGATAGTTCTCTGAAAACATCTGCTCAATATGCAGTAGCAGTCAAAAAAGAGAACAGAATGTTAGGAAGCATTAGAAAAGAGATAGACAATAAAACAGAAAATATCATATAAATCCACGGTACACCCACACCTTGAATACTCTGCACAGTTCTGGTCATCCCATCTCAAAAAAGATATATTAGAATTGGAAAAGGCACAGAGAAGGGCAACAAAATGATTAGCAGTATGGAACAGCTTCCAGATAAGAAGAGAGGAAAAAGACTGGGATGGTTGAGCTTGGAAAAGCGCTGACTAAGGGGGAATATGATAGAGGTCTCTAAAATCATGGCTGATGTGGAGAAAGTGACTAGGGAAAAGTTTAGTCCTTCACATAATAGAAGAACCAGGGCTCACCAATGAAACAGACAGCTAAAACACACACAAGGAAATACTACTTAACTTCAAACTTAACAGGAAAGATAATGGAGCAAATAATTAAGCAACCAATTTTCAAATATCTAGACGATAATAAGGTGATCAGTAACAGTCAGCATGGATTTGTCAAGAACAAATCATGCTAAAGCAACATAATAGCTTTCCTTGACAGGGTAATAAGCCTTATGGATAGGAGGAAGCAGTAGACCTGGTATATCTTGACTTTAGTAAAGCTTTTGATACTGCCTTGCATGACCTTCTCATAAACAAACTAGGGAAATGGAAGCTAGATGGAGTTGTTATAAGATGGGTGGATAACTGGCTGGAAAACTGCTCCCAGAGAGTAGTGATCAGTGGTTCACAGTCATGCTGGAAGGGCATAAGTGGGGTCCTACAGGGATCAGTTCTGTGTCTGGTTCTGTTCAATATCTTCATCCATGATTAGATAATGGCATAGTGAGTACACTTATAAAGTTTGTGGACAATACCAAGCTGGGAGGAGTTGCAAGTGCTCTGGAGGATAGGATTCAAATTCAAAAGGACCTGGACAAACTGGAGAAATAGACTGAAGTAAATAGGATGACATTCAATAAGGGAAAAATGCAAAGTACTCCATTTAGGAAGGAACAATCAGTTGCACACATACAAAATGGGAAAGAACTGCCTAGGAAGGAATACTGTGGAAAGGGATCTGGGGGTCATAGTGGATCACAAGCTAAATATGAGTCACCAGTGTAACACTTGGAGGTGTGGGGAAGAAAACATCATTCTGGGATGTATTAGCAGGAGTGTTGTAAGCAAGACATGAAGTATTTTTCCACTCTACTCTGCACTGATTAGGCCTCACCTGGAGTACTGTACCCAGTTCTGGGTGCCACATTTCAGGAAAGATGTGGACAAAGTGGAGACAGTCCAGAAAAGAGCAACAAAAATGATTAAAGATCTAGACAACATGAGCTAGGAGGGAAAATTGAAAAAATTGAGTTTTAGTCTGGAGAAGAGAAGACTTGAGAAGGGACACGTTTTCAAGTACATAAAATGTTGTTATAAGGAAGAGGGAGAAGAAAATTTCTCCTTAACCTCGGAGGATAGAACAAGAAGCAATGGGCTTAAATTGCAGCCAGGGTGGTATAGGTTGGACATTAGAAAAAACTTCCCGCCAGGGTGGTTAAGTACTAGAATAAATTGCTCAGGAAAGTTGCGGAATCTCCATCATTGGGGGGTTTTAAGAGCATTTTAGACAAACACCTGTCAGGGATGGTCTAGATAATTCTTAGTCCTGCCATGACTGCAAGGGACTGGACTAGACAAGCTCTCAAGGTCCCTTCCAGTCCTATGATTCATCATGCAAAGCACAGTCGACCTGTGGAACTCATTGCCCGAGAGATGTGTCAAGGCCAAAATTATAATGGGGTTAAAAACAAAGAATTGGATAAGCTCCTAGAGGAGAAGTCCTTCAATAGCTATTAGCCAAGATGGTCATGGATGTAACCCCATGCTCTGGGTATCCCATAGCCTCTGACTGCTAGACATTGGGGCTGGATCACTCAATAACTTCCCTGTTCTGTTCATTCCCTCTGAAGCACCTGGCACTGGCCACTGTCACCAGACAGGATCCCGGGGTAGATGGACCATTGGCCTGACCCAGCGTGGTCGGTCTTATGTTCTAAGAGCAGCAGTTCCACTTCACTGTATTTCCCCTGGTCATTTCAGGATCCACCTACAAAACCAGCCTGCCCTTCCAGAGGCAGTGCTAGCCCTCTGTGGGCCCTAAGCAGGCATATTTGCCCCCCCACACACACACACACAACTCATACTAAAAAGCAAATAAGGGCCCCCCTAGAGCTGCTTGGGGCCCTAAGAAATTGTGTCATGGGTTTATGTCCAATACCGGCTCTGCTTCTGGTATTTAAACTCCTCTCTCTGCTCTGCTCCCTTCCCAGCCGCTGCCTCATGCAATCTCGGGGCTGCGGACAGGAGAGCTGCCTTCTCCTCCCCGGCAGCTGCCAGCAGATTTGAAGTCTCAGCTGAGGCCGTGCTCTCCCCTTTGCTGGCACCTCTCCGCAAGGCAAGTGCCATAGGGTTACCGCTCACGCCCGGGTGCCCTATGCAAGGCAGCAGGATTGTGCGAGGAAGGAAAGCCCGACAGAGACCCTCATATAGCCCTTAGGGGGCAGGAAATGCCTCAGCGTGACAGCACTTCCAGGCCCCCTGACCTCCTCCCCGCTGGTGAAAAGCAGCGAGAAGGAAACAGAGTCAGGGAGCTCCTGGTGACACAAGCAAGCGGCACAATGGTGGGGTGTCTGCGGCCAGAGTGGGGGATGACCAAATCCTGATGTCACCAGCCCTCTGCCACCCACGGGATGCAGGGAGCTCCGGGAAAGGCCAAGCATGAGTGGGGCATTATGTCATTAGCAGAGGGGACAGCCAGTTCAGACAGCACAAGGGTGGGGGCTGTTCTAGTCACACACCACCCTGGCACTAGGGCCCTGGGCTGCTGGGGACAGTACAGCCTCTTCACCCTCTGTCTCCAGCACCTAGCCTGGCATTAGGGGGGAATGCAGCCCCTTCATACCCATTGGTGCTCCCCCTCTGAGCCTGGAGCTAGGGACTAAACCACAGTAGTAAGTCCCCAGGATCAGATGGTATTCACCCAAGAGTTCTGAAGGAACTCCAAGATGAAATTGCAGAACTACTAACTGTGGTATGTAACCTATCGCCGAAATCAGCCCCTGCACCATATGACTGGAGAATAGCTAAATTGATGCCTATTTTTTAAAAGGGCTCCAGAGACAATCCTGGTAATTACAGGCCGGTAAACCTAACTTCAGTACCAGGCAAATTAGTTAAAACTGTAGTAAAGAACAGAATTTCCAGACACATAGATGAACACGATTTGTTGGGGGAAGAGTCAACATGGTTTTTGTAAAGGGAAATCATGCCTCACCAATCTACTAGAATTCTTTGAGGGAGTCAGCAAGCATCTGGACAAGAGTGATCTAATGGCTATAATATACTTGGATTTTCAGAAAACTTTTGACAAGGTCTCTCACCAAAGACTCTTCAGCAAAGTAAGCTGTCATGGGATAAGAGGGAAGGTTCTCTCATGGATGGGTAACTAGTTAAAAAACAGAAAACAAAGGGTAGGAATAAATGGTCAGTGTTTAGAATGGAGAGAAGTAAATAGTGATGTCCCCCAGAGATCTGTATCGGGACCAGCGTTGTTCAATGTATTCATAAATGATCTGAAAAAGGGATAAACAGTGAGGTGGCAAAACTTGCAAACAACACAAAATTACTCTCAAGATTGTTAAGTCCAAAGTAGGCTGCAAAGAGTTACAAAAGGATCTCACAAAACTGGGTGACTGGGCAATAAAATAGCAGATGAAATTCAATGTTGATAAATGCAGAGTAATGCACATTGGAAAACATAATCCCAACTGTACATACAAAATGGTGGGGTCTCAGTTAGCTGTTACCACTCAAGAAAGAGATTTTAAGAGTCATTGTGGATAGTTCTCTGAAAACATCTGCTCAATATGCAGTAGCAGTCAAAAAAGAGAACAGAATGTTAGGAACCATTAGAAAAGAGATAGACAATAAAACAGAAAATATCATATAAATCCACGGTACACCCACACCTTGAATACTCTGCACAGTTCTGGTCATCCCATCTCAAAAAAGATATATTAGAATTGGAAAAGGCACAGAGAAGGGCAACAAAGATAATTAAGGATGTGGAACAGCTTCTGTATGTGGAGAGATTAAAACTGGGATTGTTCATCTTGGAAAAGAGACAACTAAGAAGGGATATGACAGAGGTGACGCGTGTGGAGAAAGTGAATAAGGAAGCATTCTTTCCTCCTACACACCACAAGAAGCAAGGGTCACCCAATGAAATTAATGGGCAGCAGGTTTCAAACAAACAAAAGGCCGCTTACTTAGCCTGTGGAGCTCCTTGCCAAGGGATGCTGTGAAGGCAAAAGTATAACAGGGTTCACAAAAGAACTAGTTACGTTCATGGTGGATAGGGTCCATCAATGGCTAGTAGCCAAGGTGGTCAGGGATGCAACACCATGCTCTGGGTGTCCCTAAGCCTCTGACTGCCTCAAACTGGGAGTGGACAACACGGGATGGATCACTCGATAATTGCCCTGTTCTGTTCATTCCCTCTGGGGCACCTGGCTTTGGCCACTGTCAACAGACAGGATCCTGGGCTAGATGGACCATTGGGATGACCCAGTCTTGCCGTTCTTATGTTCTAATGTACCAAAAACCTGCGAAGCAACTGGGCCCGTTGCCCGGCATGTGGCTTTGTGCTCAGGTTGTGTAGTTGGCTGAAAGGCCTTGCCCTGCTCCCCTTCCCTATCCCCCCAACCCTGGACTGGCCAGTCCCTCCTTCACCCCACCCTGTCAGGCTGGAGTGTCAAAGCCCCTGAGTGGGTCTTTCTCTTCCTGGAAATCAGGCTGGGTGAAAACAGAGGGTGTGAAACCAGAAATTAACAACCCAAAATCAGGCGTAAGTGATGGCCAGATAATGGCGGGATGGGCTATTCCATCCATCACTGCCTTTGCAGGGCCTTAAAGGAAGAGACTTGTGGGGAAAAGACAAAGAACAGATGGAGGCTACTGGTACAAGCTTCGCCATCATGTTCCCCCTGAGACTAAACAGGGTCAGACTTTAACAGCAGCAGCAGCAATAACAACAGTTCCAGTTCAGCTTCTCTTTTCCCCCAAGGCCAGTTATCGTCGCCTTTGGCACCAGCCAAGGGACTATCAGACCCGGTGGATGCCTTCTAAACACTGCCCAGCTCGAGCTGTTGTTACAGACACCTCACTCACTACCCAGCTTTTCAAAGGCTGCCACTCTTTTCCCTTCTTTTCTATATCTTTAATAGGAGGGGTTTTTAACGGGGGCTTTGCCCTGGCACTGAGATCTCTGGACACCAAACCCCGAACCTGGTCTACCACCAGACAGTGATGGCGTTACATTAACGTCTTTAGCCCACTTAATCCCTCTAATGACTGAGCAGCCGATGGGGATGGGGGGAGACGCCCCAGCCCTCCGGCCTTGGGATTCTGCACCCTGCCTTTGCCAGCACCAGCCCTGTGTGACCTTGGCAAGTCCGAATCTCTGTATCCTCAGATCGTCATCTGCAAAACAGGACCAATCCTGACGGCTCAGGCCGCTTGGCACTGCAGCCTGACCAAGGCCCAGCACCTTGATGGATGACACCAGAGGATGGGGGACGCTGGCAAGGTGGCGGGGTGGGGGGCTGGGTTCCTTGGCACATGTGTTCCCAGCCTCACAGCGGTAATGGAGCGGCTGGCCGGGCGCCAGAGCTTTGGAGAAAATGTAATGGCTTATCGATCCGACGCTGGCAGGAGCTGGGAAGCAGAGACGCTTCCCGAACTGACGGTAAACAAAACCCCGCATGTAAACAAGGGGGCTCGGCCCAGTGCAAGGGGCCCCGGCACTGACCCCCAGCCCGGCCATTGCAGGGCACAGACAGGGAACACAATGGGCCTAAGAGGAGGGATGGATGTGACCCAGGAAGGCGAGCTGAGTCCCGGAGGGCACTGGAGGCAGCCGGCCACGGGGCGAGCTTGCCACAGAGGAGAGGGACTGCAGAAGGAACGGGAACCATGAGAGTAATGCCAAGAGCAAGGCCTCTCCTGCTCCCAAGGGAATGGGGGGGAGGCTCTGTCACATGAGACAGCCCAGCGGTGACAAAGAGGTACGGGGAGCGATCCTGCCCGGATTCTGCGACAGCCTGGTTGTTAGGGGCCCCATCACCCATGGAGCTGGGATGAGGCATTGCAGGCTCCGCCCACTGCTGGGTTGGGGGCACTCATGCTGCTAAACCAGCGCGCCCCCAACTCCCGCCTCCCCCCAGCAGGCAAACAGAGAAGTTTACTCAGCAAATACACCACAGCTGCTCTGCCCGCTCAGCCCCGAGCACCAGCTGCCTCCGGCCAGGCGGCTTTTCCTGGCCACTCCCCCAGCTGAGCGTTAACTCATCTCACCCAGACAACACCCAGGGAGAGTCCTAGTCCAACTCACCATTCTATTGTGCCCAGAGGCCAGTCCCGCCTGTGCCGTGGCTACATCGGCCCACTAGGACCTGAGCTGAGACCCACCAAACTCGGTACATATGTGACCACCCAACAGCTGCCAGAGAGAAGCCAGCCAGTCACTTGCCACTGAGCAGGGCAGGATTGAATGAGCAGCCCAGAGGAGAAACTGTATCCTCTTCCGTATAGCCTGAGGCAAACCCAGGGGTGGGCAGATGCAAAGCCCTCTTCCCATAGTTTGGAGAAGGGGCTCAGGTAGCCCCCAGAGCACAGAGGCCTTGGCAGACCTGTGGAGCTAAGGACAGGGATCGAATGGGACCCCAGTGCTGTGGGCAAGGCTAGCAGAGTGGGCTTCAGAGCAGTCCAGGAGTCTGTGTGGTGCGGGGGCGGGGAGTGAGACCAGGACAAGGGAAATCCAGGGCAAATGACAATGTTCCTGGGGCTCCCCTTCTTCCCTTCCCCGGTCTGGGGGGTGCGAAGCACCCCAGGCATGGAAATGCACCGATCTGGAATAGGAAGGGGCCACGCATACTGAGTGTCCATTAAGCAGTGAGGGCAGGTAATGAGCTGAGGTTAGCAAATGAAGGGAATCATTAAGGAGCTGCAGAGGAAGTCTAGGAGACTGACCATGCCACAGAGCTGGGGGAGGGGGGGCTAATGGACCGGATGGAGCTGCTCTCTGCAAAGGGACAGTCCATTTATCTGCTGCCCCTCCCTGAGCCAAGGGTGATGGAGCGGATCAAGGCACAGGCCTGCACCTCTGAGAGAGCAACCAGCCGGGGCGGCAACCTGAGGAGACTCCATCCTTTAGGGCAGCCTGCTGCAAAACTCCAGTGGGGAGAGGTGGGCCCAAGCCTGGATCCAGATCCCCTGGGCAGAGATGGGCTCTATACGGCCAGGCACCGCCACCTAACACACAAAGAAGGGGCCCTGCGGGAAGCGGGAAGGAACAGACCCAGCTGGTGCTGCTGGTCAGAGGCCGGAGAGCGAGAGCCAGCTGCCCCTGCCCCTCCACCCCTCAAGCCCGACGGGGATGAGACGCCCAGCCAGGGCCATGAGCTCAGCGCCCAAGAATGCCCGGAATCTGCCACCCGCCATGAGGCAAAGAACGTTCCTTTTGTTGGCGCCTTGGCACACGTGGGGTGCACCACGGCCGCACGTCGGCGCGCCCACTGCCCCGGCTCCTCCCCAGCTCCCCTCGGGGCACAGAGGGAGGCTGGACGCCGCGGAGAGGGGCTGAGCTGAGAGTCTTTAAGATGGGAAGGGCAGGCTCAGGGGAGGACTCTGGAGCATGTGGGGGATCTCTGCTGATACCTCTGGATGTACCCCACCATCTCCCCACCTCAGCAGCTCCCTGGTTCAGGTTGACAAGCCCACCCTCTACCTCTGGATGTACCCCACCATCTCCCCACCTCAGCAGCTCCCTGGTTCAGGTTGACAAGCCCACCCTCTACCTATGGTTCATCGCAGCTTTGATCCCTTCTGTGGGGGGTGGCCCAGGGCTCTGTGTGGGGCAGACTGTAGGCCTGGGCTGTGGGGAGGAGGAGGCGGAGCCGGGCCCTGGACACTGGAGGGGTAGCCTCGGGATACAAAGATTGCATTGAGGGAACAGTGCTGAGGAGCCCAGAGAACTTTGTGCGGCAGGGCAGAGGGTATGGCCGGGGTGGCCCAGGGAACAGAGAGACCTTTCTCACAGCAGACCCCGCCCCCACGCCCACCGAGAAAGGGAAGCTCCAGACCCCCGGCAACCACAGAGGATCCAGGGAAGCTCCAGACCCCCGGCAACCACAGAGGATCCATCAGCCGGTCTAACCCCCTCCCCCCCCCCCGGCCCACCCACACCCCTCAGGCTGGAGAGGTACTGGGCATGGCTCCACTGTCACTCAGGGCCACTCAGTTGGACCTGCCTGGTGTCTCCTGGCTTTTGGGGTCCACACTCAGTGGGGAGAGGGATTTGGAGCAGAGAGAGGGCAAGAGAAGCCAGGGGCATCGGGCACCCGCAGACCCTGGGGGAGGCTCTCAATCAGCCAAGGGCATGGTCTGGTCACCAGGAGGCTCTGCAGGGCAGCTGGTGCCTAGTGACTCCGGTATCAGCCTCTTCTAGCAGAGCGCCCTGGAGGGAGCCCCCAGCTGCCCCAGTCCCGGCTTGTCCCAGCACGGGGTGCTGTAGGGAGCAGGGCAGGAGCAGGGGGAGCACACAGCCCCTCCTGGATGGATCCTGCACAGAGCACATGGGACCAGCATGGCCAAGAGGCAGATAACCCCCAGGAAATGGCCTGTCAGCTGCTCACCAGCCGTGCTATCAAGTCTCAGACCCAGCCAGCACTATGCTCCCTTTGCTCCCAGCTGCCTGGCAGGGTTTCAAAGAGAACCCTGCAGATTTACAGCTTTCTGTTGCAGGAGCGCGGTTAGCTCCTGCGCGGCGTCCAAGCTGGCTCGGGAACGTCTGGCCCAGAGCCATCACTGCACACGAACAAAGACCAGCCTTTTACACTTCAGGAGGGAAACGTGCCCCCCTCCCCTCCTCCTGCAGAGCCCAACCCCCACGGCTGAGGTGGGCCGGCCGTGCTTGGAGCCAGCCTTGCACTTACAGGAGTCATAAAACACTTCCCAGTGGCTCCGCTCACCCACAAAAAAATTATCCGTCAACCAAAGCCCTGATTGATGGGCACCGGCCCTGCCCCCACACCCTAGCAGGGCCTCCTCACCTGGGTCATTTAAAAAACATCCCCCCCCCCCCAACAGTTCCAGACCCGGGAGAGCAGGGAGCGCTGGGGGCCTGTGGCCAGATGTGGGAGCGAAGGTTTCCAAAGCGCTTCTGTTGCTGCCACGAAGCAGCTGCTGGTCGGTTCATGCTACTTGTCAGATCTCTGTCCTTAATGCTCCTCGGGGCTCGGCCCAGGATCTCGGGGGGAGAGGGGGAGCAGGATAGCTGTGCCCAGTGGCTCAGAGGGAGGTGTGGAGAGAAGCAATTTGCCCCACACTTAGGCATCCTGCCTCCCCCTCCCTTGCATCTAATGTAATTCTACCTCTACTGCCAGTTCCAATTCACCCCCCTGACCCCACTCCAGTGTCAGCCCTTAAAATCTGCATGGGCCCTGGTAACTCTTTGAATGCACATGCAACAGCAACTAGCCCCACAAGGGCCGGGGTTCTTCCAGCTCCAGGCCTGGAGAGCTCGTATTTGGGGTTCTGGAGAGACGTCCAGGGCACTGTAGCAACATTCAGTTGCTGGGGGAAGGTGGGATATCGCGCCGGGCAACCTTCTCCGCAGCACCCCTTGAGGAACGTGCCCCTGCCCTGATCTGAAAAGGCGCCCCATGCCCGGGGAGGAAGAGTTCTGCTTCTTCCGCTCGTACAGTCCTCAGCCTCCCAGCAACAAAGTGAAGCTGATCTTGCCCATCAAGGAAGGGCCAGACCAGGACCCATCCGATCCCTCTGCCCGAGCACTGAATGGCTGCGAGACAGGAGCGGCTCTGAACTGGTGAAAGGCTCCCTATCCTGTTCCCAGGCCTTGCACTGCTTTGGGTGAGCGACTAGCCCCGATGTGCAGAGATGCAGCTCGGATGGCTCAGGGGCTGGCGGTGGGGTTTCACATGGGGTCGTGGGAGCAGCATGCAGCCTGGGAAACCCTGAATCACAAGGCCGGCTCACGAGGCTGCGCCTTGATTATTCCCATTTCGCTCGCCTGGGAGCAACATGGGACGTAAACTTGGCCAGGCCGAGTGGGGCAGGACTTCACAGACATGGCTAATGACTGTGTCCATGGAGCCCGGGGAGCGGACTGGATAACAGAATACCCCCCCACAACCTGGGGAGGAGATCGGCTCTCGGCTGAGTGCTGGGACGGGGGGCAAGTCGCCCCCGTGGGAACTGCTGAACTCTGGCTTATGGGACAGGAGGCAGCTGTGAATGGAAGGGAAAAAAATACACAAGCATACAAAAAAAAAAAAACCCAACCAGCATGGAGAGGGGATAAAAAAAGAACAAGTGAGAAAGGCCAAGAGAAACACATGGCTCCGGGGAGAATGCCTTAGAAGGGAAAGCAGTGGCCGGCTGACCAGCCCTGGATGGGAATCAATATAGATTCGCCATGCTCCGGCTGCCACGCCTCAGCCCCATGCCCTGGTGTTGGCTCATGCAGCTCCCCTTTCCGTGAGACTGGGGCTGGAAGCTCTTCGGGATGGGGATTCAAGCGTCGGAGCCCAACATGGCTAGCGCTCTACACCCCCATAGCACTGGGCTGGCATGAGCCACCCTCCTGGGAGGGGAGAACCCCCCTGTTTTACAGGTGGGGACAGCAGGTATATGGAGAGGAGAAGCAACTTGCCCCGGGTTAGTGTTCGGCAGCTCCTGGCTCCCAGGCCTGGACTCTGACCTCACTCTCCAGGCGGCGGAATTCAAGTTGCTGCTGCAGGAATCCAAAGCTTGGGAAGTATTTTATAGCACAGCTTCGGGGAGGAGGGTCCCATTTGCCATATGGGAAGAGCCTGCAAATTCTTCTCTCCGTCTAATGAAAGGGATTCCCCCACTGCCCTAAACCAGCAGGTCTCTCTGTGTTTGGGGAAATGGTATCACACCTCTCCCCCTGCCAGCTCTGACATGTCCGTGACCCTAAGAGGAAAGCTCGGGGGTCATGTGGCTGGGTGAGAGATCATCTATATGGAAGTGACGGGTTGGCTGCCTAAACCTTAGTGTGAAACTCTGGGGTTCTTTGGCACCAGCCGTTTGAATCCACCGAGCCCTTCTGAGGCAGACACCAAGCAATTTGGTGTGGGGGTTTCCTAAACACCCTTCATAAATAATCACAAGCATTGTCTAATCTGCATGGCCATTAAGACCCCTGTCATTTCATGAGCAGGGGTTCGCTCTCATCTCCTTGGCCAAAGTTTCCTCTATTACTGTGATGTATAGCTGCCACACCCCACCCCAGAGGTGGCCGCATGCCAGGGGACACCATTAACTGGAATTTTTTTTTAATTGGTTCACTGTTAAGAAATGCATGTATCCGAGAAGAGGCTTCTTTAAACAGTATGTCCTGAGTGGCGGTTTATAACCCTTTACAGAGGAGGAGAGGCTAAGGGAGAAACTGACCATACATGAGAAGTGGTGAAAATAACTCTTGATAAGGTGGACAAGTAACTGCAAGAATATTGTTCTAAATTAAGCTCCTTCACTGAAACAATCGCAGCCTCCACCCAGAACACAGACCTGTCACCATCCCAATCAAAGGCACCCAAGGAACATTTGGGCAGAGGGATTTTGCTAGCTATTATTTTGTGAAAGTCTGGGAAAGAAACAGCAGAAAAGACCAGAGAAGCTGAGATAAAAGGCAGCTAGGAAGCATCAGGCAGTCAGAGCAAGCACTGGGAATGGCGCTCTCTGAAAAGCCAAGAGACAGAGCTTTTGGGCAGAGTACAAGGGATGGACAAAGGGCTTGGAACTGTGAGCAAAGAACCTGCCTCCTTTGATTGTTGCTGTGCTCAGGGAAACAGGACTTTGCTCTTTGCAAAGAAACAGAGTTGAATCCAAGATCCCTGACTCAATCATCAATTTCTTCTCCTAACTGGAACAACCAGACCCAAGGTTTGGCTACCCACTCAGGCCAAAGGAGCAATCCATTGTTTTTCCTCTCTGTTAAGCACTTGTCTACAGATAGAAAGCCCACTGGCTTCATTTAGGTCCGTTTGAAAACTGTCCATATTGGTTTCACACCGGTTCTCTTGGTTTAGCCTGAACCTGTCCCTTTACAGCTTAACTGCTCTAAATCAGATTCAAACCGATATGAGCATCCGGAGTGGCACCAGAACAATTCAATCACTCTCAGAACACACCCTTCACCACTCCACTCCAGCTCCCTGAGTGCTTAACCCCGGCGGGAGTGTCCAGATAGAAATGTGCTTTGCAGCCCGTGTCTCCTTTGGCCCTAGATTAGGGGGAGACACGGATCACCCCTGAACTCCCGCTGAAACTCCCCAGTTATCAGTTTGGTCCAGTGCCCAAAAGCCAGGGGCGCTGTTCACCCTGCTCCTCGCCCCTTTCGCCCTTCGCTTCACAAGGGGCACAAAGCTGGGAGGCACGGACCGGCTCAAGGAGAGGGGCTGCGCCCGCCTTGTCGGGATGGGGCTGGGGGCGGGCAGGGGACTGGCTGGGGCCGGAGCCGCTTCTCCCCCCTCCCCCGCCCCCCAACCGGGTGCAACCCCCTGGGGGGTCCCGCTCACCTGTGGCTCCCCAGAGCAGGAGCCCGCAGCCCAGCAGCAGCGCCCGGCTCCCCGCCGCCCCGCGCAGAGCCATGTTCAGCCGCCGGGCGCAGAGTGAGGACGGGGCGGCTCGGCGGGCTTGGAGGAGCCCGGGGGCTGACGTCAGGGGGGAGGGGGCTGGGCTGGGAGCGGGGCCAGGCGGGGGCCAGGCGGGGCAGCGCCCCGCCTCGGTCCCTGCCGCGGGGCGAGAGAGGAGCTGTCCCCGCGCGGCCGTCCGGCCCCTGCTGCCCGGGGGGTGTTTAGCTCTAGACGTCTGAGACCCCCCCCCCCAAGGCTTGGCCCTTCCCCTGGGACCCCCCCCCCCAGGGATCAGCCGAGGGGGGGGGAGATGCAGGTTCCTCTCCCCCCCCCCCCCGTGGCTTTTGTTCCAAGCCCGGAGAACGGCTCCCACTCGGCTATGTGCAGACCCCGGTTTCCTTGCTGCCCGGGGGACGGCTCGGCGCCTTAGCCCCCTGCAAAGAAATAAACCCCTCAGTCCGGAGGGTCACAACCTCCAGCCCCCCACGGCCAGGTTGCTGCAGGAGTTGGACAGCAGAAGGGCCCATCCAGGATGGTTTCCCGCTGAAGTTTTGCTAGTCTGGAGGCTTGGGTCTCGAGATTTGGGGTCCTTTCCTCTCTCCCATCCTGTGTCTACTCTAGGGTGACCAGACTGCAAGTGTGAAAAATTGGGACAGGGGTGGAGGGGTAATAGGAGCCTAAATAAGAAAAAGACCCCCAGATTGGGACTGTCCCTATCAAATGAGGACATCTGGTCACCCTACCTGTGACTGTCTTGCCCCCTTCAGCTGTCTGGGGTAAGGAATCTTTCTCATGATAGTTGGGCAGCACTTGCCACAATGGGGTGTGAGTCTGGATTGGATCTGCCTTAATACAGCCACCATTTGAACCAGTAAATAACCGGAGCAAGGAGGCTTCCGCTGAGCCGACAGCTGAGCAGATCTCCCTGCTTTTCCTGCTATCCAGCCAGTTTTTCTTAACTTCATCCCATGACTCTTTATTACCCACCCTGCTCGGTGGACCACCTTAAATCAGTCCTCCCCTCGCCGCACACGTCAGTTAGCTGCAGACAGTGATCATGTCTCTGCTGTAAGTAAATAACATCAATCCCATGTCTCTGGGTTGCTCTCCGGCCTCATAAATAGCCCTGTAACTGGAAACAGTAGAGGAAATGCTTTCCTGGGTCTGGGAACAGTCCGTTTTTCAAGTGCTTATAACGCGGTTATTGGGGGGTTAATTGCAGCTTGGATGGCTTGGGCGGTTTGGGATTACAAATGGACAGGGGAAATTTGTAGCAGCCGGCTCCGAGGCATCAGAGAAGGATGGTGAAGTCATGATCCCTGACAACTTGTTTGTGACCCACCCCCAGGCTGGGAACCCCACTGCCAGTGGTTTGCCCTGTCTGGTTTTAACTATCCTGAATGTTGGGGCATCCGTAATGACCACCTCCCACCATGGGTCATCAGCAGGATCCCCAGCACTGCCTCTACTACCAGAGGTAAAGGACTAGCTGTGGTAGCAGTAGTAGGTTGTTATCCTCTATTGAGAGAGGGGATATGGCACTCAAAGCCAGTGTGTTTACATTCTGACCTCTTCCCTTGGGAGACTGTCCCACTGCCTATTAGACCTTTTTGCTGGGCCATTTCTCCTGATAGTTAACCTCTTTCCCCTTTCTTAATCCTTGTTACATCCTAACTCATTCCTCTCCATCACTACCTGCCTGTATTACAGGGACGCCTTGAGGTCCCAGATGAAATCCAGACCCCATGGTGCTAAGTGGAAACCAAATGCTCTTTCCTATGTTACTGAGACCAACATCTGGGACTTGAGTGACCCTGGAAGTGTTTGATATAACAATGTTATGTTGGCAGTCAGTGAGGAGTTCTTGAAAACAAGGGTCTTGTCTCTTAGCCCTATGGATAGGACTAAATGTAAGTGTCCTCCAAAGCTCTTGGCTAGTTTCTCTGGACACACTTACATCAGCAGAGCTGCACCTGTCTAGATCAGCAGAAGTCCACTGGCCCAGATCTTGAGATATTTAGGCACTTAACTCCCACTGCGTGGCACTGTCCCAGTTGTTGGATTGCAGACAGGTTCTTGCCCACTTCAGCAGGGTACCTAGTCATCTGCCTACCAGTTTGATAGGTAGGATTGTGTTGAGAGGCCAGGGTTGAAATTTGCCTCTTGCTGTTTCTCTGGGCATAGAGGAGCCTCTGTGGGCCAGGGCAGAAGCTACACAATAACTGCGTTGGACACATGCAAAGGGCCCTTGGCCCTTTTAAAATCAGAAGGAAATAGAGTCCAGAATTTCTCTAGAGGAGGGGGTATCAAAGCAGAATCAGACCAGCATGCTCTTCCTGTCTGTACATCTGGAGTGATGGAAGATGGCATCATAAAACTCCTGTGTTACATCACAGCATCATGCTCATCTTTGCCTCCCTACTGAAGGTGCTTGCCCCTGGGTCGAGGCAGCCTGGAAAGCGACACCAGATTGGCTGAATTTCTCTTTTTCACGCTCATTCGGCAACACACAGATTCCAGATTGGAAACGGCCAAGCACAATGGCTCTGTAGAAAGCCCCTTTGGCCCTCGCCCCCCCTCCACCTCCCGCCCTATCATCCTCTTCAGCCGAAGCACAAAGCCGCCGGAGCAGCTGTTGAATCCTGTGCAGCGCAGCGGCTGTGGGAAAGTTGTTCTCAGGCCTGCGCGGGTAGGAAGAATGCGCCAGAGCCCATGTGGCTGGAGGAGCCTTTGATCACTGCCAGAGCTGTGCTAGGCAAACACTGCCTGGGCCCTTTAGAACTGCCTGTCCCAGGAGCCCCCACATGGGACGGCTCCCCCCTCCCCCGACACATGGCTTTCTCACTCCTGGGCACAACCCGTCACTTTCTGTGACCAGTGTGTGTTTGATTTGGCTCCCGTGGCTGCGATGTGTGATGTGTCCTGAGACAACTAGCCAGCAATCAGTCTGTGGGGAGCTGGGGGATAAAAATGGGCTGAAAGGTTGTTAACGTCCACCCCCAAGCCAAGGCTCTGCCACTGCCTAGCCAGATGACATTTGGCAAGTCACTTCCCTGCGCTGTGCCTCAGTTTCCTAATCTGGGAAATGGGGGTCATAAGGCCTAATCAATGAGATGGTCAGTAAAGCACTGCCAGATCCTTGCCTGGATGGTGCTAGAGCAGGGGATGGAACCATGTCTACCCTGCCCTTAGACTCTCTCCCCAGTTTCCCCCAGACCTGAGGGGCTTACCCTGGCCCCGAGGACTGTACCTGGCTCTACTCAGCATCTCCTGGGTGCAGTAGAAACCCCCTCTCTGCCAGCCCTCAATGGTTGGTGTCTCGGAGCCTTTGCTTCATTTGCCTTTAGTCTCTTCCCTGCTCCATTTGCTTTTCCTAACAGTGCGACTGGGATTCATAACCCACCAGCAAGACTTCCCTTGGCCTTCCTCTCTGCAGCTGCAAAGATACAGATCAGTGTCCCTCTGAAAGAGGGTGGCGCGGGGCAAGGGAGCACGAAGGAGAAAGGTCCCAGTGGATAAGGAGAGGGGAATGGAGATAAAGGATCCACACTGGCATCTGAAAAGGAGGCAGTAAAAGGCCCCAAACTCCCAAACAAACAGAGAGTTGCCCAGCAGTGAGAGCTGGGGGGTTGGGGTCCAGGACTCCTGGGTTCTCTTTGCAGGTTTCAGATGTGGCCTGTTTAATGATGAGAGCTAGGTCCAGGACTCCTGGGTTCTGCTTTTGGCTTTGAAACTGATTCATTGCATAGCATTAGGCAAATCTGTCTCTTCCCTTTGCCTGTGGCTTTCTCTTCAGCTCTCCTCTTATTCGTTCCCGCTCTCCGGGGCTGGCCCACAACATTTTGGCACCTGAGGTGGGGAGCTCAAATGACACCCCCATGTCCCCTCACTTGGGCCAAAACTTTGAAAGAGCTCTTATGCCCTCCTTCCTCCAGCACAGCACTCCACCATCTCTGTGCATCTAGAGCAGAGAGAATACATATTCATCAGCAGCAGAAACAATTTTCTACACTCTCGGTCCTTGTGGTGTTCTTCCGTTCCTGTCTGGCACCTGAGGTAACCGCCTCAGGTTGCCTCATGGTAACTGTGTCACATAGCAGTCCTTCCCATACCCTTCTTCTCTGCTTCCAGAGGCATTTCTGATCCACTGTCTCTCTGTCCTCCCCCCGCCTTTCCCGGCCAAGTGTGTTTGGATGATTCATCAGAAATGAACAGTCTGTTCCAAATGAGATTAGTTACTTAAAATGGCATAGTTGGTTGGTTTGCGATGTGACTCTAGGTGCTGGAGCCTCAAAGACAAACCAGGAGCAGGTTCGATTTCACAGAAAGAAATGGAAGGGATTTTATCTGACACCTGGGGGGAGGCAGCTGCAAACTTTACATGCAAGTTCTATTCCAGCCATGCACTTCAGACACCCTCCTAAGGACGTGTTCAATCAACTGACCCCGCCAAACAAGGTGCAGCTGGGTATTGTGATTCCAGCAGGTGAGTGGACGCAGGTACGCAAACAAACATGCACACAAATGTGCCCAAACACACATCCGTGCATGCAAACACATGAACATACCCACCCAGGAATGTCCAGTCCTTCCCCCTGTTGCGAATTACACTCACAAGTCACACACAGCCCGAGGGCTGTTACGAATTACACCTACAGGTCACACACACGGTTCAAGAGAACCGCTATGAATTACACCTTCGGGTCATGTACAGCTTGAAAACTGCTGCGAATTATGCTTATAAGGCACGCAGCTCGAAAACTGTTACGAATTACACCCCCTAGTCACGCAGAGTTCGAGTCTAGGTTGAGGCACAGGAATCAATCCGAAATAATGCAGAGAAACCCAGTTTATTACACAGCTGTGTGGTGCTTCCTGTGGCCAGGAAGGACCCTGAATACAAACAAAGCATGGATTATATACTTCTTAGCAGTGCATGCACACCACATGTATCGGGACTTACAGCCTATGGAGGGGCATCTTTCTTATCTTTAGCCTAGCTCTTCTGCATTGAGCTCATGAGGCTGATGTTCACGTGAAGCTCTTATCTTGTCCTAAGGTTTCGAGGCTGCCCCTTCCTTTGTCTAGAGAGTATTTGAAACCACTGGTGACTAGAGGCCCCCCTTTCCCTGGTATGCACTGTGTTGGCTTTCTTGATAAGGGCCGAGAGGAACTTCAAAATGGAGTTACATGAGCTAACTTTCTCTAACACCCCCCACCCCAAGTATGCCTGCACAAATAAACACTCGCAAATAGATGTACAAACACACGGACACACAATTGCAAACACCCAAACGTACATCCCCACGGAGAAATGCCCTCATAGAAACATGGACACACAAATGCCTCCCTACACATACACACACTCACGCCATGCAAATATTACACAACTGGGTGCCCGCACACACATCTCCACACACAAAGGAGGTGTCTGAAACAGCCCGTGGCTGAGGGCAGTGTTTTGGTCACATCCATCCTCCCTTCCCAGACAGACAGACGGTGCTCTCCGCTGTGCAGACAGACTGGGTTTCCAGAAGGCTCATTACCAGCTCAGTGGCTATTGACCAAGGGCCAATTGCAGGAGATGATGGGTGGATGATGTCTGGGCTCTGCTTTGTGAGTGGCTGGAGCCAGCAAGTGTACCTTGGAATCCCAGAGCAATACACAGCTCCGGGGCAGGATTCTCCCCGACATTGTTTGCATGATTGGCTGAGCCCCAAGAGAGACAACAGGGCCACTGGTGTCCCGATTTTTATAGGGACAGTCCCGATTTGGGGGGCTTTTTCTTATACAGGCATCTATTATCCCACAACTGCCCCGATTTCTTACACTTGCTATCTGGTCACCCTACACAGCCCAGACAAGGCACAGGGAGAAGGCACCTCCAGATTCCGGGACAAAACCCTGGAAAACCACTGCCTGGCCACAGACAGCTGAACTCCCATTAAACCACCAGGAGCCCTTCCTGTCAGACTAACTGGATGTCTTTTTTTAGATAAGTTTGGTTGATAAAGGTATTACTGCTGACATTATGTAAGGTGTTTGACTTGGTACCATGTGATATTTTGAATAAAAAGCTAGAACGATATAAAATCAACATGGCATATATTAAGTGGATTAAAAACTGGCTAACAGATCTCAAAATATAACTGTCAATGGGTAATCATCATCAAAGGGGTGTGTTTCCAGTAAGATCCCTTGCAAATTGGTTCTTGGCTCTATGGTATTTAATATTTTTATTAGTGACCAGGAACAAAGCATAAAATCATCACTGGTAAAGTTTGCAGAGGGCACACAAATTGGGGGAGTGGTAAATAATTGATTCAGAGAGACTTGGATTGTTTGGTAAACTGGGTACAAGCAAACAAAGTGTGTTTGAATACAGTTAAATATAAACATATACATCTAAGAACAAATCATGCTGGCCAGACTTAGAGGATGGGAGACTCTATGGAAGCAGTGACTCTGAGGAAGAGTTGGGGATCGTTGGGGATAATGACCTGAACGTGATCTTCCAGTGTGAATATGTGGCCAAAAGAGCCAGTGTGATTCTGGGATGTATAGAGAAGGGACTCACAAGTAGGAATAGGAGCTATTTTACCTCTTTATTTGGCACCACTGCTGGAATCCTGTGTCCAGTTCTGGTGCCTGCAATTCAAGAAGGATGTTGGTCAGTTGGCGAGCCTTCAGAGAAGAGCCAGAAGAATAACGGAAGGATTAGAAAACCTGCCTTATAATGATAGATTTGAGCAGCTCAGTTTATTTATCTTACCAAAGAGAAGGTTAATGGTTAATTTGATCTACATGGGGAACAGATATTTAAAAACAGGCTCTTCATTTTAGCAGAGAAAGCTAGAACATGGGCCAATGGTTAAAAGCTGACGACAAAGGAGACAAATTCAGAGCGGGAATAAGGTGTACATTTTAAAAAGGGAGAGTCACTAATCATGGGAACAATTTACCCAGGGTCATGGTGGATTCTCCATCACTGGCCATGTTTAAACCCAGCTGGGATGTTTTTCTAAAAGCTCTGCTCTAGGAATTACTTTGGAGCAGGTCTCTGGCCTGTGTTAATACAGGAGGTCAGACTAGATGATCCCTGTGGTCCTTCTGGCCTTGAAATCTACGACTCAGAGCTGGGGCACAGAACCCCTGCTCTAACCACCACACACAGCCCCCTACCCCCATGAAGCCCAAAACTCTGCCAGGCTCACCCCAACTTCCAAAGCGGGCATAGTTCTAGCCTGGCTCAAAAGGTTGTAAATAACAGGGGCAAACCCTGATTCAAACTGCCCCGAATTTCAATCAGATCAGAATGTACAACTCTGCCCCATCGC
Organism: Sternotherus odoratus; assembly: GCA_032164245.1. Classification (NCBI taxonomy): domain Eukaryota; kingdom Metazoa; phylum Chordata; order Testudines; family Kinosternidae; genus Sternotherus; species Sternotherus odoratus. The sequence goes on from JAVMKO010000019.1 coordinate 4,964,741, forward strand.
TGATAAACAGAGATTGAAGCAGATGTCGCAAAATCCCACAGGCAACTTGGGAACGAAAGGGTGAGCCCGGGGCTTCATCCAGTTACCTTTTCAGGGTGCAAGACCACCCCTCTTTGGCCACACTCCTGAACTGTATTTGCACCAGCACAATTGCAGCATGCAAAGAAACTACAGCCAAGCGGTGGAGTGCTGATGTCACCATCCAAGCGCCCAGTGCCGTACCGCACCCGACAGAACTGTTTAGAAAGGAAGCCGTAAGGGTCATAAACATTTAGACAATTTTTCAGGCCGTTACTCTGGCTAATGTGGGTTTCACACCCTTGCCGTTTATGATTCCATTAGAAAAATCCCATGGTTCCTGCCCCTCCTTGTCAGTCTTACACCATCCATCACGCACACGCCAGGTGGGGAGCAGTAACTCAGGCTGCAGACTGGACTCAGGGTTCAGATAACATTGTCCACAGCTGGAGATTCATTGGCCTGGATACGTTGGTGTTATCTGACCTTCCTGATTTGCAGGCGTAGCCTCAGAGCTGGTAATTACACATCTCTCTCTCGGACCATCTGCACGGTGAAACTGACACGTGATGCGCAGTTGTGTACCGCAGCTGGGGGAAGATCAAGGCTAGTGTGTGGGGGGCACAGGCAGAAGAAAAACTGGTTTTGTTTGGAGGCCAAACTCCACCTGTGCTCAGTAAATGTGCTTAAACATGGTCTTCACAGCGGCCGTAAATCAAAGGGAACATTCCAGCGGGGGCCTGGTTTGGGACCAGGAGTGACCAAAATATAGGGTTTGTTTGCATGGCTTTGGGACCTATTGAAGCTACTGGGCTTCCCTGAGTTGATCCCATCTGCGCTGCAAGATGCAATTGGATCAGAACTGGCAGCTCTCCCTCTCTAACAGACAAAGGCCCCTGTTCTGTACAGATTTACACCAAGTGGAAGGAGATGCAGCTGCAGGGCTGTCCTAGCTTCAGCTTCGTGCATGCGTTTTGCACTTCTTTAGCCCTGTGGGTTTCTACACTCACCTGGAAGGCCCAGAGCGCAAACCAGAGCCTGTCCTACACCGAGGCGACCCTGCACCACTTGTCTCGGGGATCTTGAAGACAGGGATAAGCAAGATTGCCCAGCAGAGGCGTGGATGGAATGTGGATCTTTTGCTTACCCCGAAGCTTTGTTTCTGCCTGTGACCGGTCCTAGTGGATTTACAGCAACCAAAATGATTTGGGGTTTGGAACAGGTCCCATATGAGGAGAGATTAAAGAGGCAAGGACTTTTCAGCTTGGAAAAGAGGAGACTAAGGGGGGATATGATAGAGGTACAGTAACTCCTCTAGAATTGAATTCATAGGTCACAGTCCAATGCTAAATCTCATATTTAGGGCATACCAGTATAACTGGTACCTCAGTCTTGCAACTCAGACTTCCCCTGATGAGTTCTAAGCAGATCTGAGATGACAGAATCAGGATCCAAGGATCTTTTATACAATCTCATGTCTTTTGACACTTTGGGATTCCCTCAGGGAACAAAAGGTCATTAGGATGACTTTGAAGAAGGTCCCTCATCAGTACTTAGCTATAGAATTAACATAAGGCCATTTGCTTGTTCCTCTGCCATTCACAGCACATTTCAAAGGGAGATGAATCCTGAGATATCCCAGTGTTTACAATTCATTTAAATGCTAGGATCTTCTTTTGACCTCTGAATGATCAGAATACAGCATAGTCAAGGACTGTTGATTACATTGTGGACCCTACTCATGCATATGTAAATACACAAGAACACAAACATTATCTCCCCACATGTCTTTTGAGGGATATTTATTTTGCAGCATGTTTAACCCTTTCTAGCCACCTGTCACACTGTCCCCTGCTAAAAGCAGGCAGGTCAGCAGGGGAGGGTCAGACCGGCCAGCCTTCTTGCATCCGAGGTTCATGCTGCTCTTTATGAGTTATGAGGGCGGCATGATGAATTATTCAGCAGGACTCGCTTCCTGCTCAGATCTCAGGGCTGACGAAAGGCAGATGTTCAGGGAGGAAACTGGACACTGTGTTCAGTCTTGGACCTCTTCACATGCCTCTGCCACGGGAGGGGGAAGAGTCGCCCTCTCCTGGGACATGAGAGGAATTTGGTGCCTCGGAAGTAAGGTGAAGGGCCTTGTCCTGTTCCTCCCCAGAGGGCACGCTAGCCTGTCTCCAGCTTCCATCCACTCCACCTAGCCCTGTGGCATGAGAACAGTAGGTCTATTTCTCATTTACTCCACTGCTGCCAGTGATCACAGGGACCTAAAGAGACGTTAACCCCGCACTCTCTGTATTCTGGGGTAGGGCTGGGCCCTGCCTGGCCCCATGTGTAACTTAGAGCAACCTCAGGGCTCCTCTAGCACACTCTCTGCTTCCCAGGCATCATAAGAAGCAGCAAAGAGAAGCAGCGCAGTGCACTTAGGCCATGTTCCCTGCACTAGGGGCCCTTACACAGCGGCTGGCAAGGCCTCCTGTGGACAGCTGTACAAAAGGGCCTTGGTATAACGGAGATCAGGCCTGCTGTGTCATCCTGGGATGAGGCCCTAAAGTCACCAAAATATGGGGTCTCCTTCTGCCACTTTTGAACCTATTGGAACTACTGGGTGTTCTACAAGTTGTGCCATCCTTGGGTCAGAAACCTACACCACTGAGCAGGGAGAGAGGCCCTCACACCCTTCTCCAGTGGAGCAAGGGGAATTCATTCTCTGGACCAGGCTCTCAGCTGGTATAAATGGGTGTCACTCCACTGACGATAGAGATTTGCACCAGCTGAGGATCTCAACCTCTACATTCATTCATCTGATCCTGGGGTAACTCCGGCACCTGCCCCAGTCTTGGAACATCCCAGTTCTGCCGAGTCTCTGAACCCGTTCACCTCGCTCCTCCTCTCTGGGCTTGGATCCCAGCCCATCGTTTGTGTGTGTTCCCCATTCCTTCCTCTCTCCCTTGCTCGTACTTTATTTGGGGATTATTAACCATGGCTACAATAGCTTTTGTTTATACAGTGGCCGGAAAATCAAGATGGGGGGAGCGAGTGAGGGGGGTGGAGGAAGGAAAGACGTGAGCGGCGAGGGAGGAGAGGGATGAATTCAAAATAAAGCACCATCTGGATTTTCAAGCTGGAGGAGCCTGAGATCTTGGGTGCTGCTTTGGGCCCACCTGCTTCTGTGCCATGCACGGTGCCCCAAAAAACCCAGAGTCCCCACTTCAGGGGCCAGCGTGGAACAAAAATGCTTCTGTTCCAGGAGTCAGCCTAGATGATGGTGCCTTCTGGCCTTGAATCTATAACTGAGCATCCAGTCACTCGTTCTCCCCATTTCACAGCTGGGGGAAGGAGGGCACAAAGGGGGAAATGATTTGCCAGGGCTTCAGTGAGAGAACCAGGAAGAGAACCCCCGAGTCAGCTCGTCCACTGTCCTTATGAGGCACCTGCTGTCTTGGGATGGATCAGTCCAGCTCCCCAAGTTGCTGCAGAGAAGGATTTTGAAGCAGAAAATGGGCCAGAGGGTCCTACAGGAAATGAGCTGGTGCAGGGGGAAGAGCCTCCTTCCCCCCCCCCCCCGGGCTATTTTTAACCTCCCTTTTCCTTTGCAAAACTTCTGAGTTCATCTCTCCCTTTAGCACATGCCCGAGAAAAGGCTCCCATTGTCTGGAGCCGGACGGGGTCGCTGAGACACTCACTTGCCTTCACAATGGTCGGGATTATACTGCCAGCTGGGGCGGGCAGCAGGGGAGGGGAGGTCCCCAGCTGGAGCAGCTGCCTCCCAGATTCTCCCTCTTCATGTGCTAACGAACTAATTAATCCAAATGAATAAGACGGGCTGTCGGGGAGGAGGGGAAGCGAGGGCGCGAGGCAGGGCTCTGGAACTAGCGGTGATGGCAGCAGACAGGAAAAGTGAGGCTGGGGCCCAGGTGGCAGGCTGGACGGTGGGAACATTCATCTCCGTTACTGGAAATCCCCAGGCTCCGGATAAGCCGGGACAGGGTGTCGCAATCAATTAGTGTCTGGCGTGGTGCTGAGCTGCACACCGGGGAGGATCGCGGTCTGATCAAACAGGCCGGTGTCTCCCAGGCCCAAGGAACACAGCGGGCCCCCAGAATATTTTATTTTCAGTAACCACCAGCGCCATGGATTGTTTCCCTAAAATCTCCTCCCTCCTAGCTCCTACACAGGCAGTACTGAGCTAGCGGCTAGGACTCCTGGAGTCTATTCCCAGCTCTGCCGTTAGCTCTGTGGTCAGGTGACACGCACGTTCCTGCTTTGGGCTCCAGAAGAGCCGAAGCAAAAAAGTGACTGCCTAACGCCTGTCCGGCTTGTTTCCTCTGCAGATCCCCCCAGTGCTATATAAAGGCAAGTCACTGCCATCGCAGCGGGGGAAACCAAGGCACAGAGAGGAGTAGCCCATTGCCAAGGGCCACCCAGTGAGTCAGTGTCAGAGTGGGAAGCCAGACCCAGGGCTCGAGACTTAGCAAGATGCTGGAGCCCCCTGGGCTTTGCTGTTGCCCTTTTATCTCTTCTCAATTTTCCTGTCACTGCAGCCAGACCTAGCTGTGACCCCTGTGGCCTAGAGATTGTCTCAGCTCACAGCTAATGGCTCAGACCAGCGAACATTAGAAAACCATCAGGCGGGCTGTAAAAAAGGGAAACTGGGAACGGAAGCCCGCTGGCTCGGAAGAGCGGGATTTACCCGGGCAGGTTTTTCCCATGGATTTTGCATGCTTTTCCCAGCGCTCTTTGGAGAATTGCCAGAAAGGATATTAGTGCCCCAGCTTCCCCAGGACAGCCACCCTCCTGCTTCAGAAACCTTGCTCCGGAACCCCCCCACATTCGGAGCTGCAGCCAGCAGAGGTCCCCAAGGCTGCCAGGCTGAAGAAGGTGCAGGAGGAAGGAAAGCCCATTCTTTTCCTGGAAAAGACAGATCCTCTCAGCTTTATGCTGGGGAGCTTCTCGAAGGTCTTGACCCTGCATGGAGCTGCTGAGCACCCTCCACTTCCACAGACCCCAAAGAGTGGAGGCTGCTCAGCACCTTGCAGGACTGGGCCCTAAATCGATTGCATATAATCTTCTGTTGTGCCTCATGGCTGCGGGGCTGTTCAAACAGCTGCCATGTCCCACTCCAGAGGTGGCTGCATCTTAGTGGTAGGGGAAGGAATTCCTATACCTTGGGGCTCACCTCTTGGATGATGGGCTGGTGACAATAAGGCCCCTGGGTCTGGTTCCCTTTCAGCTGCACTGGTGTAAACTGGAAGCAAATACGACAGGGACCAGGCTGCCCACACACCTCTCACCCCCCAACCAAGACTCTCTCCACTCAGAGGCCTGTTTTAACATCCACACCATGCTGGGTCACCCCTGGGCCTGCCCCAAAGCGCGGTGAGGTCATTCTAAGTATCTCTGCTCACATCCATAGAGGAAACAGGAAAACAGGGGCTTCCCCAGTCCCAGAGCAGATCCAGCACAATCACCCATTGTTTTAAATGAGTCAGAAAAAATGACCCCTGCTGTGTTCTGCTTCAGAGACAGGGAGCTGGGAGAAGCTCCCACCCGCTGTCGGGTGAGCAGAAAAATCAGGATGGGGGTGGGGGTAATAGGAGCCTATATAAGAAAAAGTGCCCAAAATCAGGACTGTCCCTATAAAATCAGGACATCTGGTCACCCTAACCCACTGGGACACGTTCACAAGTAAGAGGGGAGGGGTGACTTTGTGGGGGGGGGTGTTTCCAATCCCCTCTCCAGCACACAGTCGTGAGGGGTGCCGCTTGCCCTGAGCGGAGATCCAGCAGGGTTGGAAGCTGCACATGTATCGGGGAGCTGCTCCTGGGCTGGCGCAAGGAGACTCGAGCCCAGGCAGGAGCCGAGCGGCTGGATTTTCACCCAAGAATAATTCATAATAAATGGAGTTTACGGCCACCACCCTTAGCAGATCCCTGATGCCCCTGGAGTTACACAGCACAGAACCACAGCTCTGACCCAGGGCGGGTTCATTCAGCTTCACCCTTTCTAGCCTAGGATGGTTAAAACCTTGGGGTCCTGGTGCAAATCAGGGAAAGACGAGATTCTGTAGGTGGGCCCCAGGAGCCGGATTCACCTCTCCAGGCAGCGCGAGTGCTGTGCTCCCAGCTGCGCAGTTCCATGTATCCTGCCCAGGGCCCCCACCAGGAAGCCGCAGCTTTGATGCTTTGGACAATGCTTCGGTTTCCGCTGAGGATCTCATTCATCATCCATCAGGATTTGTTGGAAGTTCCAATCTCCGGCTCTTTGTCCCGGCTCATTCTCCCAATTCCTTGATATCCCCCAGCTGATTCCTAGCAGCCCTGCTGAGCTCTGCCCCGGGTGTGCCCCAAGGCACCCATAGCCCTGACAGCTGGCTGCAGGCATGTATCAGGGCTCAGAATTTCATCAGGCCAAGGTCCAGAAGAGCTGGTTCTTTCTCCAGCTTTGCAGGCCTCCAACAGTCCCCTCAATACAAAGGCTAGATGGAAGTGAAGAGCAAGCTGGCTCTAGGCAAGTTTCCCCCACAAGAGCTCTTCCAGTGCCCCCCCCGATTCTGACACACTATCCCAGCTCTGCCTCTGCCCTCCGCACCTCACGGCCGCTAGGGGGATGTTCTTCTGCAGATGAGGTGCAGAAGTGGGGGCCTGAAGACGTGACTCTTTGAAAGGAATTCTTATACGGAGACCTTCTATTGCGTGCTGCGTCCAGGGATCTCAGGGTTGTATCAACATCCCCATTGCACAGCGGAAGAAACTGAGGCAGGGAGGGGTGACTTCCCCAAGGGCGCACAATGAGTCAGTGGCAGAACTGGGAACTGAGCCCAGGTCTCCTGATTCCACAGCCTGCACATCCAAGCTCCACACGAAGCTTCAGCCGGAGACAAGCGGCTTCATTTCTTGTCTGAAACAATTACACAGCTGCCATGTTCCACCCCCAGAGGTGGCTGCATTCCAGAGGCAGGGTCAGTCTCCCCACCCCTTACCTAGCAACAGCTCTGTGAGCTGGAACTAAGGTTTACAAAGTGGTCAGAAGATTAAACGTTCTATGTACAGGGGGGCTGGAACAATGTATATCGTGGGGGGTGCTGAGAACCACTGAACCAAATTGTAAACTCTGGATATAATGGAAACCACTTGAAGCCAGGGGGTGCGGCAGCCCCCCTGTACCCCTAGTTTCAGCACCTATGTCTACGTATGTGTTAAAACCAGGCGCTCACCAGTCTGCCCAGGGAGACTCCTCCCTGGGGCTCAGCAGTAGCTGCTGGGAGCTGGAACTCTGCTCCCCCTCATGCCAGCTGAGCTCTGGGTCTGTTTCACTGGCTTGCCCGCGTCCAAATGAGCGTAAATGACTTGTAATGAGGTTAGGGGAGGCTAATTATTTTGTTCGGCCTGGAAGGCCTTGATGAGAACACGGAGCGGCGAGTTCATTCAGTTCTGGCGGGTGGCTGTAATCACGTTAGAGCTGTGTAGGGCACGCGGAGCCGAGGGGCTATACCCAGGGCAGAGGCGAGGGGTCAGCGCCTGCTACTGCTGCCGGTAGCACAGCTATCCATTCCCTTTCCAAGGCAAATCAGCGCGACCTCCAGCAAGGGGCTAGGCCATCCTGCAATGAGAAGAGCTATCTCAGCCACCTCCGGGGGACAGACTAAGGAGATGTGGAGGAATTCAGGGCTTTGGGGGCGGGGGGGGGGGGGGAGGACCATAATGGAGGCGACACAAAGGAACTTCGGTGGCGGGGTTCCCAGGCAGATGGGATGCAGTCAGAGTTTAGCAAGCGGGATTCCTGGATGCTGTGCTCCGCTTGCTGTGATGCAGTCACTAGTGACAGGGATTCCCAGACGCTGCAGTGTACTGGCGGACAGGGGGAATGCAGTCATGCCTTCGTGCTGGCAGTTCCTTCCCGCTGGGATACAGCAGTCTGTACTGGGGCGGTCTCTGCCCTAGAGCAGCTCCCAGCTCCCACTCTCCGAGGGGTGACGCTTCCCCACTGGAGGAGGGAGGTGTCCGCACAGTCGAAAAAGCCATGTGCCACCTTCCTCTCTCCCTTTCCAATGGAAGGATGGTGCCCCCCCCCCCCCCCCCGCCCTGGGCCACAGCTACTGTGACTCTGCATTTGCTAATGGGGTCTTTGCACTCTGGGGAGCGGTGATTCTGGCTCTAGCTCTGATGTCAGGAGGGACAGGGAGACTGGGCTGTGGGCAGAGCAGGAGATGTGGTCACAGAGGACAGAGGCACAATGAGCAGAGGGTCTATCCCGGCTAGCTCCCAGAAGAAAGAGGCGAGATGGTGGAGCAAGGGGAGAAGACGTAAGGAGAGGGGAGGGAAGCAGGTGCCTGCTTGTCCCAGGACAACTTGTCTCCCCCTTCCCCAGCTCAGGGGCCTGAATAAATCAGCAAATGAAACTGACAGAGGCTGTCTCGGATGTTTGGATTTCTCATTTTTTTAAAATGACCAGAAATGCTCCAAATATCTCCATGTATCCCCATCCCCTGGGGAGCCAGGCACCCAGAGCGGGTGTGAGCCTGGAGGGAATGAGACACACACCGCCCGGAGATAACCCAGGGAGGACACTACATACACCCTCCCCCAACCAGAGTGCCACACACAGAAAGAGAAGGAGCACAGAGGTGGGGGAGAGGACGTGGGGAAAGCCAGATGAAAGCCTGAGCAGCAGAAGGGAACCCTGGGGAGGAGGGGAGCGGAGGATCCAGAAGGACGGGGGTAAGAGAGGGTAGGTTTTGCTGCTCCAATAATTAAGACAATGATCCCGAAAGTAACCAGCATTAAAAAGTGCCCAGGGGTTCACTCTGCACTGTTTGGGTTTGTTCAGGGGCTGGCACGAGTGAAGTGGCAGTGCTGGCTAGTGAAGTCCAGGAAGCGGTTAGGGAAGGGCAGAGTACCCGGACAGGACACTGCTCGGTTGGACAAAGCATTTCTAGACTGGACTCGGTCCATCACAAGTCCCTTTCCTCTTTAGGAGGACAAAACACTTCAGCGGCACTATCCCCATTCCACAGCTGGGTAAACAGAGGCACTGGACAAGGTGGCGCGTCCTGCGTCAAGGTCACCCAGCAACAGAGCCACAAATAGAACCCAGGAGTTCTGCCTTCCAGCTCCCAGCTGCAACCACTCACACTTCCCAGAGGTGAAAGAACCCGGGAGTCCCACCTCTCAGTCCTGGGTTTGAGGAGATTACTCAATATTACCAGCAGTGCCTCCTAACGCCTGGTACCTCTTGGTCAGTCTAGGGAGTGGCCGTGCAGAGCAGCTCCTAGGGCCCCTGGATTGCTCATAGCCAGGAGCGCAGCCAGCTCTATGGATAACTTTCCCATGGCTCATCCAGTTCGCTACTTTCCCCTTCCTTAAAAAGCCTTGAGCTCCAGGTCTCACAGAGCTAGCGGCTTGTCGTCACCGGCTCCAAAGCCTGACAGGCTTGGAATGCGTCTCCCGGGGAGGCTCGGGATCCGTTTGCAGCTTGCTGGGCAGCCTTGGGACCTGCGGCGGGGGGCAGGGGAGCGCTGTGTTGGGAACCAGGGGCTGGAATGTCAGCACAGTCCCTTGGGGCAGCCTATGGCACCGCCAGGGTGGCATGGGGCTTATTCTGGATACTGGGGGATTAAAAGTCAAAATATCCTTCCCAGCGGCCGATGCTGAGCCTCTGCTGCCAGACCCAGAGACCGTGGGTTCCTCTGACTGCAGGAGGAGTTGGAAGCTGGCCATAAATGTAGTGCTTGTGATGAGAAGCTGATAACGTTGGTAAGAGCCAGGCAATGCCGCAGGCAGGCAATGTGCAAGCTCCCCCGCTCCCTCCCTGCTCTGTAAATACACCTCAACCCCCCTCTGCTGTTATTCCAGTCCTGGGTCCTCCACGCAGCTCGGCCAGGGCACCTCAACCCTGACCTGAAGCCCTCCCCTTGGAAGGCCAGGCCTGGCCTCCCACACGCCCCAACACTGCTGTTATTCTTGCTTCTCTAATCAGTCACTTCCAGTTGTGCCTGACGGTGCCGGGATTCTGCGACAAGCACAGGCCACTCCTGTGATTAGGATGAGACCTCACAACACTCACGTCGCTTGTGAGCGTAACAATCCATGGAAGTCAGCTCTCCTGAGTCACATGCCTGGTGAGCTAACACCCCTTGCACCGCCCCAACCCTGCCACCTTCCCCCTTTCTTCTTCAGCTGGCTGAGGGTCACCCTCTCAAAGAGGAGATCCAGAGGTGGCAGCACTCTGCTGGGATGACAATACTGGTGCCATGTGCTCAGATGAGCTTGGTGTGAAAAGCTGAACAGAATGCTAGCTGTTCATTGAGCCCTTGGGTTACCCACTGGTTCTGCCCCAGGCCCTTGGGCTGGGGTCACATGTTGACCTCTGATACCGGAAATCCAGCTTTCCCAGCAGTCACCTTGCAGGCCTGATTGCTGTTCTGTTGGGTCCACCATCAACATCACCAGCCTGAAGTCCAGCTGATAATGCAATTCTCCTCCAGTTCTCAACCTCCTGGCCATCCAGAAGCTGTGGAGTCCTTTCCCCCCACCCAGGAGATTCTCAGACACTGATCCAAGACGAGACGGGCCTGAGTTGCAGCTTCCCACCACCTCATCCGCTCTCCCTCCTTTCTTTAATCGCTCTGCAAACCTGCCCCCGAGCAGTCACCGAATCCAAGGAGTCCTGCATGGAAACCACACATGGGACCCCCCTGTAGCAAAACACCTGGCTCCCCGTCAGCCCCAGACACATCCTCTTGCCCCGACTGCCATTACGAAGGTTGAAAATATCCCCAAGCACAGTGGGAACGGCAGCAGCTGCAAATCTGCCTGAGCGGCAGACAGGCCATTGAGGGGCTGCGCACAGCAGGGCAGGGACAGGACCACTTTGCGGTGTTCTCATGAAGAAGGAATTTTATAAGTGCGTGGCACCGGTCGAGGTCATTTTCCATGGAACAGTCCCGTCGCCAGCTTCCCTCAGATTGCAGGGGGTGGCTCAGACCAGCAGGTGAGCTTCAAAGCTCGCCTCTCCCTTTCTTTATGTGCGTCAGCAAAGGTGCCCCTCTCTCTCCCCTCCAAGCCCCCGGACAAATGCTTTCTAAAGTGATGCCAATGCCAGCAGAGCTCCTGAACACACCCTACAATAACCAGCTATCACGCCCAGCCCTCAGGAGCACCCCCTTCAACCACATTGTAAAGCATCGATGAGCCTCATTTTTAGAGACAAGCCTACTCCATGATCCCAGATCTAAATATCCCCACATTGTACAGATGGGGAAACCGAGGCATAAGACGAGGATGTAACTTGCCCCAAGGTCAATCCGCATGTCAGCAGCACAGCTGGGAATAGACCCCAAGAGTCCTGACTCCCAGACCCGTGATAACCACTTGACTATACTGCTGCCCTTTAATTAGCTATGGTGTTTCGAAGCCCAGGGAGGCTAAGATGAACCAGCAATGGGGTCAGAGAAAGCTACACCGGGGAAGTTGTCCCTGGCCATGGCGCTAAGCTCTGCTCTCTTGATGTTTTGCGTCAGCATTCTGCATACCCTCTGATCCTAAGGGGAGGATGCTACAGGAGTAGGGCTTGTCAGAGCTCAGGGCAAGGGGAGGAAACGCGGACAGCACGCCAACAAGCAGCCCTGAGATCGGGGTTTCTGGTTTTAGCAGGCCTAATAAATTCTGTTAAATCTATTAAAACCTCGCCTCTCCCAGAGAGCCGGGGCTTTGGAGAAAGGGCACCTGTGTAAACAGAACACAAACATCTCCTCAGCATGGAAAAACCCAGCCCCAGCAGTGCAATGGGACAGCCCAGGCAACACAGGGGTGAAAATCATGGGGTTGGAGTGATAGGGGCAGCTGCTAGAGGTGGCAGTTTGCACTGCAGGACAAAGTTGAAGGGGAGAAATTGTTTTAGCACATGACATTCAGTCGCAATTAACCCCTTAGTTTCCCCCTGCAATGCTTCCCACCCCATGTATTTTGCACAGGGGAGGGGCAAGGAATTCAGGGGTGAGAGGTGAAGAATGTAGAGAGACTGTGCAAAATGTTGCAACACAGGGATCCGCCCCCCCCCCTCCCTCCCCAAGCTGTATTCCAGGATTTGTGGTTGTGTTTTGCAAACGAGATTTTGCAGGACATGAGAGGTTACTTGTGTAGTTTGGGTTGGTTGGTGACCACCTGAGGCTGACCCCAGTCACAGCCATTTGAGGGGAACTTTGTCAGCGTCAGGCTGTATATGTTAAAAATAATAATTCCTTCTTGTGTTGAGATGATTACAAGCAAAGCAATTTTAACGTCTGCTTTGCTTTCTCTCCAGTTCATGCTTGCTGCTTAACACCCCCTTCCCCCAAATAAGAGGCAGAACGGGCTCTTGATGGGGCAGTGGGCTGAGAATTGGGAAATCAGTCCCATTAGGATTTGTATGACACTTGCAGTGATAAAGCAGTGACTCAGGATGGCCAAAGTGAGAGGCCCGTGGTCCTGCCGCAGCCGGGTCTGGTACAGTCATGGGCACTTCTTCTGTGACACGGCCATACTATGGCAATTACATGTCCTGTTGTGATCTGTGGCTGGGTATCCCAGGGCTGGGTGGAGGAAGGCACCTCTCCTCAGGGAGGGGAATAAGGAGGGGTAGCTGCCCTTGTCTTGGGGGAAATAAAGGGAGGCTTTGGGAGTGGGAATAAATGGAGGGCTGCCTTTACTCTCTAGGAGGAATAAAAGGAGACTCGGGGGAATGGAAGGGAGGCACCATTCCCTATCCTTGGGGGAGAGGGCTACCCAGGGGAATAGAAGGGAATTGTGACCCAGGATCTGGCAGAGGGCACTGTGACGCTTCTCGGGACAGCCAGGGCTGAGAGTCACCTTGTTGCCACCTGCCTCCAGCGTGTGGGGTTCTTGCCTGTGCCAGCTGGGTGTTGGCTCAAGCATTCTCCTCTGGGCTACACCAGCTGTGCCTTTGGCCTGTAGGTTGACAATCCACATACCCCAGCCAGTGACTCCTTTCAAAGTGACCCACTGTGGTGTCCAGCCCGTGATCACTGGATACCTGCAGAAATCCCAGGGCCTCTGTTCCCAAAGAACAATGTACCCCAGTTTATTAGTTTTACCTTAGCCCACCCCACCTGTATCACACACAGCACTTGAGTTCAATGATAAAACAAAAGGAAAATTATTTAAGAAAGAACAGAGATTCAAATATAAATCAGCGTGAGAGACGGGAATATATGGTTACATATAAAGCAACATCATTTCACTCATTCTTGATCTAAACTTTAAACTTCTTTGGACGGGGAGAGAATTTGTTAGTTCTCTCCCCCAAAGTTCTCTCCCGTATCTTCAGGAAGTGAATAAGGGTGTGTAATTTACCCTTTCACATAATGCAAGAATCAGGGGTCACCCTACAAAATGACTAGGCAGCAGGGTTAAAACAAACAGAAGGCCGTACATCCCACAGTGCACAGTCAGCCTGTGGAACTCCCTGCCGGGGGATGTGTGATGGGCTTAAGTACAACTGGGTTCAAAAAAGAACAAGTTAGATAAGTTCCTGGCGGACAGGTCAGCAATGGCTAGTAGCCAAGACGGTCAGGGAGGCAACCCCACGTCCTGTGTGTCCCGAAGCCTCTGACCGCCTGAAGCTGGGAGTGGACGACAGGGGAGGGGGCCCTGGATAATTGCCCTGCTCTGGCTCAGTGCCCCAGCCACTGTCTGCTGCCAGGATCCTGAGCTAGCTGCACCATTGGCTGGCCCAGTATCGCAGTGGGGTGCCCGACACCAGCCATGGGACATGAGCCCAGACTCCAGTGGGGGATGGGGTGACAGATCACTGGGACAAAACCCACCCCCAAAACCATCCTCCTGCCCAGGGTAGGGCGCACCGTCCCTTTAAATCCTCAGCCCAGAGCGTGGTTTTAACCCCGCCCACCCATCCGGAGCCAGCATTAGCCAATCAAAGGAGCACTGGGACCCTAGGCCCTGCCCCTTCCGCCGGAACGTAAACAACACCCCTACTGGAGTCCTTCAAACCACCCAATCAGAGCGCGAGGAGGGCGGGTCTCGCCTCCCATTGGCCGGCACACGGCCTCGCCCACTCAAGATGGTGGCGCCCATCCGAGCGGAGGGAGGCTTGGGACGTGGATAAGACTAACCCCCCCGCGGGGGGAGGGGGAAAGCGAGCCGGGATCCCCCCCCGGGGGAGAGCGGGGTGAGGAGCTGCTCCCCCCCCCGCCGCGGAGGGATGGAATCGCCCAGTCGGCCCTCCCCGCAAGGGGGTGACCCCGGCCCCCTCGGGGGGGGGGGGCGCTTAAAGGAGTCGCCGCTGCCAGGAACGGGGTGCAGGGAGACGAACCCCCAAACCTAGGGGCTCCCCTACTCCCACCCCAGGGGACCTCCCAGATTAGAGACTGAGCCCCTCCCTCGGAGAAACCCTGCAACCCAGGGACCCTCCCCCGTACTTGGAAGCCGCCCCCGCCCCCCGAGCCCCCCCAAGCCCGAGGGATTTTACACCCCTACTGGGACTCCTGTCTGAGAGCCCCCAGGTCTGGTAGCAAGGGATCACCCTCCCCCATAGGGGTCTTAAAACACTATGGTGACCCCCCCCTCCTCCCCCCCAGGCATATTTAGCCCCCAGAGGATCCTCTTCTCCCTCACCTGCATGGCAGGACCCTCCCCTGGGAACTATCCCCCCCGTGTTTCCAATCAAAGCCTGACCCGACTCTTCTCCTCCAACCCATCTGCTCTAGTTCACGCCGGGAGCACCCTCGTCAGGGCGCGAGCCATGGAGCTGGTGTTCCTGGTCATCAACGGTGTAGGGATGGCCCTGGATTTCCTGGTCCTCCTGCTCAATGTGAACTTCTTCCTGGTCTCCACCTTGGTCTCAGTGCTGGTCTGGCTCATCACGTTCCTCTACAACCTGCCCTCTGCGCTGGTGGCTGGTGCGATCCACTGCTGGAATGGGACTTTGTTCTCCTTGGTGTACCTGGTGGAGGCGCTTTGCTGCCTGGCCCTGAGCTCGGTCCAAACGGTCACCGGCCTGTTCCGAGGCTTCTGCTCCAGCCTGGAGAGCCTGAAAGTGATCGGGAACCTGTTCTCGCACGTGGTCCTGAGAAGCAAGGAACTTGTGCACCGAGGGCTCTGGAATGTGGTTGGCTCTGGCCAGTCCCTCCTGAGGCAGGTATGCGAAGTGTTTACTATCGTCATGAGCCTCCTTGCCTACTTCGTGAACAGCATCATTAACATCTGCCTAATCGGCACCCAGAATCTGGTGCTGGCCCTGTGGGACTCCATCATCAGCCCTTTCCTAAGAGTCACCGACCTCCTCTCTGCTTTCCTTGCTCACATGTCTAGCAGTGCCATTGCCATGTCCATTCTCGTGTGGTCCCCCTGCCAGCTGGCATTCGAACTCCTAGAGTCCATGAGCAAACTCCTGGTTAATGTCTTCTTCCTGAATCTTTATGGCCTAGTGTTGCTGGCTGTAATTGTCACAGTCAGCACCTTAGTCCTCAACCCTGAGCTGACAAGGACGCTGGCTAACCATGTGTTGGGATACCTGAATACTTTGCCTTCCTACCATCGCCTGCGGAGGGACATCTGGCGCCTCTATCAGATTGTGCTCTTGTCACTGGGGATGGTCGTGAGCTCCCATGCTTGGCGCAGGGTAGCAGGCTGGAGTCTCCAAATGGCCAACTGGAATGGAGGAGGCAGAGCAACAAACCAACAGGTCAATCAAGCGCCACAAGTTGCAGAGGCCAACCAAGGCAGGCAACGGGCAGCTGCAACCATTCATAGACCAGTTGCCCCTCGAGGAGCTCATCATGGAAGGCCAGTGGTGCCTGGATCCAATCCGCAGGGCGCAGGTGGTGCCCGTCAGCAGCCGACAGCCAGAGGACATGGGGACCAACATGACACAAACCTTGAGCAAGGATCAAATACGCAACCAGCCTCTGTTCGGAACGCCACAGCAGGGCAGCGCCTCCAGCCCCCAGGCGAAGGACCGAGCACATCACGAGCCAAAGCTCTGAGGAAAGAGCAGCTGAATGCTTCGGAGGAGGACAACGAGGATGTCACTTCGGAGAATGACCCGTGGATGCTCCTGAAAGAACAAGAAGAACGTAAAAAATGTGTCATCTGCCAGGACCAAACGAAGACGGTCTTGCTCCTGCCGTGCAAGCACTTGTGCCTCTGCCAACGATGCACTGAAATCCTACTGCAGCAAGCCATTTACCAGCGCAACTGCCCGCTCTGCCGGCAGATGATACTGCAGACTCTTGACGTGTACCTGTGAGCTCGGGGTGTTGCTTAATAAACATTCCCCAAGGCTTATCCGGGGTGCCAGCCAGCACAGGAGAATTCTGGGACCCTGGCTTCAGGATTGTTACTTTTTCTGTGCCAGGTACTCAGCAGCAGCTCAACACTTTCAATGCCACCAGGAGTTTTCCAAAGACCCGACAATGGCATTGAGACAGAACATTAGAAGCTTTGTTTCACTAATATTATGGTGTGACTTGCTTGTCACTGCTGCTGGAAATCACAGTAGCCGATCTCAATAATGGACTGAAAGGTTTTGGTAGTTGAAACTTCTGTATTTCAAGGACTCTTTCCCAGAGTGCAGAATCTTCCTCTGTTGGTTCATCGTACAGGGTGCCCAAAGCAAGGCTTGAAAAAGGTTCCAGACGCTTCCTAGCCAAAGTCTGCTATGAAAGATGAAGGTTGTGCCTTGGTAAAAGACTCAGCTGTTAGGAAAGGGCAAACTCTGGGATTTCAACCCTGCCATTAGGAGCAAGGGAGGGCTTTTGTGGCAGGCTTGGCTAGTGACTGCCTGAAAATCTTGGCATTTCTCCTCTTCTCTCAGCTGTTAGAGGGAGCTCTTCTTGGTCCCTCCTTACCCTTGTAGGGGGGCAGGAAGGGAGTTGAGTGGCTGAGATCCTGCAGCAGCAGTGTGAAAGTGAGACATTCTTGGCCAGTTTCACAAGAAACTACGGTGCTGTCTTGTCAATTTCACACTGGTGCCCCAGGCTGACAGACCCAGATTCTCAAAGATATTTAGGCCTCAAACACCTATCAATTTCAATGGGAGGTGGGCACTTAAATACTTTTGAGGATCTCGGCTACAGCCCCTCATGAGTGAGTAAGTGCATCTTTCAAGTCTGATCCAGAAGTCTGGCTAGTGATTTCCACAGCAAGAGGCCTAATTGGCTTTTGGTTGCATAAGCACACCCTGTGCAATCGTTTATTGTTCCTTCAGAAACCGAACAGTATTTTGGATCCAGGTGCCAGCTGGGGTCTTTATTTTTTCTTTTTCCCCTTCAGAAGCTGGTAATGCAGGGGGAAAGTGACTCGGCTGTGGGATTTTTTTCAGCTAATTTTCCTCACTCCTCTCAAGGTCCCACCTCCTCGAGAGAGACACACGTTAGAAGCCAGATGTTGCTACTGGGGAGAACATAAACTCTTCCCAGTTTAACCATAGAGTTAAGCCAGCATCTCATTGGATACACTGGCATGTAATTAGCACAGATCACCTATGCAAGATAGCACATTCCAGACTCCTTGCACAGCTTTTCTTTGTTGGGGGGGGAGGGGCAGTTTGAGTGGGGGAGAGGAAATCTGACTTTTTTTTTTTTCCTTTTGAAGATTGTTTCTTATGAATGTAGGGCTGTCTTAAGCCCTGGAGACTGAAGGCCTCCATTTATCCACAGAGCAGGTCCAGGTTGGGCAGCAGCAATGCAAGCATCCACATCTCACTGTACCTCCCTCCACACCCAGAGAGTCCTCTTTTAGAAGGGACTTGATTCTCCGTGGCCTACTCAACCCATGGCCTTCACCGAGCCTGCTCTAGAGCCATCCCGTTGTAACAGCTTTCACTATCTCCCAGTCTGGGTTGGAATGGAAGGCGAGACCTCTGAGGGGGGGAAGCTCCAAATCCCAGTGCTGGACCTCTGAGTCCTGCAGGCTCTGGAGAGCGAGTGCTTTTCCGTGTGGGATGAAGCTGTGATTGCACATAGAGGGGTTGTAATTTAGAGTGGGATTATATTGTGTGTTTTACCGACGGCCTGAAATGTGAAACGTGTCATGAGATCTCTTTTTGTTTTTGCACCATCCCCCTGCAATGAAACTTAACAATAGTCTGTGGACTGGGAGGTATGGAGGACCTGTCAACATTTTGCCAGTAAGCATAATTCCAAGAGATCCATGAGCCGACAAATAGATATTTAAACTGACACCCTCTCGTGTTCCCGGATGCTTGAGATGGGTGATAAGAGTGCCAGAATCAATTTAATCGTCAGGGCTTAAATTGAAAAGAGCCTCTGGACCTCGAGACAAGAGGCTGAGGGATGTTTTTGTTCTCTCTCAAGCTAATAAATAATTGATAGTCGGACTAACCCCAAATGAAGTCCTGTATTAAGGCCAGAGAGCACTTGGGGAGGAGCGAATGAGTTTGTTTACACTGCAGAATTCTACTATGTCATAACAAGATGCAGGCTAGTTAGTGTGAATGTAACTGAATAGTTATATGCACTTTGTGGGATGGGGTTACAGCTTCAGGGTGAAATGCTGGCGGTACTGATGGCAATGGGAGAATTGACTTCATTGGGTGCGGGATTTACCCCTGGTTTCTCTAGGGTGTTCGTACACGGGCCGGCCCCTGCATGGACGCCAGAACCAAACAGTTCTATCAAGGATGGGGCACTGAATGGCCCACAACAGCCTGTAGGTAGGAAGACCACCCGTATTCATGTGCTATATGTTCTCAGGGAGGGGGCTGACCCAGCCATGTTTTGTGGCGGAGTGTCACCTGGCAGACAAGCGTGAAGGGTGAGATGCGGAACCTGCGAGGTTAAGCTTCTAACCTCGAAAGCTGCAAGGGAGCAGTGCTGCTACTGAGCCATTGAGACACAAAATGACACAGCTTTCACTTTCTGATCAATAAAAAAAGAATCCGAGACCAGCATTTGAATGGCTGCTGTGTGATGCCGCTGGCAAGGGGATGAAAAATATCCTCCTCTTCCCCTTCTGAGCACTTTACACTTGAAATCTAGGGGGACAAAAATAAGATATCACCGAATCAAGTTCTGCTCTTGCTTGTAACCCACGCAGCCAGAGGTACAATGTGGGCCCGGCCTATTCCGACGCACAGCCAGGCTTGCAATCCTCGTGTTTACAATCTTTGACTTTGCAGCTGGGGGAGAGGGAAACGATTTTTTAAAATAGTGTTTCAAATGTTGCTTTCCTCCTTGTCTGGCCAGCCCCTTTCATTTTCCGCCGTGCCTGCATTTTCAAACCCTGCAGGGGGGTGTTGAAATCCCAAGGGAGAATTGTTTATTTTCTGTGAATTCCCCTGGAAACGCTCGGATTGATTTGTAGAGTTTTTATTTCCTTCCCCACCTCCCCCCGTCCCTAATCACCACAAGAGTGTCTCGAAGCGCAGCAGACTGCTGGCTGCAGGGCTGGGCCAAACCTCTTTCCCGGTGGTGCGTGTGTTCTGTCCCTTTAGAAAGTGCTCCGGACCATACCAAATAACAAAGGGGGAAGTAGCTGCATCGCTAAGAGCCCCAGTGTATTTTATTCATGCCACAAATTGCACGGGCACAATCTAAGACAATAGCACGGGTCAGCTGGTGGAAATGGACAGAGAGCGACGCCCATTTCAGCCTGAGGAGAATCTGGCCGAGGCGGCATCTTAGGCTCTTGGGGAGGTGCAGCGTCCGTAACTACGTAACACTTTCCACCTGCTCCAGCACAGACGAGGCTATTCCACCTCTTCCTAAACGTCCGCCTTGGACGCTGCGCAGCGTCCCTGGCCCCCTGGGTAAAGTTTGCCAGACCCTCCCGATTTGTGCCTTCGTAAAAAGCTGGCTCCCTCGCTGCTGCTCTCTGGCTGTCCTGCTTCAAGGGTTTATTTTGAGCGATTGCTTTCCTAATGTGGTCCCCCGAGAGAGAGAGTTTTATAATCAAGCTTTCTGGGGACTTTTCTTCCCAGAGCTCACTGCTGCTTCCCTTCCCACCCAATCTTTTTTGATGTTTTAAAAATCAGTCTCTTTGCCTTTTTAGGGGCTGTTTGCTGTCCAGAAAAGCTGTGTTTCATGGTTAACTCTTTGCACTACAAACCTGACTCTGCAAATTAAAGTCTCCTTTGCAAAAACCAAACTGCCCACGGCCCCGTTCTTGGGAGCGCTCCAATGGGTGGGGGAAGGGCCACCTTAATTTTCGCTCATCTCTGGCCCACTGGAAAAGGGGGAGAGCCTGCAGGCTTTAATCAGCAGGGAACCTGCAGCTTTAGCAGGAGAGTTCGGAGCGGAAACTACAAGGGTGAAGAACAGAGTAGGACATGGTGGGGGTGAGCAGAGAGGTGGCTGGGAGGAGCGTGTTCAGGTAGTGCACACAACCAGAGGGTGAGAAAGGGGCACTTCAGGGGTGTGTTCAGGCCCTAGACAGATCTGTGGATGGTGTGTCAGGGGTGTGCTTGGGTGTAACACACAGTTAACCTTCAACTGGGGAATCTTTGGCCACTAGCATGCCACTGCTCTCATCCTTGGTTGTGAAACAAAACGAGCAGCAATACAAACTGGCCACGTTCTTGGTCAATATCCCTGCCCTCCAAGCTCTTTCACAGCCCTGTTCCCTCACTCACTGGTATCTGTTATTTCTATATATGTTCGTCTTGCAAACAGAGATCAGGCCTTGGGCAGTGGGGAGAACCCAGCCAACAGGAATGTTTCAGAAAGGTCAGCTGGGTTTTGAGCTGTGCTTTAGCAAAGGGAACAAAAAAAAATATCTCCAATTAATTTTATTCCTAGCAGGAAAAAGCCTTCCTCTTACTCGCTTATAATAATAATAATTAATAAATAATATAATAAAATAGTGCTTAGGTTTTGCTCTAGTATTCTAAAGAGAAATCTCCCTTTGAGCTTAGCCCTTAGCATGGAAAAGTTCAACCCTCACAAAGCTTTGCAGACATTTCTGAGCATGCGGAGACATGTAGCTCAGCATAGACGCCACCTTATCTGATATTCGGGGTAGGGGGGAACTTGGGCAAGTTGCTTCCCTCCTCAGTGACTCGGCTGTGAAATGAGGCTGATGATCCAGACCTAGGGTGGATAGGAGTCCTAAAGCTCAGACTCTAGCCAATAGAAAACACCCCCTCCCAAAGCCAGGGCTAGCACCAAGATGTCCTGGCTCTCAGTGCCCACTCAAGCCACTGCATAGGTCTGTGTTCCTAATACCACCTCACCTGTCTGCAGCCCCTGTATGGGAGAACTCCCACCCCCGCCTCTCAACACTTACACAGCACTTCCTAGCTCTGAATATTAGCTAACCTATCCTCTCCCCCCTCTTCACGGGGGAAACTGAGGCACTGCAAGGTTAAGCCTTACATTTTCCAGGGTGCCCAGTTAATCCAACACACGTGATTTCCAGACCTGCTCAGTGCCTAATGAATTCAGGTAGAAGGGTAAGGTGTGGGGGTACTCAGCACTTCTGCAAATTAGGCAAAGTACAGACCCCCACATTTAGAGGCTGCTGTTGAAACCCTGAGCCTAAAGGCCTTGCCCAAGGCTACTCCACAGCAGAGCAGGGATTAGAGCAGCTTTGCTGAGGATCTGTTTATCTCTGCAGATGCTACCAGTACCGGCCTCCCGAGCCAGCCTGAGGCTTGTGGGAAGGAAACACCGCAGTCTGGAACCTGGTGGTGCTCTCTCTACCCACCCTGCAGCTGCTGCTGGCCCAGCAAAGGGAAGTTATTTTTTGGCTAATATTCCTGTAGACTCGTTCTTACAGGCAGGAGAGCTGGGTTTGGAAGGCCGGCTCTTCCCGTGGGAGCCAGCAGGCCTGTGGTTTTACTTACTCCCTGGCTGTTACAGCAGGCAATTAACAGAAAAATGCAACTGTACATTCCCCACTACCCTGTTCCCAGCGAGTCCAGGCAGAACGCAGGGTTATTGATACTTGCACTCAACGTTTTCCCTTAATAACTCACCCATTAAGCAGCAGCTCCTGGACTCGCTGATCAGGCTGCTGTTAAAAATGTACCTTCCAGCCGGCTTCGTGTTAGCACAGGCTAGTGAAACATTCATGGGCCGAGAGCTGGAAGTCAGATCAGCCGAGGGGTGGGAAAGTGACCCTGCACTGTGATCCCTCAGTGCAAACTACTCTCATACTTACTTACTTACTTATGCCCGTCACCCCAGTCGGGGTATGGGCCGCCAACCACAGATCTCCAGAGTCCTCTATCTGGGGCCATTTTCTCTAGCTGGTTCCAGGTGTAGCCCATTTTTGTGGTGTCAGCCTGAAGGTCGCGTCGCCAGGTGTCTTAGTGGCTTCCTCGTGGCTTTCACCACCCAGTGTCATGCGTCTTCGGGTTGAAGACCCTTCTTTTTCCAGGCTAAAAGTCTCTGTTATCTCTATTTCTGTTGTTGGTGTTTCTGTAGCAAGTTGATTTTTTTTTTACGGGGTGGAGTTGCTAGCCCCACGCCCAACCCTCCTCCTTTACCCTGACTTGGGACAGGCAGATGGCCCCAAAGGACTTCTCTGGTGGAGTTAAACTACTCTCATGGTTTCAGCAAATCCCAGCGAGCTCTCCTGTGCCCCTTTGGGACCGTGAGACCTTGGCTAGCCTGTGGGATTCATCCCAGTTCTCCCCACCACTGCAAGCCCCAGCACAGGCAGGCAAAGCTGCTATAGACTGCCATTTGCAGGGGTGCAGCTTAGCCTGGGTCCAGTCGTGCTTGAGCCTCCCTGGCGCAAATCTGGACTTTGCCTGTCTGTCCTGAGCGTTTCCCTGCTGGTGTTGTACAAAGGCCTGGAATCTCCAGCCTGGAGAAGGCCTGGGTCTGGTGGCACATGGGGGAGATCTGTTTACACCCCCACTTCAGATTGCCATCCTGCTCCGGACAGGGCAGGGGTTTAAGCATCAGGCTTCACCGCCGCCCACCCTGGAACAATAGCCGCAGAGTTCTTTGTCCAGCGGAGGGAGAGGAATCAAATTCCAGGTAGCCTTGGGGAGCGTTTGGGTGGAACCCTTAAAAATCCAGGCTCTGTGCAGGTGTTCACCAGCATGTGTCATTTACAGGCAGGAGCTGGGGTCCTTGCTAAAATCCCCCCCCCCCCGCACTGTTCTCACATGCACAGGCCACGGTGCAGCTCCCCAGAGGCGGTTGCATTTCAGCAGGGCACTGATCCCCGCATGCATAGCTTGAAGACGAACAGGGCAGATTTGCAGTCAAGATCCCATTAATCCCTCCCAAAGGGCTTCCCAGCCGCTGGCACGCTCCTGCACTTAGTAGTGGCTCCAGAGCAGCCTGGAGACTCTTCTCCTGCTGGCTCCTGGCTCAGAGGGGAGGTGAAGTGGAAGGAAGGGAGCTGAGCTGGGAGGGGAGATGCCCTCCTGACTGGAACACAGGTGGGAGTTCAAGGCTAGGGAGCTGGACACTTCAGCCTGCGCAGCCCAGAGCCTGGCAGAGCTGCCTGGCACTCATGTGCAGCAAGAGGCCTGGATGTTGAGGTATTAGCCAGGGGACTGGGTTGCTCCTTGGGATCAGGCTTGGGTCACTGGCCCATCCCTGGCCCCAGTGGAGGGCCCCATGTGTGGACTGAGTTTGGCTGATCTCAGTCCGGCTCCTGGCTTGCACAGCACAGAACCACCAACTCTGCTGGCACCAACAGTCTCAGAAGGGCCAAGGAGTGACTGGGCTGGTGACGTGGCCCCTTCCAGCAGGGTCCCAAGGAGGGGATAGTAATTACAGGCAAACTCCACCTGGACCATCTGCAGCTCTTCCGACTCTCATTGCCTGAGCAGTAGCCCCTTTCTCTAGCAGCTGCTGCCTTGTCTGGGCAAGATACTGTGGGGGTCTAATTGTGGCCCCCAGCTTTATTGAGATGGTGATTTCCATGCTGCAGAGATTGTGACAGGGTGGGGAGGACAGACCGATCCACCTGCCCTCACCCTCCTGCTGCCTTTCTCTACAAGGGAGGTTGTCTCGGGCCCAGCAGGGAGCTGACTAATGATGCTCTGGGCAGCAGATGACAAGTGGCAGCTAGACCCCTGGGGACCTTTGCAGTTGTGGGCTTGAGGCGTAGGGAATGAGGTGGAGCAGGAATGTAGTCGTGTGCGTGGAAGCTCTTCGATGGCGCCGTTTAGCATCCCGGACCAGGCTGTTGGTGGGTCAGAACGGTGAGCCCAGGTCCAGCCCCCTTCAGCTCGGGATGTGGGCTCCCAGATCCTACATCTGGGTCTGGCAAGTGGCCTCACTGCTGCAAATAGCAAAGCCAAGCCCTTCGATGCAAACTCTGGGAGATCCAGAATCCGGATCCAGCGCCTGCCGCTAAGGCCCACGGCTGGTTGGGGCTGTGAAGGGAGCTGCTGCTTTCCCGCAGCGATGGGGCCCAGGGCGGCTGCAGAGGAGAGCTCTGAGCAGCCGAACCTCTAGGACTGGGGTCCCAACGTCAGGGTCTCAGCCAGCTGTCCAGGGGTCACGGCCACCCTCTCCTCTCCATATTGCTAAAAGGAAAGGGGATTTCCAGTGAATGAGGAAGGAGGTTTCAGGAGGGTCCCAGCATGGAAAAGTTTGAGGACCACTGCTCCAGGGGCTTCCCCACCCTTCCTGTTTGCCCACCCTCAGCCCGACCCCAGCAGGAAGTAAGGTTCCCTCCCCCTGCACCATCCTTTGCAGCCCCCCCGCCCAGCCCAGCCTGCAAAAGAGGCTTGTCCATCCCCAGGAGCCAGCAGCTCCTGCCATCGATCCGCGGGTCCATTTAGCCCCCAGGCGGCTCTGCTTACGGAAACAGACCAATCCCACACAGACATAAGTGATAAGTCCACCGCTGTGCTCAGGCCGCTTCCAGGAAGGAGGTGCTGCTGCCAGAGCATCCGGATACCCAGGGAGCACTGGAAACTCTGGGTTAAGGAGGGTACCTGGCTGCTTCTCTGGGGGGACCAGGAGCATCTTAAATGAACATGACACTCAGAGAGGGTGAGTCCAAGGCTGGGGGGAGCTGTGAAGTCTCATAGCCCATAGACTCCTGGATCTCTGCTTAGAGATCTCCCCAGCCGGCACGTGGCCCCCTCCCCGAGGGCACTCGGGGCTGGAGAGCTAGCCCCGGGGTCCAGCCAGGATATTCAAACACGGTCACTGATTTTGGGGGCCCATCAAGACAGCCTAGAGCTGCCGGGCCCCCTTCTGTCAGCAGGAGCTGCAGGGCTCAAGATGAGGCCCAGGGCATCTCAGCCTGAGCCCCCAGCTGGCAGCAGCTGGCCCTGAAAATCAGCTTGTGTGCCGCCTTTGGCACACGTGCCATAGGTTGCCAACCCCTGTTCTAGACTCTCAGGGGCAGCCCTTTCCCAGGCTGGGTTTAATTCTTTTAGGGCTGGAGCCGGTAACCACCCTACGACACCCCCTATTACCTCTCACCCCCTGCCCCGTTTTTTCACCGTTGCTATCTGGTCACCCCAGAGGAGACGCAGCTCTGGGGAGAGAGGGGAGGTCCGCCTCCCTGCCCGGCTCAGCCCTGGGCCCCCTCCTGACTCACACCCCGTTAGCCCTGGTGGGTCTGCAGCTTCTAGGAACAGGACTGAGACCTGCCCAGCTCATTCCACAGGGGGCCACCGAGCAGCCCTGGGAAGAGAACGGCTCCCAGCCAGGCCTGGCCCCTGGCTCATTTCACACCAGCCGCTAGACCGAGTGGCTGAAGCCAGACGTGCTCTCGCTAATGCAGTGAGCCCTTGGTCCTGCTCCCGTGGCTGAGCAGCAGAGTCCTGCATCCCCTTTCCGGGGGCTTCGGTCACAGGCAGCCCAAGGATCCAGGGTGGGACCCCCAAGACCTGCCATGCAGCCCCCCAGCCTGTGCCCACAGGGGTCGGCTGCAGGGACTCTAACAAGCAGCAATTTCGATGTCTCCGGACAGACACGAGTCAAATAGGACCCTGAGTGACACCCATTGCTGTGATTCTACGCAGCCCACGGGCCTGTGATGGGGCATCAACTCCACACAAGGCCTGGCCACATGGGCCACTTACCAGCCCAGGCTGCACCAAGGGCAGAGCAGGGATTAATTAGGGACACAGCTCAGCTGGACAGGAACAGGAGGGGCCTGTATGAAGCCCAGGAGCTTGCCTGCATTAGGGGGCTGTAGTCTCTCAGGATAGAGCCAGATGGGTCAGAGCTGTGCAGGCCCTGGCTGCTCATGTAAAGTCCCTGGAACCCAGTGTAGAGGCTGTCCTGGGTTTCCCTGACCCTCCTGGCCGGGGAAACCCCAGTGACCTGGTCCGGGGGGAAGGGGAGCAAGCCATGAAAGTGGGAGCAGACGAGGCCTGAGCGTGCCAGTCCCAGAGGCGTGATGGAGAGCCCCTGCAGGAAGAGGCTTTGACCCCCAGAGTTCCTCCGCAGACGTGTCCGGAAGCAAGCGCTCCAGTGGTGAGTCAAGCCCCCCATGCCAGGGCCCCTACCAAGTCCTAACACGGGGTGGTGTGTGCTGGCCCCGGGGCCTTGGGGAGGTGCCCAGACCCTGGATACTGTTCTGAGCCCCTCTCCTGACAGCCAGCAGCCCTGGCTCCTTGCCCCCACCTCTCTTTGTCCTGCTGCCTAGCTCCCACCTGGGCAGGTAACCGGAGCAGGGGTGGCTTATTTACCTCGGGCTAATATTTCCTTGAGGCGCCCTCTGCCTCTTGGCTCATCACAGCCGGGGACTCTTTAAGAGGTGAGGCCAGGGAGTACACTGTAGGGCTGGCCCCATGGGGGACCTGGGCCCAGGAGTGGGGGCTGCCGAGCAGACCAGGCAGGGCATTGAATAGGGCTTTTCTGGTGAAGAGGTTAGGGAAAGGCCGGGGGGTATAGGAGTCTTGGGGGGGGGAGGGGTGAAGATAGAACCCTGGATCGCAGTCACCGCTCTAAGCACCTGCCCATGCTCCTCCCCAGACGCAGTGTGTGCTCCCAGGGTGCTTTCCGAGCCGGCAGCTCAGGGACGTGGGGATGGTGCAGGGCATGGGGCATCTGTCAGGACCGGCCTGTCCAGTGCTGGGTGTGGAGCGGCTGCCTCCCGTCACAGCTGGCCAGCACCCACCATGCCCAGCTTCTACCCTCAGCAGGGACGGCGATGTCAGGTTTGGGGCTGCTCCCCGGCCTGTGAACTGGACCCCTGGGGTATCCTGTGTTCTCGGGATATCCTGGGATAACGGGTATCCGGTGTTCTCCCGGGCTGCCATGTACCACCACCCTGCTGCCTTCTTCCCACTCCCAGATCTCCTGCTACTAGCCCTCCCTGCCCCCCTCTGCTCCTTGTCCCACCCCCTCGGCTGTCTGGGACTCTCTCCTCTCCATGGGGCCCTGCTCCTAGTCCCCAGACCACCTGGAAATGCTCATGGAAGGAGAAGGGTGCCCTCACGTGGAGCTCTGAGGACAGCACTGACCACAGCAGGCCATAGCATGGGAGAGGCACCAAAAAGATGTTCTTAGGGTTCCCCCAATTCTTCCTTATTCTCCTCAAAATATACCCGAATCCCACACAATGGCAGCAGCAGGCTCCCACCCAAGCACTGCTTCGCTTGGCAGACCATCTAATGAGCCCACCACCTGCGTAGGGCAGGCAGTCAAGGGAGGGAGGAAATGCATTGCCTCTTCCCATGGCTATGCTCCCTGTCCGGGCAGCACCCATGACCTCTGGCCTATGACACACACGTGCCCTGGCAGGATGATCACAGCTGTCCTCAAGGGGAGATCTAAGACACCTGCTGCCCCTGGGGAGCTCACAGGGCCCAGACTCATTTGCCGTCCCCCTTCCGTGCTCTTGCAACGGGAAGCAGATCCCAGCTGGGCGCGATCCTGCAGCATTTGGAAAGTAGCCGCAAGGCTATGTTGGACAGAAGCGCAGCCGGCTCTCCCTTCCCTTGCTAAAAATAGGGACCTTTTCCTGAGCCAGGTCACCACATTCACACTGGAAATCTGCAAGGGGGGAGAGGGAAGGGGAGCGAGAAAATGCTGCCTCAGCAACTCCTGCCCCCCGGGAGGCCGTGAGGGGAGCCAGGCGTCACTCTCCGGGGGAGCTCTGGAGCTCAAAGAATGAGGGCACTGTTCCAGCTCCACTAATCCTCACGGCAGCCCATTGGGCAGAAGGGAAACCTAGGCAGGGAGAGGCAAAACAACATGCCCCAAAGGAGCCAGTATTGGAGCTGGGACTAGAACTGCCACACCCGAGAGGCTCAGAAGGCGCTGGCTGATACGCCCTATTGCTGTGCAGAGTGTGGGGAGTGTCGTACCCTGGCAGCGGGGCTGGTACCGAGCAGGAGCCAGTTAGTGGTAGATTAATCTGCCCAGCTCAGCTTTTCGCCAAAGAACCCTCCCAATGTGGGGAGCTGGTGCCCCCTAGGGGAGAGAGGGCTCTGTGCGGCAGCCCAAAGCTGCGCAGTGTGGGACTGGGATTGGGGGAGTCCGCAAAGCACAAGGGCGTAGCCTTGGCAGCTTGGGAGCCCTTAGGAGCAGGTGGCACTGACAGAAGCGCCTGTAAATGGGGCTTGCTGCTGGCATCCCTCTGGCACAGGCCGGGAGACAGCCAGCCAGTCTAGCGGTTAGAGCACGGCGGGGGGAGGGGTCAAGACTCCAGCTCTGACACTGACTCACTGGGCAGTCTTAGGCAAGTCACTTCCACTCCCCGTGCCTCAGTTTCCATCTGTAAAACGTCACTGAAGAGGACTGGCATCTGCTCGTGCCCTTCTTGGCTCTTCTCCTTCCTTAGCTCAACCCGCCCACCTGTGGCTGCTTCCCAGTGGAGAAAGGATCCAATTCAAGATGGCAGAAAGGCCTGTTTGTAGAATGAGACCCCTTCTATGGGCAGCACCATCCTACTTGGGTGGGGAGGGCTCCTACCCCTACAGAGGTGGCCCTATGAGCAGGGGGGCTGTAGAGATACCTGGGGAGGGGGGTTGTGCCGCGAATGCTGCCCAGTCCCACTGGGAGGGAGCGCTCGCCCCTCAGGGAATATACTTCTGGGCTGGGTCCATGTTTCTCTTCTATACCCAAGCCCCCAGCACGCAGGACAAGGGAATAGGATGGGCTGTGAGCTTGGCTTGCTGCTTTGTCACTAGATCCCAGACAGTCCTTAGCTAGCGCATTAGTGGAGTCAAAGCTGGAAGCGGGGAGAAGCTCTTGCCCTGCGCGCAGGGGTGGCAGCGCGTGGGGAGAAGGGGATGGGTGCTGTCAGTGTGCACCCCGAGCATAGGGCCTTGGATCTCAGCCTCCCCCAAGCCAAGCATGCTGGGTCTTGGTGGTGACTCTGCCCCCTCTCGGAGCTGGGGTCCGTAGCCGCTAGCAGTGCTATAAATACATCCCACCGGTGACTCCAGAGCAAAACCAGGGGGGACTGGCTGAGGTTAATCTTCTGCTTCCAAGTAAAGGGACTCTAGCTGCCCTCCAGGGGCTAGTCCCAGGAGTCTGCTGGTGGAGAGGGGGAGCGCAGCGTGGCTCTCTGCTTTGGGGGGGAGTGTGTGTGTGTGCAAGGAGAACTGCCAGGCAGCACTAACAAGGGCTCCCGGGTTGACCCAGTGGAGGCAGGGACCTGGTGCTGCCCAGGTGACTGCAGAGCCGGGGAAAGGGAACAGCGCTATGAAGTGTGAGGATGTCTCCTTCCACCCGGTGGTACCATGTGACACACAAACAGGTCCTGCCGCGTGGCTGCATGGAGCTGACACACTCCCACATGACCTAACACCCACATGCTCATATGTCCTGACATGCTAACACCCTAACATACCTAGAAGAGAAGAGAAGACACGTGAATGGGCCCTGACACACATACAAGGAAAGACACAAAACTGCTGACACCTGCTAATGCCCTGATGTGCGTACGGGAGCCAGCGCAGACTAACATGCATGCAAGAGAAGATCCTAACACTTAGTCACACATACAAGAGAAAACACGACACTCGGACGTGCATTTGTGAGCTGATCATACAGACGTGCCCTGGTGAGCGTACAGAGGATGCACACAGACATGCCCTGACAGGTATACAACATGCTAACAAGCTGTGATGGACGTACAAGAACCCAGACATATGATCATGCCCCGACACGCGTTCCAGAGCAGACACATTAACAGGCTGATGAAGAGCTAAGAGCCCATTTATTGAGGGTTCACAGGGAGGTCATATACACTGTGAGAGCGACGTCCGGGTGGCATGAAAGCAGGGTGGTCCCTGGCCCCAGTGCAGATGAGCTGGGGTGGCTTAGCTGGCAAACCTGCCGCCTGTCAGCCCAGTTCCTGCTCCACGTCCCAGCCGTGGCCCTATGCCGGGTGCGCTCGGAGCAGGCCCGGCGGGTACTGGAGTCAGGCCACGTGGGGTGTCTGCTTGTCAAATGGCAGCACTCCGTGGGGGCAGGGTCCAGTCTATTGTAACCGGGTCCGCCTGGAGCCCCCCACATGGGTTTCAGTGGGGCTTCTCTGTATGCCCATGGCTGTAAGTGGGAGGAAGATTCAGTCAGACCTTCAACAGCTCCCTAGAGGAGCGCTGTGAGTCACAGCAGCTGAGGGTCTGGGCCTGTGCACCGGAAGCCCCTGAGGAGCCCTGTTTATGCTCAGAGCAGGGAGGGCACGGTGACAGGCTTCCCCTGGGAGTTCAGTCCCCACGGCCCACCCAGCCCTTGACTTCTCTGCTGATAGGGGGCGAGTGAGCCCCACAGACACCAGGGGGGTTGTGCCACGAATGTTGCCCAGTCCCGCTGGGAGGCAACACTCGCTCCGCAGGGAATATGCTTCAATACTAAATGGCTACGGGAAATAACATACAATAGCCATGTCCTTGCGTCTATATTGCCCAGACAGCGAGTGCCTCAGGGAGCCAGGACACCGGCTGGGCTGAGACCTCCCAAACTTCATGCACCAGTGACAATAAGCATACTTCGCTCTTAGGCAGTACTAACTAATGAATCCTCACAGCGTCCCCCTCTGGGGTAGGGAAGCATCATTATCCCCACTGTACGCAGTAGTGGGAAGCGTCAATGGCAAAGAACCCAGGAGTCCTGGCTCCCGGGACCATGCTGAGGCCACTGGGCCCTGATGCCTCTCGGGGTTCCCTCCCCAGGGGCCGTGACGGGGTTTGGGCTCTGCGCCGAGGGGACGGCGCTCCTCGGTCGCTCCCCCCCGCCCCCGGCAGCCCGGGCCTCAGGCGAAGACGGCTGAGTTCTGCCAGTAGGTGTACACCAGGAAGCCGGTGAAGGTGCTGTCCGTCTTGATGCTGGAGTAGAAGCCGATGTAGTCGCCCACCCCCACCTGTACCCACACCTCGTCCTCCGGCTCCAGGCGCACCAGGGCTCCGCCCGACAGCGAGGTGGGCTTGGGCCAGTTGCCGTAGAACTGGAAGAAGGAGGCCACGGAATGGCCGTTTTTCATGATGTCGAACTGCAGGCTGGTGCGGTAGACGGTGGCGTGGACGGCGAAGTAGTAGACGCCGGGGATCTCGCAGGTGAACTTCCCCGTCTCCGGGTCATAGTGGCCCTGCTCGTTGATCAGCACCAGGTCAAAGCGGATGGGCTGGTCCGCCAGGGGCGGGCTGCGCGACTCGGAGCGCTTGGCGGTGAAGGCCGAGCGGGGAGGCACTGCACACTCCCCCTGCGCCCCCTTCTCCCCATTCAGACCGTTCGTGCCGGGGCTGCCGCTGTCCCCTCGGGGACCTGGGACTCCTGAGGGGGAGGAGAGAGAACATCACAGGGGACAGGAGAGATGCCCAGGGCACCGGAGCCTCTGATAACTAGCCATCCGTTTCTGGATCTAATTAGTGATACACCCTTCACCATGGGATCTGTGCCCCTGGTTGCATGTCATGGAGACCAGCCGCCCACACCAACTACATGACATCTTATTTGTTCCCCCTCGAAGGAAGAAGACTGAGACCAAGGTGCTTTGTACCTGGTGCTTAGCCCCTTTGGATCTATCAGGTTGGTTGGTTAACCCAACTAGCCCAGTGCAGTAGCCACGGGTCTACAGGCTCCTCCTTCTCCATTTCCCGGTGCATTCCCCAGCAGGGAGTTCTCCTTACCATGTTGTCCGATCTCTCCCTTCTCTCCCTGCATCCCGGCTGCTCCGTCCCGGCCGTCGCGTCCATCTCTGCCCGGGAGACCCTGGCTTCCATGCATCCCGGGTGCGCCTGGGATCCCGGGCTGCCCTGAGCACAGGCTGGGGATCTTGTTGTCCTCGATCTGGATGGAAACGGCGATCAGCCCGAGGAGGAAGAGGAGCTGCTTCATCTCAGCTGTCGTGGAGAGGCTGGGAGCAGAGGGAACCGTTATGTCTCCAGCGGGCCAAGAGGTGGAGGTCCTGGTCTGGGAGCGCTGATTAGGGTCTGTGGGCTGTATGTTCCCCTCACTCCACAGCAACGCTCTGCCTGAGTGGGTACCAGAGATGCTGGACACCGGACTTGATGGACCAGCGATCCGGCCCAGAAGGGAAGAAGGTATGAGATGCTGGCCTGGGTGGGCCATGAGCCCGGTCAGGCCAGGCCAATCTGCCCCTCACCAGGGTATCTGGGAACCACGGCACGGTAGGAGTGAGGACAATGGACTAAATGGGCCAGGTGGGTGTGTTGGGCTGGAAGGGGTGTGTCTGTGAGAGAGTTGTACGTACAGTGTGCTGTGAGCTATGCGGTGGGTATGGACATGGTTGATTGTGAGATGGATTGAGGGGGGTGTTTGTGGTGGGTTGTCAGCTGTATGAAGGGCATTATGAGTTGTGAGCTGTCGGTGGTTCTGAGCTCTGTGTGTTATGGGTTGTCAGCTGTGGGGTGTGTTGGTGGTTGTGAGCTGCAAGTGGAGGGCATGTTGTGGGTTGTGAGATGTGGGGTGTGTGGGTGGCCGGTGGCAGAGCTCAGGGGCCGGGCTGTAGCGCTGCACAGTGGGGCTTCCCCTTTCTGCCCTGGGCTCCAGTGAGTCTACTCCTGACCCTGCTCGGCAGCCCCCTGAAACCCGCTCGCGGCCCCGGATTCCTGCTTGAGAACTGCTGCTCTAGGGGTCCCTTTGCCCCACTCCCCACACTCAGCGCTCACTCCCCAAGGGGGCTCCTGCTGTATTGACCGTGACTCCCATGCTCCTAACTCTCCCTTCGCACGGGATGTGGGGCTAGGACCCTTCCAGACATTCCAAACCCGCGAAAAACCCAGAAATTGGGCTTGGTTTTGGCTTAATTGGCTTGTGAGTTGCTTGTTGGCTAGTTTTTGGCTTGTAGCTTATTGCTTGTTGTAGTTTGTTGCTGCTTTTTTTTGGATGGGCTCCTGGCAAGCAGGGGCAAGGGGGGGAGAGACTCCGGGGTGCACAGCGGGCCCACCACAGTCCCAGACTCACGCCGGAGGTCCCATAGGGTGTTGGGGTGCTTAGGAATCGGCTTGTTTTGAAATGGGACTAGCTTGATTTTTGGCTCCTGGTGAAAGTCAGGGTGCTTATTTACCGTGTGAAAGTTGGCAACTGTGGATCCTTCCCGGCTCCATGGCAAGTTACCCAGAGGCAGGGTAGCACCTCTCCCCGCCCCCCCCTGAGGCCGTGGCGTGTGGAGACACCCTCCCCGCTTCTGTAGCATTACCACCTTCCCAGCGGGGCCAGAACCCAACCCAAGGCTAATATTCCCCCCGCCCTCCCCCCAGGCGGGGCTGCTATCCAACTCACTTCAGCATTGGCTTCCCCTGCCTTGTCCACACAGGCCTGTCCCCAGCCTGGCTCAGAGCACCCAGATGAGCGGGGATCCACTGGGGAGCGGGTCTCTCCCCTTCCCGACTCCCGAAGGCCACTTTCTCCAAATAAAAGGGAAAGAAGGAAAACAGAGCCTGCCGCTGGAATGTGTCATGACGAGCTGGGACCCAGCCGAGCTCCCGGGCCTGGCGGAGTTGCTAAGGGAAATCCCATGGCCTGTCTGGTCCCATAGCTACACCGCCAACTTTGTTAGGAGCAGCTGGAGCTGGTTAGCTTTACTTACTGTGTATCCCGGCTCTCTTGCTGCGCCTGCTTTGCCTCCCCTTCTCCCGTGAGCTCTTCCTGACCACTTCAGCTCTGAGGAAAGGCTGTCTCTCTCCCCCACCCCTTCCCTTCCTTGTGTCTCTCCTCCCAAACGCCAGAGGAAATCAGTGACTTTCAGAGCCAAGAGCCACAAGAGGAGGGGGGGAACATCCCAGTGTCGGAAATGCTGTAACCAGTGGGAGGAGGGTGGGAGAGACAGAACCACAGACGTGACTCGAAAAACCCCTTGACTACAGGAGTGCCAAGGGAAAGAGGCAGAGAGAGAAAAGCAGAGAGGCCGGGAAGGACAGGAAAAGCGAGAGGAGGGTGAAGGAGGGGGCTGGTGCGATTAGCCACGAATATGTCAGCTCCCCCATCCTGGAAGCACCAGGCCAGTCTTTGTGCTGCCATGCCGCCGGCTCGTGTTTGTGGTGATTTCTCTGGCGCCCACTGACAAGGCTGGGGAAGGAGGGAGACTGCGAGGCAAGCCGACAACCGGTCTCTTGGAGGGGAGCACGGGGGTGTCTGGGCCAGGTGGGTGTTTTGTGGAAGGTCTTGGAGGAGGAGAGGCTGCGAGTGTGACAGGAACCAAACCACATGCTCCACACACCGATTGTTACCGTCCACGCGAGCAGCAAAGCCCATGTGGCGTGCACAAATGCTACCCACGGACACACCTCCAAAGCCACGCACCACATGCACAGACCCACTAACACTGAGCACGGGTGCCACACACCCATCAGCACAACACACAAACGTGGTGTGCACACGCGCACTCTGGGGTCACACCCTCGCTGGCACAGCACACAAACACCCTCCCTTGTCATGTGAAACACCGGCCAAGGCTTTGCTGTGCTAGCGGCTGCGTGAGACCTTTGACTTGACCAGGGCTCACATTTCTCTCCTTCAGCTCCCCAGGTCGCTGCAGGTTTCTCCGTGGACCGCAGGCGAGCCGGACGGACAGCAGCAACCCCGAGGTCCCTGATTGCTTCCACAGGCTGGAGTTTTCTGCCTGGGGTCTGACTAGAAAGCCCTCTTGCTCCCCTCCTCCCATGGCCTGTGGCCCCCCAGCTGCAGGGTATGCTGAGCTGGGGCTGAGCCGTCAGCAGGACTCGTGTGGCTGATCCAGGAGCGCCCGCCATCCCAGGGAATAGGCTGCGGCCGGCTCTGCAGACGGATCTAGAGACATAATGCTGCCAGCAGGCTGGGAACACGGAGGAAAGCACCAGGGAAGGCCGGTACAGGTGTGAGTAGAGCTCTCTCTCCCATCGCTGGAGCATGGGACTCCACGTCTGAGGTGGGCCTTTGAAATGCTTATTTAACTCATTTCAGCCCTGAGCGGAGCCCAAGGGGCTCTCGCCCCAGCTCTGCCTGGCATGGGGATGGGGCCAGCCAAGGAGAATTCCCTGGGGAAGCAGCCAGCCAGAGGGCTGATAGCCAGGCCAAGACCTGTGCACCCAAGGAGTTTGTGGAGCTTCTGCCCGGCTCACCACTGGCAGAAATTAACCCCAGCGATACTCTCTCCTGGTCTAGTGCTTTCAGCCGTACAGTGATCCTCACAGCCCTCCTGGGAGGCAGGTCAGCCTCAGCATCCTCATTTTACAGATGGGGGAAACTGAGGCAGGGGACAGTTATGTGACTTGTTCAGACAGTCTGCAGCAGAGCTGGGAATAGACCCCTGAAGTCCCGAGTCCAGCTCTCGCTCTAACTGCTCAGTCACACTGCTTCCTTTTGGCAATTGTACCAGAGGATAAGAACTGAATGGGCCGATCTCAAGGCTAGAGACAGACCCTCCAGGTCGAGAAAACACACAACTGGAGGTTGGGCTGAAACAGTCCATCTGCCGGACTTTAACAATTCCTCCACTGCCCCCCAGAAGTAAATACAGTGAAGAATTCTCTCTCCTCCTCCTGCTGACATGTGCAGCAGGGTTTACTCTGAGTGGGCTTGATTTGTACAAAAAGCGGCTGAAATATTTTGAGAGTTGCCCATTGCAGGGGTTTGGGGCTTGTTTCCTTTGGAGGTTGCTTCCTTGGGTTTGTTTTCAATCAGCGACTTCAGCAGGAAGTTCTAGTTTAAACGTGGTTGTAGGAGTGGTGTCGGTGATTGGGCAGCGTCAGGGCGATGCACTTAGAATTTGATAACCCTCCTCTCCCCGCTCCCGCTCAGCTAAGAAAACACACCCGAATTCATGAACTTTGTGGCCTGCCCCTTGACACATCCTATGTTCCAATTTTTTGTCCCACCCCAGGATATGCTCCAACAGTTCAACATGGGAACGTACCACACTGAGGCAAGAGAGACCACGGAGGATGGAACAAGTGAGCATGACCTTTTTAAATACTGGAAGTAGCCACACTCGTTTTATTTGAATAGTTTTCATATGTAATGTAATGTATGCAACAAAACTAGAACTCCCAAAAATGGACTTTGTATAACCCCCCGCCCCCGTCCTCCCTCTGAAATGGGCTGGGCTTGTCCGGAAGGGTGGGGCTGCTTTTTTCCTCTCACAAGACTTGGCAACAAGGGGTTACAGCCATGTGCAAAGGCAGCGTGAGGTAGTGAACTGTCATGTACCAGAGGGGACACGGTCACCTCTCCGTCACAGGGATTCCCGGGAGCTGTGCACAAGCGGGGGCAAAGTGACCACGTCTTGGTGCCGGGGGTCCCCAGGTGCTGTGCTCAAGCAGCCTAGGCTGAGATAGCTCCTCTGTGCCCTTCCCGGCGGAGGTCCCTGGCCCAGTGGGCGGCAGTGCCGCGTTCTGGATCACAGGGGTGGTGTTCAGCCAGCCACGCTGGCCTGTGGATCCTCCCACTGGATGGGAAAGCGGGATGTTGCCTTTGGTCAGAAGCTTGTTTGTGGTTTTAACACACCGTCAGCCCTAGTGGAGTGGTCAGGCGTCAGGCTAGGATTCTTAACCCAGGCGGCAGCTCCAGCTACGGCCCTTCCCCTGCTCCAGAGCAGAATCCCCCTTCCCCTTCCTTAGGTCTCGGCTCCCAGTGACTCCACCCAGCCGGGCATACTCCAGTGCTTAGAGCAGGGGATTCAAACATGGCCTTCCTGGGTTTTGCTCTGGGCCTTGCCCCTGACCCGCAGGCAATAATTTCCCCTCTTTGTGCCTCGGTTTCCCCAGCGCTGACATGGAGGTAATATTGACCTGCCCCCTGCCCAGGAGGGTGTGAGGCCAAATTACTGTTTGAAAGGTTGTAGTTGCAAAATGCTGCAGCTGTTTATTAGACACAGAATTGTGCCCAGGGCCTTGGGGCCAGCACCCCAGGCACTGCCGGCCAGGTCAAGTGGAACACAGTGCACTGGGCCTTGCCGTAGGCCGCATGTCTGCGCGGTGAGATAATGAACTCTTTTCCCTGTGCACAGGCGGCATTCGGGGAAGACAGCCGCCCGGTGCCAGAACCGGGCCGAGGAACTGAGGCGTGCCAATGGGTGCTATGCCGTAAGCTGCCGTGGCATTGGGGAAGCAGCTCTCCAGCCCCCTCCTGCCCAGATGAGAAGTCAAGTTAGAGGCACAGGCACGGGACGGTTTGTGGAACGAAGTGTGATGCTGGGGTAGATGCCTTTTCTGAAGGTGTTTTTTGTCATTCATCTACCTAGGTGCTTCCATGTCCCCCCCCCCCCCCCATCACAACAGGGCCTGACACTCCCCCACTTAGCTATGCTTTTATCCTCACAACCCCCTGGTTGTTAGGGAAGTAGCATTGGCTCTGGTTTACAGATGGGGAAACTGAGTCACAGAACGTCCCCCCCCCCACACCCAAGTCATGCAAGGAGTCTGTTGCAGAGCTGGGCACTGTCCTGAGTCCCAGGCCCAGTCCAAAAGCAGCCTTTCCCCCTTCGGCCGCTCCCTGGGCTCCTTACGTTGGAGATGGCGGGTACCATTCTTGGGTCAGCTGGGAGGGAGCTATCCCCTGGCTGCAGGAAGGAGACTGAGGCTGGGGGAGCAGAGAGTCGCCTCCCCCTCTGCTCGGATGGGGTGTATGGGAGGATGTGGTGGGTGAGAAGAAGGCATGAGCCGGCTGACCCTTAGGCCCCACTGCAGGATGGGGCGATGGGGCCAGGCGTTGCCGAAGTGCTGTGGCTACGCAGTGTGGGGACCCCAGCAAGCCAGTCTCTTAGGGCCAGACCTGGCGGCTCCCTTAGGGGACTGTTCTGGGGGATACCAGGGGGTGTTATGGGGCAGCAGGCTCCCAGTCTCAGGGTGTGTGGTTTCTTCTCCAGCAGCTTTATTTGGGGCTCTTGGGCTCTCGCCATGTGCTCAGGTCCACGAAAAGGGAAACACGTAGGAAGGGAAAGGCATCGCTCAGAGAGGGGTTCGAGTCCCCACCCACCCCAAAGCCAGACAGGTTGCGTCTCTGGCCTGGCTGGGAGGGAGGAGTCAGGCCTCACGGCGTGAAGCACTCCACGGGGTCGTTGGAGTCGGGGAGGACATTGCAGTTGATGGGCCAGAGGATGCTGAGGAGGCCAAGGGCCTGCTGGCAGCGCTGCTCAGCCGTCATGCACACCGAGCGGCAGGGCTGCAGGACACCCCCGTCCGGCGTGCACTTGGGCACGAAGAGGCTGCAGATCAGCAGGCGCAGGTGCTGGTAGCAGGAGAGCCCCATCAGGGTCTGCGGGGAGAGAGGGGAGGCAGTGAGCACCACAAGGCTTGGGGGAGGGGGGGTGTTCCCTCTTTATGGGTGCATTACCCCCCGGACGCCCTACACCCTGGCACCCAATGTTCCCTCCTTCCACCCAGCCTGCTCGCTTCCCAGCTGGACAGCGCAGTCGCCCCCACGGCTGGGCTCACCTGGTAGTCTCGCAGCATGGCGGCCGCCCCTTGCTGGTCTGGGATGGTCAGCCAGATGTTGGGGAAGGAGGTGGTGTTGTAACTGAGCCCCAAGCACATCTCCACTTGGATCTGCTGGCAGGAGGACTCTGCGGGGGAGGGGGAGAGCAGGAGGAGGGCAGGTGATACCGGGGGCAGCTCTGAGCTGGGGGGAGGCACTGGCTAGGACATGCAAATCAGGTGTCCAGACAGAGATACTGTTTGCAGGGCCCCTGGGCTCCAAAGTCTGGATCCTAGCCCGGCGGGCGCCTCAGAGTTGGCAGTCACGTCAGTGTGTACGGACACTGGGTGCAGGGCTGAGGCCTACCAAACTCATTCCACTTGTGATCTGAACTGGCTGGGGGAAAGTGGCAGATAAAGTCCCCCCACCCCGTAAGCCAAGTGTCGGTCATTGCAGGAGCTGGATTGAGCTGGGGGTGGTCACTCACCAAAGGAGGGGGGTGAGACACTAGTGCAGTTGAGTTCGTCGCTCCCATCCGGGCAGTCATGCCAGCCGTCACACACTGACTCCAGTGCTCGGCACTCCCCGTCTCTGCAGGAGAACTCCAAGGGGCTGCACGTTTCTTGGCGGAGGAGCGAGAAAGATGTCAGAATGAGCAGGGACTCGTCTGAGTACCGCGACGGGGCCTACAGCGTAACTATCGTCACCATGGGGACCCCAACCGGACACCCACGAGCAGCCAGCGACTGTACTTACAACGGGAAGCGGAGCCTAACTACGGTGTCACCACGGACAGTGCTATCATATGGGGAGTAGAGCGAGTGTCCACGTGCCGGGATCACTACGGTGGTAGCAATTCACCACTTCCCATACAGACAAGCCTGTGGGCTTGCTGGCCCTTCATTCCCACCTGTACAACAGCACTGCTCACCGGGGTGTGTGACGGACAAGTGCACGGAGGAGGAGGAAATACCCTGGGAAGGGGACGGCAGACCCGGAGGGTGGAGGAGTGGACTCTCCTGGCGGCCGCTGCTGAGATTTCTGGGCACTGTGGCTTTCCTCGGAGATGGGGTTAGGGAGGCGATATTGCTCTCCCTTGGTAACTGCAGTCAGCTACTCACTGGACAGCGACAGGGACACGACAAGGTGCGCAGCCATTCCCTTGGTAAACCTCCCAAGGCTGTTCCCCCTCCTAGAGCAAAACTACCCGGCAATCAGCCTGACTGAGGAGGGGTGGGAAGGTGTTGGGAGATGGGACGATGCTGCTTTCACCCAGAGATGGGCGACCCTGCCACCCAGCTGGAGAAAGACCGAGGCAGCAGGGAGGAGGAGTTTCAGACCCAGGAACCTACTTTCCGTGGCGTTCCGGGCACGGTAGGTGGCAAAGAACCCGTCTTCCGCCACGCCCTCGTCTGCCATGAACAGGACGGTCATGACATGTCGGGAGGAGGTCAGGACGGGCGGCAGCTGGGAGCCACAGAACCTGCCGGGAGAGGAAAGGTCATCACCAGGGGGCTGAGGATTGGGGAAGAGAGATGGAGAAAAAGAGGGGAGTGAGACAGAGGAAAAAGAAGAGAGGAGGAGAGATGGAGATGGGAGTGTGGGAAGTTGTGGCCGTGCCAACTGCCTCTGGAGACTTTGCAGTCCCTTGTGCAGCCCATCTTCTTGCCCTATGCAGAATATTGGCTAGTATCTTGGGAGGGCATTGATGCCTAGTGGATAGAGCACTGGACCGGCACTTGGAAGCCCTGGGTGCCTTTTCCCAGCTGTGCCAGCTGCCTGCCTTGGGTTACCACTTCCCTGCTGTGTGAATCGGAGAAGGTAAGACCGACCTGCTTCGTAGAGCGGCTGGAGATGTATGGGTGACGAGGGGCAGTGCTGGGTCTGGGAGGGGCAGGACCTGGGTCTTCCCAGTGTTGGCAGGGGCGGTGGTGGTGGTGGATTCATTCGGGTAGGAGAGAGGTGCCTATTCCCCCCACCGGAGGTGGCTCTGCAAGGCAGCTCTGCTCAGGGAGTTCCACCCACCCTCCCCATTCCTGCAATCTCCGGTCCCCCCGAAGGCAGATTGCTGAGCTGGGGGGGCCTGTACCTGCCCAGGAGGCTGGGGGCGTCCGTGCCTGCGCTGTCGTGCACCTCCACAAAGTCGAAGGTGCAGGCCTCCTGCCACTCCAGGCTGAAGTTGTGGAACTGCAGATCAATCACATGGCCCACGGGCACGGCGATCTGCCAGAGACACAGCTGGAAGAGACCGGTGCCAATGAGTCTGCGCCAGACACCCCGGCCTGTGTCTGGATGGGGAACCGCCAGCTGGGCACTGACCCGGTGTGGGAATTATTTCCTGATACTTGGTATGAATAGGGTGTGTGCCTCAGTTTCCCCTGTGTGATGTACGGTTAAGTAGCTGGTGAGAAAAGGCTGTTTCCTCTTTGCAGAGACCCAGATATGTCTGACGCCTGGCAGCCTGGGGCCCCAGGCTCATGGAGAGTCCCAGAAGAGAACAGCCACTCCCACTGGCTGCACATTGGGCAGAAGGGCTGTGGAATGTCCTGTATGACTATATCGTTGTGAATAACAAAGTAGAGCCAATGTAATGTAACCCTCACATCTAATGATGGGTTATTTAATGGCTAATGCAACCCCCCCCCCCCCCAGGTAATATTGACTCACATAGTCTCAGTAATTTGCAGATAGTTGAAACATTTCTGCCCCCGGGAGACTCTCCTGTGTACCACACTCTGCTGATTCTCTCCTCCCTCTGCATGGGAGCCCAGCAAATCTTCCCTCTGGTGATCCCATCTCCTTGTTCTCCAGAGCTGCTTGTTTATACTACAGCCCAGTGAAGATACCAGTGAAACACAGGCCTCTGAAAAACCTAATCTGACATATCGCTCAACCCAAGGGCCTAAGTGCCTGGCTAGGAGGTAGTGGGATGTGGGGGCTTCCTGTTTCTTTTCTGTTGAAGGGGGGGGGGGTCGCTTTCAGTCGATATTACATGAGCATTGGGCCACAGGCTCTCTGTCAGTCCCACTGTGCTCTGGCTACTTGTCCACTAATGGGGTACTGCCAATTCAAGCCCCCTTAGCTGAGAAGGGTTAGCCCCTTGATCTCTTGCTGCCCAAGTGATCTCCTTTAATTATATATTAATGGGGGAACAGGATCTCTTAAGTCCCTCTATGGGAGGAAGGGGTGAGTATGCTGACTTAGAATGAGAGGGTGTCTGGTTCAAATCCCCTTGGTTACCGTTGAAATGGGATGAGTGTCTCAATTTCTTGCCACTCAAGCCCTCCACTTTAACTACA
Organism: Sternotherus odoratus; assembly: GCA_032164245.1. NCBI lineage: Eukaryota > Metazoa > Chordata > Testudines > Kinosternidae > Sternotherus > Sternotherus odoratus. Next base: position 5,006,777 of record JAVMKO010000019.1, read on the forward strand.
TATTAACCGGAGCAAGGTAAGCTCTCATGGCCCTCTATGGTGCAGGGGTTAGGGTGCTCACTTGGATTGTGGGTGACCCTGGTTCAAATCCCTGTGCTGTGTGGGAGGAGGGCCTGCGATGTGGGACACAGGAGACCTTCTAAGTGAGCAAGAGGCCTGACCCAGGGCCTCTTGCTCCTTTTTAATTAAGAGCAAAGGGCTGGGGAGCAATAAAACCCCCTCTCTCTCCAGTCCACCATGATCAGGATACTCACCCAGGTTGTAGCAGACCCCAGGGCACTCCCCTCCGCTTTTGAGGGGTGTGAACTGGGGGCCGCCACCTCCTGGGGAGAGTCACTGGTGAGCGATCCTTGTCCAAACCCCCTCTCCGTCCCAAGAAGACAATGGCCTCTTGAGACAGAGAGGGGGTTTGGACAAGGATGGCCCACCGCAAAGGACGGTCGCCTAGGAGGCAGAAGATCCCTGTACAAATCCCTGCTGAACAGACAGCTGGGGGATTTGAACCAGGATCTCCCACAACCCGGGTGAGTATCCCAACCACTGGACTAGAGAGTGAGAGTTGCTGACCGCCTGGCCCAGAGCCCATTTAACTAAAGTGGAACGGCTTCAACCGGCAAAAAGGGGGGGACCCTAAACACTACCCCAGAAAGCCAGACACACAGGGACCAAGAGAGATTTGAACTCACAGCATCCTCATCCCCAGGCACACACTCTAGCCATCAGCCTACAGAGGGATGTGTGGGTGGGGGTGGCCCAAATACCATTGAATTAAAGTGCCTCAGTGTCCATCGGCAAGAGAAGAGCAGCCCCAACCGCCTAGCAGGTCCCCATGAAAAACACCTCATCTTAAGCCCTTTCCAGCTTCGGCACTACTCAGGCATTGAAACCACAACACCCGCATGCTGCCTCAAAGGCCCAACCACTGGACCACAGCAGTAGTGACAGCTCTGGTTCCTGCACGAACAACAGTTAATTAAAGTGGGACACCTCCTGTGGACAAAACTGCAAGGGAACCACGCACCACAGACTCAGAAACAACCCAGAGGCACTGGTGAGATCAAATCACAGGGCTTCCCAACAGGTGAAGGGGGGATTTGAACCCACTCTAGCCACAAAACAACTCAGGAGCTCAACCACTAGACCACACGGGAAGACGGTGGGCTCTTTGGCCCAAATAAAAGTTCATTAAAGTCAAACTGCTTCATGGGCGAGAGGCAGGGCTCACGAGACGCCGCAGCGCAGAAGACCCCCCCAGCACAGAACCCCTGCACACAGACAGGCTGCAGAAGATCCCTCTTCAAACCCACCACCCTCCCGTCCCCAAACCTTCCCCACAGGGAGAAGAGGGACTTGAACAACCCAGCCTCGGTCTCCGTCTGCCATGCCGAACCACAGGATCACAGAGGGAGCCACAGCCGTTAACTGGCTCAAACTGCTTTTCATTAAAGGACAACAGCTTCAACGGCGGCTGCTCCCATCACTCTAGCCCAGAACCCAGTGATGGGCGCCCGTTCACCACGCACTTTCTCAGTCTTTTTTTGAAGCCGCTTTCACTTTTGGCCCCACCCGACGACGCATTCCACAGGCTGACTGCGCGTGGCGGGGCGAAGTGCCGCCTTTGGCTCGCTCTACACCCCCTGCCCACTCAGTTCAGCGGGTGACCCCCCTCCCGGTTCTTGCCTTGCGTGAAGGGGTAAATAACACCTCCTTAGTCACGTTCCCCACCCCAGTCATGCTTGTCTAGCCCTCTACCAGAGCAACCTGAACTGTCTCTTGTCCCAGCTGAACCCGAAGCAGCCCCCAATTCCTATCACAGGTGCGGCCCCCAATCACTAGGTTAAAAGTTACACGGGAGGCTTCTCCCTTGTTCTCCCCGGGCTGTGTTTCGGGGCATTCGGCAGGTCCCTCGCTAGCTCTCGCTAAACGGGTTAGGCACCTGAGGGGGTCCTGGCCGTGACTAGCAAGCAGAGGTTGGGAGGAGAAGACGCTGGCTCAATTTCCTTCTCCCCACCTGAGGAACAGGGAGGTGCCTTGTCCAGCGTGAGCCCTGATACTGAAGAAAAGGACAGCCCAGGCGGCTCGCCCCTCGTAGCATGTTGAGGCTGGGCCCCGTTCACTAAGTAGTAACTGGTCACACCTGGGACATGAATTCCTCTGTAGTGCAGTGGTTTGGGTCCTTGCCCAATGTGTGGGTGATGCTAGTTCAACTCCTCCCCCAGCTTGCTGAGGAAGGACTTCAACAGCCATCTCTCTGCTCTCGAGTGAGTATCCAGCTGCTGGACTGAGAGGTTGGTGGTCTTCTGAAGTGCTTGGACCCCTGTGGCTTTTATTTCTGTTGCGGAGGGACTTGAAGAGCCAGCTCTGAAGTGAATAGGCAGCTGCTGGACTCTGAGGTGTTCTCCTGATGGCCGGGAGGTTGCCTCACCTTTTAGCTACTGAAGCTGTTCCATTTTCATTACATAGTCTTGGGATCACCCACCCAGCCAAGATCTCTTCGTAGTCTAGGGGTTGGGAGGTGTGCGCAGCAAGCGGGAGGCAAAGGTTCAAAGCCCCTTTCTTCTTGCTGTGACGGGATTTGAACCGTGATCTCCTGCCTCTCAGGTGAATGACGGAAGTGCTGGTCTAAGAGGTTATCCCAATGGGGTGCTCCACCAGGCTTTTCTAGTGAAAGAGGCCCAATTTAGATACATCTTCCTTTTGGCAGAGGACAAAGCAGCAGCTCTGGGTGGTCTCCTGGTTTAGTGAACTGCCCAGCATGTGGTGGTTTGGGGTTCAAATCCTCTTCTTGAACAGAAGGGATTTGAGCCTTGCTGACTTATTTCTCAACTCCACAGCCTAAGTGCCTGGCTAGATAGGACGTGGGGGCTTCCTCAGTCTTTTGGGTTGAAGGTGGGCCACTTTCAGTAAATGTTAAATGAGGATTAGGCAACACTTCACCCATGACTCCTGGTGTAGTTCGGTGGTGGTGGTGGGGGGAGTCGTTGCCCTAGGACCAATAAGCAGCTGGTTCAATTCCCTTTCCTGCTTGTTAAGAGAGGTGAGTGCCTTTATCTCTTACCGCTCAGGTGTTCCACTTGAACTTTACCTTAATGGGGGCAAAGGGAGTCTCTAAGTTCCTCTATGGTGTGGGGGTCAGTGCGTGTGGGCTGGGATGGTGCAGACCCCTGGTTCAAATCCCCTCTGTGGTAGATAGAAAGGGGTGTCTCAATTTCTTGCAGCTCAAGCCTTCCACTTTAACTACATATTAACCGGAGCAAGGAAAGATTTCATGGCTCTCTATGGTGCAGGGGTTAGGGTGCTCACTTGGATTGTGGGTGACCCTGGTTCAAATCCCTGAGCTGTGTGGGAAGAGGGCCTGCGATATGGGACACAGGAGACCTTCTAAGTGAGCAAGAGGCCTGACCCAGGGCCTCTTGCTCCTTTTTAATTAAGGGAAAAGGGCTGGGGAGCAATAAAACCCCCTCTCTCTCCAGTCCACCATGATCAGGATACTCACCCAGGTTGTAGCAGACCCCAGGGCACTCCCCTCCGCTTTTGAGGGGTGTGAACTGGGGGCCGCCACCTCCTGGGGAGAGTCACTGGTGAGCGATCCTTGTCCAAACCCCCTCTCCGTCCCAAGAAGACAATGGCCTCTTGAGACAGAGAGGGGGTTCGGACAAGGATGGCCCACCGCAAAGGACGGTCGCCTAGGAGGCAGGAGATCCCTGTACAAATCCCTGCTGAACAGACAGCTGGGGGATTTGAACCAGGATCTCCCACAACCCGGGTGAGTATCCCAACCACTGGACTAGAGAGTGAGAGTTGCTGACCGCCTGGCCCAGAGCCCATTTAACTAAAGTGGAACGGCTTCAACTGGCAAGAAGGGGGGGGACCCTAAACACTACCCCAGAAAGCCAGACACACAGGGACCAAGAGAGATTTGAACTCACAGCATCCTCATCCCCTGGTACACACTCTAGCCATCAGCCTACAGAGGGATGTGTGGGTGGGGGTGGCCCAAATACCATTGAATTAAAGTGCCTCAGTGTCCATCGGCAAGAGAAGAGCAGCCCCAACCGCCTAGCAGGTCCCCATGAAAAACACCTCATCTTAAGCCCTTTCCAGCTTCGGCACTACTCAGGCATTGAAACCACAACACCCGCATGCTGCCTCAAAGGCCCAACCACTGGACCACAGCAGTAGTGACAGCTCTGGTTCCTGCACGAACAACAGTTAATTAAAGTGGGACACCTCCTGTGGACAAAACTGCAAGGGAACCACGCACCACAGACTCAGAAACAACCCAGAGGCACTGGTGAGATCAAATCACAGGGCTTCCCAACAGGTGAAGGGGGGATTTGAACCCACTCTAGCCACAAAACAACTCAGGAGCTCAACCACTAGACCACACGGGAAGACGGTGGGCTCTTTGGCCCAAATAAAAGTTCATTAAAGTCAAACTGCTTCATGGGCGAGAGGCAGGGCTCACGAGACGCCGCAGCGCAGAAGACCCCCCCAGCACAGAACCCCTGCACACAGACAGGCTGCAGAAGATCCCTCTTCAAACCCACCACCCTCCCGTCCCCAAACCTTCCCCACAGGGAGAAGAGGGACTTGAACAACCCAGCCTCGGTCTCCGTCTGCCATGCCGAACCACAGGATCACAGAGGGAGCCACAGCCGTTAACTGGCTCAAACTGCTTTTCATTAAAGGACAACAGCTTCAACGGCGGCTGCTCCCATCACTCTAGCCCAGAACCCAGTGATGGGCGCCCGTTCACCACGCACTTTCTCAGTCTTTTTTTGAAGCCGCTTTCACTTTTGGCCCCACCCGACGACGCATTCCACAGGCTGACTGCGCGTGGCGGGGCGAAGTGCCGCCTTTGGCTCGCTCTACACCCCCTGCCCACTCAGTTCAGCGGGTGACCCCCCTCCCGGTTCTTGCCTTGCGTGAAGGGGTAAATAACACCTCCTTAGTCACGTTCCCCACCCCAGTCATGCTTGTCTAGCCCTCTACCAGAGCAACCTGAACTGTCTCTTGTCCCAGCTGAACCCGAAGCAGCCCCCAATTCCTATCACAGGTGCGGCCCCCAATCACTAGGTTAAAAGTTACACGGGAGGCTTCTCCCTTGTTCTCCCCGGGCTGTGTTTCGGGGCATTCGGCAGGTCCCTCGCTAGCTCTCGCTAAACGGGTTAGGCACCTGAGGGGGTCCTGGCCGTGACTAGCAAGCAGAGGTTGGGAGGAGAAGACGCTGGCTCAATTTCCTTCTCCCCACCTGAGGAACAGGGAGGTGCCTTGTCCAGCGTGAGCCCTGATACTGAAGAAAAGGACAGCCCAGGCGGCTCGCCCCTCGTAGCATGTTGAGGCTGGGCCCCGTTCACTAAGTAGTAACTGGTCACACCTGGGACATGAATTCCTCTGTAGTGCAGTGGTTTGGGTCCTTGCCCAATGTGTGGGTGATGCTAGTTCAACTCCTCCCCCAGCTTGCTGAGGAAGGACTTCAACAGCCATCTCTCTGCCCTCGAGTGAGTATCCAGCTGCTGGACTGAGAGGTTGGTGGTCTTCTGAAGTGCTTGGACCCCTGTGGCTTTTATTTCTGTTGCGGAGGGACTTGAAGAGCCAGCTCTGAAGTGAATAGGCAGCTGCTGGACTCTGAGGTGTTCTCCTGATGGCCGGGAGGTTGCCTCACCTTTTAGCTACTGAAGCTGTTCCATTTTCATTACATAGTCTTGGGATCACCCACCCAGCCAAGATCTCTTCGTAGTCTAGGGGTTGGGAGGTGTGCGCAGCAAGCGGGAGGCAAAGGTTCAAAGCCCCTTTCTTCTTGCTGTGACGGGATTTGAACCGTGATCTCCTGCCTCTCAGGTGAATGACGGAAGTGCTGGTCTAAGAGGTTATCCCAATGGGGTGCTCCACCAGGCTTTTCTAGTGAAAGAGGCCCACTTTAGTTACATCTTCCTTTTGGCAGAGGACAAAGCAGCAGCTCTGGGTGGTCTCCTGGTTTAGTGAACTGCCCAGCATGTGGTGGTTTGGGGTTCAAATCCTCTTCTTGAACAGAAGGGATTTGAGCCTTGCTGACTTATTTCTCAACTCCACAGCCTAAGTGCCTGGCTAGATAGGACGTGGGGGCTTCCTCAGTCTTTTGGGTTGAAGGTGGGCCACTTTCAGTAAATGTTAAATGAGGATTAGGCAACACTTCACCCATGACTCCTGGTGTAGTTCGGTGGTGGTGGTGGGGGGAGTCGTTGCCCTAGGACCAATAAGCAGCTGGTTCAATTCCCCTTCCTGCTTGTTAAGAGAGGTGAGTGCCTTTATCTCTTACCGCTCAGGTGTTCCACTTGAACTTTACCTTAATGGGGGCAAAGGGAGTCTCTAAGTTCCTCTATGGTGTGGGGGTCAGTGCGTGTGGGCTGGGATGGTGCAGACCCCTGGTTCAAATCCCTTCTGTGGTAGATAGAAAGGGGTGTCTCAATTTCTTGCAGCTCAAGCCTTCCACTTTAACTACATATTAACCGGAGCAAGGAAAGATTTCATGGCTCTCTATGGTGCAGGGGTTAGGGTGCTCACTTGGATTGTGGGTGACCCTGGTTCAAATCCCTGAGCTGTGTGGGAAGAGGGCCTGCGATATGGGACACAGGAGACCTTCTAAGTGAGCAAGAGGCCTGACCCAGGGCCTCTTGCTCCTTTTTAATTAAGGGAAAAGGGCTGGGGAGCAATAAAACCCCCTCTCTCTCCAGTCCACCATGATCAGGATACTCACCCAGGTTGTAGCAGACCCCAGGGCACTCCCCTCCGCTTTTGAGGGGTGTGAACTGGGGGCCGCCACCTCCTGGGGAGAGTCACTGGTGAGCGATCCTTGTCCAAACCCCCTCTCCGTCCCAAGAAGACAATGGCCTCTTGAGACAGAGAGGGGGTTCGGACAAGGATGGCCCACCGCAAAGGACGGTCGCCTAGGAGGCAGGAGATCCCAGTGCAAATCCCTGCTGAACAGACAGCTGGGGGATTTGAACCAGGATCTCCCACAACCCGGGCGAGTATCCCAACCACTGGACTAGAGAGTGAGAGTTGCTGCCTACCTGGCCCAGAGCCCATTTAACTAAAGTGGAACGGCTTCAACTGGCAAGAAGGGAGGGACCCTAAAGACTACCCCAGAAAACCAGACACAAGGAGAGATTTGAACTCACAGCATCCTCATCCCCAGACACACACTCTAGCCATCAGCCTACAGAGGGATGTGTGGGTGGGGCTGGCCCAAATACCATTGAATTAAAGTGCCTCAGTGTCCATCGGCAAGAGAAGAGCAGCCCCAACCGCCTAGCAGGTCCCCATGAAAAACCTCATCTTAAGCCCTTTGCAGCTTCGGCACTACTCAGGCATTGAACCGACAGCACCCACAATCTGCCTCAAAGGCCCAACCACTGGACCACAGCAGTAGTGATAGCCTAAGCCCTGCACAAACAACAGTTAATTAAAGTGGGACACCTCCTGTGGACAAAAGTGCAAGGGAACCACTCACCACAGACTCAGAAACAACCCAGAGGCACTGGTGAGATCAAATCACAGGGCTTCCCAACAGGTGAAGGGGGGATTTGAACCCACTCTAGCCACAAAACAACTCAGGAGCTCAACCACTAGACCACACGGGAAGACGGTGGGCTCTTTGGCCCAAATAAAAGTTCATTAAAGTCAAACTGCTTCATGGGCGAGAGGAAGGGCTCACGAGACCCCACAGCACAGAAGACCCCCCCAGCACAGAACCCCTGCATACAGACAGGCGGCAGAAGAGCCCTCTTCAAACCCACCACCCTCCTGTCCCCAAACCTTCCCCACAGGGAGAAGAGGGAGTTGAACAACCCAGCCTCGGTCTCCGTCTGCCATGCCGAACCACGGGATCACAGAGGGAGCCACAGCCGTTAACTGGCTCAAACTGCCTTTCATTAAAGGACAACAGCTTCAACGGCGGCTGCTCCCATCACTCTAGCCCAGAACCCAGTGATGGGCGCCCGTTCACCACGCACTTTCTCAGTCTTTTTTTGAAGCCGCTTTCACTTTTGGCCCCACCCGACGACGCATTCCACAGGCTGACTGCGCGTGGCGGGGCGAAGTGCCGCCTTTGGCTCGCTCTACACCCCCTGCCCACTCAGTTCAGCGGGTGACCCCCCTCCCGGTTCTTGCCTTGCGTGAAGGGGTAAATAACACGTCCTTAGTCACATTCTCCACCCCAGTCATGCTTGTCTAGCCCTCTGTCAGAGCAACCTGAACTATCTCTTGTCCCAGCTGAACCCGAAGCAGCCCCCAATCCTTATCAGAGGCATGGCCCCCAATCACTAGGTTAAAAGTTACACGGGAGGCTTCTCCCTTGTTCTCCCCGGGCTGTGTTTCGGGGCATTCGGCAGGTCGCTCGCTAGCTCTCGCTAAACGGGTTAGGCACCTGAGGGGGTCCTGGCCGTGACTGGCAAGCAGAGGTTGGGAGGAGAAGACGCTGGCTCAATTTCCTTCTCCCCGCCTGAGGAGCAGGGAGGTGCCTCCTCTCCAGCGTGAGCCCTGATACTGAAGAAAAGGACAGCCCAGGCGGCTCGCCCCTCGTAGCGTGTTGAGGCTGGGCCCCGTTCACTAAGTAGTAACTGGTCAGACCTGGGTCATGAATTCCTCTGTAGTCCAGTGGTTTGGGTCCTTGCCCAATGTGCGGGTGATGCTAGTTCAACTCCTCCCCCAGCTTGCTGAGGAAGGACTTCAACAGCCATCTCTCTGCTCTCGAGTGAGTATCCAGCTGCTGGACTAAGAGGTTGATGGGTCTTCTGAAGTGCTTGGACCCCTGTGGCTTTTATTTCTGTTGCGGAGGGACTTGAAGAGCCAGCTCTGAAGTGAATAGGCAGCTGCTGGACTCTGAGGTGTTCTCCTGGTGGCCGGGAGGTTGCCTCACCTTTTAGCTACTGAAGCTGTTCCATTTTCATTACATAGTCTTGGGATCACCCACCCAGCCAAGATCTCTTCGTAGTCTAGGGGTTGGGAGATGTGCGCAGCAAGCGGGAGGCAAAGGTTCAAAGCCCCTTTCTTCTTGCTGTGACGGGATTTGAACCGTGATCTCCTGCTTCTCAGGTGAATGACGGAAGTGCTGGTCTAAGAGGTTATCCCAATGGGGTGCTCCACCAGGCTTTTCTAGTGAAAGAGGCCCACTTTAGTTACATCTTCCTTTTGGCAGAGGACAAAGCAGCAGCACTGGGTGGTCTCCTGGTTTAGTGAACTGCCCAGCATGTGGTGGCTTGGGGTTCAAATCCTCTTCTTGAACAAAAGGGATTTGAGCCTTGCTGACCTATTTCTCAACTCCACAGCCTAAGTGCCTGGCTAGATAGGACGTGGGGGCTTCCTCAGTCTTTTGGGTTGAAGGTGGGCCACTTTCAGTAAATGTTAAATGAGGATTAGGCAACACTTCACCCCTGACTCCTGGTGTAGTTTGGTGGTGGTGGTGGGGGGAGTCGTTATCCTGGGACCAATAAGCAGCTGGTTCAATTCCCCTTCCTGCTTGTTAAGAGAGGTGAGTGCCTTTACCTCTTACCGCTCAGGTGTTCCACTTGAACTTTACCTTAATGGGGGCAAAGGGAGTCTCTAAGTTCCTCTATGGAGTGGGGGTCAGTGTGTGTGGGCTGGGATGGTGCAGGTCCCTGGTTCAAATCCCTTCTGTGGTAGATAGAAAGGGGTGTCTCAATTTCTTGCAGCTCAAGCCTTCCACTTTAACTACATATTAACCGGAGCAAGGAAAGATTTCATGGCTCTCTATGGTGCAGGGGTTAAGGTGCTCACTTGGATTGTGGGTGACCCTGGTTCAAATCCCTGTGCTGTGTGGGAGGAGGGCCTGCGATATGGGACACAGGAGACCTTCTAAGTGAGCAAGAGGCCTGACCCAGGGCCTCTTGCTCCTTTTTAATTAAGGGAAAAGGGCTGGGGAGCAATAAAACCCCCTCTCTCTCCAGTCCACCATGATCAGGATACTCACCCAGGTTGTAGCAGACCCCAGGGCACTCCCCTCCGCTTTTGAGGGGTGTGAACTGGGGGCCGCCACCTCCTGGGGAGAGTCACTGGTGAGAGATCCTTGTCCAAACCCCCTCTCCGTCCCAAGAAGACAATGGCCTCTTGAAACAGAGAGGGGGTTCGGACAAGGATGGCCCACCGCAAAGGACGGTCGCCTAGGAGGCAGGAGATCCCAGTGCAAATCCCTGCTGAACAGACAGCTGGGGGATTTGAACCAGGATCTCCCACAACCCGGGCGAGTATCCCAACCACTGGACTAGAGAGTGAGAGTTGCTGCCTACCTGGCCCAGAGCCCATTTAACTAAAGTGGAACGGCTTCAACAGGCAAAAAGGGGGGGACCCTAAACCAGAAAGACAAACACACAGGGAACAGCAGAGACTTGAACTCAGCTCCCTCTGATCCCAAGATACACACTCTAACCATCAGCCTACAGAGGGAACTGTACCAGGTCATCACCTAATACCATTGAACTAAAGTGCATCAACGTCCACAGGCAAGAGAAGAGCAGCCCCGACTAGGGCAGCACCCAAAGACCTACCAGGTCTGCATTAGAAGTTCATTTTAACATCAGCACATCTCAAGAACTGAGCCCACAGCACCCACTTGCCACATCTGAGACCCAACCACCGGACTATGGAAGGAATGATGACCACGGCCCTGCACAAACAATAGTTAATTAACTTGGAACACCTCCTAGGGGCAAAAGCACAAGGGACATGCTCACCAATAGGCACTGCAGATTAAGAAACAATCCAGAAGCACTCACAACAGCTCATCAAAGAATTTCTTAACAGCCAAAGACGGGATTGGAACCCACGGCCTCCACACACTGGCCCAGTAGTCTAGCCACCGGTCTACATGGGAAGATGCTGAGCCATCTCCTCCAAATCATGGTTCATTAAAGTTGAACAGCTTCACCAGGAAGAGAAAGGGCTCAAAACACTCCCCATCGCCACAAATACAGAACGGAGACAGGCTGTCAGAGAAACCTGTTCAACGCATCCCCCAACCTTCCCAGCAGGGAGAAGGGGGATTTGAACGAGCCATTCTCCTCATCCTTCTGTGAGGCCGAACCACGGGAATCACAGGAGGAGCCACAGACTTTAACTAAACCCAGCAGCCTTTAATTAAAGGGTAACATCTCCAACTGAGGCTGCTCCCATCACTGTAGCCCAGGACCCAATGATCAGGACAGGGAGTGGGGGCCAACAAGAGCCTATATAACACAAAGATCCCAAAAACAGGACAGTCCCAATATAATTGGGACATCTGGTCACCCTACCACTAGGTAAAAAGTTACAGAGGAGGCCTCTGCCTCCTTCCCCTCTTGGCTTTTTTTTGGACCATTTGGCAGATCTCTGACCAGCTCACATGAAATGGGTTAGGCACCGGAGGGGTTCCTGGCTGTGGCTGGCAAGAAGGGGTTGGGAGGAGAAGAAGCTGGGTCAATTTCCTCCTCCCGGCCTGATGAGCAGGGAGCGTGATCCCTGATCCTGAAGAAAAGGACAGCCCAGGTGGCTTGCTCCTTGTAGCGTGTTGAGACTGTGTCCCATTCATTAAGTAGTAACTGGTGGCCCTTTTGTATGAATTCCTCTATAGTCCAGTGGTTTGGGTCCTTGCCCAATGTGTGGGTGATGCTAGTTCAACTCCTCCCCCAGCTTGCTGAGGAAGGACTTCAACAGCCATCTCCCTGCTCTCGAGTGAGTATCCAGCTGCTGGACTAAGAGGTGGGTGGACTACTGAAGCTGTTGGGCCTATGTGGTGTGTTTTTTTCTGTTGAGGGACTTGAAGAGCCAGCTCTGAAGTGGATATCCAGCTCTGGACTCTGAGGTGTTCTCCTGGGGGCCGGGGGTTGCCTCACCCTTTGTCTACTGACGCTGTTCCGTTTTCCTTACATAGTCTTGGGGCTACAAAGCTACACAGCAGCTACACGTAGTCTACTGGCTAGGATGTGCGCTCAGCATGTGGGAGGATGAGGTTCAAAGCCCCTTTCTTCTTGCTGAGACGGGATTTGAACCGTGATCTCCTGCCTCTCAGTTGAACGACCTAAGTGCTGAGCTAGAAGGTTTCCCCATGTGGGTGCTCTAGCAGGCTTTTCTACTGAAAGAGGCCCACGTTAGTTACATCTTCCTTTTGGCTAAAAGGACTCAAGCATCTTTGGATAGTCTACTGGCTTTGTAAGGTGCCCAGCATGTAGGAAATTGGGGTTCAAATCCTCTTCTTTCTTCTTGAAGGGATGTGAGCCTTGATGAGTTATTTCTCAACTGAACGGCCTAAGTGTCTGGCTAGATAGAATGTGGGGGCTTCCTCAGTCTTTTTAGTTGAAGGTGGGTAACTTTCAGTACATGTTAAGTGAGGAGTGGGCAACACTTCACCTTAACTGCTGGTGTAGTCCTATGGTTGGGGTTAGTGTCCTAAAACTGGCAAGCTGCTGGTTCAATTCCTCTTCCTGTTTGTTGAGAGGGGTGAGTGGCTTCATCTCTTACCTCTCAGGTGTTCTATTTTAACCCTATCTTATTCGGGGCAAGAAATGTGTTTGAGTCCTTCTATGGTATGGGGGTGAGTGTGCATGCTTAGAGTGAAGAACTGCTGGGTTCAAATACCTGGTGTGGCCTTTAAGAGGAGATCGCTGTTGCAATCTCTTGCTGCTCAAGCGTTCCACTTTAACTACATATTAACTGGAGCAAGATACCTTCCCATGGCCCTCAATGGTGCAGGGGTTAGGGTGCTCACTTGGATTGTGGCTGACCCTGGTTCAAATCCCTGCTCCCTGTGGCACAGGGTGGGCCTGCAATGAAGGAGAGGGGAGCCATGAAGGCTTAGAGGGGAGCCCCTCTAACTGAGCAAGAGGCCTGCCCCTGGGCCTCTTTACTACTTTTAACCAAAAATTGGCTAAGTCGAATAAAACTTCCTCGCCCTCCTCTCCACCACCAACAGGACCTCCACCCACACTCACTGCAAACCCCAGGGGCCTCACCTGCTCCTTTGAGGGGCTGCTACTACCACCTGGGGAGAGTCACTGGTAAGCAACCCCCATCCAAATGTTCAGGGAACACACACGAGGGGAGAGTCAAACCCACATCACTGGCACCCTAGGTGTAGAGCATGACCACCAGCCTACAGAGGGAACCATGCTGAGGGGAGGACTTACAGCCATTTCACTAAAGCGGAACAGCTTTGACAGGCAAGAAAGGAGAAACCCCCCAACAAGATGAACACACACCACCACACTAGGGGAGATTTGAACCCATGTCTCTGCTATCCCAGGCACACAGTTTAACCATCAGCCTACAGAGGGTGTTGGGAGCCATTGCTGCCCAAATCACATTTAATTGAAGTGGAACTGTTTTGACAGGCAAGAAGAAAGCAGCAATACTCTCACTATTACAGGAAGATCCACAGACACACACACCAGGAGGGATTTGAACCCAAATGTCCCACTCCCCATGCACGTGGCCAAAGCCCACGACTACTAAGGAAGTCATACTGAAGTGTGGGCCCAAATCACACTTCATTAAGGGCAAGAAGGCTGGCCCTCACGCCATCTTCCCCACCCCAGGCCCATAGTCTAACCATCAGCCTGCCGAGGGAAGTCCACAGTGCTGAGACACAGGGGAGCTGAGACAGGGTAGACTTGGTCCATATTACAGGCAAAGAGCACTGTGATTGTAAGGGAGCTGCGAACAGGCACGCCACAGTCCTGAGCCTAGAGAAGAGGGATTGCTGCCGGTGGGCACGCTCTGGCATTCCTACAACAGACATCGCTAAGACCAAGGGAGGTGAGAATGGGCATGGTTTGTGAATGCCGCAAGTCCTGAGATCTGGGCAGGCAATGCAATATAGATGCTGTGAGATGAGCTGATGACAACACCCCTAGATCTCACACACCCCCCCTTGGCTCCTCCCTCACCTGCTGATGTGGGTATGGCTGGGGGTGGCTTGGGGTGGAGAACTGCCCCTCCAAGCTGGTCAGCGACCCACCGCATCCTGGAAAGAGAGAGACACCATCTCTGCTTTTATCCAGCTCCGTGCCTGGTGCACGCCGGTTGTTCTGCCTCCAGCCCTGTGCTCCAGTAGCTCGCCCCCCCCCTGCCCTCGGCCAGACCCTCCTGGTGCTGTCTGACTCAGTCCTGGCTTCCCCCACCTTCCAAGCACCCGGGTAAGAACATTTCAGCCTGTCCCCGATGAGGGATTTGCTCTGGCCCCACTTAGTCTGTTAAAGATCCCCCCACCCCACTCAGCCCCCGGCGCATGGACTTTTCCTCCCAGGGCTTTGCCCAGGCCCCTTAGTCCTGACCCACCGTACCCCGTTTTCCCAGTCCTGGACCCCACCCACTTCTGCCAATGCCCCTCTACTGTTCCATGCACCATCCCCCTAATGGCCTAGGCTTGGGCTCCCACACTTCACCAACCTGTCCCGCCTGCCCGTGTCCCTCTGTCCTGACCCCCAACACCCCTTGCAACTCCAGTCCAGGGCCGCCCCCCCCAGCTCTGCTGGCCCAGGCCTGGCCCCGCCATGGCCCAGCCCCTGCGTCTCCCGCCCGCCCGTACCTTTGTGTCTGGAGCTGCAGTTGGCTTCGTCGCTCTTGTCCGTGCAGTCGTGGAAACCGTCACAGACGAGGCCCAGGCGGAGGCAGAGCCCCTGGTCGCAGAAAAACTCGTCCCAGGCGCAGCTCTCTGGGACAGACAGACAGAGGGACGAGGAAGAGGCGTGGCTGCTGGGCGAGGGCCTATGAACCCAGCAAGGCCCCTCTGGCAGCAGTTCCCTGCCCAGGCCAGTGCCCCCATCTCCTGTGACCACTCTCATCAGCTGTATAACAACCCCCCTACCCACCCAGGCCGAGGCCCTGTCCAAAGCGGGACCCTCCTCCCCCGCCAGGGCAAGCACCCCAGACCCTGTGTCCATTTGCACCCCATGTTGTGCAAGCTGAGTGAGAGCCTCGGGGACCCGCCCTTGGAAGCTGCCCACAGGTGCCCAGGGCTCGAGGTGGTCCCGCATCAGAGGGCCCCTGCTGCCCTGGGAGGGTGAAGCCCCGGCGGGGGGTTGGTGGGGGGCTGCACTCACTGTCGCTGGGCATGATGGCGCGGTAGTGGGCGGTGAACCCCAGGGCACCCACGCTGTTGTCCGAGACGAAGGTGACGCGCAGCCGGTTGGAGTTGGTGTTGATTGTCGGGGGCGCCACGTCCCCACAAAACCTGCAGAGAGCAGCAAGGGTGTGCAACCTGCCCCAGAGACCCTGGCAACTGGGGCGGGGAGGGGCAGGAACCCGCAGGCCCAGGGACACTTCTGTGCTCATGGGTATGTCAGTGCTGGCTGGAGGCAGGGAGGGTGGACAAGCTTCTCTCTCACAGCTTGGCCAGCGCCCCTCAATCCTGACCCACAGCCCCGTCATACCAGCCCTGGGACACCCTGTCCTGTGCCCCCCAGCCCGGCCAGCGCCCCTCAATCCTGACCCACAGCCTCCTGTGCTGGCATGGAAAGTCCACACTGGAGAAGAAGGGGTTAAGCTCTGGGCCGGCCCAGCTGGAGGGAAGGTATAAAAGGGAGACAGAGGAGCTGGGCTGGGGAAGTGCTGCCAGTTGGAGGCTGCAGAGACCCAATGAGCAGGTCAGAAACTTTGTGGTTCTTTAAGTGACAGAGTCCTATGGCACCTTAAAGACTAACTGAAGTATTGAAGCATAAGCTTTTGTGGGCTGATACCCACTTGGGGAAAGGGGCTATGGGTAGGAAGTGACTCGGGTGGTGGGTGCTTAGCACCCTAAGGTGCAGCACCTGGCTGCCCACCGTTGGGTCCTGTATGGGGGAAAAGGTGAGCCTGGGCTCCCCCACCCACTCCAAAAGAGAGACCACCCAGAGGAGCCTTCTCCTTGGGAGTGACTCCATCTGATCAGCTGGTGGCTGATCTGAGTGGGGTCAGTGGGGGGCTGGGATCACCCAGCCTGGCAGTGGGGTCCCTACCTGGATGTCCCGCCCCAAGGGGAGCCGCTGGCTTCCCCCAGCTCCTCGTACAGCTCCACCCGGTCGAAGAGGCACCACCTGGTGCCTTCCAGGCTGAGGGTCTCGATCTTCAGCTGGATGGCCAGCCCCTCCTCCACCTGGATGCGCCAGATGCACAGGGTGTTGGGTGGGTAGGGGGCTGGGTACCTGGGGGAGCTGAGGGAGCCCTCAGGGCCTTGCAGTGTCCCCCCACAGGCTGCACAGAGAAACAAGACACATTGGAGCAGGAGGGTTACAGTGGGTTGAGTTAAAAGGGATTCTCCCCCCATATCCTCTGGGAGGTGGGGGGAAGCTGAGGGGTGGGTGGGGGCCCCCCTCTGTGCCCCCAGCTCAGGAGTGGGAGAAGCTGTGGGGGGGGGCTCTCTGTACCCCTAGTCCTGGGGCTTAGTGCTGACCCTAGTCCGGGATGAGGATCCTTTGTACGCTTAGCTACTCTCCCCACTGCTGGGATGACCATGGGGCTAGTCAGGGAGCTGAGGGTGGGACCTGTACAATGGGGTCTGATGTCCTCCTAAGCTCAGTTGGGTTGGGGGGGGGAGCCTCTGTTGTAGGCCCCCGGTACTCACAGGGCTCTGGAGTAGTGGCTGGGGGTGGCTCTCTCTGAGGCGTGGTGGCCATGGGCTCGGTTGTGCCAGCGGGTGCTGGGGTGGTAGTCTCGTGGTGGTGGGTGGATGTCGTCGCAGAGGAGGGTCCGGCCAGGTGTGAGGACTGAAGCTCTGCTTCCACAGGGAGAGCCAAGAGCAGGGGTCAGGCACTGGAATGGGGGTGTCTGGGGATCAGACACTTGGGGGGAGTCCCAGGCTGCAGCTGTCCCCCAGATCGCTCCAACCCAACCTCCGTGCATTTCAGGCTGCTAGTGATTGACAGGAGGGTGGACTGGGTGTGGCCAGATTCTCCATGGGTGGCAGTGCCTAACCCATACTCCCTTCCCACAGGTGTGCTCTCAGCCTGGGGGCGGGCTTTGCTGGTGTGTAAGGCCAGCGCTGGGTCATGCTGCCCCCCCCCCCGCCCCGGCCCGTTACTCACGGGAGACGATGATCCCCAGCAGCAAGGCGAGTAGCAGCAAGAGCAAGGCGCTCATCAGCGCTACGCACAGCCAGGAGAACTTGCAGTCGGGCCTGTGCTTCCTGCCGGCCCTTCTCCAGAGCTGCTGGCCTGCAGAGGGAGCTGTGCACACAGCGAGGGGTCACTGGTGAGCATGGCTGGGGAGGAGGTCCCCCTGTTTCCCAGAGCCCGGGGGGGGGGGGGGGGGAGATCTTTGGGGCACCCAGCACTGCCAGGTCTAAGTGCAGGGGGAATGGACCCCCAAGGCTTTGAGAACTGGGGAGGGGACCCTGTGGGGTACACATGACTGGGGGTGAGCACAGGACCCCTACAGCTAGTCTTGGGATACCCAATATCCTGGCCCTGGCAGCCAGCGGGCGCTGTGTTGGGTGGGACTGGTGGGTCACTACTCACCCGTGGGTGCTTGTGGGTATACAAAGTGCAGCTGGAGGGCATTGGAACAAGCTGCTGTGGGGCACAGGACCAGCTTCTTGGGGTACATGGAGTACAGGGTGCCCCAGCTTGAGGGCACTGGTGTGACCACGGTGGTCCCCTGCCAGCCAGTACTTGAGTGTGGTGCATGACCTCCGTGGGGAGGACCCTGGGGTCTGCTTGGCCCATCTCCCCCAGGCAGAAGGGACTCCTGCCTCTCCTCCCTGCTCCCCTCAGGAGCTGCCCACTCAGCTAGGGCCCCCCGGGGGCTGGTACCGAGGCCATCCCAGAGGGATCCAGCGCTGCTCCGGTTCTCCACCTCTGTCTGGCGCAGGGTGGGGGGCGTGCAGCCAGCCCCCTCGCTCTCGGGCTCGAAGATGGGGTTGCAGAACTCCGTCTGCAAGACACAGAGCAGGTGGCCAAGGGGCTGGCGTGGCCGTGGCAGGGGGTGGGGAGCATGGGCTAGGCGTGCAGTGTGGGGCTGCAGGGAGGTGAAGGGTGCTTTGGAGGGGTGGCGTGGGGCATGCTGGGCTGTTTGTTGATGGGAGTTAGTGCTGGGTGGGTGGAGGTGCAAGGGGGCCAGCCTTGGGTGCTGGGAACAGGGGCACATGGCAGGGAAGGGGTCAATGGTGGGGAGGTGGAGCAGGAGGGAGATGTAATATCCCCACACAAGGCCGAGCAGGTTACATTAGATCAATTAACCTCATAGGCTGCACCAAGAGTGGAACCGGGGCTCAGTATTAGGACCTTCAGATGGGGTGATCTACACTCCACAGGGGAGAAGCAGAGCGCCGAAGGGGTTCCAGGGGGAGGGAGTTGGGGCAGTAAGCCAGGAGGGTGTGGGGTGCATAGGAAGGGGTCCAGGACAGTAGTGTGGGGGCCTGGGAGCAAGCAGACAGTGGCAGCTGAGCCTATATTGCAGGTCTGGAAAGTGGGGTACTGGGCAGGCCTGGTTCCCGTCGCAGCTGCTGGCTTTGGTGCAGGACTGTCTGGAATGGCTTCGGGATGTGGATCCGGGTAGGGTGATTTTATAGGGACAAACTGGATTAGGGGTCTTTCTCTTATATAGGCTCCTGTTGTCCCCTAACCGCCTGTCCTGGTGTTTCACATTTGCTGTCTGGTCACCCTAGATCCAGGAGGGGAGGACAGTACAGAGACCTGGCCAGAGGAAGCAGCGTAAGCCCTGGAGAGTGAGGTGGGATGCAGCGTAAGCAGCTGTCTGCTGTGGGGAGTGAGACCCCAAAGGTGTCCCAATGGTGAGTGAATCCCATGACAGGGGTCAGTCCAGGCATTGGGAAGGG
Organism: Sternotherus odoratus; assembly: GCA_032164245.1. Classification (NCBI taxonomy): domain Eukaryota; kingdom Metazoa; phylum Chordata; order Testudines; family Kinosternidae; genus Sternotherus; species Sternotherus odoratus. The sequence continues at coordinate 5,025,561 of JAVMKO010000019.1, forward strand.
GGCCTACATGGTATTGAGGGTGAGCTGTGGGGAGCACAGGGCACTGAGGACTCTGGGCTCGGGATGGATAGCGGGCTGCATGGCACCCAAGGGTTTGGGCTTGGGAGGTGGCTGCCTGGCCCCTGTGGCAGGATGTGGTACCAGTGGGAGCTTGGGGCCGAGCGGGTTCACTGCCAAGACCCCAGGCAGCTCCCTCCCCAGTGGCCCCTGCCGCCGCCCGTACCTTGCTCTGCTCCAGCCTGTCGGGGCACAGCGTGATCTCAGTGAAGTCCTTCATCGCTGGGGGGATTCCTGGCAGGATCTGGCTAGGATTGCTCCCCTGGTGCATTCCCTGCCCTTCGGATCTGGGGGGCCCTGGCCCCCTCCCATGGCCCCTCTGCCATTGGCATGGCAGCTCCTGATCACTGCGACGGCGCGAAGCGGCTTCCCAGGGCCACCAGTGGGGTTGGACCCTTCCCCAGGGACATCCACGGGGCTTCTCCGCGGGACCCAGCAGAGCCCTGGGAGGCTAACCAAGGGAACTCGGCTCTGGGTGAGCTCAGTCCGCCTGCTGTGGAGAATGCAAATGGCCAGGCTGGCTGCTTTGGCTGGTACCAAACTTGGGAAGCCAAGGAGAGGCTGGACTGGGCTCCAGGGGGAGGGGGTGGGAAAGCAGCTTGGGAGTGAGAGAATTGTAAAAGCATTAAAAAAACAGCTCAAGCACCAACTCCTCCTCCCTCCCCCCCCCCCCTTAATCCAACTCAGCTGAGGATGCTGAGGTCAAGTCCCCTGGCATGGCAAACAGGCGTCTTAAAGGGACAGCACTGTTACGCTGGCTTGTTGGGACTGGGCTCCCCAGGAGCTGAGGACCCTAGTAGCTCAGGCAGCCAGATCTGGAATGCATGGAAGGCCCCCCCCACTCCCCAAGTTGGGGAGATGACCTGCCTTGAGTCCCCTGGGTCGTGTGGTGGTAAGCGGCTGTCGTGCTCCACCCCAGAAGGGTTTATGGTGGGGGGTTAGAAAGCACCCCTGTAGTCAGACCCTACATGCCACTGCCCAAAATAGGCCTTGAGGGATCATTTGAAAACTAATAACTTAATGCAAGTGGTGAAATCCCCCTGCATAATGCCACGTGTTTCAAATGCCACAGCCCTGCCTAGGGAAAGGTGTTAAACTGGTCTGTCCTGAAGAAGAAAATAGGTTCACTTGTGTGCAAATGGAGGTAAGAAGGGTCCCCAAAACAGCAGGGGGGGGGGGGGAGGCGGGAAACAGCAATTTTGAGCTGAGTCCAGGAGAAGGGAAAGGAGCATGAAGCCTCTGCCTCCATGTTGCCTTCCTCCCAGCTTCATAAACCGCTTTGAGGGGTGACCTTCAGCAGAACCCACTCCAAAGTTCCCTGGACTAAAAAAGGGCAGAGGGACCTAAGTGGTGTCTTTTACCTAAGAAGACCAGAGCACCTGCACTTTTAGGCCTCTGGGGGAGAGCTTGACCCAGGCAAGGGACAGTCCCCATCTTGCTGGAAGGCTGGGGGCAAGACCATCTCAAACCAAGCTTCAAACCAAAATTTGCTAGGTTTTGACTGTCAGATGCACAGTCTCTTTGCTTGTAGCTCACTTCACCTCTTACACTTGCATTCATTTAATCCTACCTTTTGGTTTTGTTTTCAGTCTAAAACAATCCAGTTTTGTGTGTAAACCAAACTGTTTCACTCCAGTTGAAGCAACAAACTGACTGTTGACTCTCTTTACAGGGGCAACAAACCTGGAGATCTGAACTGATCAGGAGAGGGCTGGGAAGAGCAGAACACGTGTCTTTGGGGAGAGCCGGGCCCGGGAGTGGGGTGGGGTCACCCTCAGAGGAGTAACTAAGGCTGCTGAAAGCCGGTGTGTTGCTGGACCAGGCTGCAGCTAGACATGGACACTTGTGGTGTGATTAGGTGTCCGGTTGGGAATGGTGCAGGGTGGGAGCTACAACAGCAAAGCTGTGTGAGACACACAATTACAGGGGAAGTGGCAACCCAACCCCTCACTGGACTGCCCCCCAGAATGCGACAGTAAGGTAAGCTGATGTAGTACTTTCCTTAGGAGCATCTCCGAGCCCTTGGCTGACGTTGCTCTACGAAGCCTCAGCCATCCTTGAGATGTACAGAGCAGTGTCTATGGAGTTTTCTATAATTTTATGTAGACAATGTATGCTTCAGTTTCCCCTTCATTTTGCAGGATTAACTGGGGTTGGGAGGAGACGGTTGTCTCGGGACAGGCTAAGAGACATAGTCATGGATGACTCCTACCTGTCTGAACCTGAGTGGGCCCTTAGAGGACTGGTGGAGGCTGACCCCGTATCTATGGAGAATCTGAGAGGACAAAGGCAAACCCAGTCACCAGGACATGAACACCTAGCAATCAAGGCCCTAGAGCAGGGTCTCCATACTTTGAGACAGGGCCATATTAGATTTTTGAAGGGGTGTTGTGGGCAGAAGGGACTGGGGGGGGGGGAAATTAAATATATGCAATTAGTAAAAAAAACCAAAACCCCAACCCATGTCTCTACTGTGTCAGTGTTGCATTAAATTCTAAATGGGGTATAAAAGTAGCTGTATAGTCAATGCAGGTACTGAGCAATCACACGATATTTGTCAATACATTAAAAATCATTTCACATTGTTTACATTTATTTCCGTCTTTACTCCATTTATGGGAGACGTAATAAGCATCTGCTTTTATTTTTACTCGGAGGGGTCCGTGCCTGCTTGGCTGCAGCAGCGACTCTCCCCAAATTGGCTCCACTTTCTGGGGGGGGGGGGGGGACACTGGCTCATGGGGGCACTCAAGGGCTACTCCCCCTGCCTGCTTCGCTGCAGCAGCCCTTGCCTGCTCACTTCTCCCCTGTTGGGGGAGGGGCTGGACAAATCAAAGTTGGGGGCCAGATCCAGCCCTTGTGCCATAGTGTGGAGACCCCCTGCCCTAGAGGAAGACGGATGTCCCCACCTCACAGGGGGGAAGCTGAGCAGAATCCCCCAGCTCAAGAACCAAGGACTGACTGGGAAGGTGTGAAGGGTGGTGGTGTCTGCTGGAAGGGGTCTGGCTGCTCACCAGGGATCTGCAGAAGATGACAGCTTGGGAACGGAGGCCTTCACTACAGCTTGGCTGGGCTCTGTGCTAACCTAACGACTTGCTGTGCTATGATCCTGTTCTCTAATAAACTTGCTCTTTTGACAACGCTACTTGACTCGTTGCAACAGCTGGACTGAGGTACATGGGGGGGCGAGGGATCTCCAGGTCCCTCCAGGAGCATCTCTCCGTTGGTCTGTCTGACCAGAGCTCCCCCTGTGAATTCAGAGTGTTGGTGTCCCAGAGATTCAGTCAAAGGAGCGGGTGAGGCTGCATGGCCTATGCTGTGCAGGAAAAGTGAGACCCCCATGGCGGTCTGTCTCCCCGAAGGGCTTCCACCCGGAGACTGTTCCAAAGCTGGGGGTGGAGCACAGATTGTGTGGTGCTGTCATTAGGTCAGTGCTATTACCCCTGCATTGCGGAGGGGAAACTGAGGCATACAAGGAAATGTTACCCCCGTAAGAACCTAGATAGATTCCCCACCCCAAGTGATGCAGTTAGCAGCCAACATCCTATTTTCAAAAATGCCTTTGGAGCTATTGGCTTCCAAGGAGAGTTCTGCTCCTAAGTGGCTTCCATGCTTTTGATAGTTATTTTCTTAGTGGCCATCCCTGGGGCATCTGGGCAAAGCAGCCAGTTGGTGGCCAAGCCAGGAATAGACCCCGACACTCCCAGACAATGTTCCCTCTAATTTTTGACAGGCTGTGTGTGCAAAAAAAAATTTCTGTGCACATTTTATGAAGTGTTTTGCTGTGTGTAGGGGGGTTTAAGATCTGTGTGCACATGGGCACAGCTTAGAGGGAACAGTAGGCCCGACAGCCAGCAGGCTCATCAACCATTGACTGTATCCCTCATTGCTCCTTCCCTGCATCCTCTGACTGCTGCGCCTAGCCTTGGAACACATCCCCATGCAGTAATTTACAAACATTTTATAAAATCTAAACACATTCTTACACTTCCAGTGCCTGTTTTAACAATATTAACCACAGGTGAGTCAGATGGGGGCCAGCCAAGTATTTGTCAGTGTTCAGGTGAGATCCAGGGGTGTTGTCATCAGATGGCACCTCATCTCACACCGTGTAGTCTGCATTGCCCAACCATATCTCAGGACTTGCGGCATTCACAAACCATGCCCATTCTCACCTCCCTTGGTCTTAGCGATGTCTGTTGTAGGAATGCCAGAGCGTGCCCACGGGCAGCAATCCCTCTTCTCTAGGCTCAGGACTGTGGCGTGCTTGTTCTCAGCTCCCTTACAATCACAATCTTTGCCTGTAATATGGACCAAGTCTACCCTGTCTCAACTCCCCTAGGTCTCAGCACTGTGGACCAGACCCACAAAGGGGTGTAGATGTAGCCCTCTCACTGGTGCCTAGAAAATCACTGTGACAAAATGGGATTCCCAATGCCTGAGTTCAGTGCTTGGGCTCTGTCTTCGAGGAAGGGGCAGAGACAGGTACCAAAGAATGGGATACATTAAAACAAGAATGACAGGCACAGAATTGCCTAAGTGAGCCACTGGGAGCTGCTGAGAAGAGGGGAGGTGCTAAGTCTTGACCCTTTTAGGCCGTTCAGGACCTAGATCTAGTTGTGACTGCAGCCAGGAACCCCCCCTGGAATAAGGTGACTTAATGGAATGAACCATTTCTCGTGGAATTGATATGAACATCCCTAAGACCCCACAAAACAGATGTGAGCAGAGGGGAAAGAAGGGACAGGCAGTGGTTAGGGTCCTCTCCTGAACTGGGGGGGACCCTGCCTGTGCTAAGAAGAGATTTGGACAGGTGGCAAATGCAGCCCTGGTAGGTGTTCCCTGATCTTTGGGGGTCCTGCAATGGGGTGGCTGCCTCTCTCTCGCCTGTTGAAGCTCTTCCTCCTTTAATTCCATGGTTGCTGGGCCTCCGGCTGAAACACTTCCCTCACCAGGCTGATGGTTAGACTGTGGGCCTGGGGTGGGGAAGATGGCGTGAGGGCCAGCCTTCTTGCCTCTAATGAAGTGTGATTTGGGCCCACAGTTCAGTATGACTTCCTTAGTAGTCGTGGTCTTTGGCCACGTGCATGGGGAGAGGGAGATTTGGGTTCAAATCCTTGCTGGTGTGTGTGTCTGTGGATCTTCCTGTAATAGTGAGAGTATTGCTGCTTTCTTCTTGCCTGTTGAAACAGTTCCACTTTAATTAAATGTGATTTGGGAAGCATGCGCTCCCAGCACGTTCTGTAGGCTGATGGTTAAACTGTGTGCCTGGGATAGCAGAGACATGGGTTCAAATCTCCCCTGGTGTGGTTGTGTGTGTTCATCTTGTTGGGGGTTTCTCCTTTCTTGCCTTTCAAAGCTGTTCCACTTTAGTGAAATGGCTGTAAGTCCTCCCTTCAGCATGGTTCCCTCTGTAGGCTGGTGGGTGTGCGCTATGCCTAGGGTGCCAGCGATGTGGGTTTGAATCTCCCCTCATGTGTCCCCTGAGGGTTTGGATGGGGGTTGCTCACCAGTGACTCTCCCCAGGAGGTGGTGGCAGCCCCTCAAAGGAGCAGATGAGCCCCCTGGGGTTTGCTGTGAGTGTGGGTGGAGGTCCTGTTGGTGGTGGAGAGGAGGGCAAGGAAGTTTTATTCGACTTAGCCAATTTTTGGTGAAAAGTAGTAAAGAGGCCCAGGGGCAGGCCTCTTGCTCAGTTAGAGGGGCTCCCCTCTAAGCCATGCTGGCTCCCCTCTCCTTCATCGCAGGCCCATCCCATGCCACCACACAGTGCAGGGGCTTGAACCCAGGTCACCCACAATCCAAGTGAGCACCCTAACCCCTGCACCACAGAGGGCCATGAGAACTTAACTCGCTCCGGTTAATATGTAGTTAAAGTGGAAGGCTTGAGCAGCAAGAGATTGCAACAGCCACCTCCTCTTAAAGACCACACCAGGGATTTGAACCCAGGACATCCACACTCTAAGCATGCACACTCACCCCCAAATCACAGAGGAACCTGAAAATATTTCTTGCCCCGATTAAGATAGAGTTAAAGTGGAACACCTGAGAGGTAACACATGAACATGCTCAACCCTCTCCACAAAGAGGAAGAGAAATTGAACCTGCAGCTCCCTGGCTGGGGGGGGGGGGGGCAATAACCCCCATCAAACTGCAGGGCACCCACCTCGGCCAGCTCTCTCTCTCTGGGGTGATTCTGAGCAAGTTCACAAGGGTGGTGGCTGGACCAAATTGGCAGCCAACGCCCAGGACACCAGAACCCAACGGTGATGGGGTCTGCGGGAGCCAGGGGCTGTGGGTGCGGAGGGGAAATTGGGGCCTAATACACGAGTCCCAGGGGAGGAGAATCACCAGCAGATTCCAAACTGGGGTGGGGGGTAACTGTCCCCCCAAAAAGAAAAAGAAAGAGGTGATCCCTTCTTCCCATGCAGTCCAAGCTGGGATCAGCGGCAGGCCTGTAACAGTCGGGCGTTCTGCATGTCTGGGGGGTTTCGCGGTGCGAGCCCTGGAATGAGCACTTCACACACCCCAAACATATGGAGTCCCCAGGCTTGACGCAGGGGGGTACGGCTCCGGTCTCTTAACTCACGAGCCATCAAGTGCTCCAAGGGGGTTGGAATTCAAGTGGACTCAGGGCAAAGCCCGAAGACCCTCAGCGCTTTTAAGGGATGGAGACGCACTGGCATGGTCCTGGAGTTCAGGACCAGAGAAGCTTTTCCAGCATCGGTCCTAGAGCAGCGATCGTAAAGGGGGCAGAGCAGACTCCCTGCAGCCGCCTGCTAATCGGCACGCTTCCGCCTGCAGACTGCAAAGCGGCTCCGGGCTGGCGGGCGTCTCTCATGCGCTCTGTCTCTTCTTTGTCCCCGGCAGCGACGATGAAAAAGGGAGGCAGATGTGGCGGAAGTACCAGGAGAGGGAGGATAGCCGGATCGGGGGTGAGTGCCTGGGTACAGGGAGGGGAGGACATGGGGACAGGGAGTGGATGGAAGGGTAGCAAGGCCCAGGGAGTGAAGTGGAGACGGGTGGGGGAATTGCAGTGTCTGTGGAGGGGAGGGCAGGCAGACAGCTCAGACAGTTGGCTCCACCAGACCCCATACCTGCGGCACACCAGCTGGGGGCGGGGGTTCTTCCCACCCCCGACTACTCACTGTTCGCAGGGGGCTAGAGAGAGCCATGCTGTGCTGGGTCACAGCCCCTGCCTGCCCAGAGGACTCGTGAGATGCCCATTGTCCGTCCATCCCCACATGACCTCACGGCCTGAACCGAGCTGGGACCAACATTTAACCTGGGCCTGATGCAGGGAGCAAGTTTCTCCTCCAGCCCTCCTGGACCCTGGCTTGGGCAGCATGAAACAGAACAGGAGCGAGGACCCCCCCGTCCATTGCAAAGGGACCCAGGGCCGGCAGAGAAGCAGAGCTCCAGGCCCCTGGCAAAGCCCTTTGCGGTAAATGCCCCTCCCGCCCTTGCCATTAACACCGCCAGGTTTGGGAGCCCTAAGGACCGGACTCTCCCCCTGCAGCTCAGCTTTCCCCAAAGCTCCTGAACAATGAGCCTTTTCTCCACTGCTTAGTAACGGAGGAACAGCTTCGCCTTGAGGGGCTGCAGGAATGTGACTGGCTGGGCCCTGGCGCCAGGCACTAGGGAAACGCTGCACCCAGCCCAGCCCACTGTAAACACAGCCAGGGGAATTAGCTCACCCCCCGTCCAGCTCCAGCCCCTTCCCCCGGCATCAGTAATGCTCTTAAGTCTGGGGCACCCTAAGAGAGCCAGGCCGGGCAGCACTCCGGCTGCTCAGAGTGGGGCTAAGGTAGCTTTAGAGACAGGAACTGCCGCACAGTGAGTGGCTGCAGGGGACAGGCCGGGGCCTGGACAGAGAGCTCCCCGCAGCCCTGGAGGAAGCAAGGGAATGCTCTCTAGCTGCTGCCTGCCCTGCACCGGCTGCTGGGCTGGAGAACCAGGCTCTTCCCCCAGGCCCAACGTTCACCGCTAATCAACCCACTGGAAGTGCAGGCCCTGGGACGGGGACAGTCCCGCTGCCCTCAGGCCACAGGTGGGGCCATGGCTGGGAATCTCATGGGTGCTCCACACATGAGCCCGTAAGGGGCCTCTGTCTGGGGGAGCCAACAAGCAGCCTGAGGGCCAGGATCAGGTCTTGGGATGGACTCGAGTCCGTGGGAGAAGGCCCCAGCTCCATCTCCCTTCCCCGGCGCTCTCTGTCGTAAGATGCCCTTGACCCCGCAGCTTGGTTCCAGGCAGCACCCATCACTGACAAGCCTAAAAGGAGAGGCAGACTTGAATTCCCACCCACTCACGTCAGTACAACCGAGGAGAGGGCTAGGATCTGGGACCACTGTTCCCTCTAAGCTGTGCGCGCCCACAGATCCTAAACCCCGCGCCCACGGCAAAACACCACACGCACTAAAACCTTCACAGAAACACAAAAGTGTTCACAGAAGAATTTTTTTGCGCACACGGCCTGTCAATAATTAGAGGGAACGTTGTCCCCAACCAGAGCCATGGTCTCCGGTTATCAGGTCAGACAAATACAGCCGTGGACACTTGGCTCCTCGAAATCCCTGCCAAATGTGCAACTCGGGTTCTTTGCTTTCACTCAGGTGCAGGGCTGGTGCAAGGATATTTTGCACCCTAGGCGAAACCTACACCTTCCACACACACACGGCCCTCGTACTGCTTCACTACGGTACAAAGAGGCAATGGCAATATCAATATGACAAATTTCAACAACCTACACACACACATTCACACATAACCATCTACACTCAAATACTTAACATACACACAAAACTGACACAAAGTATTAGCGAAATGATGCAATACCATGACCACCAACAGCGCTGGACAAAGAGAATGGCGAGCGGATGGGAGAGTGGGAAAATAAAAATGTGACAGGGGAAGAAAACAAAACATACATCCCCCCACCTGAGAGGTGACTCCTCCGAGAGGTGCTGTCTGCTGAGAGCTATTCCAGGCCTTGGGAAGAGGCCAGTGTAGGGTGACCAGATGTCCCGATTTTATAGGGACAGTCCCGATTTTGGGGTCCTTTTCTTATATAGGTTCCTATTACCCCCCACCCCCTGTCCCAGTTTTTCACACTTGCTGTCTGGTCACCCTAGGCCAGTGTGACAAGGGAAGGGTTGAATGATCTGACCAAGGGCCATCAACCAAATGCCTCCCTCTTCCCACATTCTGTTCCTTATTTTGCACTGACAATGGGATCCAGTCCCACGCTGGCAGAATCTTGCAACAAATTCACTAACAGCAGGTCTCTCTACAGCTTGTTTTAAGGGGACACAAAGGCCTGGCTTACCAAAACACTGAATCCTGGTGTGCAGTTCTCCCAGGACAGCAAATGCCTGGAGCACAGAAGCAACAGGTGGTCCAGTGATCTGATCTTCCTTCAGTGGCATGGTGCATAAGTGCAACTCAGTCTGCATCACCGTCTCTGCACTGCTGATTCCTAAGAGAGCATAACCATCTCCATTACAACGCGAACTGGGCTAGAGAGGAGCTGACAGTCTACAGGCCTTCTTGGGTGGATACTAAAACTAACCATGAAGCTCTCCTCTCTTCCCCTCATGTCCCTGACCATAAGCCAGGGAGATCTCAAGGGTGGCTCCTGGTCCCCATATCATGATCAGCCCTTGCTGGCCTTGGGAGTTGGCAGCGGAATCATGATCTCCCGAATAGCACTCAGCCCCCCGGATCTCCCCACTGCCCCCCGGGTCCCCCACACTCAGCCCCCCGGATCTCCCCACTGCCCCCCAGGTCCCCCCCACTCAGCCTCCCGGGTCCCCCACACTCAGCCCCCCAGAGCTCCCCACTGCCCCCGGGTCCCCCACACTCAGCCCCCCGGATCTCCCCACTGCCCCCCGGATCTCCCCACTGCCCCCCGGAACTCCCCCACACTCAGCCCCCCGGATCTCCCCCACACTCAGCCCCCCGGATCTCCCCACTGCCCCCCGGATCTCCCCACTGCCCCCCGTGTCCCCCACACGCAGCCTCCCGGATCTCCCCACTGCTCCCCGGGTCCCCCACACTCAGCCCCCCGGATCTCCCCACTGCCCCCCGGGTCCCCCACACTCAGCCACCCGGATCTCCCCACTGCTCCCCGGGTCCCCCACACTCAGCCCCCTGGATCTCCCCACTGCTCCCCGGGTCCCCCACACTCAGCCCCCTGGATCTCCCCACTGCCCCCCGGATCTCCCCACTGCCCCTCGGGTCCCCCCCACACTCAGCCCCCTGGATCTCCCCACTGCCCCCCGGGTTCCCCGCACACCAGACCCCCGCCCGGATCCCTCTGCGCCCCGGATCATTTTCTGCTTCCCGGGTCCTCCCCGCACCCCCCCCCCCCGGGTCCCTCTTCTGCCCCCCAAACCCGCCCCCCCCCCGGCCCCACCTTCAGCTCCTCCACCCGGCGGGGAGCCGCGCGACCCGGGTGCCCGGATCCTCCTTCTCCAGCGGGCCCGAGTCTGCCAGCACCGCAGCCACCAGCGAGGGGGGCGGGGCAGGCAGGGGGACCCAGCGTCCGGGCGCAGACCCCCGGCCACTTCCCCATCAGCGGCCGCTACCGCGGAGCACCACGGGAAAGTGAGTCCGCCCGCCCCCTACTCCGGGACTCTAATCCCCAGGAAAGTCTCTGAGGCGGACATGGCGGGACTACAACTCCCAGCGTGCACCACGGAGAACCAACCTACGAGCGCCGGCGTGGGACAAACCTATTTAGAACGTTTTACTCTTTCCAAACATTCTATTGGTCCGCAGCCGGCCGAGCGGGTGACGACACCGCGTCTGATTGGTCTGCTGCCGCGGGGCGGGGAATATAAACTGGGAGTCGAAGCCCTGGTGCCTTTCGGCCGGGAGGAGCCGCCCCCACAAGCGGGGGCCACAGCGCAGCGAAGGCGGTAAGTGGGGGCGGCCGGGGAGCGAGCCCAGGCAGGGAGGGCCGTGGACAGCTGGGGCCAGAACGCAGGAGAGCAGTGGGGGGCCCGGGGCCTTGCCGCTGGGGGGGGGAGAGCAGTGGGGGGGCCGGGGCCTTGCCGCTGGGGGGGGGGGAGAGCAGTGGGGGGCCCGGGGCCTTGCCGCTGGGGGGGGGAGAGCAGTGGGGGGCCCGGGGCCTTGCCGCTGGGGGGGGGAGAGCAGTGGGGGGCCCGGGGCCTTGCCGCTGGGAGGGGGGGAGAGCAGTGGGGGGCCCGGGGCCTTGCCGCTGGGGGGGGGGAGAGCAGTGGGGGGCCCGGGGCCTTGCCGCTGGGAGGGGGGGAGAGCAGTGGGGGGCCCGGGGCCTTGCCGCTGGGAGGGGGGGAGAGCAGTGGGGGGCCCGGGGCCTTGCCGCTGGGAGGGGGGGGAGAGCAGTGGGGGGCCCGGGGCCTTGCCGCTGGGAGGGGGGGGAGAGCAGTGGGGGGCCCGGGGCCTTGCCGCTGGGAGGGGGGGGAGAGCAGTGGGGGGCCCGGGGCCTTGCCGCTGGGAGGGGGGGGAGAGCAGTGGGGGGCCCGGGGCCTTGCCGCTGGGAGGGGGGGGAGAGCAGTGGGGGGCCCGGGGCCTTGCCGCTGGGAGGGGGGGGAGAGCAGTGGGGGGCCCGGGGCCTTGCCGCTGGGAGGGGGGGGAGAGCAGTGGGGGGCCCGGGGCCTTGCCGCTGGGAGGGGGGGGAGAGCAGTGGGGGGCCCGGGGCCTTGCCGCTGGGAGGGGGGGAGAGCAGTGGGGGGCCCGGGGCCTTGCCGCTGGGAGGGGGGGGAGAGCAGTGGGGGGCCCGGGGCCTTGCCGCTGGGAGGGGGGGCCCGGGGCCTTGCCGCTGGGAGGGGGGGCCCGGGGCCTTGCCGCTGGGAGGGGGGGCCCGGCGCCTTGCCGCTGGGAGGGGGGGCCCGGCGCCTTGCCGCTGGGAGGGGGGGCCCGGCGCCTTGCCGCTGGGAGGGGGGGCCCGGCGCCTTGCCGCTGGGAGGGGGGGCCCGGGGCCTTGCCGCTGGGAGGGGGGGCCCGGGGCCTTGCCGCTGGGAGGGGGGGCCCGGGGCCTTGCCGCTGGGAGGGGGGGCCCGGGGCCTTGCCGCTGGGAGGGGGGGAGAGCAGTGGGGGGCCCGGGGCCTTGCCGCTGGGGAGGGGGGGAGAGCAGTGGGGGGCCCGGGGCCTTGCCGCTGGGGAGGGGGGGAGAGCAGTGGGGGGCCCGGGGCCTTGCCGCTGGGAAGGGGGGGAGAGCAGTGGGGGGCCCGGGGCCTTGCCGCTGGGAGGGGGGGGAGAGCAGTGGGGGGCCCGGGGCTTTGCCGCTGGGGGGGGGAGAGCAGTGGGGGGCCCGGGGCCTTGCCGCTGGGGGGGGGGGCCACACTGCCTTGGCCTCTTTGCAGGAGGGGATTGTCTCCCCCGGGAGATCGGGCGGGAAAATGTTTTTCACTTTGACTTTCCAGACATTTTGTCAATTTCTCATTTTCTTAGCAAAAGCAAAAATAAAGGATTTTCAAGTCTGTTTTTTTTAATTAAAGCTTTTACTGTGTGCGCTGGATTTTCTTCTGGGTAAATGGTGCGGGGGGAGGGGGGGGAGAAGCTTCTAACCAAACTGCCCCCCTGCTCCGGGGGGGGGGGGGGGTGTCTCCCATGGCCTAGGGGTTTGCAGTGGGAAGATCTGGGGTTGGCTTTAAAATCCCCCCCCCCCCCCCGGGCTGGGTTGCTCTGAGCACAGGGCGGTTCCGGGTCTCCAGGGCTGAGCCCCTCGCTCCCGAGCAGTGATCCCCGCACAGCCCAGGAGCTGCCGGTAGCGCTTCACTTCGCCTCCTGCAGCACAGCGGGTTCAATTAACCCCCCGGGTGTTTCCCTCTCATCTGCCCCGAGCCCGGGGATGTTCCCCCGCCGTGCTCTTCCGATAGGAACCGGCGGCTCTTCCGAGTCGGGGTCGCTAAGCGGGTTCCTGAGCTCAGGGCTGAGGCTCTGGAGCTAAACCTCGGATCCTCCCCCGGGGGGATTCTCGCCCCGGGCGGTTAAAGGCGGGTGGGTTCAGTCCCGGCGGGGGCGAGCAGGGGCCTGAGCCGCTCTCCGGGGAGGTGCTGGGGAGGATTTACCCCGAGGAGCCTCGAGAAGATCCCAGCGCCGCGGCCGGCTCTACCCCAAGGCTCGCAGCACGAGCGGGGGGTCCCACTCAGCCCCCGGGATCTTCCCACTACAGCCCCGGTCCCCCTCCCGGCCCCGCCTTCAGCGGCTCCAGGCGGCCGGGGGAGCCGGGTGCCCAGATCCTCCTCCAACGGGCCGGAGTCCGCCAGCACCGCAGCCACCAGCGAGGGGGGCGGGGGAGCCAGGGGGCGGGCACAGGCCCCCGACGATCAGCGGCTCGCCACCGCGGGGCATCACGGGAAGCTGAGTCCGTCCGCCCCTTACTCCGGCTCTCCAATCCCCAGGGACGAGTCTGAGGCGGCATGGGCGGGACTCCAACTCCCAGAATGCTCCGCTAATAACCGAACTACGAGCGCCGGCAGGGGACAAACCCCTTTAGAACGTTTTGCTCTTTCCCGTCATTCGATTGGTCCGCAGCCGGCCGAGCGGGTGACGACACACCGTCTGATTGGTTCGCTGCCGCGGGGCGGGGAATATAAACCGGGAGTCCCAGCACTGGTGCCTTTCGGCCGGGAGGAGCCGCACCCGCAGGTGTGGGTGACAGCGCAGCGAAGGCGGTAAGTGGGGACAGCTGGGGCCAGAACGCAGGAGAGTCGGGGGGCACTTCGGGAGAAGGACCTGGCCCTGTGCTTGGGGAATCGGGAGCGCTGGGCTGGGGGTGGGGGCGGCGGCTTCGGAAGCTTCGCTGGGTAGTTGGGTCGGGGCCGTAGCGGGGCTGGGTGAACTGGGCTGGTGTCCTAGTAGCGGGGGGGGGGGGCGGTGGAGAGCTGAGCTGGTGCTATAACGGGGGCTCTTTCCCGTCATTCTATTGGACGGAAGAAGCCGCGCCAGCAGGCGGAGGCGGCAAGTGGGGGTAGCCGGGGAGCTGTGTCTAGAACGTGGGGGGGAAGGGGAAGGAGGTTGACGGGGGCGGGGGCGGGGGGGGGGGGGGAGCTGGAGCCGGGGCCTTTTTTTTTTGGAAGGGGGGGGGGGGGGGTGGTTGGGAAGCCGGGCTCTTGCACGGTGCTGGTGGTTTGGGTCCTTAGCGGGGCTGGGTGGAGAAGAACTGGGCTGGTGTCATAGTGGGGGGGTGCAGAAGGGGAGCTGGGCTGGTGCTATAACAGGGGGTTGGGGCGTCCTCCTGCAGCAGCCCTGCCTGGGGAGGTGGCACCTGCAACAGGGAAAGGGCCCTTTAGAGACTTCTGAAAACTTCCTCTGTGAACAGGAAGCACTTTCTCAGCCAGCTGTACTCCTGCTTTGCATCAGAGACACCCACACTCACCTGTGCTCTTCGGGGAGGGGGGGGGAAGAGGGGGGGACATGTTGCTTCCTTTACTCTGGGTGGGGGAGACTTGGATCTCCTGGGAGATGGGGATGGGAAACGGATCTCACTTCTACACCTTTCAGACAAACTCTCTGTTTCTCACTGTTAGAAAAAGCAAGAATAAAGGATTGTCAAGGGTCTTTGGTTCTTTCAATTAAAAAACTACTCTCAATCACAAGTGTGTTGCATTTTTCTTTTGGGTAAATTGTTGGGGGACAAGGGGGGGGGAGAAGAAGCTTCTAATCAAACTTCCAACCTGCTGCAGTGGGGTGGGTCTCCTCTTGCCTATGAGCTTTGGAGTTGGAAGTTTTGGAGCTTGCTTTAAAATTCCTCCCAGTTGGCTTGGCTGATCTCCCTGAGAACAGGGTCCTTCTGGTTTTCCAGCATGGCAGGGAAGCCCTGTTCTAAGACTTCTAGCTCAAGAGCACTGATACTCAGTATGGCGCAGAAGACACAAGTAGCTTTCACATTTTAAAACCCTCATTTAATTAACCACTCAGGCTGTTTTCCTCTAATTTACACAGCACCATTGCTGGTGCTATGATATAACTCAATGTTTCCCCTGTCTTCCTGTTTAAATATGAATCCCCAGTCAATGAAACAGGGGGTGCTTCATTGTTAATTTACTTCCTGCAACCGGCAGGGCTCAGGATTTGTGCTCTAGAGCTAAACCTTGGAGGCTAGTTGTGTACCTGAAAACTGAAGGAGTCTCCCCAGGTGCAGGTTAAATGGTGTTTCTCTCAGCCTCCACCCATGAGAGTGGAGACCTGAGGCAGGGGGCTGATGGAACACCAGAGAAGGGGTGGGGGAGATTTACCCACTCAGCACATGGATGATCAAAGAGCAGGGGCCTGCTAGTCTGCAGGGCCAGAGAGAAGATGGGTGGCTGCTGGCTCCAGTAAATGGACTTCCAAAAGAGTCCAGATGGACTGCACCTAGTTACGTACAAGGCTGCAGGAGTTGGTAGCATCAATTCTCCTATAGAGAATGATTTTCCAGTGTAACTACAAACTGTTTTCTCTCTCCCACTCCCTCTGAGTGTTCATGACCTGTCTAAGCTTAAGTGACATACCAAAAAATTCAGCACAAGAACTGGTGGTTGGGGGGGTGGGGTGTCCCCCACACTTGCTGGCAAACACCCCAAAGGTCAGTTTTTGGATGTTATATACATTAAGGTACCCACCTCTTGGATTTCTGGGAGAGAGCTGAGTAATTTTCTTGCACAGGCTTAGCTATATACTGCACTCTTCCCATTTCTGCTGCCACAAAACTACCAGTCCCCTAAGAAATTACACTGCTACCTGAAGGCCGCTGTCTGCCTGCCCCATGCTTATCACCACCCCTCTGGAGAAAGATGCGCAAAGTGGGCTCAACTATAGGGTGACCAGCTTTCCCAGTTTTAGGACACTCCTAATGAGGGGAGGTGGGGCTCTCTTGTACAGGGACTATTACCCCCACTCCCTTCCCTGCTTTTTCACAACCTGCTGTCTGGTCACCCTATTCAGCTAGAATTCAGGGGGGTAAGCTGCAACAGGTTGCTTAGCAGTAAGGCCCATGAGAACTGCTCGTTCTGGGCCAGGATGCCTCTGCACCACATACTGTAGAGGAGAATAGTCCCTGCCACACTTAGGGTAAAGGTAGAAATAGAGCTAACAGTCACCCTTCTACAGACTAGCTTCTCTCTGGGAGGTGAAGCCATGCTGCTAACAGGTCTGCTGAAGAAAGAAGTCCATTAGAACCTGCTGCTGTCTGCATCTGCTCCACCCAAAACAGGAGATCACCCCAGCAACCAGTGTGAAATCAAATCATGTGATGACCCTTGCCAGTTAATTTGTTCCTGTCTTCTCCTTCCATAACTGCAGGGGGGGGGGGGGTTGTTTGCAGTAATAATGAGCCCTTCTAATCCTCTGACTCTACACCTGGAGGCAAAAAAATGGCTGATAAACTGCAATTCCTTTCATGCAGACTTCAGTACAATTAAATACAAACACAGCTCAAAGTAAACCTGGGATCACTGAGTGGTAAATGGGGGTTTATTTTGGCTGCTTGCATAATATCTGAGCTAATACCCTTCACACTATCTTATGAATTAGCAGCAAAGGAAAATAGATTAACCCACTTTCCATTCTCTGTTATTTAACTACAGGGAACTCTGGAGAACAGCTGTCACTTTCCCTTGTGCAGTGGTTGCAGAAGAGTGACGGAGTTCATCGGGACATCTGCCTAGGACCCTGCTGCCTTTACCAGACTGAGTGTGCAGAGCTGCCAAGTATCTCAGACACTATAAGCAATATCAGGCAAGCCCAGCTGCTTTGTCTTCCCACAGTCTGGAAGGGAGTCCCAGTCTTAATGCTGCAGTCAGCCATCTTTCCCTTGCTTTAGTCACGTCAGTGTTTATCTATATTCTCTGCCCTAAACTTTCATTAAATAATTCCTAATCTTCCATCCCTGTATTTTAGCATCAGGGTCACCCCCAGCTGAAGATCACCCTGTACAGGCCTAGCTGCAAAGAAATAGTGAGTTTCTTGCAAAGTTGGGCATCTGATGCCCTTCACTGTTGGGTTTATACATTTGGCTTGAACAGCCAGCTTGTTGCTAAACAAGATGAAAAATAGAACCTCCTCACATGGATACTACAAGATCACGGACCCTGCAGAGGTTGGTGGCAGAGGGAAGGAGCAATACAGATGAATTTGGTCCTTTTTAATTCACTGGAGGGGGAAATCCCATTGCTATTCATAGATGGAGGGAAATACTAGAAGATGCTGCCCCTGGATCTTTGAGGTTGGGAATTGGGGTTACACACAGAGTTGATCACAAGCAAATTTGCAATGCTAGTGAAAGGTGTCAGGTTGTAGTGCTGGAGCCTAACAGGTTCAGGTTATTCCTAGAATGCTGCACCATGCACAGCACCTACGGAAGTGCTTCTTTCTCTCCCCCCCCCCCCCCAATAAAG